>OY856381.1:4253867-5503867 GCA_963693495.1 Malacosoma neustria | reverse complement strand
TTAATTTAAAGTCATCTTCTGGCAGTTTTATTAATTAAACGCCTTCTTCTAGCAGAAGGAAAATAAAGTGATAATCCTGATGATCCTGATAAGGACTATGGGACAAAATGACTAAATTTGTCAGCAGGTCTTGACAAGTGTGCAAAATTTTGAATTTTTTGATGGTTTAAAGTGAGTAAATATCCAATAATTCCGTTACATACATACAGATCAAGTTAATAAAAGCGGGGTAAAAATATTTCACATATGTAATGAATAAATTGAAATAAAACCAGTTACCAAATCTAGACGTATTTCACCGTTTAATATCCGCTCATTATCATAGTATCACATTGTATTACCATATTTCGGACATTATAATAATTTTCGCGTTTAGGCACAGACGGCTTTTGGCACTAGTTGTGGGAGATGGGATTGAAACAACTTATTTCATTATGAGTTATTAAATTTTGATTTTAACTTGATTTTTTTATTCCACTGGTTTACTCAGTAGACATTATACTGCATTGTATCTTAATAAACACAGTTTTATGGGATGGAAATGTTTTTCTACATCCCACCGTTTAGTGGCTCCCGTGTAAAGCGCCCGTGCGAATCCATATGGGGGCGTACGTCACTGGTATATCTATCAAAATATTGTTCCTCTTATTTATTGTGTGGGACGGCAGATAGGTTGAAGGCCCATGTTAGTAGTATGTAGTTAGTAATTACCGTCGCCTATGTATGTCCGGGTAGGGGTTTCTTAGGGTATTCGCACATTACACCGACTCAACGCCGACTCAACTTCAACTTAACTCACAGTATGGCATTGAAATGTAAGCTCTATGTTATGTTAATTAAGAGTGAATTTGTCAACTTGTAAGTTAGTAAGAAAGGTATAAGACTTTAACTTACAAGTTGATAAATTCACTCTTAATTAATATAGCATAGAGCTTACATTTCAATGCCATACTGTGAGTTGAGTTGGAGTTGAGTCGCCGTTGAATCGGTGTAATGTGCGAATACCTATACTTTACTCCACGACGCCAGGAGAAAGGACATACTATTGTTTGCGTTTTCAACCACGGCGTATTTTAATAAACACCTACTTGGCCTTGATAATGGGTTCTGATAATACAACAGCAAATTGGAAATTAATTTTTAGAAGAGAAAAGTCAATTCAAATTTAAAGAGAGACAAAGAATGTCGACTTGCTGTTATAAAAAAATGTGCGTGCGTACAAAGTACACATGTCAGAAGTGAAACTTCTTTGGCAAACTAATTTTTAAATGTTCTAATAAATTTAGAAAAGAGAATTTATGAAATATTTTTTTTTATATCTTACTAAACAAAACTCAACTGTAGTACCTATATTCCAATAAAGTCGCAATTCGAATAGATATGTAATGCAATCATTTAAAAATTACATTATAGAATAAGCCTTATGCCATTATTAATAAAGTTAGTATTACTGGAGCAAAAAAAAATCGTTTCACATCTTCGTGAAAATTCATCCGTAAAAATTTTACCCTCCGCCCCGCAAATACGTTTCACTTCAAAAAAATTATACATGCCTCTCCTATACCGACATGCCTCTATGCCGAAGTAACGAAGACTGTGGTTAATTTAAAATAACTAACAACAAAATGTAGTAGGTGGGTAACCAAGCGGTCACACAATTGGGACGCAAGTCAGAGGTCAAGGGTCGGATTTCCACGATGTCACTTAGATAACAACACTTCTCGGGCAGTGTTGTTATCTAAAATACATATTGTAACTGTCACGCATTGTTGGTGAAGAAAAACCTCGTGAGAAAATCTGCACACTGAGATTACTGGAGTGATCGTATCCTGTAAGAAAAGGCGCGATTCCAGAAATCCTTCTATACAGGATGCTTAAATGTAATGAGAGGATATACTCGTATCGGATAGGAGAGCTTAAATGTAATGATTAATAGAAGAAACTTGTTGGTAGATTTATATTGTCGTGTAATATACATATGTGTTTGATTTCCACTCGGAGCAAAATTATTTGAAAGTTATCTTAAATTCAGTAAAGATTACCACGTAGTTTAGGGTTATCTTTTTAAAAAAAAGTAACAAACAAAGCCAATTACTACATTAATCGTCATACTATATCAATTTAAATCTACTCAAAACAGAAGAATTTCATTGCTGTGAAAATAAAAGTTTCCATAAAATAGCACGCAGTTTTGATAATGCAAATCTCTCCGTACCTCGGCCCGCGCGGCATGCACGGCACCCGCCTGAGCGCTTTTTACTAGAACTCAGAACACTTCAGAACAGTCTGATTTTGAATATAGACAAATGCGCGTGTGTCTATCGACTCAGCTCCGTAGGCCTGCACCATGCGCGATGTCATGTCATTACGCCACTGTATTAATTGTTGTAATTACACGCATACGTATATGTTATTTTAGCAGGGGTAATTTAAAATAATTTATGATTATAAGCAATTACAACTATCATTTATCATCCCTACGCTAAAATACGCAAATTTAAATTACAGTTATACTGAACTAAATTTCTGTTCTAAACGTAAAATCTTTCTGACAATTTTCTAACAAATATAATATAATCCATAAACGCCCAACCTCTGGTTCTAGAACCTTCTATGTTCATCTCATTTGTAAGAGGCTCCTGCGACTAAATAAAGCGTGGCTTTTATGGGAAAATATCTACTTATATACAGGATGGCGCAATAGAACGTGCATATTTAAAAAATAGATTAAAAAATAAATACAAAAGGTAAGGTTAAAATAAAACGGAGACATTGTAAAGTAATAACTGCGTTTATTTTTTAAAAATAACATCATCTAAATTATGACCCTCTCTACGACGGCACTCCTCTAACCGCAAACGGAAATTATTGAAAACTTTCTTGTGTTATTGCTGCCATTTCACCACGGATATTCTCCTTGAGCTGATCGATGGTTCTCGGATTACTGTAGACTTTGTGTTTGAGGTATCCCCACAAACAGTCAGGAGGCGTCAAGTCTAGACTACGTTGGGGCCATGGGATATCACTTCATTTTGAAATCAGTCTGCCAGGGAACATCTGTTTCACAACCACCATGGAGTCATTTGATGTGTGACTGGTAGCTCCGTCTTGTTGAAACCAAGTCCTAGAATTCATAATTTTTGAATTTTCAAGTTTTGGAGCCAAAAAACCTTTCAGCATCGTAACATAGCGTTCGGTATTAACAGTGACGTTTTGCCCCCGCGCATTATCAAAGAAAATAGAACCAATTATTCCTCTGCCAGAGACTGCTGCCCATACTGTCACTTTAGGACTATGCAGTGGTTTCTGGTGTTTGAGTTTGAGATTCTCACTATTCCAGTAACGACAATTTTGACAGTTTACGAACCCATTGATATGGAAATGGGCCTCATCAGAGAAAAGGATATTGTCAAAATTAAAAATCGAATAACTATTTCATTAGCAAATGCGAGCCTTGCTCCGTAGTCAGACTCTATCAATTCTTGTGTTAATTGCAGCTTGTATGGATGTAGTTTAAGATTCAAATTTAAAATTCGTTGCAAACTTCGTAGCGATAAGTGTAAGACAGACGATCTCTTGCGAGTAGACATTTGTGGATCTTCTCGTACCGAGACTGCATAACTCTCTTAATATTGTCTTCGGTCCTACATGTTCTTGGACGACCTTTTGCTTGTGGTTTAAAAGTTGAACAGGTCTCTTCAAAACGCCTTATTTTAATTAAATTAGCACTAGGAGCTTCACTAATTCACCGTTGTCCATATTTAGAACAATATAGTCGCCTAGTAACAACGTATAAACGAGAGTTCTCGTAAAATGCGCGCACGCAAAATGTGCGACGCTTCCCGTCGAAGTTACTCATAGTGACTAAAAACTCCATGAGCCCGCCTATCCAACGATGTAAGCTCCCATGCCCGCGCGCTTTCTATCCCGCAAAAAAAGATGATGCAATATGCACGTTCTATTGCACCACCCTGTATAAATACTTGAGACTCTAATTTCATAATAAATTCAGAGAAATCCGAGTATCAACCCGGAAGCCATAAAATTTTCTATACGGATCCATTATGTATACAGTTTCAAAGGTAATTCAATTCCTATTGTGTAATTTCTTATTGCCTTCGCCGTAATAAGGCTGGCTTTATATTTGCACGGGATGAATCGGTAATAATTCCCCCCTTTTTAAGTTATGAAACGGTTCTAATTAAATTTTAATTTGTTCAAGCATAAGGAAACGAAATCATGAGGAAACGATATACCTAGTCAGGTCATAAGTATTGTCACACAGTAAAAACTTTTCTTTTAGAATGCTGGCCACAAAAAAGTTTATTGAATTCGAATCTCGAATTGTTCATGAAAATAAAAATGTATACTTTTAGAATTTTACTCATTTTTTAAATATGGAGTGGACGTTTAAAGAAGACCGTGTTGCAGTTATTGCGTTGCATCGTTGCGGTTACGCGCCAATTCAAATTTTTAACATACTGAAAAATTTGAATATAACCAAAAGATTCATTTATCGTACCATCAAACGATACAATGAAGACTCTAGTGTAGATGACAGGTCAAGAAGTGGTCGCCCTCGGTCTGTTAGGACTCCAGCAGTGATAAAAGCTGTGAAGGCACGAATTCAAAGAAATCCCAAACGTAAGCAGAAACTGTTGGCCCTTCAGATGGGGTTAAGCAGAACCACGGTGAAAAGGGTGTTAAATGAAGACTTAGGGCTTCGGGCATATCGAAGAAAAACAGGCAGAATTTATGACCTGACTAGGTATATACCTAGTCAGGTCATAAATTCTGTCACATGTTTAATGTAAAATAATTGTAACAAGTTTATTCATTATGTAACCATTCATATACCAAAATGAACTTAACAAAACATAGATTCTTATGACATTAAAGTTTATTCAAAATGACCTCCGTGATTTTGAATACAGGCCTTCAATCTGCGCGGCCAGTCGTCTATCGCAGCACGAACGAGGTCCATGTCAATATCGGCGGCTGCCTTAATCAAGGATGTCTTGAGTGACTCCAAATTGGGATGAGGCTTTGAGCACGCCTTTTCCTCCAAGTGTAGCCATATCTTGTAATCTAACGGATTCAAATCTGGACTGGAGAAGGGCCAGTCTTCGTGCCGGATGAAGTCGATTTCACGCGCCGCCAGCCAGTCTTGTGTGCTCTTCGCTCTATGAGCTGGCGCCGAATCTTGTTGGAATACCCAGTGCCTGTTATTGAACATGGTATGAGAAACAGGTTCCACAAGGTTCGTCAGGACTGTATTTTGATACACAACAGCATTCGTTTTTATACCTTTCTCACAAAAATGTACCTCTGTTAAGCCCCAATAAGAAACTCCCAACCATACCATGAGCGAGGATGGAAAATGACCTCGTTGGACACGCGGAATACGGTTGCTCGCTTTTTCACTACTGTGTGCGTACACCTTATCATTTTGTTTGTTGTAGCTCTCTTCTACGGTAAACATTTTTTCATCCGAAAAAAGAATTTCCCGATATTTTTTTCCCGCGTACCGCTTCAACAAAGCGCGGCATCTCTTCAGTCTCAGGTCCATTAGACGAGCATTCAAACGATGTCCTGTTTTTCTTCGATATGCCCGAAGCCCTAAGTCTTCATTTAACACCCTTTTCACCGTGGTTCTGCTTAACCCCATCTGAAGGGCCAACAGTTTCTGCTTACGTTTGGGATTTCTTTGAATTCGTGCCTTCACAGCTTTTATCACTGCTGGAGTCCTAACAGACCGAGGGCGACCACTTCTTGACCTGTCATCTACACTAGAGTCTTCATTGTATCGTTTGATGGTACGATAAACGAATCTTTTGGTTATATTCAAATTTTTCAGTATGTTAAAAATTTGAATTGGCGCGTAACTGCAACTATGCAACGCAATAACTGCAACACGGTCTTCTTTAAGCGTCCACTCCATATTTAAAAATGAGTAAAATTCTAAAAGTTATACATTTTTATTTTCATGAACAATTCGAAATTCGAATTCAATAAACTTTTTTGTGGCCAGCATTCTAAAAGAAAAGTTTTTACTGTGTGACAATACTTATGACCTGACTAGGTACATTGTAATATGACTGATGCAACGATTTGAAGTGCAGTTCTTAACTGATGTTCTGATTCTGCCAGGGGCGCTCTACTTTGGACGCGATCACGCGTTTGAAGAGTCAGGCGGAGAACGCGGTGGCTCGAGGCGAGGTGTTGTTAGTGGTGACGCTTGACATCGCGAACGCCTTCTACACCCTGCCTTGGAGCTGCGTGCGGGAGGCGCTCAAGTACCATCGGGTGCCTTCCTACCTCCGCCGTATAGTCGGGGCATATCTAGAAGAATATGCCGTCATTTACCCGTTCCAGGGTGGTGAGCAAAGTCGACGAGACGTCGAGTGCAGTGTTCGCAGGGATTGGTCTTGGGCCCCTGTGGAACATTGCATACGATTGGGTCCTGAGGGAGGCGCTCGTCCCCAGCGTGGGCGTAATCTGTCTCCGATAACACGCTTGTCACAGTGCGTGGGAGGATCCCGCGCCGTGCATTTTGGGGACGGTTGGGGTGGCGCAGACAGTGGCGTGGAATGGGCGACTTCGCCTGGAGGTGGCTGTCCAAATGACGGAGGCCCTGATCTTCTTTGGGCCCCATCAAAGGCCATCACCGGGTTTGAGTATCACAGTGGGAGGCGTCTGCATAAAATACCTTGGACTGGTGCTCGACGGGCGATGGATCTTTGCAGCGCACTTCGAGAGCCTGGCGCCGAAACTAGTTTAGGCGGCGGTGGGACTCTCCCGCCTGCTACCGAATATCAGCGGGCCGGGCACTGTGTGTCGCAGGCTCTTCGAGGGGACCGGGCGGTCGATGGCCCTTTACGGGGCCCTTATATGGGTGAATCGCCTAACGGCCAAAACGACGTTACTGCTACGCAGGCCGCAGCGTCTCTTGGCCGTCAGGGCGATAAGAGGATACCGCACAATGTCCTTCGAAGCGGCCTCCTTGCTGGCTGAATCCCCACCATGGGACCTTGAGACTCGTGTTCTGGCGCTGCTATACCAGTGGCGCTGGGATGCGGCCGAGCGTGGTTCTCGCCCCACGCCTCAAAAAGTAGCGCACCCCAGCACGGGCCTGGCGACCATCAAAGCGGTGAGGCCCGTCCTGACCAAATGGATAGGAAACCGCCACGGTGCTCTGACCTTCCTCTTGATGCAGGTCCTCTCGGGGCGCGGTTGCTTCGAGAGGTAACTGTGTCGCATAATGCGGGAGGCGACGTCAGGGTTGGCACCCATTAGGGCGCGGGCGACGAGGAGGTTATGGTGACCCACACTACCGCCGTGTGCCTTGCGTGATACGAAGAGCATCGCACCCTCGTCGTCCAAATAAGCGTGGATCTGTCGCTCCCAGCCTTGGTTCTGTCTACAGTCGAGGGCGAATCTGGATGGACGGTCGTCGCCTCCTTCTGCGAGGTAGTTATGTCCGCAAAGGAGGCGGCGGAGCGGGAGCGGGAGCTAACTAGCACACTCCCTTCCCGCTAACGCAGGCCACGTCGACGGTGCCGGAGGACGTCAAACGACCTCTGGCCGCCGTAGAAAGCGGCAGCAAGCGGCCCCTCGGGGGTGGAACCGCCGCCTGTACCATTGCCGCGAGGGTGAGGGGCTGCGTGCTGTTCCGCGACTCCCATCAACTCCTTAGGACAAACAAAGGAGAGCGCTGGGGGGATGAAATCCTGACCCCTTAGCGCTACAAACCCAGAAGAGGGCCGCCCTGACATAAAGGGCAGGCTGGCGCCGACCCAAGTTTTCAGACAAAAAATAATAATTTAGTGTAGCAGCATCGCGTTCTTATTTAATGTAAAAATTGACATTTGACAATAACAAGAAATGAAACTTTGAAATTGTTTTATTTGTATTTTGTGAAATACATCTTGCTTAAGCATTAAGAAAATGGTGTATAAGTAATCTGAATTACTTTACTCTTGCCTATTTATGAGAATATTGTTTACAGTTACAGTTACGAAACGGATATGCAATGCAGGTTTTGCAATGTAAAACATTTTCCTGTTTTACAGTGATGCTGTTCAAACTGATGAAGAAAATTGGCAAATTAACTAAGTAACTATGACGAAACCTTAGATTATAGAGGTATATATAGCCTTTAATAAAAGTACCCTAATAAAGTTCAAACTTAAAAATTAAATGAATTATGGTTGAATTTCGATCCTTGGGCGACCACTTGTTAACATTTATTCATCTAGTTTTACTAGCATCTTTTCATACACATTTTGCTCAAATTAAATATAAAATACCGGAATATTGAGAACAGAACTCACAAGAAGTCCTCTGAGGAAGAATTCTACCCGAAGATCACTCAACAGTCTATTGGAAGCCAGGAAGCCCCCCTGCACCTCTAAACTACAATGCTTTTAAGCATTTATGTTCAATGGGGTAACGTCTTTGCGGCTGTATTGATAAGTTATTGTTTTCTTTTTATATTTTTTTACAATTATTTGTTTATCAAGGAACGATATACCGATCCATTTAATTTTAAACCTTAAATTTTAGTATTAGATTGGATGTTCGTATAACAAGAATACCGGAAGATAGTTTATATTCGTATCCCACCTGTCAAAGTCAATCAAGATCAAAGATAAACTATTGAATGATTCCGTTCTGAATGATTAATGGCACTTTGAAATAGAATTTAGTACATTATCAACTAAATCGATGTTGGGTACTAAATTGATCAGGACCCATTTTCACTTAATGTACTTGGGAATAGCGATTAAGATTGCAGTAGAATTGTTTTTTTGTAGTTGTCAGTAGTTAGAATGTATTTTTTTCTTGGAATACATAGCCTTTTTTATATCTCCGTTTTTTTTTCTCCGTGCAGGGGCGAAGTAAGAATACTATATTTTTTTATTGCTGTAGGACAGCATACAGGCTGACGGCCCGCTTAGAATTTAGCAGTTACAGTCGCCTAGTGTTTGCAATGCCAGTGGCATCGCGAACACGCTGCTGTCCCATAAGGGTACAGGAACTTGGGTCACTAATACCGGAACACAACACAAAGTTATTATGGCGTCATACTTAAAACCAAAGGTGGTCGCCATCCAGATGGGCTTGGGGCCCTACCACTTAGCTAGGGTGGGTTGTTTTGTCGCCTTTTACGACAGGCCGACCTCAGCCGCAGAGGTCAGTATTCCTTCTCCGTCCCTGCACGGATAGTATAGTACTAGTAAGAATACACCTGCGGCCGGGCTCGGTCTGTCGTAAAAGGCGACAAAACAACCCTAGCTACGTGGTAGTATCCCAAGCCCATCTGGATAGCAGCCATCCTTGGTCTATATGCCGCATTAATAACCTTGTGTTATGTTCCGCCGACATTAGCAGCGTGTTCGCGGTGAAACCTAGCGTCGCAAACATCCATAGGTGACAGTAACTGCTTACTATTAAGTGAGCCGTCAGCCTGTCTGCTCCTCAGCTATAAAAGAACCTAGGAGAAACGATTTTGCTAGTAGTCCGTCGTGCTCCGGAGAGAAACCGACGAGGTATTGTGGGGTTCATCGTTTCTGCTACTCGCCTGGCTAGCCGGCAGTAACCTTCGGCGTACTCAATGAAACCTCGGTTATAGCCCAGAGAGCATCATACGATCGTCATTTGCCCATTGCTTTACGATACCCACAAAATACCTAGTCAGGTCATAAATTCTGTCACATGTTTAATGTAAAATAATTGTAACAAGTTTATTCATTATGTAACCATTCATATACCAAAATGAACTTAACAAAACATAGATTCTTATGACATTAAAGTTTATTCAAAATGACCTCCGTGATTTTGAATACAGGCCTTCAATCTGCGCGGCCAGTCGTCTATCGCAGCACGAACGAGGTCCATGTCAATATCGGCGGCTGCCTTAATCAAGGATGTCTTGAGTGACTCCAAATTGGGATGAGGCTTTGAGCACGCCTTTTCCTCCAAGTGTTGCCATATCTTGTAATCTAACGGATTCAAATCTGGACTGGAGGAGGGCCAGTCTTCGTGCCGGATGAAGTCGATTTCACGCGCCGCCAGCCAGTCTTGTGTGCTCTTCGCTCTATGAGCTGGCGCCGAATCTTGTTGGAATACCCAGTGCCTGTTATTGAACATGGTATGAGAAACAGGTTCCACAAGGTTCGTCAGGACTGTATTTTGATACACAACAGCATTCGTTTTTACACCTTTCTCACAAAAATGTACCTCTGTTAAGCCCCAATAAGAAACTCCCAACCATACCATGAGCGAGGATGGAAAATGACCTCGTTGGACACGCGGAATACGGTTGCTCGCTTCTTCACTACTGTGTGCGTACACCTTATCATTTTGTTTGTTGTAGCTCTCTTCTACGGTAAACATTTTTTCATCCGAAAAAAGAATTTCCCGATATTTTTTTCCCGCGTACCGCTTCAACAAAGCGCGGCATCTCTTCAGTCTCAGGTCCATTAGACGAGCAATCAAACGATGTCCTGTTTTTTTTCGATATGCCCGAAGCCCAAGTCTTCATTTAACACCCTTTTCACCGTGGTTCTGCTTAACCCCATCTGAAGGGCCAACAGTTTCTGCTTACGTTTGGGATTTCTTTGAATCGTGCCTTCACAGCTTTTATCACTGCTGGAGTCCTAACAGACCGAGGGCGACCACTTCTTGACCTGTCATCTACACTAGAGTCTTCATTGTATCGTTTGATGGTACGATAAACGAATCTTTTGGTTATATTCAAAGTTTTTCAGTTAGTTAAAAATTTGAATTGGCGCGTAACTGCAACGATGCAACGCAATAACTGCAACACGGTCTTCTTTAAGCGTCCACTCCATATTTAAAAATGAGTAAAATTTCAAAAAGTATACATTTTTATTTTCATGAACAATTCTAAATTCGAATTCAATAAACTTTTTTGTGGCCAGCATTCTAAAAGAAAAGTTTTTACTGTGTGACAATACTTATGACCTGACTAGGTATATAGCCTTTAATAAAAGTACCCTAATAAAGTTCAAACTTAAAAATTAAATGAATTATGGTCGAGTTTCGACCCTTGGGCGACCACTTGTTAACATTTATTCATCAAGTTTTACTAGCATCTTTTCATACACATTTTGCTCAAATTAAATATAAAATACCGGAATATTGAGAACAGAACTCACAAGAAGTCCTCTGAGGAAGAATTCTACCCGAAGATCACTCAACAGTCTATTGGAAGCCAGGAACCCCTGCACCTCTAAACTAGAATGCTTTTAAGCATTTATGTTCAATGCGGTAACGTCTTTGCGGCTGTATTATACCTAGTCAGGTCATAAGTATTGTCACACAGTAAAAACTTTTCTTTTAGAATGCTGGCCACAAAAAAGTTTATTGAATTCGAATTTCGAATTGTTCATGAAAATAAAAATGTATAACTTTTAGAATTTTACTCATTTTTAAATATGGAGTGGACGCTTAAAGAAGACAGTGTTGCAGTTATTGCGTTGCATCGTTACAGTTACGCGCCAATTCAAATTTTTAACATGCTGAAAAATTTGAATATAACCAAAAGATTCGTTTATCGTACCATCAAACGATACAATGAAGACTCTAGTGTAGATGACAGGTCAAGAAGTGGTCGCCCTCAGTCTGTTAGGACTCCAGCAGTGATAAAAGCTGTGAAGGCACGAATTCAAAGAAATCCCAAACGTAAGCAGAAACTGTTGGCCCTTCAGATGGGGTTAAGCAGAACCACGGTGAAAAGGGTGTTAAATGAAGACTTAGGGCTTCGGGCATATCGAAGAAAAACAGGACATCGTTTGAATGCTCGTCTAATGGACCTGAGACTGAAGAGATGCCGCGCTTTGTTGAAGCGGTACGCGGGAAAAAAATATCGGGAAATTCTTTTTTCGGATGAAAAAATGTTTACCGTAGAAGAGAGCTACAACAAACAAAATGATAAGGTGTATGCACACAGTAGTGAAGAAGCGAGCAACCGTATTCCGCGTGTCCAACGAGGTCATTTTCCATCCTCGCTCATGGTATGGTTGGGAGTTTCTTATTGGGGCTTAACAGAGGTACATTTTTGTGAGAAAGGTGTAAAAACGAATGCTGTTGTGTATCAAAATACAGTCTTGACGAACCTTGTGGAACCTGTTTCTCATACCATGTTCAATAACAGGCACTGGGTATTCCAACAAGATTCGGCGCCAGCTCATAGAGCGAAGAGCACACAAGACTGGCTGGCGGCGCGTGAAATCGACTTCATCCGGCACGAAGACTGGCCCTCCTCCAGTCCAGATTTGAATCCGTTAGATTACAAGATATGGCAACACGTGGAGGAAAAGGCGTGCTCAAAGCCTCATCCCAATTTGGAGTCACTCAAGACATCCTTGATTAAGGCAGCCGCCGATATTGACATGGACCTCGTTCGTGCTGCGATAGACAACTGGCCGCGCAGATTGAAGGCTTGTATTCAAAATCACGGAGGTCATTTTGAATAAACTTTAATGTCATAAGAATCTATGTTTTGTTAAGTTCATTTTGGTATATGAATGGTTACATAATTAATAAACTTGTTACAATTATTTTACATTAAACATGTGACAGAATTTATGACCTGACTAGGTATATTGATAAGTTATTGTTTTCTTTTTATATTTTTTATAATTATTTGTGTATCAAGGAACGATATACCGATCCATTTAATTTTAAACCTTAAATTTTAGTATTAGATTGGATGTTCGTATAACAAGAATACCGGAAGATAGTTTATATTCGTATCCCACCTGTCAAAGTCAATCAAGATCAAAGATAAACTATTGAATGATTCCGTTCTGAATGATTAATGGCACTTTGAAATAGAATTTAGTACATTATCAACTAAATCGATGTTGGGTACTAAATTGATCAGGACCCATTTTCACTTAATGTACTTGGGAATAGCGATTAAGATTGCAGTAGAATTGTTTTTTTGTAGTTGTCAGTAGTTAGAATGTATTTTTTTCTTGGAATACATAGCCTTTTTTATATCTCCGTTTTTTTTTCTCCGTGCAGGGGCGAAGTAAGAATACTATTTTTTTTATTGCTGTAGGACAGCATACAGGCTGACGGCCCGCTTAGAATTTAGCAGTTACAGTCGCCTAGTGTTTGCAATGCCAGTGGCATCGCGAACACGCTGCTGTCCCATAAGGGTACAGGAACTTGGGTCACTAATACCGGAACACAACACAAAGTTATTATGGCGTCATACTTAAAACCAAAGGTGGTCGCCATCCAGATGGGCTTGGGGCCCTACCACTTAGCTAGGGTGGGTTGTTTTGTCGCCTTTTACGACAGGCCGACCTCAGCCGCAGAGGTCAGTATTCCTTCTCCGTCCCTACACGGATAGTATAGTACTAGTAAGAATACACCTGCGGCCGGGCTCGGTCTGTCGTAAAAGGCGACAAAACAACCCTAGCTACGTGGTAGTATCCCAAGCCCATCTGGATAGCAGCCATCCTTGGTCTATATGCCGCATTAATAACCTTGTGTTATGTTCCGCCGACATTAGCAGCGTGTTCGCGGTGAAACCTAGCGTCGCAAACATCCATAGGTGACAGTAACTGCTTACTATTAAGTGAGCCGTCAGCCTGTCTGCTCCTCAGCTATAAAAGAACCTAGGAGAAACGATTTTGCTAGTAGTCCGTCATGCTCCGGAGAGAAACCGACGAGGTATTGTGAGGTTCATCGTTTCTGCTACTCGCCTGGCTAGCCGGCAGTAGCCTTCAGCGTACTCAATGAAACCTCGATCATAACCCAGAGAGCATCATACGATCGTCGTTTGCCCATTGCTTTACGATACCCACAAAATATATCAGACAAAATTTACCTGACTATTCATTTTACGGGCGGTTGTAATATTTGTAAACGTAGAACTTTCGCACATCTTTGAAATAGCGTAGCACTTTGAAAACGGTATAATTAAAATAGCAGTAGCACTGCGGTCGGTTCGAAAATCCTTTGGACTGGGTTTCGTAATTTTATTCTTTAATTAATTTAAAATTTTGACTTTACGCTTAAATCGGATTTTTTCACGGAAATAAGACATATTATGTAAGCGCATGGATGATACAATGGTATACTATAAATATTAGATAAACTCTTTTCATCTCATAAACGTATCATCCCGGTTTCATGAGAGCTTCCTCTGCCGAGTACTGCCACAGAGGAAGCATCCTACGTAACTTCTTGCGTCGGTATCTAACGAAGAATCCCTTTGTAAAATGATAATAGCAAGAACATTCCACTCTTGGGCAGGGTTTCCCTCTAGATGGAATGGAAAATATACCAGCCATGCTTGTCTAAGGCACATTGGCGGGTTACACATATCTGTGTTTTCGGTATGCAGGCTCCATCATAACAATTATG
Source organism: Malacosoma neustria (assembly GCA_963693495.1). NCBI lineage: Eukaryota > Metazoa > Arthropoda > Insecta > Lepidoptera > Lasiocampidae > Malacosoma > Malacosoma neustria. The sequence goes on along the minus strand of OY856381.1, from coordinate 5,489,458 downwards.
TTACTATATACATATATGCACATTAGACGAGGTAAACTGCCTAAGCCGTGCATGTCATCGTCGGATTTTGAATCGTGACCTCCATGTCTGCGAGTGTGATTACCGCGTACCTTTCCACTCATTGATCCATACTCCATAGTTACAGTGATGTATTCTAAAACCTAAGTCGTAATAACCTATAGAAAATTCATAATTTCCTTTCCTTGATATAAGAGAGTTTGTTATCTCGTCGCAATTAATAACTTACCAGCTCTATTGTTTCGTAGTCACGAAATATCGGAGTAGACCGAGGAGAATAAATCCACTTGAATAAATTTAAATTAATGAGATTATAAGAGACGACGGTAAGCCAGCTCTGGCTCTAACTGAATTTAAATTACCTTCTCACCTCTTGTCAAGTGCATAATGGCGTTAAAAATTTACGAAAATTATTCAACATTATTTAACATAATATTTCCTTGGGAAACAATAGAACTGGATTTAACAATATTTAAATTTAATTAGTTATTTCTTTTGTTAATCGAGCTTTTATGTTCTAAAAGGCGCACTGGCGTCTAAATAAATTTCATTTATTAAAATATTGTTTAATAAAATCATTAGTACCAACAATAAAATAGCTATACCTTTTCCAATCTTCTCACATGTTTATAAATTATAATCTATGTGTAGTTCTACTGAAAACTATAATACATATGTTAAAAACAAGTTGAATATTATTCTATTGAAAGTTAAGTTACGTCTAGGGGTGGAGTAATAACACTAACCTCTGCGGCCGGAGTCGGCCTGTCGTAAAAGGCGACAAAACCATCCTAGATTTGTTGTAGGAGCCCAATCCTGCCTGGATGGCAGCCCTAGGTCAATAAATATACCACCATAATAACCTTCTGTTGTGTTCCGGCATTAGTGACCCTAGTTCCTGTACCCCTATGGGACAGCAGCGTGTTCGTGGTTCGTGGTGGTGGTAACTGCTTATTATTAAGTAGACCGTCAGCCTGTCTACTGTTCCTCAGCAATAAAAACAAAAAGTGTAACTTCTATTAAATACACTGCAGAAACTGTTGCAATTATTTCTGATCCGTCTATTTCATATGAAGCATACTAAAAAAAACATTTCTTGCGAGTATTATTCAAATTTTAAGACACAGTTTCATTATAATAATAAACATGGGTGTGTTTTTCGGGTAGTTTACTGTAGTATACTGTCCATGTGCATTGTGGCTTGTATGTATTACTCAATACATTTTCACTTATAGTGCATATTAAAATAGTTATAAGTAGTATATCAATTGCCTGGTACCCAAACACAAGCGCCCTCCTAGTATATTTATTTATAAATGACAATGATTAGTAAGAAAGTACGTGGTAGGACCCCAAGCCCATCTGGATGGCTTTGGTCTTAAGTATGCCGCCATAATAACTTTATGTTGTGTTCCGCCATTAGTGACCCAAGTTCCTGTATCCTTACGGGACAGCAGTGTGTTCGCGATGCCACTAGTGTTTCAAATACCCATAGGCGACGGTAACTGCTAAGGACCGTCAGCCTGTCTGTTGTCCTACAGCAATAAAAAAAAAAGGAAAAACATCATGAAGATTCACCGAAATTATCAGCGTATGTGAACCTCGGACAAGTTTAGCGGGCGTACGGCAGGACAGCCCCTAACTGTCTGGGAAAGAGACTCAAAATTATTAATATATATTTAAAATTTAATCTTCTTTCAGGTACTTAAAGATTTACATAAATTAAGGGTTTCAAACACCTAGCCGATGTTTTGTACTTTCAGGCGGGGCCATACGACAAACTTTCATTAAGATTTGCAAATTAAATACGTCTCAGTGGGGAGCTTTAATCACGTCTTCATCTTTTATTAATTAAAATTAATTATTAGGTGACGTTTAGTGCAACCGAGATATGACAGCGCTTTTGTAAACGATTAAATTAGATATTCTTTAAAGATTTATTATCATAATATATAATGGAATATTAATTTATTTTTATTAGGGCATATCAGCTAAAGCTATTGCTAAAGCTATTGATGATTTGCTAAGACTTAGTTTTGTGTATCTTCTTCTGCTTTCTGCCTTTATCCAAAACTATGTGAGGTCGGCAAAATCTCTTCTTCCAATCTCTTCTATTATTCGTCATTCCAACATTCACACCTTCTTTCGTCTCCTACTCACTCCATCCATCTGCGTTTCAATGTTTATGTATATAACTATTTCATTGTCGTCTAAACAACATATCAATACTTAACCACTGCTGGACATAGACCTTACCACGTTTGCGCCATACCTTACAGTCAATGGCCTTTCCCATCCAGCCCCGATCAAAATACGAATAACCTTGCATAGGTCAATGCTGTCTCCGCGTTAGGGAACGGTTTATTAATAGCGTTTCGATTTATTATCGTTTTCGCTAATAGAAGAAAATGCCGTAAAAAGGGATCGACGCAAAAGCGCGCAATGATTCGGCCCAGTGACAATACTCAGCAGCAGTTCGGCTTCTTAAAGCAAATCCTAATATCAATCGAAAGGAAAGACTTAAAAGCAGTGAAAAAAATGCAATAAAATTGTTATTACACCATACATGATAACTTTCGCACGCTGGACCACTTGCGGGATCACGGGTTTAATAAATTATATCATTTTATAAAAGAAAAAGACTAAGTATATTAGCTGTCTATTACCTGACACTGTGTGAATTGTTACAGAAAATTATTTATTAATTTATATTAGAAATCGTAAGAAACCATTTTCAATAGCGAAATATATTTAACCAGCAGTCGGTCTATTCGTAACACCAAACGTACCGTATAACTTCATAACTAATTGTTGTTTGCGTTTCTATAAACTAACACCAATTATTATCAGTAAACTTATTGGTAACTTATTGAGTTAAAACTTACGCCTGTACAATATACATGAAACTACTATTATCTTAACTTGTCGAGGCACGGTATTGTCAATTTGCAAATATGTTATTAATTCGAACTGTAGAGATAATTGCAACTAGCCTAGGTGTTAACGCCGTTTGGCTATAATGGGCTAGGTGAGGATGCTATATCCTACTCCTTGCGTCGCTCTATTGGTGGCGCGCGGAGGTGGTCGAGCGGGGCGAGCGCCTGGTGCCTGGACAGGTTGAGGCACGCAGGGCAGAGCTCCGCCAGGTACTAGTGGCGGAGTGGCAGACGCGCTTAGCGCAACCCACGGCGGGGCACGCCGCTGTAGCGGCGGTAAGGCCCATTCTAGAGGAGTGGCTCAATAGGAGCCACGGCGCCCTCAGCTTCCGGCTGACGCAGGTGCTTACCGGACACGGGTGTTTCGGGAAGTACCTGTGTCGCATAGGCCGGGAGTCGACATCCCAGTGCCACCATTGTGGTGATTGCTGCGACGATACGGCGCTGCATACGTTGGCAGAGTGCCCAGCTTGGACCGAGCAGCGCCGTGACTTGGTCGCGGCCGTAGGTGCTGCGGGAAACCTCTCGCTTCCGGCTGTTGTGTCTACCATGGTCGGGAGCGAGTCAGGGTGGAATGCCGTCGCCAGCTTTTGCGAGGTTGTGATGCTCGCAAAGGAGGCGGCGTAAAGGGAAAGAGAGGCTGCCTCCTCTCTCCCCTCCCGCAGCAGACGCACTGGGCGTCGTAGGGTGGCTGACTTCCGGCCACCGTAGGGCGCGGCCTGCGGACGGCAGACTCGGGGTGTCTTGTCGTCCGATCAGCGGCAGGCCTCGAGGCGGCGGCGTCTTGTTCCGCGTGCGTCTCATAGTGGAGTACTGCAGCCGGGGTGACGGCCGCAGTGGGTGACGGGGCCCGCCTGACCATCTGGCGGGCCAATACCCGTCGGGGGGTAGCGACGAATGCTTCGGCGATACCCGCCCCTCCGACACACGGGTACATGAGGAACACGGGTTGGTTTTTAGTCAGTAAGAATCTGACAGTCCCCTTCGTCCTTCCCCGAGGGCGGAGGGCCTCCATGAGGATTTTCCAACCCGATACCAAAAAAAAAAAGGATGCTATATCCTATCTCTTTTCTTCTTGCCTAATATCCGATCCCTGTCCTTGTCAAATGAAGTGCGACCAATTTAAAAATCATTATAACGTCGATGGCCGAACGGTGATTGTCGGTTCCGTCTTATTTTAATATAAACTGAATAATCGGGTGTAAAGGTGTGTTTGATTACTCCCACGAGCGGAACATCAGTGTGCCCACACGAAAATAAGGACGAGTAACGAGAATTATGAGTACCCTTAAATATTCATATCCCTTCGATAGCTCTTCGCCTAGGAAGATCCAATATCAGCGCGAACACTAGGTGAAAAAATTCTTCACGAATTTCTATTTTACCTCTTCATATATCTTTTATGTTGCTTTATTAGTTCTTTCACCAAATTGGAAAAGCAACTAATTATAAGTTAAAGTAGATAATTTTTTTTTACTAACGTTATGTATCGTTTAGTAACGAGAATCCTAAATAGCAGAGTTGTAGATCCTTCAAATGGTTCTCATAATCATCAATAAAGGTGGAAAATTACTTCTCAGAATAAAGTTCACTACGAAACCTACGCTTTTATCGATATAATCATAGTATACAATGAAACAAGCTTTCATAATAGTAATGAAAAAAAAAACCTTAAAATATGAAATATTCGTATTATCAAATTTTCAGAAGGTAATTTTACGTTATGTGTAGGTAAATAACCCTTCTTTTGACATCATCCATAATGTGTATGGAATTCATATCAGCTTATTATACAGGTGAGATGGTATACTTATTTATGAAACTTTCAAAATATTCCGTGAACGTTACCGTAAATCCCTGTTATTGACTTTTTCCACTGTTTCGAGGAGATAACGTGAGCCTGAGAGATAAACGACTAAAATACTAATACTACAACAGTGCAATATTATATTTTTTCTATTTAGCTGTATATATTCTCCTTATAGGGGCGGGGTAAGATTATTGACCCCTGTGGCCGGAGTCGGCCTGTTGTAAAAGGCGACAAAACCACCTTAGCTAGGTGGTAGGGCTCCAAGCCCTATTTAAGACCAAAGGTGGTAGCCATCCAGACGGGCTTGAAGTACCACGTAGCTAGGGTGGGTTGTTTTGTCGCCTTTTACGACAGGCCGATCCCGGCCGCAGAGGTTAGTATTCTTTCTCCGCCTCTGCACGGTAACGTATTTATTTGACAAATTGTAAATAAATATACAAACAAAAACAATTCCAAAGTGTCATTCCTTGTAATTGTCAATTTTGACATTCAATAAGACCAAAGAGAAAATAATCACTTAAGCCTATAGACAATTAATGTTAATTTATTAAATATATATTATTAGTAATTTTAATATTATGAATTTAAATATTATATTATTATAAAAATTTACCTTAATGGTCTTTTATATAATAATCTTCCCATAAACTCGTATAAAAACAAGCGTATATAAGTAAGGTATCCATGTGTGTATATGTTGTGTATAAATCCAGCAGTAGTATGCGTAATGTTAATTTTAAATAATGTAATGTATTTGTAATGGATTTTAGGGAAAAATAATGGCTTTCTGCACTTCTCCTCCAGATAAACTTTAACTGTGCCAAATTTCATAATCATCCGTCCGTGCAATTTTGGTAAAAAAAAGGGGAACAAAGTTTTTACTTTACGTATTAATAAATAGATATACTGATCTCGAGGTTGTAGTGTAATTATCAATGTGTTAGGATTAAATTTTCAGTCAGATGAATGTGAAAATTATCTTAATATGATAAGGAATTCAGAGATTCTTATCTGTGCAGGGACGGAGAAAGAATACTAACTTCTGCGACCGGGGTCGGCCTGTCGTAAAAGGCGACAAAACAACTCACCCTAGCTACGTGGTAGGGCCCCAAGCCTTTAGTCTTAAATATGCCGCCATAATAACCTTTGTTGTGTTCCGGCATTAGTGACCCAAGTTCCTGTACCCTTACGGGACAGCAGCGTGTTCGCGATGCCACTGGCGTTGCAAACACCTATAGGCGAGGGTAACTGCTAAATTCTAAGCGGGCCCCCAACCTGTCTGCTGTCCTACAGCAATAAAAAAAAGATTCTCTAGATTAAGAAAGTTTAGCATGCTATTATCATTGAAAGCACAGACGTATGAGACTCCATAAATGACAAAACAATACTCAATACAGGAATTATAAAAATTTCTCTATTTCCTGTTAAGTACATTCTATGTGGGATCGGCACAAGATCTCTCTGCCACTTTATACATTAGGAGTCATCTCAATATTCACACCTTTTTTCGCCATTTCATCATTTGGTCTACCCCTCGTTCTCCGTTCCAACTTCTCTTTCCATCAGCTCTTATCCCTAGCATTTTGTCACATGCCATTCTACATACATATATTCACGCCTCTTTGCCGTAGGAGTAGGCAGAGACCACTTCTTTCCGCTTGCTACGATTGACGACTTGATCCTTACATACTTGTTTCGCTTCATCCACTTTCATTATTCCCTTCATACATGCTCTTCGGTTTAGGGTACTCTTGACCTGGCCTTTTTTCAAGACGTCCCTGATTTGGTCTCGAAACTTCCGCCTAGGTGTACCCCTTCCAACACTTTCATTCACACTCGCCTTGTACACTTTTTTCGTCAATCGTTCTTCATTCATTCTCTCGACATGCCCAAATCATCTCAGCATACCTTTCTCAATTTTTGTCACTGCATCATTATCCTGTCACTCAGTTTAACTCCTATCATACTTCTTAACGCTCTCATCTCAACTGCATTGCCATTTCCTCTTCATATTATTTGGCTATACCAAAGAATACAATACAATTTGTTACTTTTTAATTTTCCAACAATCAGTTATACTTTCACAGTTCCTCTTATAATTAAAATGAAATATAAAAAGCTGTGAACATTGAATTATGTTATAAATAATCAATTTTCAGACAACAACCCTTCAGAACGATCGACTATCAACGTTCATCGATCGTTAAAAAAACAATGGAGGAAAAAAGCAACCAGTAAAAATGAGTTCATTAGACTGACACGGTCTGAGTGCTTGATGGATGTGAAGATTCCATTTTAGATAATATAAATTGGACATTCCCCCTTTGACTCGCGGGTGGGGCCTCACCTTTATTATCCTTTTGAATTGTACAACAAACATTTTTTGCGCTCGTTATTTACTTTCAGAAAGAATTCTGTTAAAATACTCAAGCAATAACAATTTTATGTGGCTTTTAACGTTCATGCATCTAATGAAAGAAACAAATCGAGTCAAAATTTCAGTAAGGGCTCATTCACACGGAGACGATTCGTTTTTATTGACGAATCGACGACCCGTTTTTTTTGACGTCGGCTATGCTTTTTGAATGCCCGTGTTCACATACATCACGAATCGTGAAAAAAGTCGGACACGTCTTAAATCACGTATTGTCTTTTAAAAAACACGTTCGTTAAAAACACGAATCGTGATTTTTTGTGACAGATTTGCTGATGCGCTCGCCCGCCCGCCTGTGCAGTTATCGCCAACTTCTCTTCAGGAATAATGGCATTTCTTATATTTATATCCTGTTTTCTCAAATCCTTATCCAACTTGAGAAGAAGATGATCAAAGGTTAAATTGACACTCTAAAATAAGTGTGAAATTTGGTATCATCTCGTCGTAACGTGCTCATTAAAGTATGGAAAGTTCTAAAACTTGGTCTTTGCCTTAAAATTGGATGCACCGTGTATTCTTCTTCTGATTGTTCTCTTTTTAGATTGACGATAATATCAATATAAAATTAATGTATTCACATCCCAAGTGTTCGACAGTTCATCCAAGACTAAACTCTGAATCACGAAACGAATGTGAACATCAGTTCGGACATTTGGCTGAATTATTTATTACACGATTCCGTACGCAATGTGAACGTCCATCCGTCATGACGTATCGTGTTTTATAACGAATCGAAAATGACGGAACCCGTGCGAATGAGCCCTAACTAATTTGAGACAATTAAAACAAAGATAAATAGTGTATAGTTAGAGATATAGTCTTTATGACAAGTCAGCTGTCCCATTTTAAAACACAGGAACTGACAAACATATTTTGTTTTTCGAGAAACCAATAAAACACTTTTTGCTGTATGCCCACTAAATGTAGTTAGTATACTGAAAAATTCGATTTTGAAAAATTTGTCTCTTACTATGTTTTGAAATAAGGCAAGCCGAGGTCTTTCAAACTTGTAATTTGGCACCCTGAGTTTTGATACAGGACAAAATAACATCGCATTATATCGAAGTCCTTTTGTGACAGTTTATTTTCTTTCTTTTGTGTAGTTACATGCACAATTATTGCCTGGGGCAAGTGCCACTTGTTGCACCCGAACTTGTAAATGAACGATACTTCTTTATTTACTGCGTTGATCTATTTATTTTTCGCTTTTCACGACACCCTTGCAACAACACGTAATTACTACATTTTCCTACGCCATACGAACTACGGTGCTTTTAAGGTTATAATGTATTATACTACATATATGTATGTTTATATTAATTATATTTATCTGTCCATTTTATTTTTATTGCTGAAGAACAGCAGACAGACTGATGGTTCATTTAATAGTAAGTAGTTATCGTCGCCTATAGATGTTTGCAACACTAGGGGCAACGCGAACACGCTGTTATTCGAACCTGGGTAACTAATGCCAGAACACAACACAAGGTTATTATGGCGGCATACTTATACACCAGGGGTGGTTGCCATCCAGACGCGCTTGGAGCCCTATCACGTAGCTAGGGTTATTTTGTCGCCTTTTACGACAAGCCGACCCCGGTCGTAGAGGTTAGTATTCTTACTCCACCTCGGCACGGAAGATATATATTTTGTAGTGGACAGAATTATGAATCTAAAAACCATTTCACTTTAACACATACAAAATTGCATCATAATCAGTTTAGTTGTTTAGAAACAGAGTCAAATACACATACGAATGTTATATATAAATATTAAAAACAAAACTCATAAATTTTGTGTAATTAAAAAAAAACTACCACTTACCATGCATTTTGTCGTTCAGCAGAGCATATCTTGGATTCGAAGCCACGTCCAACGGTAAAGAATTCCACAACCACCGTATCTTCGGCGTGGGAGTGCCACTCGCTTGGCAGGGCAGGGTGGCGGTGTGCCCCACCTCCACGACCATGGTTGATGACGGTATAGCGATGGTCGGAAAACCGGGGGGCAGCTTAGTCTCTGAAAATAAATTTACGTTTAAATTCACAAATTTGAGGAACACAAATGAGAAAGGCTAGTGCCATGATAAATATGGCTATGCGGGAAAATTTTACAAATATAAATAGTACAGAAAGATTAGGGCTACAAATTATTATTATTTCTTTTGCTAGCTGAAACAAAGCAAGATAAAAATTAAAATGAGGGAGCAGAAGTTCAGTGTTGTAACAACACACCTCGGGCACCAAAATGTGAGCATCGGACGCAAACAGTATGCAAGCTTTGAAAGAAAGGAAATTAACACATTCACTGCAGATGACGTTTGAATTTGTGTCAAGGTAGATTTGAAAGTTGTGCGGCGCCCAAAACTCGTAACTTCTTTTTGGTGCGGTTACTGTAGGTGCCGTATATATAAATCTAATCTGTATTTATACGTTTTTTGACCATAATAACATTTTAACATACATTCATAGTTTCACATTTAATTGTTATTAATCTACGAAATACGAGTATAACTGTGTAAAATCTTATATCAGAGCATTCGAAATCATTTCACGTAATCCTTTATAACAATACATTCATCGAGTTTTATTTCTCAAAGTAAAAATAATAGTTATGCTAAAAACAAATTATACCAACGCAATCGCCGGCCGCACAGGCCTCATTAACTTCAGCTGTATAAACATATAATGGCAAAAGATATAAAATATGCAAAAACTCAATATTTTTATTTAGTGTATAAATGAATTTAAACTGTACTCGTATTAAGATAATGTTCTTTTTGCCGCGGATCATAAAACATTATTTATGCTGACGATCTGAAGCTTATTTTACCAATTAAGGATCTAGCCGATTGTGAAAAATTACAAGGGGACATTGAAAGCGTATTCAAGTGGAGCCACAGGAACAAACTAAAATTTGACTTACGCTAAATCTAAATTTCCCATTCCTCACGACTATAAACTAGACACGAATAGTTTGGCTAGTCTAACATCAGTGAAAGATTTAGGAGCTCGGATAGATGCTGGATTGACATTTGGTGCTCATATTATAGAAATTTGAAAAGTCGCTTTTAGAAATCTAGGGCTTTAAGACAGTGTCATGATTTTACTAATATTGATGCAGTGAAAGCACTGTACAATGCTTTAGAAAGAAGTAATTATAAACTAGTACTATATTCTGGAACCCCTCTGAATACAAATATAAATCAATAATCGACCAAATACAAAACAAATTTACCCGTTTTCTGTACCTTAAACTGTATGGAGTATATCTTTTCTTTCCGTTAAGGTATCCTTCTCTGTTTGTTTTGGGTATGGTTGGGCATGCCCAAATTAGAAGTGAGGAAGGATCTTTACTTAGTCAATAACATATTTCGATCAATCCCAATGTCTTAATGTGTATTCATTTTTATGTACCTAATGACTATTTACGATTAAGACGGCGTCGGTTGTTTGCTTTGCCAGCCAGTGAAACCAACGTGCTTTTCCAAGCGCCCTTAACTAGGGCTCTGCGTCTTTTAAACAGAAACTACGAGGATCCGCCAGATTTAGATATCTTTATATGTTCTTTGGGGAAATATACGAGATATGCATTAAATATTCGTCTATTTAAGTTAGTATCAGTAAAATGCAGTGTCGATTTGCTTGTTGACTGTAATGGCATTGTATAAGATTTAATAAAATAAAACAAATAAATAAATATTCCGGAGTAAGAATGATTTTAACGTAATAAATACTTATTCTATTCTATTCTATAAAATCCGCTGGGAATGAAGTCTATACTTAGCATGACTAGTGAATACGTAGAACTTGAATAGTAAATTTCTGAACACATGTGACGTAGCATTGCTACGTTAATTCATATAAATGCTACGCTTCGTAGACTACGTAGTTTGAAACTATTAACCTTTTATACTGTTAACCGTTATTATCTCAACATTCGCATCACTGCTGCATGTAGTATCCTTTCATCCTTTCCCTTTATGTAACAGCACTCCGATTCAAGCAATATTAATTCAGTAGATACTAACTTTAAAATGTAAATTCTTGCAGTACATTCAAATAATGTTCCTAAGTAAATAGGCCGAATTTAATATCAAAACGAAGTTACTTAATCCAAGTTAACACTTCCTAATCCGACTCGACGAATTGAAACTCGCAATATCTCGTCGAAATCTTAAATTTGTACCCGTAAAATTTTGGGGAATAGTGAAATGTTAATTCGCCAAATGAAATTGTAACCCCCTACCCTCGGCTGAACTGAACGGAATTTGATTAAGTTACAACGAAGGTTTTAGGCTGACATTATTTTCCGACCGAAACCGAGCTTGATCAGTTTTTAAGGGGGCCCTTATACGGCAGTCTGTTATTTGGGAGGTTTTGACACTCTTTACCCCAGCGTGATCTCAGGGGAAAATGAACCCCCGGTGATGTGGTTTGAGCTGCAAGAGTGCACGTCCATGTTGGCGTGACTTCACCGCAGCTGTACGTTTGCCCATCTTGGCCTGTGTGGACCAGTCTTTGTTAACGGCAGCCATCAGCGGCTTGTGTTGACGTTGGCCTGTTTGGCTTGGCGATCTCGCGACTTCAGTTGTCCATATCTCAATTAAACATTATTCGTAAATATACTATACAGGGTGACTTTGGCAAAACCGTCCAAATTTTTTTTACGCATTAAACAACATTTAAGGAACCCTTTTTTGCAAAAAAAAATTGTATGTCAAATTTTCACCATAAAATATTTCATTCCAAGGAAAATATGGTCACTAATTCAATCGTACAAAATAGTCATATGGTGCAAATTTCGTACGGTAACCTGTTATTACCTGTCTCTGTCACTCCCGCGTAAATTATATTAGTATTGCGTAGTATTCGCTCACACAGATGCAATAACCGCCGTCCTCGGCCTCGTACTAGGTCATTGTACCAGTTGTTTGCGGTACCGATGGAGAGGTCATTGCGCGCCGTAGTATGTAAATTGTGAGTTCTTTGGATAACTTTGTAATGCTGATTACTCAACATTTTTGTACTATGTGATACTAAACTAAAATACATGATTCTAATAATTTTTACTAAAGATACTTCTGTGTGAATTTGGATGGTTTTGTCAAAGTCACCCTGTATACTTGCTCGTAGAAGGTACGCCGTCTAAAGTATTCTTGATAAAATTAGTAAAAGGGTGTAGTGTACATTTCGAAAATTTCAAGACGCTTTATGAACATTTTGGGTACGAATGAAATTCATTGTTTGTTAATATCTTTCTCGATTAATTGGATAAACAGAAGGGATGGTTGTGGCTTTTGAAATTATGCTGTTTCAGTATTGGATTACGGTGTGAAATATATTTTAATTTGTGTGTTTATTTGATCTGTGGCGGTGTCGTTTTCAATAGGTTGTGTATTCAAAGCGTGCAGTTAATTTGATTTTGAAATTGGTTTTGTATAGAGTATAATTAAAAGGTCGGCGGTTAAAATATTAAAGAGTAATCAGTATAATATTTTGTTCTTACGTTTAGAATAAAATAAAATAAAATAAAATTATAAGAATAATATACTCGTAAATCCTAATATTTTTGGCTAAAACAAATAATAAATAGAATATATGTTTATCTTGGAATCGAACCAAGATAGACGACCGTATCGGACTACTTGCGGAGTCACTAAATCCACCTTGTCGTCAATTAATATTATAGCTCGCATATTTTAGCTTTATTACTCCTATTGCCTCAAAGATCTGTGGTGCGGAAATTCGAGAATTTGTTTTACTATGTTAGAAGTTGCCTTTCCCTATCGAAAGAAAATTAGGTTATCCCGATTCCCGTTTCCAAAGGCCCGATGCCGATTCGTGGGGATCGCTGTGACCAACTTTACTCGTATTTCCGTTTCTTGTGTAATTATGTTTTGTTTAATACTAACTCACAAAAGGAATTGGATAATGCGTTTATTGGGATTTTTTCTAAGTTATAATATTCCGAACTGATATATACTTTATTATTATATATAGGTACAGTAGGGGTCAGAATTTCAAACAATCTATGTTACAAATTTCTATTAAATTATAATGTAAATATTTTGTTTTCTTTTTCGACCGTGTGGTTATTGGTAGAAATAAGAAAAGGGCTACCCTGTCACTTTAGTAAGTACTTCTGCTACTTCATAGACAGTTAAAGAAGGTCACAAATGAGAATTTATTTCACAATCGTTTCATTTCGGTTGCATCCGAGACTTAAGCTTCGAATCCTGAAGTACATTGTCTAGAAGTTTTGTCAAAGGTCTCAAATACAGTGCCTCATTGCATCTAAACTATTCCGTGACACTTAATTTTTATAAAGAATGAGATATAAGAAAAAGTTACAGTACATATAATGGATGTGGCTAAATTTGTTTGCTACAAGAGCGGCAGCCGTCTGACCCTAAATTCATTAAGAAAACCTTACGGAAGAGACCTGTTTGTTATTTTGTGGAACTCAGCTGCTAGGTAATATAAGTTGAGCATCAAAAGTCTTGGTGGCAACCGTAAGACTCCTTTACTAATGCCATCTAGTTCAATAATTTTCATCTTAATGTAAAAGGTAAAAGGCTTCGTGCACATTTAACGTTCAACGTACCGAAATACTCAAAACCAACACTTCAATCATAATTGTCAAAATATTCAACACATTAACTTAATAAACATACCGCAGTCACTTTAAATTTATAAATTCAAAGTGTAAACACACTGGGCCAATCTACGGTATATTCAGGCCAAAATGAAAGCTCATTTTACGCACGCAAAATGCATAATTAACTTTATATTAACATACGGTGTGTAGGTGGTGGCTTAAGGAAATGCCTCCGAAGATTATACGGGATAGTATTGGGTACGTGTGTCGTTGCTCCCATACCGTTGGCGAACAAGCTTAATCTGGGAGTGCTGAATGAGATTGCGACCTCTTTATATGTATGTGAGTTTTGTTAAGAGACATAACCTAATAATAACCTAATGAACCTAAAAGAGAACTGTATATACGGTGATTTTCAATTGTATTCCATGGCTGTTCGAATCATCGCGTAAGCCAAATCACATTTTACACAGACTTTTTTATTGGTAAAGAACAGTAGATGGACTGACAGGCCACTTAACATTAAGTAGTTACCGTCGCCTGCGGATGTTTGTGACGCTATGTGCACAGCGATTACAATAACGCCGGAATACAATACAAGATTATACTCGCGCGCTACTTATAGACCAGAGGTGGCTGCCATCCAGACGGGCTTGGAGCCCTACCACGTAGCTAGGGTGGGTTGTTTTGTCGCCTTTTACGACAGGCCGACCCCGGCCACAGAGGTCAGTATTTATCGGAGTAACCGCCCTTGCTCGAGGACTAGGGAAAATTGACCGAACCACTCCGGTAATAAATAATCTATGGCACTTCAAATTGTATAAAATTCTAGTTTTATTTGCAGCCAAAATTGACTTGTGTGACGAAGATCTTGATGGATATTATCTATACAAATAAATAAAATTGGAGGGTCTGTTTGTAATATTAAAATAACCGCTTTTTACTAAGTTCATTGGGATGTATACACGGTACATATACCAAAACAACATTTTTTACAATTTTTGTCTGTCTGTCTGTCTGTTTGTTCCGGCTAATCTCTGAAACGGCTGCACCGATTTTGACGGAACTTTCACTGGCAGATAGCTGATGAATCAAGGAGCAATACAAGCTATTTTTATTTTAGAAAAATAAAATAGTTTTTGTTAAAAATTATAAGTTTCGGAAATTGTTAGTCCAATTTAAGTTGACCTCAGATTTATATCATCAATCATATGAAATAGGGTTCAGCTTAGGATGGTCTTAGTAGGTTGAATTTCCAATTTAAGTTGATCTCATATATCCAAAAAATGCTGCCCAAAGTCACTATTCCACGCGGACGGAGTCGCGGGCACAGCTAGTATTTAATATTAAAGCTTAGAAAATCCCAAGATGGTAGCAGACAGTTTTTCTCGCCTAACGTGCATATTTTAACATAATTGCCACGTACTCACGGTAAAGCAGAACATGATGAGGAAAACTGCATACTAAGAGCACCGATAGGTAACCCGCCAACCACATTGTACACAAACGTATCGGGTATACTGCTCGTTCTTTCTACGGCGGAGCTCGCGTTTACCAGTGGAACGTAGGCCGTTATATGTTATGTATATCAACTAACTACATGTCATCAAGTTGTATATATGCCTGCTACATTTCAACAAAAAGATATAATACAATTTATTTCCAAAAAAAATACGAAGATTCTATATGACTTTAGATAAAGAATTATATTAATACTATATCGTTATATGAAGTGTAACCTTGTTATAAGTATACAAAAGTGTAGTCGTATCCTCCAAACTTACAAAAGAACCTTAGGACCCTTAAAAGGGAGAAACTTCGTGACAATAGTCCCACTCGTAATATAAATGTGACAAACGCTATTACGCGTAGAAACCGCGTTAAAAAGTGTAGACACGTGTTCCATAGAACTAAGAGTCGAACCAATTTGTTGGATTATTTTGTACCTTTGTGCTGTGTTTGGATGAATTTTGATAATTTACTGGAATTTTTCAAGTCACTCAGCGCGCTATGAAGCGGGCAATGTTGGATGTTTCTCTTATGGTCAAAATCCGAAATGGGGAGGCCTACATCCAGCGGTGGACAACGATTGGCTGATGACGGCTAGAATTTTTAGTCCTAAATACCGTTACATTTAAAGAGTTTTATTTTTATTGTTATAAGGACAGCAAACAGACTGACAACCCGCTAAGAATTTAGCAGTTACCGTTGCCTATGGTTGTTTGTAACGCCAGTGACATCGCGAACATGCTGCTGTCACATAAGGGTACAGGAACTTGGGTCAATATGCAAATAAATATAAAGTACATTAAATAATCAAACCACACTATTTGTCGGTGGATGCAGATTAGATCAATGTTTGTGAAGAGGTCCATTTACGAGGCACTACAAAATTTTGCCAATCTCAGCATAATTCATAGGGTATTATAATATTGGACCCTTAATACTATATGTTCAATTAAGAAAATTTAGGATACTTGAATTGTGTATTAAAATATAAGTAAAACAATTTTATACAAGTAACTTGATCAAATGTAAACGAAGCAGAGAGCTTAGTATAAGGTCATGCCGCAATGTTAGGTGCTCAGTCCAAATCTCGACAATAACTCCTCTACGTGGCGGGCAATTTACGTCTCCCGTGTCAGGATTAGGGGTTCACGCGCGGACAAGGTGTTATTGTGTAAAATTGCTACTGTATTTATATCGCCGCATATTTTTCATTTTCTTACCTGACTCGTTCAAAGTTCAAAGTAGATATCAAAATACTTCTTATATAACTTATAGTGATGATGTCCTCCCAGACGTATCCGTCGACGGCGACACCCTTAGCTCGTCCTTGCCTGGGCTCTTGCATGAGCGCGAGCATGACTCGCAAAACCAAATTTTGTTATGAAGGTCCTATTACAAGAAGCGCAGTAAAGAGACCCACTTGAATTGCGAGTATAGTTGTAGGAGGGCTTGGGTCGAGTTTTTCGGATCAGGCGTTTGGCGTCAAGGTTTTCAAGACGGGAACGCTCAAAGTTTTCTATACCCGTGTTGACAGCAGTTCGCCACTCCAACCTCTGCGTTGCAAGCTCCTCCCATGACTCACTAGACATGCCAATTGCAGTCAAGTGGCGTTTTAAGACATCCCTGTAACGCAGAAACTGTCCTCCAGGCTTTCGTTTACCTGAGCTAAGCTCAGAATAAAATACCTTTTTTGGTAATCTGGAAGACTCCATGCGTACAAGGTGTCCACACCAGCCTAGTTGGCCTTTCATTAGCATACACTCCATTCCAGCGAGCTTAGCTCGACGTAGAACCTCCGAGTTTGGCACACGATCCTGCCATCTCACCTGAAGAATCGCCCGAAGACACTTCATGTGGAAGGTATCAAGGCGTCTGATATCTCCCTTGTAAAGACACCAGGTCTCCGAGGCATAGAGCAACAATGGTAAGATTATGGCCCTGTAGACAGCGAGTTTTGTGTGGAGTTTCAGGTCATGTGATTTCCAAACTCGTCGGTTAAGACCACCGAAAGCCGCAGCTGCTTTGGCGACTCGCGCAGAGATCTCAGACTCGAGACGATTATCACTGCGCAAAATAGTTCCAAGGTACCGGAAGGTACCCACTTCCGGCAGTGGCTTTCCTCGTAGGTAAACAACACCATCGTCCGCAGATTTACCTTTCGCAGGTTGTTTTAGAATCTGGGTCTTAGAAGCACTGATTACTAAGCCGAATTTACGACAGGACTCATCTAATTTGTCCAAAAAACTCTGTAGGTCGCCCAAACTGTCAGCCATAAGGCAGACATCGTCGGCGTACAGAACATCTATTACTGAAACAGAGTCCATTTTGCGTTTTGCTCTGAGACGTGCGAGGTCGAAAACGCTTTTGTCCATGCGGACATTTATGGTAATCTTGCCATTACAGCTTTTAAGAGCGTCATTCATTACTGCAGCGAAGTAGATAGCGAAAAGGGTCGGAGCCATTACACAGCCTTGCTTGACACCGCTAGTGACCGGGAACCGGTCTGTAAAGTTGTTTTCGTGACGCACACGGGCTGTCATGCCCTCGTGGAACTGGCGCACTAAATTGACAAACTTTGCAGGACAGCCACATTTTTCCATAACAATCCAGAGGGCGGTCCTGGAAACACGGTCAAAGGCCTTTTCTAGGTCCACAAAACATAAATAGAGGTCGCGGTGTTGTTCAAAACTTTTTTCTTGAAGTTGCTTGACTACAAAGATGGCATCAACCGTACCTCTTCTAGGTCTGAACCCGCACTGGGTCTCCGGAAGGAAGCTTTCAGCTAAATTACTAAGGCGACTATTGATGATGTGCGCCAGAATTTTGCCAGCTGTGGAAAGCAATGCAATGCCTCTAAACGAGCCACAATCAGAGAGGTCCCCTTTGCCTTTATATAGCTTGCTAATAGAAGCATCCTTCCAGTCCTGTGGAACCATCTCAACATCCCAAATCAGTTTGATAAGTTCAAAAAGTCCGGACCTGATACTCGGTCCACCGTATTTGAAAATCTCAGAAGACAAACCGTCCGAACCAGGTGATTTACCATTTTTTAAGCGGTTGATCGCAGTAACGAACTCGGCGTACGAAGGCGGGTCATCCAAGCCCGAAGCAGATAGCAAGCTCTCAAGTGAATTAATGTAAGACAGATCTGCTCCTTGACTACCGGGATTGAGCACTTCATTAAAATGTTCAGCCCAACGAAGAAGAACCTCTTTTGGATCTGTTAACTTCTTAGCTTTATCTCGCGAGTAAACAGGGGCAGTCTTTTTAGCGCGGGGTCCGTAAACGGATTTTAGCCCTTCGAAAAATTTTGCTGTTTGGCTAGTGTCACCTAACCATTGCAGTTCTTCGGCTTTACGGCGCCACCAACTATCCTTTTGTTCTCGGATCTTTGCTTTAAGATCCTGCTGAAGAGACTTGCGCTGCCCTGCACCGACGACTCCTCTTAGAGCGAGACGATAGTTTTCAACAAGCTGCCGTATTTCCACATCAGAATCATCGAACCAGTCTTGATGTTTTTTATGTGGTGTGCCAATAACTCGCTGAGAAACACCATAGAGAGCCCTGGAATAAGTACGCCACCCGGCATCTACTGAGGTATTGTCATCAGTGCCGGGCATCGCTGCCTCAAATTCCGCATCTAGCTCACGACACAGTCCCTCATCACGCACCAAACGCGCACAAGCAAGTCTAGCCGGAATCCTGTGTTCTGCTCTACGCGGAGGCTTGTAGTAAAGCCTCATCCTGGATCTAATAAGACGATGGTCAGTCCAGCCTTGGGCACCACGCATTGCTCTTGTAATAAGTACATCTCTCAGGTCTCGCCTGCGTACAATGATGTAATCAAGAAGATGCCAGTGCCCTGAGCGTGGGTGCATCCAAGATGTCTTGTATTTACCGGGTAGCCTGAAGAATGTGTTTGTTATGCTGAGGTTGAATTCGGAGCATAACGTCAGAAGAGCAACACCGTTGGTGTTGCACTTACCTACTCCATGTCTCCCCAGTACGTTCTTCCAGGCAATATATTCTGTGCCAACACGCGCATTAAAGTCACCCAGCAGAATCAACTTGTCACAATCTGGAATCCCCAGCAAAACATCACGCAGATTCTCATAAAATTGAAGTTTGTCCTCATCAGGTGTTGTCATAGTAGGCGCATACACGCTCACAAGATGTAGGTATTTCCTGGGAGCCATGTGGAGTCGTAGTGTCATGAGCCTGTCATTGATCCCTTTTGGAGGCTCCACTAGCGATCTAGCGATGTTGTTTCGGATCGCAAATCCAACACCATTTGCGGCTCGTTCACTTGCAGGTTTACCCTCCCAGTAATACGTATATCCACCCAATTCCTCACAGAGCTCACCGCTATCCGCTAAATGTGCCTCGCTGACTGCGGCTATGTCAATGTTATAGCGGGACAATTCACGCGCTATGAGTGCAGTTTTCCGCTCAGGACAGAGGTTGTTTTCATTGTCCAGTAACGTTCTTACATTCCACGCAGCTAAATAAATTAAATAACTAACTTATAGTAGTAATCGTAAATCAACAGTAAAATGATATTTTATACATGACTTGTGTGCAAATGATTCCTACTGACAGTATTTTTATTACTGCCCACGATTCGATTCTTTAAAAACACCTGTGAGACATTTGGTGTATTTTGTTTTAGACTTGGAAAATCTTAAATTCATAACTTTACGAATCTCAAAGTAAACAGTGTTATCAACAATGACAATTGACAGAATATAAATCTAAAGAAGAAGAAAATATTTGGTCCTCCGTGGGAATTGAACCTATAGATACAACCATAGCAGTCTACTTAGATATACTGGAGGAACTGAACGGACTGAGGAATACCGACCTCTGCACCTGTCGTAAAAGGCGACAAAACAACCCACCCTATCTACGTGGTAGGGCCCCAAGCCCGTCTGGATGGCGACCACCTTTGATCTTAAGTATGCCGCCATAATAACTTTGTGTTGAGTTCCGGCATTAATGACCCAAGTTCCAGTACCCATATGGTCATGGTAACTGCTAAATTCTAAGTTGGCCGTCAGCCTATGCTGCCTATGCTATCCTACAGCAATAAAATTTGAGCAAGCCGTTTCATCGATAACAATGAAAATTATATAATATTATACATAAATAAATTTGATTAAAAATATATTATCAAATTGACTAACTTATTTTTCACATTTAAGCAATTAATATTAATTATTATCTGTATTCCATGTTGATTATATTCTATATAATATATTCTCAGAGTAGGAATCATTAAAAGTCAAATCAAAACATACTTCGTTAGTAAGTGAGCAAATAAGTAGCTTATCTCTCCCTTTTTTACCACATTATTAATCTAGACCAACAAAAAAATAATCAAACAATTCTCAAGCTTTGCTCAGGTGACGTCGGGATTAGAGTCAAATGTACCGGGTAACGGTACACCAAATCTCGGAGAATCCCGTAAAATCCTTACGCTGAAATTACTCGGTGATCGGCAAGGTGACGCCCTTTCGTATGGGATCTTACGAAGTTTCTTGATAATACGAGTATAAAAGAATGCGTTAATAATCCATTTGAATGTCTAATACGTCTTCTATTTTGATAACTATATATTTTTACAACATATTAACAATAGCGAATATTTATACTTTAACTCAAAGTAAATTATTTAAATTTAAATAATTTAGTGGTTAAACTCTATATGTAGTACATATCCAAGTAGTTTAGTTGCATTTTGAATTGTTATTTTATAATTACAGCTATTGCAAATTATATCGACGATCATAATAGTGTAGAAATACTTATACCTATTTACATTTAAAATAAATTGTAATACGATTTTTAGATTGTCATGAAATTTTTTCAATATAAACAGTGCAAAAATCTTTTACGGAAAAAATTATAATGTTTTTGTCCAAATCAAGCTGAATATAATAAAAACCTAAAAAACACGCTTTTATACTTAATCACACTAACAAGTAAAAATAATTCTTAACATATGAATCAAATTTCACAAAACCAGAGTTATATTTATTAATAAAAATGCACAAAGCGCCGAAAAACATATTATAGATAAATTATTGACTAACCATAGGCACAAAGTAGGAAGACTTCCGCCATATAACTGTGAACTATATTGAGTATATTTGGAACCTTGCTAAGCAAAGGGTCTCTGACAAGAATGTAGAACAGAACAGAACAGAGAGTAATATAGAATCTTTAACTTTGGAGGCTTTACAGTCAATTACTCCTGAAGATTGGAAAAAGGAGGTAAATCAAGTGGAGGCTTGAAGAGGAATACTGGCATAGAGATAGATTAGTTGACGACTTATTTATCATCAACACAGGAAACGATACCCTGAATCAGAAACAACGAACTCAGAAACCATGCAAACTAGAGATTCTGAATCTTATTTAGATTATACGAGTGGAGTTGAAGAATTAGGTTAAATTTTTAAAATATATAAATATATTGAAAATTATACAAACATTGGTTTGATTTGTTAGTTACCTACCTACGTACCGTCGAAGCTGTGTACGTTAAAATCGATTAAATCGAAACATAGTTAATTTCGTATGTATAATATTAGTATGTATTACAGGTATTATAAAAAGAAAATATTTATAACTATTTTTTTGTTTCTGTACTTTTTAATTATGGATGACGACATGTGACAAGGTTCCTGCGCATTAGCAATGTGCGGAGCTTATATCAGGTTTCATTTTTATTAACACGCAAAATATGCAAAGAAGCTAACAAGATTGACATGTCACAGATAGACGTCAAATACACACATTTTCGTCATCATGCAAAGGAAAATATTTTTTAGCCTTGCCGCCACCATTTCTCTTTATAGAGGCCATAAAAACTGCGACAAATATACACTATAAAACATTTCATTATGTACATATATGTTAGAAAAGTAAAAGACCTTACGGTCACATTCTGGTTCAATTATTAAGTGCTATATATATCCTTAAAATTAATACGAGACATCTGCATGTATTTTTGCGTCGTTGTATTTTAGTAACTCTTTTTTTACTTAACAAAGAAGACACAAAAATATTTAAAACTAGCTGCGCCCGCGACTCCGTCCGCGTGGAATAGTGACTTTAGGCAGCATTTTTTGGATATATTAGATCAATTTAAATTGGAAATTCAACCTACTAAGCCCAGCCTAATCTGAACCCTATTTCATATAATTGATGATATAAATCTCAGATCAACTTAAATTGGACCATACAATTTCCGAAACTTATCATTTTTAACAAAAACTATTTTATTTTTCTAAAATAATAATAGCCTATGTTACTCCTTGATACATCAGCTATCCGCCAGTGAAAGTCCCGTCAAAATCGGTGCAGCTGTTTCAGAGATTAGCCGGAACAAACAAACAGACAGACAGACAGACAAAAATTTAAAAAATTAATTTTTGGTATATGTACCGTGTATACGTCCTAATGCACTTAGTAAAAAGCGGTTATTTTAATATTACAAACAGACCCTCCAATTTTATTTATTTGTATATATATATATATATATATATATATATATATATATATATATATATATATATATATATATATATATATATATATATATGATTAAATTTGTGCTTGATAATACACCTCCATTTATATGAATACAGAAAAAAATCCATACTAAAATTATAACTGTGAAAGTAACAGATATCTGTTAAGTTTTCACCCCTAAATCGCTGAACCAATTTTGATGAATTTCGGTATAGAGATAGATTGGACATTGGAGAAAGACATCAGCTATTTTCTGTCGCAGAAATGAAACTTGAAGTGGTAAAATAGGCGTTAACGTAATTAAGTTTTATTTATATATTAGAACCTCGTTTGCCGGGTCAGCTAATACAATATATAAATAAAAAAACGATAAACGCGAGTATATAACATACATATTTAGTGGGCCGACATTACCATCACAAATACATATAACTCGATTGCTAGCATCAATGGACCGTCTCATTGCCTTTGTACAACTTCGCCGGAATAAATTGGATAATGCTTAGCTCTGTGTAATATATGACTGTTTAGGGATACGTGTAATTTCGTCTGGCTCTTTATTCAGTCGAGCGTTCAGGTGATTGTTATTATTACAATTTTGTTATTATTAATTGTTGCATAGTTTCATAACAGGTTTATTTTAATTTATTTTTTTCTATTAATGAGGAACAGCAAACAGGCTGACGGCCCACTTAACAGTAAGTCGTTACCGTCGCCTATAAATGTTTGCGACGCTAGGGGCACCGCGAATACGCTGCTGTTCCATATGGGTACAGGAACCTGGGTCACTAGGTGCCGTGTGACCCCGGCCAGTGAAAAGAATAGGGTCACCCCAAGTCATTCCAAGGGAGTCGTAAAAGGCGACTGATGGACTACTCCTTTGCCAGCTTTCATGCGGTTAAGGAAGTGCACCTCTCGGTTTTTCCTCTAGGGGTTGGGAGGTCGGACGGCAGTCGCTCCCGTAAAAACCAAAACTAGCCAAATATATATGGTTCGGACACGTAAGAGATTTGTCACGGATAGGGCGTCGCCGCAAAACGACGCGCAGGAACCTCGCCCGACTCCTGTGACAAGTGGACTAGGGCTGCCGTGCCGTGGGCGAGCACGGCTAAAGACACTAGCCCCATCCAAAAGGAAACTCCGCTTCGCAACGTGGAATATTGGCACGCTAACCGGACGCGCGAGAGAGTTGGCCGATGTGCTCTCCAGGCGGAGGGTGGCCGTGGCGTTCCTACAGGAGACTCGGTGGAAGGCCAGCAGATCCCGGTTCATTGGGAATGGCTACAAGCTGATCTACACAGGTGCACCTGGTGGGGAGAATGGGGTTGCCATAGTGCTCTCGGAGGAGTTCCACAACGACATTTTGGAAGTGATACGTCATAGCGACCGACTTATGGTCGTTAGGGTGCTTATCGATGGGGTAGTTACCCACTTGATAAGTGCCTATGCGCCACAGGCCGGTTGTGACGACGCCGATAAAATAGCGTTTTGGAATCAACTCGGAGAAGTGCTCCGTGGAATCCCATTATCACAGGGGATCGTTTTGGGGGGTGATCTGAACGGTCATGTGGGTGATGAATGTGGGGAATTTGAGCGTGTTCACGGTGGATTTGGGTACGGTAGCCGTAACGCGGAAGGGGAGGACATCCTCAATACGTGTGCGGCTGCCGACCTTGCCATCGTGAACACGTATTTCAAAAAGAGACCCGAGCATCTCATTACCTACAAGAGCGGGAGGAATGCTACCCAAATCGACTTCCTACTCACTAGGAGACACCACATCAGCAAAGTAGCCAACTGCAAGGTCATACCCGGTGAGAGTCTCACTGCACAACACCGTCTTCTTGTCATGGACCTCTGCGTGAAGCCCAAAGGCAAATGTGTCGATCGCCTTCGGCGCCGAATCAGGTGGTGGCTGCTTGATGAAGTCAAGTCCCAGGAGTTCGCCTCTGCCATCGGCGACAAGTGCGCCGGTGGTGAGGGCGAACCGGTTCAAGCTTACTGGGACAGGATTCAGGCGGCTATCCTTGGGTCGGCGGGGAAGGTGCTTGGCGAGTCTAAGGGCGGACGCAAGTGTGACAAGGAGACATGGTGGTGGAACGACACAGTCCAGAGGGAGACTAGAGCGAAGAAAGCCCTCTTTAAGAAGTGGCAAGCGTCCAGATCTCCTGAAGATCGCGACGCATACAGAGCTGCTAAGCGCGCCACCAAGAAAGCTGTAGCCAGAGCCAGACGAGACCACTTACAACCACTTTACGATAAGTTGGAATCGTCTGAGGGGCAGAAGCTCATATATAAGTTGGCGCGCTCCAGGGTCAAAGCGGCACAGGATATCTCCAAGTGCCGCTGCGTAAAAGACCCCGGAGGCAACCTGTTATGCGAGGACCTCGCGGTGAAGGAGAGATGGCGCTCGTATTTCCACGAGCTGCTGAACAAGCAGCATAAAGAGGTGCAGCCGCCGGATCTTCCTCCAAATCAAGGATTAGTGCCACCGGTAACGCCTGCAGAAGTCCAAAATTGTCTTCGCCGCATGAAAAATCGGAAAGCTGCCGGAGCCGATGGAGTCCCCATCGAAGCCTGGAAGGCGATGGGCTCGCGTGGTGTGGGCATCTTAACAAACCTTTTTAACCGGATACTCCTCACCGGTATGATCCCGAACCAATGGAGGCTGAGTGTCATTACTCCAGTCTTCAAAGGCAAGGGATCGGTGCAGGAGTGTGGTAACTACCGCGGTATAAAGGTCATGTCCCACACCATGAAGCTCTTCGAGAGGGTTATCGACTCTCGGATTCGGCAGGAGTGCACTGTCTCGGAATGTCAATATGGGTTTCGCCCTGGTCACGGGACCATGGACCCAGTTTTTGCCCTAAGGACTGTCGCGGAGAAATACAGGACGAAGAATACGCCTCTGCACTGCCTGTTTCTTGACTTGCAGAAGGCCTTCGACTGTATTCCTCGCGCGATAGTCTGGTGGGCATTGAGATCTAAAAGGGTTCCAGAGGCCTATATTGACATCATCCAAGACATGTACCGTGACTCCGATTCCGTAGTTCGGACCGCTGTTGGCGACACAAAACCTTTCCCCATCACTGTCGGGGTACACCAAGACGAAGGGGTACACGTACCTTAGTCCGTTTCTGTTTAGCGTGGTATTAGACGTACTGTCAGACAGCATCAGAAACTCACATGAGCAGCCCCCGTGGCTCCTCATGTATGCTGATGATATCGCGCTGGCAGATTCGGACAGGGGTAGGCTGGTGCGACGTGTGATGACGTGGAAGGAGTCGCTTGAGAACGGTGGTCTGAAGCTCAACGTGGCGAAGACCGAGTACTTGGCCTGTAACTCCACAGATCCTACACCCGTACGCATAGGCGGCGACACGGTCGAGCGCACGGACCAAGTGAAATACCTGGGATCTGTGTTTCACGCGTCTGGTGACATCGATTGCGACGTCAAGGCTCGCATTGCTGCCGCGTGGGCTAAATGGCGTGAGGTAACTGGTGTCATTTGTGACCCCAAGATGCCGGTAAAGTTGAAGGGACAGGTCTATAAGACCATCATTAGGCCTGTTCTTTTATACGGCTGTGAAGCGTGGCCGGTGTTGGAGCGACACAAGCAGGAGCTGCGTGTCACGGAGATGAACATGCTGCGGTGGATGTGTGGAGTGACGCGGAAAGACCGCGTTAGGAACTCCCGCATTCGCGGTAGTCTTCATGTCCGTGACATTGCGGATAAACTGCAGGAGTGTCGGCTCCGGTGGTACGGTCACGTTTTACGGCAACCGGATGCTTACGTGGGAAACAAATGTCTGGCCATGCCGCCTCCGCCGGGCCCCGGCAGGAGGGGTAGGCCCAAAAAGTGCTGGCTTGACGTCGTAAGGGGTGATATGCGTGCCAATGGGCTCACTACCAGGGATGCTGAAGACCGTGCGAAGTGGAGTAGGAAAAGTCGGAAAGCGGACCCCGGGCACCAAAACGCAAGTTTGGGTTGCAACCGGGAAGAACGCTGAGATGATGATGATGATGATGACAGGAACCTGGGTCACTAATGCCAGAACATCACACAAGGTTATTATGGCGGCATACTTAAGACTGTGGCATAGCACTATCTAGTCAGCAACAGACAGAAAAAAAGGTTGTGACGGCTATGACCACACTCATAATAAAAAAATATTATATTTTCTTGTCTGCCATATAATTCAATCAGAATGTCTGTCAATCTGTCAATCAGAATGACAGATAGGAATTGAGAAAATACAATCGGCTTTTGATATTTGGTTTTGTAAAAACTTAATTATATATTTAATCTGGCAATCAGTTGACGGTACATAGTACCCCACAACACCAAGGGTGGTTGTTACCCAGACTGGCTTGGTACCCTACCACGTAGCTAGGGTGGATTGTTTAGTCGTCATTTACAACAGGCTGACCCCGGCCGCAGGGGTTAGTATTCTTACTTCTCCTCTGCACGTAGAAAAAAATATTAGGTGAAATATGGTTATACAGTATGTTTGGTAATTAATCTACTAGGGATACTTTAGAGTACTTTAGACACATACTCGTATATTATTTTTATAATCAATTGCTCTATAAAATTTTATTTGAAACTGAAGATGGGCCCCATAATGGTTGAATCTGCAGTAATTTAAAATATTGAATATTTTTTTGTAATTGTAATTAATTATGCAATTATCAAATCAAAATTTTGTTCAGCAAAACGATATATTACATTATTATTATTACCTTTCGCATTTTTATCATAAAAGGGTCCAAAACTTTCAGAGATAACAATTTATTGGAACGAAGTTCCTTAACGCGGCTTACTGGTAGTGCGACTTAGTAGAAATCGTCACGTAACGAAATGCCGTATGCTGTGTGTGTATCGAGTCTACTACAAGCAAATGAGCACAAGAGCAAGTGAGTGCGCAGCCACTATGCCCCTGTCTCTTTTTTTAAATATAAAAAAATAACCTTAAAAAGGAAGCCTTTTTAAATGAAGCCCCACGCACAGTACATGACATACATGCGGAGTTTTCTTTAGCATTTTTTAACATAACAGCCTTTATTTCCATCCCATTAACCTACACACTCCAACAAACCCAATAATACAAGCACTTTTCCGTTGCCATCACTGTTTATATTTGATTACTGGATAAGAGTATCCATCCACAACACATTAAGAAACATGAAATGGATTCGTCCCGGTATATATTTGTAACTAGCTGATACCCGCGACTTCGTACGCATGCGCGCTACACCGCTTGCCCCACTTCTCCGCGGCAAGAAAACAAACAAATCGTTGTTTCTTAAAACTTTAATAACTTTATATAAAATGAAGATATCTCAATATTTTTTTTAATAAGGGCCAAGTGTCTTGGTAATAAAATAGTATTGTATAAATATATCCAGTAGTTTTGGCGTGATGCGCGCACAACTGCAGACCTCTATCATTTTATTTATATAGATTTTTCTCAATATATTACTTTGAAGTATTTGTTTACTCGATGCAGTGAATATATGTATAATTCAAATCTAATTTAGCGATTAATCATATAAATTTTAGGAATGACATTTACCATCGAAAAGTTTTTACAGATTAATTTTAAACAACATTCTAATAAAACTGTGTATCAAAACTATACATTCCACACAACAAATAGGTGAATTGAACCGCAATGTTTCTTTTCCTGTTAATCCTTGGTCTGCCGTCAATAATATGGAAAATTTTGTTGTATTAAACAATATATTTGTTTATATATTTTATTAAGAAGATAAATCATATTTAAAATTATATTTCTCTTTTCAAAGTCTAACCGTATTAAAAATGATATCCGGCATTTTAAACATTTTAATATATACTATAACTCATTTACATATAAATGTAAGTGTATACTTATATGCTAGGGTGATAAAGATTAAATTTAAAAAGCCATTTTGGACCTACACAAATAGAACGTTTTTGAAACCTATTCAAGTTGAATCTTTTTTATGTTACCTAAACTGATACGTAGAATCGAATATAACATTGAAAGCGTATGTGTGTTCGCAAACAAGCTTAGAGTTAGTATCCATTTGCTGTGGAAGAGAAAAATTGTGTATAACGAAACGTGAAATTTAGTAGGGTTTGTTGTATGAGTGGCGGGTATTTTTGTGTTTTTATAAGATGGTGTTACGATATGTATTATATTGAAAAATGTAAATATAGAGTTGTTATCTCGCACTCATACTATCTAGAGTGAGCCCCAACAAGAGTGGAGAAATTATTAAATACTAGATAGACAACATTAATCGGCTTGCCACAATACGAACGATATCGTACAAAAGTATAAAAAGTACGAAAGCAGTCTTCAGTGTTGAACCAAAGATTGTCGAACTCAAAAAAGGAAAAGAATACAAAAATTGAGATACGAAAAGAGGAAAAAATGGTTTAAAACGACGAGAAACGTTTATATTAAACAAGAATAGTAAGTATGATGAAAAGGCATCCACGTAATTCAGAACGCAATAGTAACCGACGACCTGTCGGTTTTAAGAGCAAAAAAAAAACAGGAAATACAAAATATGGACACCAGAGAAGAATGGGTAAGAAAAAGCAAAGGTCGCTTGTAACTATTCTTCGTATTATACAAAACAGAACAAGCATCTGTGAGAGCGTTGTATTATAGTGGTTGATACTATCTGTTATAATGAAGCCAAAGAAACATTTTTTTTATAGCTAGAGTTCAACATACAGGTAAACGGCCCACCCTGGCAGGTGGTCACCGTCGCATATGGATGTTTGCAACACCGGAGGCATTACCAATGCGCTGCCGGCCTCGAATACATTTTATAACGCCTTTGAAGAACCCCATATCGTACCGCGCTGAGAAAACCTCAGCCGGAAGCCCATTCCAGATCCTGAGAGTACGCAACATGAACGTTCTTGAGGACAAGAAAGAAGAGACTCCAAGAAATGGGGACGAACACCCAGCCGATGGCGGGCAGTGCGGTGGTAGAAAGACGACGAGGACACCATTCTAAATAGCTTCTCAGAACACTTCCTGTTGTACAGACGGTAGAATATGCAAAGAGACGCAAAGTCTTTGTGAAGTCCAAGCGTGTCTAGGCCGTCTATGAGTCTGTGAGACCGTGTGATCGTCGACAATACAAACAGCCCGCCGTTGGATGGAATCTAGAGGAAAGAGCTGACAGGCGGGTGTTCCAGCCCATAAATGTGAGCAGTACTCCGTAAGCGGCCTCACCTGTACTTTGTATAGACCAAACCGTTTACACGTACGAAAAAATATGCACTCAAAGATTGTATACTCGCAATAAGTAATGTATGTAGAATCACCGTAAGTATAAATATAATTTTACTTAGTACTACAAAAAAATAAATTGTACCAATGAAATCTGGTAAGTGGCACATCGAGCACGTAGCAAAGTCGAGATTTCCCAAAAGTATTTAACGTACGTACACTTTATTCTTATATTTCTAGAGACAAAGTTGGGAGGGCACTGGAATAGGACACTTTTGTTCATTACCCGCGGGAACCTTCAGTGGATTCTGTATTGTTGTGCAGTTTTCATCTTTTTAAATATTGGAAGAATTCAACATATATTCTGTAGTAGACTCTATTTTATAATGAGACAATTATCCTCATCACCATATTAACGTTAGATCTCAATTGCAATCCAAACTTTCGCTTATGTGCCTGGGGTCTGATTTCTATCAGCGCCAGCCACGAATATCTATATATTAATATAACGTAAAGCGAAAACTTTGTACCCCTTTTTACAAAATTGCGTGGACGACGGAGGAGTATGAAATTTTTCAGATTTAAAGTTTATATAGAGGAGAAGTGCAAAAAGCTATTAATGTTGTCTAAAATCTATTAGAAATACATAAAATTAATTAAAATAATCATTACACACACTACTGTTCGAATGATGCACAACATACATATACATACATACACATACTCGTACCTTACTTATTCTTTTGTTTTTTTTTTAATAGGAATTTATGGCATTTTAACGATACTTTATTGTATTATATATATATATATATATATATATATATATATATATATATATATATATATATATATATATATATATATATATATATATATATATATATATATATTCACAAATCTTTGGTCTTATTGAATGTCAAAATTGACGATAACAACGAATGATACTATGGAATTATTTTTATTTGTATGGTTATTTATGATATGTGATCTATTTATAAAGTATCATATTGCTAAAGCATTAAGAAAATGGCGTCTAAGTAATCTGAATTGATTTACTCTTACCTATTTGTGAGAATAGTGTTTACACAATGCAAATATGTGGTGACGAAACGGATTTACACTGCAGTTTTTGTAATGAAAAACATTTTGAACATTATTACAGTGATGTTGTTCAAACTTTACTAAACTGAGTAGCTACGATGAAACCTTGGATGACAAAAGAACCCCAATAAAGTTTAAACTTAAATATTAAATGAATTATGGTCGAATTTCGACCCCTAGGCGAGCACTAGTACATAATAATCAGCCAAATATGAAGTAACCAATTTATATATTTAATTAAGTAAAAATATCAATAAACAAACAGACATATGCATCGTGAATGCTACATTTCTTGACTGCAGCTGTTTCTAGCAGCAAATGTAGAATTAAGTAAGAAGTTAATGTTGGTAAAATACTGAATATTTAGTTTAGCATTTCCAACATTAGGAGATTAAACTTTCAAAACATTATTAACTATTATACAAATCTAATTTAATCAAAACTCCTTCTGACAAATGGAATCTTAGAAATAGTAACTAAAAGTCAGTTTGTCAAAAAACTGTTACATTTGCCTGTCTGCTGAACTCTCGCAATAAAAAAAAATTTAGATATATTTATAATACATACAATAATCTAGATTAAAATTTTAGCTAGAGCAATGTACTCGTATAATTAAATGGTATAAAACATATACATAATTCCCTGCAGTAAATTACACATTTATTATAGTCCGTGTATTCTCAGCATAGGTGCAGAATAGTATATACTACTATCCAAAAATCCTGTCCAAAACCTAATTTTTTAAATTTATATGGCAAAACTACGTTTATCGGGTTTTTAAATATACATTTTATATATTTGTAATAAATAAATGTTTAAATGTACATTTCATAGAATAAGAAGATAAGCAAATTTCCTTCACGACTCAAAGTGCAAGCTGCGAGGTAATGCAAGCTCTTCAACACTTCAACTCATTACCCAAGAGACTCTTTCTTGAGTTGCCGAGTGCTATCGTGTGCATACGTTCTTGGAAAATTACTTTTGTTTCTTTTGCT
Source organism: Malacosoma neustria (assembly GCA_963693495.1). Lineage (NCBI taxonomy): Eukaryota > Metazoa > Arthropoda > Insecta > Lepidoptera > Lasiocampidae > Malacosoma > Malacosoma neustria. The sequence continues at coordinate 5,457,281 of OY856381.1, read as the reverse complement.
CCAATTCTCTTCAAATGCTATGCAAAAGTTTCTTTTTCAGTTTGCAATTGTGACAAACAAAAATTTATTTCATTAGATGTAAACTAAAATTGTTTATAAAGTACTCGTAAAGCTTAATCATGAGTGATGCGTGACATGCTTATAAAAAAGCATAATAAAAAACGTTACTTAAATGTTAATATTTATTAACCGAGTTTTTCAATGTAAAAACTAGTATTTATTATAATTATCCGTGCAGGGGCGGAGAAAGAATACTAACCTATGGGGCCGGGGTCGGCCTGTCGTAAAAGCCGACAAAGCAACCCACCTTAGCTACGTGGTAGGGCCTCAAGCCCGTTTGGATGGCGGCCACCTTTGGTCTTAAGTATACCGCCATAATAACCTTGTGTTGTGTTCCGGTATTAGTGGCCCAAGTTCCTGTACCCTTATGGGACAGCAGCGTGTTCGCGATGCATGCCGCTGGCGTTGCAAGCACCCATAGGCAACGGTAACTGCTAAATTATAAGCCGGCCGTCAGCCTGTCTACTGTCCTACAGCAATAAAAAAATAAAAAATAAAATAACAGACGTGACGAATAATAATAAGCTAATAATGGAGAATTACTCAGGTGATACTTGTATTTGGTACTTAGCGAAAACTAGCTTATTTATTATATATACATACACAGTTAGATTTTAAAATATATAAGAAGTCTACAAATTCTATTAAAGTTAACGACGCCTGGCTTTGTAGATAGCATGTCGTCGTTGCAACGTCTTACAAAACGATGGCCACAAAAAATACTTTGCTAAAAATGTTTACACTGGTTACGAAAATAATTTCTTCTAAACACTATAACTGATTGTGGTAGAAATGAAAGATGTTAGTCTTAAAACTAAACAGTTTCATTTATTCTAAATAATTTACGATATTTTCATATATTACGTTAATCATTATTACATAGTCATTGAATGTTCACATACAGTGAGTAACATTTTATGTTTGCCTAAATTATGCCCTGACAAAAATAATTAAATTTTAATAAATAGTTTTAATATAAGTATAATATTTTAATATAACGTTTTATATAACAGTGTACGCAGATATGTTTTTAGTACAATTAATAAATAAATGAATAATGAATAAACATATTAGTACAATTCACACAACGCCACCTAGTCCCAGAGGAAGCAGCGCTTGTGTTATGCGTACTAGACATTTGACACTTTCTTTTGTAAATTAATATATATTATACATATACCCAGACCGGGAATCAAACCAAAGAACTCCGCGGTATCCCTATGTGCATTAGCCGTTACGGCACAGAGGTCGTCAAAGTCATCCGTAGCCAAATAATGTTTAATCCTTTTCAATTCGTAAGCAAAGCACTGTTAAAAAGACAATTTTCATAATATTCTTCCTTCGTACGAGTATAACATATCTGTAAAACCTACTTATTATCTTACATATTTACTCTTGGCGACATTTATATTTGTAAACTCGAGACATTTGGGATAAGATGTCCATTTCATCATTGTCATTTCGAAGGGATGCTCATTAAAAATCAAGTGAAAGGGATCAAGAATGTTCATTGGGGATGTTGCGTGGAGTAATCTTTAGGGAATGGTTGAAGCAACCATATAGTGTGCTAACATGTCATCGTTTAAAAGATGTGTTCAAGTATATAGGTACGTATTTGTGATGTGTTAAAGAAGTGAAACTCATTAGTTAGAAACATTTTTCTGAGTATTATTGTATTTATTTTGAACTAGCTGTGCCCGCGACTCCGTCCGCGTGGAATAGTGACTTTGGGTAGAATTTTTTGGACATATCTTATGATTTATTTTGGATTTCAAACCCTATAAACCCTAAAATATAAATGAAATATGCAAACAGTCAGTATTTTATTGAATGCAACTGTTACGCCATGCGCCTCCGGAATACGTATGTTCGAACCTACAAAGTCCAGCCTAAGTTAAACCCTATTTCATATGATTGATGACATAAATCTGAGGTTAACTTAAATTGGAAATTTAACCTACAATGTCCAGCCTAAGCTGAACCCTATTTCATATGATTGATCATATAAATCTGAGGTCAACTTAAATTGAAATATAAAATTTCCGAAACTTATTATAACAAAAACTATATTTTTTTTCTAAAATAAAAATAGCCTAAGTTACTCCTTGATACAACAGCTATCTGCCAGTGAAAGTCCCGTCAAAATCGGTGCAGCCATTTCATAGATTAGCCGGAACATACAGACAGACAAAAATTGTAAAAAATGTTGTTTTGGTATATGTACTGTGTATACGTCCGAATGCATTTAGTAAAAAGCGGTTATTTCAATATTACAAACAGACCCTCCAATTTTATTTATTTGTATAGATGACGACCTAAGTGGCGTAATGGTTAATACAAATCGGAACGCCTACGGAGGTCATGGGTCTGATTCCCTGCCTGACTCTGTGAATTATGTATAACATGTATTTATATACAAAAGAAATGTATATAAACAGTATATTAGATGACTAGCGCTCATAAAACAAGCGCTCTTCTGCTTACTTTAGCTGCTAGATGTCGCTGTGTGAACTGTGCCAGTAGGTGTTCGCCATCCAGACGGGCTTTTACGACAGGCCGACGCCGGCCGCTGAGGTCAGTATTCCTTCTCCACCCCTGCACGGATAAAACTATCGAACAGACAGTAAAAGTATTGTTTTGGAATTTCCGTAATAATTTGATTCGATGAAATCAGTACTCACTTTCCTTACTCTCCGATCGGAAAGTCAAGCACTACTTTCTGTCTGCCCAACAAAAGGACGTTTCACAGGAAACCACGAAAAAGACATCACTTAAGAGTGTACCTCGTCTTTAACACGTTATATGGTGGACGGTTATACAAATAACACACCCTTCATGTGTGTACACATTTATAAACTTACGAATAAACTCAATAAACTAAGTTACGTTAATGTTATTTAAGACAAAGATAATTCGAATAAAAACTAAACGATTTCAATTCAGACCGTGTACAAAGACCTAACTTTCGGCCAAAATCTACTTACGAAATCTAATAATTCACAAAAAGTTATAACAGTTCTGACGTCAAACTAAGTTCATAACCTAACAATGTAACTCTGTGACAAGACACAATTAAGTCAATTTCGGTAAAAGTTACGAAGTCGACGTTGAAAATTCATCAGAGTTTTCACAATTTGTATTAAACTCAAGATTATTTAAGTGGACGTTGAATATTTGCAGAACTGAATGTCATGAGTGCGCGGGATACGCACTCATTATCATAAGTGAGATATCCTGAACATCTACTGTAAGTTGAAGTTACAATCCTCTGATACCTGATATATTTATTAGATACTGTTAATTTCAGGAATTCTCAAACACACGCGGCAGTTCCGTGTAACATAAACTCATAACTTAATATACTTAAAGGTTATAGGAATCATTATGGTTATAGATAGGTATAATTAATAGATTCACTAGTATAGATTCACAAGGTTTTTTTTTAGTAGCCTTCTTTTAGTCGCTTTCGTTTAAATCATCAACGTTTGATGATCAAATTTTTATAAATGTTTCATTCCCGATTCATTATAAAATGAAAATTTTGTGCGGCCTTTTGCGTCCGCGATCTTCTGTAACACTTTTTGTACTATGCAAAAAGGCACAAGAATTTGATAGCCGATTTAAAGTTCAAAAAAAACGATAACCATCTTTCTCTCCCTAAGAAAAATACCATATGTTACGTATATAGTAAAATAATCCATTAACCAGTGGAACCACAAGATCGTCTTCAACAGCTGATGGTATATTATATCATTTACCTTAGTTATCTTCGACCTGGCCATTTCAGTTTGAATTTAATGATTTCTTCACCTTTAGGCTAGGGGTCTGTTGGAGTCAAAGAGAGACGTGCGTCTCATCTGTGATGCTTTCTTTTCTTGTGACATAACAATCAGTACAAGGAAATACAATATATGGAGTATATTAAAGTTAATTATTACAGAAATATCTACTGTCAAACTCCTCAACCTCAAAATCATAGCCTCATCCGCTGTTTAGCAGTATATTAGCTGGTAGAGTCCAATTAGGTCTTAAAGGTCCTGAAAATCCTTATACTCTTATATTTACGTATCACGTATGTGTAATTCTAGAGCATCCATTGAATTCACGTGACAGGCGATCAGTCGGACGTGGATTGACAAACGTCTCCCAAGGGATATCACCACATTTGGCCCTAAAGCAGAGATCGATGGTTACACAAGCATACTTTATGTTAACGTGACGGAATTAAAAATAAGAATACAAAATTATTTTCTATATTAGGTTAGTATTTGTCCATTGAATAAAAAAAAGATCGCTTTTGGAATTCTTGAAATCAGTCTTTTATGGTAGGTGGCATAGTTGATCAACAACAGTTCAGACGTGGGGCCCGGCAATAAATAATAATTCTTCAATCACTTTCATCATAACCTTGTAAAATTTTATTGATGAATTCTTCTTTATTCTAGATTTTACGAGCGAAGAAAGGGACAGTTCTGTTTTTCATTTTGGGGTCCAACGATAGTCGCTACTGTAGAAACCATATATAGCAACGAAAGCTTCCAGCTCTTTTGTACTTTCCTGATCCAGGAAGGAAATGGAAAAGTAATCGAGAGACAATATAATCAAAACAAAATCAATAACGCACTCAAGTTTAGCCTTGTTGCCTCCTTAGAGCCGCAAACAAAATACGTGCTTCAAAAAAGCGTAGCGGATATTCTTTCTAGACAGATGCACGAGCAAAACTGTAGAATGTTTTCTGGCCGATGTTTTTTTGTTATTACAAACACTATTAATACACGAGATATGTGTTCTTGAACAAAGAAGAGTCTTCTCTTGGTTACGTATATAGCGACCATTAGCGAATGATAGTCCCAAGTATCTAGCGCTTATATCAAAAGCTTTTCAAAACTTAATATTTGACCCCAAGGGTTTTGCAAGGCGACACAAATTACAAATACCTTAACAGAGTGCCAAGTTCCAACAAACTTCGATCCACTCGAAACTTGAATATTGCTGAATACACGTATTTGTTTGAGGGCTCTTTCAATTATTCTTCAAGTACTTAACTGATCTGTTGAAGATTTCATTTTGGCGTACGAGTCGTCTTGTGGGATATCTCACTTTTTTTAGAAATAACAAGTTTCAGGGAAATGAGGCTAATATGGTTAAATGAGGTTGTACAACCTGTGTGTTTGAGAAGATACCTTGTATAAGATACTAGACTCGACTCGGTTGGACTGCTCAATGGAGAGGAACCCAATGAATGTCTGTTAAGGCTAGGCAGGTTAGGTTTATAGCGGATAGAGAAAAACTTCGAAACAAATTCGAAAAAAATAATAATAATAGAACTATTATTATATATAATCAAATGATTATTATTAATAATAGTTCCTAAATCTTCATTGAAATCGTCATAATTATGATCAATGAGAAAAATGAGTAATTCAGTTCTAATTAAATAACGAGTAAATTATACTACTAACTAGCTGTACCCTGCCACGCTTCGCTGTGGCACATTGTGATTGAATGGTTGAGAAGTGAGAAACAAAAAAAAAACTGATGAAAAAAATAGATAAAAACAATCCTTGATGCGGATTATATATCATGCTAAAATTTCAGCTCGATCGGTGCAGAACTTTTTGAGTTTTTGAAGCGTACACAAACCAACATAACATTTTTATATATATAGATTTTAGAGAATTACTTATTTTTTTAAGACACAAGGAATGAAGTTTGCCCATTTCCTTTGTCTCATGGTTGGCCTTATATTTAGTTAATTACACATTCTATTTGAAAAAAATTTTGTATTACTCTATGAAACACTTTCATATAATATCATCGTATTATCTCTGATTGTAAGTCATGATAAATAGTACTAACAAGTACTTTATGCTGTGAATGTGTAACATCCTTTGAATAGAACTTCAATTTATTTTAAAATATTAAAAAACATGGGACTTCATATTGTAATTATTATGATCACAATCATCGATTTACTCAACAAAAATATAAATCGAGTTGAGTCACGAAAATTTATAAATTTTAAATAATTACATCATTTTTAAATAGTAAGGTTAAAGAGTTCATTAAAAATACCATTCAATTGAGATTGTTACGTTCAAATTCTGTGAAACTGTTACATGAGTCTGTTATATTATTTTTATATCAACTTCCGGGGCCATTTATTAGAAATTATAACGTGGTGTTACACTATCGCGTGGGTCGCTCCGTCCAGCTGCTGCGATACCATGCGTAATTCCAGATTTAGTGCCATTAGCCACAAAAGCTTCTGAAAAAATATGGGGCCCTTTGAGCTCGTATTAAAAGTGCTCGTTGTGATGGGGGTGGTGTAAGTGAAGACATTTTAGCGGACAATACTTTTCAAAGCTTTGACTCAAATTTATTCGGGTATAAAATATATAGCTATACTTACTGATAGAAAAGCATATTTTTATGTCGATTACAAGTTTCTCTTTATAATATTATTATAGAATATAGAATCTATCATAAGGCATTTTGCGAAACATTGCTTTACAAAATATGGTATAAATCTCAAATAATATGTACAGATTAAAATAAGAAAATATGAATAAAGTATAGCTTGCAAAATAGCTTGGCCTTTTTTCCTGTGTTTAAGATATCAACTGCTCGTGTGATTTATTCAAATGATAGCCAAAACGAAACATTCTATGATTTTTTATTTTAAATGACATTGAGCATAAGAGAATGTCTTTTTGTGTTTTTTCACCGGGATGCCAATCCTAATTTAATCTACTACCGTTTCAGAATGTGTTTAGCTAGGGGAGAAGAAACGGCGAAAGAAACTCCCCCACAAGAGTACTATTTGTAGGTGTGAGGTGTGGATTTATAGGCTAAAGTGTCGCCTACCTACCTAACCTATTCCGTCAGGCTGATCCATGCTGGACTGAGAGTGATTGCATCATAAGAGGCATAGATAAAATTAAACTATATAATTTACAAATATTTTAAGTATCTTTGATAAACAAATTTATTTTTAAAACTTTTGTTACTTGCACCACAGGCAAAGGCTTTGTTTCAAGTGGCAGCATTTATTCCCTCCGTGTCCAAATTCTCTTTAATTATGGATAATTTATATTCAGATTAAAACGGCCGACAGGTGGCGGCCATGTTGGAACTACGACGGTCTATTATACATCTCCCGACCTCATACGTGACTTAAATGTACGATATTTAAAAGATGTAGCTAGAAATTTTATTCTGAATATTCACATTATGTGAAACTTGTTAGAAATGATTTAGAAATATATTGTGTTTTTAAAGGTAAGGTCAATGTGGTCAAGGTAAGGTAAATGTGGTCAAAAAAAGTGCTGATAATAAAATAAATAAAGGTGATATTATGCACGTTACGAGTGTAAAAATATTTTTTTACCTTAATGTTAATTATTTCTTTTTACAATATATTATCTCGAGAATGATCTTATGTTATGTTTTTTTTATTGCTGTAGAACAGCAGACAGGCATTATTATATTATGAATGTCTGCAACGCCAGGGGCCCCGCTAACTAACACCCTGCCATCCGCGTAGGGGAATTTGAATCTTGATCGCTTATGCCGGAACACAACACAAGGTTGTTGGCAATGGCATGTTTAAATACTAAGAGTGATCGTCATCAAGTCGATATTGGAGTTATACCACCTAGTTGATATTCTTTTGTCGCCTTTTAACAGGCCGCCCCCGGAGTCAGTATTATTACACCGCCCCTGCACGAAGAGTTATTCTTATGTTGTATTTCCTTACAATATTACGAGCTTCAAAACAAATAGGAGCTGTTTTTTTAAATCTTATAATCATCTAGATAGTCATTGGTAGTACGACACACGTGTCCGGCTCATCCTTTCTTGAATAATTATATCGTGCGAGCTATGTCCGTTATTTAATTTTTTTTCGGATCACCTATTGTATATATAGTATTTACATTGTGGCAACACATACAAAACATTTGGAATCATTAAATGGGACCTTAATAAAAAACCTGTCTTAAGTGCCAATAAAATAGATTGAAATCTAAATGCCATATGGGTTCGAGCCAAGCAGAAGCGATTTATAATCGGTAATACCCGTTCAGTTTACGATTTAATCGTAATTAAGTGTTTTAGTTCTACCAAACATAAACTATATGTTGGGAGTTTCGCTAATTGATGATAGTTCACAAGCTGGTGAATCTTACACGAGCAGGTGGAGATTACAATAAATTTATTGAATTATGATTTGAAACTTATGGTTTATATCGTTTCTATAATTTAAAAAAAGAATCTCCGTGCAGGGTCGAAGTAAGAATACCTCTGCGGCCAGGGTCGGTCTGTCGTGAAAGGCGACAAAACAACCCACCCTAACTACGTGGTAGGGCCCAAGACCGTCTGGATGGCAACCACCCTTGGTATTAAGTATGCCGCCATAGCCGTCAGCCTGTCTGCTGTTCCTCAGCAAAAAAATATAATAAGCATTATCATTAAAGTGACTAATCTCGGCTGCACTTTTCAGTAAAGTCAGTGGCCAAAACTTCGTCAGCACGCTCTTTGAATTAATGACATTTCCTTTTCTTGATCAACAAATCACAAGAAAAAAGGTGGAAAAAATACGACTAAAATTAGTTTTTACAAAAACAACTGTTGATCACCACCAAATCAGGAACTAATCGAACATAACACTTTATTTGCTATCTATAAATAAGACAAGTGATATAAATTGAAGCGTTGTAATTATAAAGGGTCTAAGTGCCAAAAAAATAAAATCGATATCCAACGTATATCGTCTAAGTACCAACGCACTTTCGCACAACCTTTTTTTGTTATATCTCTAAAACATAAAATTGGCACTTAGACCCTTTAGAATTACAACCTTCAATTTTAAAAATATGTATCAATTATAGCAAGAAATTTTGGCGTTATATTTTAATTACAAAATTCAAATCATGGCGGTAGGTGCTATAGCTATAATACTTTCGTCCAGTTCATCATTGACCTACTGACCTTATTAGTGAATCAAAATTAATCTCCCGAAACTTCGCGAACATTTTAATACCAGTTATAACCCTATCAATTCGGATATACTTCCATCTGAATCACGTAACTCCTATGCAACGCCTACAAGTTTTGATTGGGTGCGATCACGTCGGCTCTCTCTCTAATCCGATTATAGGCCAACTTATAATGACAATCGACGGGATCATACTAATGGAACAGGAGCTTGCTATGTTGGTCGTGATGGAAATATGACGGAGAGGTCATTTGATGAAGCAGATTGAGCTGATATGAATGAAAGTGAGAAATGTGGACATCAAACCACGGCGGAGTTCACACGTTCGCACGGTTCATTCTTAACTTCTGTGGCCACAATCAGCCTGTCGTAAAAGGCGACAAAACAACCCTAGCTACGGGGTAGGGACCCAAGCCCGTCTAGATGGCAGCCACCCTTGGTATAGATCACTTATAGAAGTATGCCACCATAATAATCTTGTGTTGTGTTCCGGCACTAGTGACCCAGGTTCCTGTATCCCTACAGGGCATCAGCGTATACGCGGTGCCTCTAGCGTCGCAAACATTCATAGGCGGCGGTAACTGCTATTATTAAGTGGGCCATCAGCCTGTTTGCTGTTACTCAACTATAAAAAAAATTATATAACATACATGCTATAAATTAATCAGTGTTAGTTTATAATTTCATGTAATACTTACATACATACATACATAGAAATGTATGTATGTTTTCCACCTAAATATCTTAAGTATTTATATTATTGTATTAAGAATATACCGTTTCCAAGATCTTAAGATCAGAAATAATACCGGAAAGACCATTTCAGAATGTACGCAGCTGTAAATCCAAACAATGTGCTTTTAGAGCCAAACTATCGGCCCCTAAGGGCGGAAAAATGTAACAAGAATTAATTGTACTACAAGACATTCCCGTTCCTGATAGTTAATATTTCGTTTTAACGAATAACGAGATGTTGGTTCAATAAGAAACCATTAAAAAATTGAAATATTTTTCGTTAATTAATTTTTCTTCATAGATAGTAACGAAAAATTAAGTTTTTCTATGTACAATAAAATTTGACTTAGAGGTTTCTATTTTTTTTATTGTTGTAGGTCAGCAGACAGGCTGATGGCCCGCTTAGAATTTAGTAGTTACCGTCCCCTATAGGTGTTGGCAACGTCAGTGGTATCGTGAACACGCTGATGTCCGATAAGGGTACAGGAACTTGGGTCACTAATGACGGAACACAACAGAAGGTTATTATGGCGGCATACTTAAGACCAAAGGTGGTCGCCATCCAGACGGGCTTGAGGCCTTACCACGTAGCTAGGGTGGATTGTTTTGTCCCTTTTACGACAAGCCGATCCCGGCCGCAGAGGTTAGTATTATTTATCCGCCCCTGCACGGATAAGATAAGGACGGATATTAGTCTAATGATTGCAAAGTTTTAGCCGTTACGCCAGGGAGGTCGTCGAATACTAAAAAACTAATTTACTTTTGGGTAAAATAAGTTATATTTTGCTAAATCATAATAATAGTAAATTAAGTTTATAATAAAATTCAGTACCATAAAAGAAATGAAAACTTTCATTCTTGCAATCAAGTGCTGGTGACAGCAGCTCAGTTACATGTTAACCGTTGAAAATCCAATAAACTGGATGGAGTTATAAATGAAACTTAGCAAGTCACCGGGGGTTATATTTAAAATTCACTTATAATGGAAATTTTCTTCACGCACGACGTAACGCACCATACGGTCAGGCTAATGTCCTCCACGCAATTTACGACAGCTCCTCCGGGATGGGCTTGTGAGCCGAGAATCCTCCTACGTGTGGCGCATTAATACGTCTACGCACATGTATGCATACTGTAAAAGATATGTTAGTGTGTGTGTATACGAACGACAGGGCTGATAATACTTTATTTGTGACTAATTCGACACGGCTTCACTCGGATAGAACATTCCGTATTACTTACTCTGTTAAAGAGTTTTCAATTGGAAAAAAAAATTAAATTGAGTCAGTAATTTTTGAATCTATCAAGAACAAAAAACAAACAAATTTCTTATTTATAAATCAAAAGACACCTATAATTTGCAATTCAGATGTCTGAAAAATAAAAAAATACATTATTATTATTTTTTTTTTTTATTGCTGTAGGACAGCAGACAGGCTGACGGCCCGCTTAGAATTTAGCAGTTACCATCGCCTATGGATGTTTGCAACACCAGTGGCATCGCGAACACGCTGCTGTCCCATAAAGGTACTGGAACTTAGGTCACCAATGCCGGAACACAACACAAGGTTATTATGGCGGCATACTTAAGACTAAAGGTGGTCGCCATCCAGACGGGCTTGAAGCCCTACCACGTAGCTAGGGTGGGTTGTTTAGTCGCCTTTTACGACAGGCCGACCCCGGCCGCAGAGGTTAGTATTCTTTCTCCGCCTCTGCACGGATAAAAATATTAAATCAGTTGCTTTATATTCGCCCAATTGCGAAAAAGGTAAGATTATATTTTACGTGTGGATATTTTTCTATATCTATGAGGTTTATTTGGTTACGTTTCGTATTGTAGTGGTATTGGGTAATAAATTTTAAGAAACCATTCAAAGTCAAAGTCAAATTCAAAGTCAAATTTTTTTATTTTAAATAGGCCTGAGTAACAAGCACTTTTAAAATGTCAAAAGCTAGATGTTTGTTCCAAAAGTGAATCCTATGGAGAAGAACAGACAAGAAACTCCATGGATGTATTTTGTACAAACATATATTATTATACCTAGTCAGGTCATAAATTCTGTCACATGTTTAATGTAAAATAATTGTAACAAGTTTATTAATTATGTAACCATTCATATACCAAAATGAACTTAACAAAACATAGATTCTTATGACATTAAAGTTTATTCAAAATGACCTCCGTGATTTTGAATACAGGCCTTCAATCTGCGCGGCCAGTCGTCTATCGCAGCACGAACGAGGTCCATGTCAATATCGGCGGCTGCCTTAATCAAGGATGTCTTGAGTGACTCCAAATTGGGATGAGGCTTTGAGCACGCCTTTTCCTCCAAGTGTTGCCATATCTTGTAATCTAACGGATTCAAATCTGGACTGGAGGAGGGCCAGTCTTCGTGCCGGATGAAGTCGATTTCACGCGCCGCCAGCCAGTCTTGTGTGCTCTTCGCTCTATGAGCTGGCGCCGAATCTTGTTGGAATACCCAGTGCCTGTTATTGAACATGGTATGAGAAACAGGTTCCACAAGGTTCGTCAGGACTGCATTTTGATACACAACAGCATTCGTTTTTACACCTTTCTCACAAAAATGTACCTCTGTTAAGTCCCAATAAGAAACTCCCAACCATACCATGAGCGAGGATGGAAAATGACCTCGTTGGACACGCGGAATACGGTTGCTCGCTTCTTCACTACTGTGTGCGTACACCTTATCATTTTGTTTGTTGTAGCTCTCTTCTACGGTAAACATTTTTTCATCCGAAAAAAGAATTTCCCGATATTTTTTTCCCGCGTACCGCTTCAACAAAACGCGGCATCTCTTCAGTCTCAGGTCCATTAGACGAGCATTCAAACGATTTCCTGTTTTTCTTCGATATGCCCGAAGCCCTAAGTCTTCATTTAACACCCTTTTCACCGTGGTTCTGCTTAACCCCATCTGAAGGGCCAACAGTTTCTGCTTACGTTTGGGATTTCTTTGAATTCGTGCCTTCACAGCTTTTATCACTGCTGGAGTCCTAACAGACCGAGGGCGACCACTTCTTGACCTGTCATCTACACTAGAGTCTTCATTGTATCGTTTGATGGTACGATAAACGAATCTTTTGGTTATATTCAAAGTTTTTCAGTATGTTAAAAATTTGAATTGGCGCGTAACTGCAACGATGCAACGCAATGACTGCAACACGGTCTTCTTTAAGCGTCCACTCCATATTTAAAAATGAGTAAAATTCTAAAAGTATACATTTTTATTTTCATGAACAATTCTAAATTCGAATTCAATAAACTTTTTTGTGGCCAGCATTCTAAAAGAAAAGTTTTTACTGTGTGACAATACTTATGACCTGACTAGGTAATATGAAGTATATATAAACATAATTATAGAACACGGAATTGATATATTATTTGTCAGTAGGCCGAGGAAATGCAAGCGTCAGAAAATCTATATTATAATATCTTGATATTCCAATTGGATATTGATATTCCAATGCGAATATCTTTGAAACGGTTAGAGTAATCGATAATCTACAACATACATTTTTTATAGAACGTTTAATTTCCTATAGAAATAATAGAATTTTAATTGTTGATAATTACTTTTTAGTAAGTTATAAAATTCCAAACTAAAAGTTTTTTTTTTCATAAAATTTTTCAAATTTTAACCTTGAATATCTTTTGAATGGTTAGATTTATCAAAAAATTATAAGGGAGCATTTTTGTAGAGCGTTTAATTTCCTATAAAGATTATTGAGGGTGCAGGTTAAATAGCATGTTGGTGATGAGATATGACCATTTGTAGATGAGACTAAACTGAAAATGCAAATCTTTGATGAGCATAATCTTCCCAGTAATATTAAGAGCTCATATTTGGTGAGTACTTTCTAGAGATACCTAGCAACAAGTTTTCGTGTGTCGGATCAAAAAATAAACGATTTTTTTGACCCACCCTAATTATATACATATACATAACATTTGACTACATTAGTAACTTAGAAGACAGTAAAATTATAATCATGATAAACTATTAAATAAATCTATAAAGGAGCTATTTTTATAGTAACTTTTACTTTATACTTTCTATTTAATTCAGAATATTGAAGCCTTTTTTTAGATTAATTGTCAACCCTAACTTGCGGCTTATCCAATTTGGACCTTTCCAAAAACTGACACACTTCTTCAGAGATACAAAGTCGTATGTCCCTTTGGATTCAAATGATTAAAATCGCACACATATGTATATATGCTACATGTTTTATTTACAAAGGTCAACTTTATCGATATAACCTCGTTCTTTGACACTGAAAATGTCAAAGTAGACCCTATTACTTTAATGGCTTATGGGAAATAGCTCTTATGGTTGTAGCCATTGCATTACATTTTCATGATGAATAAAATAACTAGTCAGCGATTTCACTCATATTTTTATAATTATAATATATCATAACAATTGACATATATCATCTAGTGCCCAAGAAGCAGTAGAGCGCTGGTGTTATGGGTACTAGATAACTGATATACTTTTATTTTGTAAATAAATATATTTTATACGTACACAACCAGACTCAGAATCTTGTAAACCGTTGCACCACGGAAGTCGTCAATTAATCAATAATCAATTAATAAAGAAATTTATAAAACACGACTGCATTAAAAAAATATAATTGAAGCAAAAAAAAAACTTTCTTACAATTATTCTGTCATTGTGTCTGTCATTCTGATGCGGCGTTAGCTTTAATACATTATAATTATGCGTCTACTGAATTAAACTTTAGTTATTACTAACCTTCCTTTGTATTGAAATACTCGTATCTCTACGAGTATATCACTCCCACTATCAAGACACAAATGTCACCTCACTAGTTGAAATCTGTTAAGTCTTATCTATTTTAAGGCATAAAAAAGAAACCCATATGAATAAAATATAACCACACGCAAAAAGCTTTTTTGCAGCCGATCAATTATAAAAATGTAGGTAAACTATTCTGTACAAGAAGAATACAAACAATTTGTCTACATATTGCGATTCTAAATTCAGAAAGTTCAGAAAACAAATTACTCTCTATCATCTATCAATTAACGTATTTACTGTACTTTCGATTTTTTTTACATGTTTATTGAACGGTACGAGTATCATCTGTTTTCATGAATAGCACATTCTCAACTGATGTAGATAAAAAATAATAATCCTTGCCCTCTCCATACTCCTCCTCTTCCGCGAACATTTTGATCCACCTTCGTACATACATACTGATGATAATTATAAAGGGGTGTGGACGATAAGCTTCTATGACCGTAATGTTGTGGAATTCGGCCCACAGATATTCCACCACACGTTATAAATATATAAATTTGTCTCATTAGTCGCAATAAAGTCTTAGTTCACTGTGACGACCTTCGGGGCGTAGCGGCTAACGCAATTCGTCGATTCGATTACCGTCTCGAACTAAACAACGAGATCGTTGTTTATTAATATAATATTTATTTATTTAGAAAAGAAAAGTATATGACGGCGCCATCTTGAATGAAATTCGCTGTCAATATCATGCGTTAGATTAGAGTGACAAGCTGTCACTCTGACGGAGCGTCGTTCGTTGGAAGCGAGGCATGGACTTCACTCTTTGAAGTGAGAATGGTGCGCCGGCCCACCACGCTTACGACGAATCGTCTAAATCCGGCGCAATCATTCAAATGCAGTGATTTAGTTAGTGTGAAATTAATTGTAAGCAGATAATTTATGTGCAATTTACAATTATTACGTTATTATAATTCTCTCTTTTGTTTAAAATTTACGTGATCTATGGACGACACTGACTCTGACCATTCGGAGCTTACATATAGATGTAGTATATTATTTATCTAGTACCCATAAAACAAGTGTTAAACTACTTAGTTTGTGAATAGATGGCGATGTGCTAAATAGTAAGTTTATTTATTATGATTTTACAGTATAATCTTTAGTGACGAAATATCATTATTCAAAATATACAACAGATCCCACTAATCAAAAAATAATTTTCTAAAGTAACCAAATAGATGTATAAATAGTTTAGAAATTGGATAATCACGTGTTAATACGCAGCAGATGTATACGTCGTCGTAAAATGAATAATTGAGTGATACAATCCAATTTAAACGGAATTGAATTTAGTATATTATTTATGCATATATACCGCCTCTAAGCTCTTTTATACGTCAATTAACAAATACGATGGATTTTCGTTTGAAATTTCTCGAAGCGATGTACGTACTGTATGTAGTAGGTAATATTAATATTGGTTATTCGATTATTGGCTAGCCAATAATCGATCAACCTTAAAATTATTTAAGTTTTGAGTGAATTTACATAAC
Organism: Malacosoma neustria; assembly: GCA_963693495.1. NCBI lineage: Eukaryota > Metazoa > Arthropoda > Insecta > Lepidoptera > Lasiocampidae > Malacosoma > Malacosoma neustria. The sequence continues at coordinate 5,441,145 of OY856381.1, read as the reverse complement.
ATACTTTCATCAAATATCACTTGAGTTTAATAATTGATTAATTAGTTCCCGGCAAGACGAGATTAGGGCTACCTCCAAATTACTTTATTTTTAATTTGTTTAAGGGACTTTTTTATTTTGCCGGTTGTAAATAGTTGTAAAGGATCAGACAGCAGATGCTCCTGCAAAACCAATTATCTTTTGAAAATTTTTCTTTAGCCTTCTTAGTCAAAAAAAGGAAAAGTCACCGAGAGCCATAGACGCGAAAAATGCTCTCTAACTGTAATCAACAATGGACTCAAAGTTTTAAAATTCCAGCTGGGTGTAATCGATATTAATTACTAGAATGATATTTTACTTAATTTCACTTGTCCATTTTAATTAATTTCTGAAAAAAAAAGTAATGAAGAAAATTGTCGAGAGACATCCAGTAACAACAAAGCTTTTGTCATTATATAGGTAATTATAAAACAACAAGGATAATGAGGTAATGGAAATCTAATCATATTTAACCATTTTGGAGAAACATTGAAATAAATGTTATTTGAGCTTTTAGTTCCGTAGACGAGAATATAAAGGCGGTGGCCTTTGTCTTATCTTGTTTAAAGGGCTTCCTAGAAAGAGTCAAACGGTCAAATACTTACAAAATATCGCCATTTGGTTTTCTGCTAATGTAAAAACCAAATTTAACAATGGACAAGACAAAATTGAATCTATTTGCAACCAAAAACAGTCTATGATGGAAAAAGAAGCTAAACACACGCTGCACGCTTCCTGTGACAGCATTACACACCGAACCTCAATTCCTAAGTGAAAACCTAGGAAGCGATTGAGATTAAGGAGCTAGCTTCTAATGATATTCCATTTTTTCCCCCGAATTATTTCTATTTCCATTCCAAAATCGTCCAACGCAGTCCATTACCAGTAAGACACCATCCAGGTTGTTTAATGCTTATTTATTGAGTTCACTGTCGTCTGAGTTAGTGCCGGGGGATCTTTTGGTCAGAGCTGACAGCTTTATGCTGAGCCTTTAACGGCACCGTAGTGGTTTCGAAAAAGCTTGGCTTACGGGTGTTACGTAATTTTTGATAAAACACTACAACTTGTTTCCTGGTCTAACGTCTTATACAGGGTGAGGTATTTTAGTAGAAATAAAATTTTGTTTTTATTTAGTGTAACGGTTCCAACCAGTAGTATTTTATGATATAAACGAAAATGATGATATAATATTTAAATATTGTTGGAAATTTCAAAGGTCGACAAACGGTTTAAATAAAGTAAGATCACCTCTCGATTTTACTGTTTCCTGATTTAGGAAGTAAGATGAAAAACGCCACTTTAAACATAAAATTTCTACATTCTATTTTATTGTGCTACTTTGTACACAAAATGAATTGTCACGCAAGGGCAGCAATGCAAAAAAAGTTAAATTAGCCCTGTGACATCAACCCAAGAATGAATCCCATACGCTTAGAAAAATGGTTCACATTCAGTGAACCATTTTTTCCATATAAGCTCATTGAATTAATTAACATTGCCATGTTTTAATAGTTCGTATATAATTGGTTGAGTAAAAGTGTAGGTGTATTTTTATATGGTGAATAATATTATATAATTATTAGGTCAAGATGCGCGTGCGCAAGTCCATTGTTCGGTAGTTTATATTAGAGTGAAGTTTGTCATTTTCAATATTTTAGTACGAACTTGATACGTACTTTACTTGGTAGTACGAAAGTTCCTATTTCAAATAAGATTGGGCGAGGAAGGTTTTAAGTATTGTGTATTTATGAATACTATTTTTAGTAAAGTGAAAAAAATGCTATTACATAAAATAAGCATTTTAAAATAGCACATCCCTGTTATATACTACGTCCATGGATGACAGGAATTAAATTTTATCTGTTCTCTGAAACGATTGCTCGAACTTCAGCTGTAGATCGTCAGTAACTTCGTCTGCAATCATAACTAAACCGAGACGCAAAGTTTATTTCTATAAAATAATTTCATATAAGTTTGTTATATGAAAGATAAATAACCAGCTGTCGGTAAAGCCTGATAAGGTAACGTCTGCCGTGTGACAGGCGTTTATAACTACAGTGAAACTTGTGTGGTAAACCAGTATTTACTTTAAAAAAATAGCTTTATGCTTTAGAGCGTTACTTTTGAAATTTGAATTTGAATATTATTTTCTCTTAATTGTCAGAAATAAGTGAAAAATACCGACTGTAATATTGAAATCCTTATGATATGTGGTTATTGCCGTCTATGGGGTGGGTATGCGACTTGTCGGTTGCATCCTAAGTTTTCATATTAGAGAACCCGAGATTCGCTTTTGTTGTCATGGGATCCTTTAAGTATAACCTTTAGTACAAATAACCTATTTTACCTATGCTAATATAGATCAAAAATAAAAAGGAATATGATTTTCTTAATACTTTAAAAATCACAGCATTGAAATAACGATCGGTTTTTTCTTAATAAAAGAGGTGCACGGGTGTATTGCATGGGATTTTCGCTACGTGTTTTCCTATACGATGGGATGTGCGAAAAATATTTACAATAAATAATAACTTACCTTCAAAAACGGTGAGCGTTGCAACAGCAGTGACGGCGTCCCCAACACCGTTCTCCGCTAAGCATTCATAAGTGGCGTCGTCACGTTGTGCCTTTACAGGCTCAATGCGGAGAAGGGCGCCATTCGCTCCGGCACCAGCGGCTGCGTCCATGCTCGACACTTGGTAACGTGATTGAGTACCTATCAATAAATTATCACCCATTAAGTAAATTGAAATTCTTCGATACTCTTTTGACCAAAGTGGCATAAAATATATATGGATAAATAAATATATAGGTACTGTCACAATAAACACAAAAAAAGCAGCAGCCTAGTGTTGTGAGTATTAGAAAACGGATATCCGTTTTTTAATATTGTTATAGTAGTACGTACTACTTGCATGATTTTACAAATAAATACATATTATACATAAACGCCGAGATTATGGACGGGAATCGAACTCACGCCTACCCATTTCAAATTGCTTAATTAATATAAACCATTCACAGTAATGTTATTTTGAAGAAATACGATTACATTTTTGGTACAGTAAGGTTTAGTGATTTTTCTTCAATGCTTGATACTCGTTTATAATGAGTTCTTTTACAGTTTGATTTTGGAATAAAATTAGTACCACCCTATCAACACACTAAAGGAAAGTTTCCGGTTTTTCCGGGCAGGAGGTTGTATGAAAGTCACACACGGAAAACCGAATTAAACCACTTGTATGCAATCAATTTTAATCTGCAAGAAAAACGGAAGTATCACGAATCAGAAACACGAAGATGTTTTGCCCTCTAACTATTCAATGGAGCAACCGATGAAATTAAGGATATATTGCTTGAGTAGTAAGATTTTTACTAGATAAGTATTATTTTACTATTGTTTTGAAAAAAAAAACACCATGTATTAGCTTAAGTTATATTCACGCTGTAGTCTTGAATGTCTTTATGCCACATTTTGTCCAGCTACGTAACTGTGCTCAAGAATACGACCAACTTTTGCACTAACTTCTCGAAACTGAATACGGTTGCTTTGTCGTAACATTTCTAGGAGAATTTGCTATTCTTGCTAGTTGCAGTTACTTAGTAATTCACGTATGCATAGTTTTGTTTGAGAACTACATTATAATTATCGACAAAAACAAAGCTTAGATCTTTTATCTCTCTTTCTGTTTAAGTAGACTTCACGCCATTAATCGTGTCGCTACAAAATTGTATGTCCACACGATAAAATGAATGGCATGACAGTATCAGTTACTATGTCAAGATCTTCGAAGGAGTTAAATTTGGACCATATAACAAATTATGGAGTTTATATATAATGTATGAAGGGAATAATGAAAGTGAACGAAGCGAAACAAGTATTTACGGATCGTAGTAAGTGGAAAGAAGTGGTCTCTGCCTACCCCTACGGGAAAGAGGCGTGATTATATGTATGTATGTATATATATAATAGAAAGATGAAAAATTAAATTAGTTATATTCGTTAAAGTAATATCTAAATAGCACCTTTACGTGAGCTGGAATATACCCAAAATGCATAACTTAAACATAGTATGACATGCAACGTCCAACTCAATCTAATATAATGATTGCAAAAAGGAATGGCACCAGGGCAAATTTTTTGAAAGCCTACGTTTATATTAAACATTTGAGAATAATAATTAATACTTAAAATTATCGCTAGTGTTTTTAAACCATAAAATTGTCAGCCACGTGGTCTAATTATTTCGTTATTTAATATCTGGACATAGTTTTAGTAGTTTTTTTCCTGAACTACAATAAACTACTCGCAGTATTCCTGGTTATCTAGCTAGTAATCCTGGTAGCAAACCAAATTTTTGCTTCGGTTGCTACTTCCGCTTTTCAACTCTTTCTCCTCCACTTCGCTTGGTCTTCGGCGTCCTTGGTAGTAAATACTCCATTGGTACGTATATCATCCATTACGATGTAAACAGGTTTTTGAGTTTCGCTTTGGATATGGCCAGACATTTGTTACCCTCGTAAGTAGCGGTACACGTAAGGCGCAGCCATGCTAGCGAGCACTCCTGCAATTTATGCGCAATGTAACGGCTGCCACAAGAGAGTAGTATCAAATTAAAATAGTTTTAATTTATTTTTATTATATTTGTTAAATCAATATTCCTCATCTAACGTATTCTTTGCCAATACATGGCCAATACATAATATACTGTTCATAGCATCTGAAATATATTATTAATACAAAAATGTATACATGTAGGTACAGAATGTGCTGGAAAACAATATCTGCTATTGTCAATATCTTCGGTAAATCTAACAAAAAACATAATAAAACTCTTCTCGGCAACTGTCAAAGAATATAAAAAGTCACGTGCAGAAGTGTCAAACTAGAAAAGACAACAACTTTTGTGTGAGAATAAATGTCTATAGAAATTACGAGGGCAAATAGTTTCTTTCGTGTACAATTTTTGGGGATGAACAATATTGAATGCTTTGATGCTTCAACGTTTGGGAATTATATAATTTTTTTCTAATTACAATTCCTTGACTAAGCGAGAGGAAATTTATACTTTTTTTTACTAACATATAAAACCATTGATACGAAAGTACTAGGCTAGTTACATAGGCAAGTAATCTTTGACATCAAGTGCGTTAAGAAGAACTAATGATTCGCAGTATTTTCAAATAGATATATCAGATTAATTGGTATTAAATTTTGTTCACTTGATTTTTTTCATTTGAGATTTATTAGAGATTTAAGAGATTTGATGGGGGAGAAAGAATTCGACATTGCTACGTGTGTTCTATAATATAAACAAATATTTAACATCTACTTGACAAATGTGATGTGTATGAAAAGGGAGTTTAAATATATAGTATAAATTGCATAAAATTCAAAACTACAAAACTTTGAAACATGAAATTTAAACGAGATTTTGTACTGTGTACTGTACTGACGCACAGAATCAATAACAACTTTTTGTTATTGATTTATATTACTAAAGAAATAATCGGGGTTTTAAAGAGTTTCGAATAAAACAGACTAGTTATAAAATTAGTTAAATTGGTATTATATTAGGACACGGTTCTTCCACAAGATAGTGTATGATATGATATACACCGCCGCATATAAGCATGCGTCGGTATCAACTTTTTTTTATTTTATGTAGGATTTCTTGGAAGTTCCCGTGTCCGCTGAATACCTGGGTCGTGTTCATAGTTCATTTCTCCAAATCTTCTCCAATACCATTTTCTCAGATCTGGTATTAGTCGCTTTGTCCAGTTCTCCTCTCGATCCATCTTCTCCGACTCTTTTTGCCAATTTTCTACACTTACTTTCCTTATACTCTTTTTTTTTCGCTGTCTTTCCTTGTGTTTTTATTCTTTCTTCGGCCAAAATAGTTATTGGAATCGTTCTGTAACCCCTCACTATTCTTATAAATAGATGTCTTTGTGTTGCCATTATGCGTATTGCAGTATCTACTCCAGATTTGTACTGCATAGAGCATTATGTTATTTGCGACTAGTGATAAAGTTCTTCTTTTAATCTCTCCTGCCCCTCTGATTCTTGGAATGATCCTCGCCAATGCAGATGCTGCAGTTGTTGCTCCCTCCGAAATCCACTTAATGTGTGGCCCGAAATTTAGATTTTTATCTAACAACACGCCCTAGTATTTTATAGTTGCCTGCGGGCGAACGATAACCCCACCAATTTCGAATTTAACCTCTACTCGCATTTTTTCCTTCCTATCAGTAACGCTGCTTCTGTTTTTTGTGTTGCCATTTGTAAATTATTTTCTTCTATCAACTTTGACGCTGTCTGTAAGGTTTTGTTTGTTTTATTCATTAGAGTCACTTCTGTTATTCCTTTTGATACGATAGCAAATGCAATTGTGGAAACATTAAGTCTTAGTATGCCATCATATATGATATTCCAGAATTCCAGAGGACAGAATACAGAACCTTGGGGGACGCCGCAAGTGATAGGAGTCACGTGACCGTTCTCTGTAATTAAAACTATCCGTAAAGTAGCTATTATGGGGCATATATATGGAGATATCTTCTTTCTTTCCAGTTCGCGCATGATCTGATTCCAAGAAACCGTATTGAATGCATTTTTCATGTCAATTGTTCTTCATTTCCTTATCTGTTTTTTCAAGAACCTTTTTTGTTGCATCGATAGTTGCCTTCTCTGAAGCCGAATTGGTTTTCAGAGAGATTCCCTTTTTGGTTTAGTTCTGCGTTCAGTCTCATTTTTATTATATGTTCCATTAATTTACCTAGGGTATCTAAAAGACATATTAGCCCATATGCATTTGGTACAGTTTCTAGTTTCCCCGGTTTTGGCAGAAGAACGAGATTTAATTTCTTCAATGGGGCTGGGAATACGCCTTCTTTTAATATCCAGTTAAGTACAGTTTTTAGCCTTCTAGGGTAATGTTATGATATTAATTTAATTATCTCAGATGGTATCATGTTTGGTCCTGGTGCCTTACCATTTATCATTTTCTTGCATGCTATCTTAATTTCTTCTACCGTTACCTCTTCGAAATTGTCTTTATGACATTCTTTCTTAGTTCTGGGAGAATTTTTTATTGCTTTTGGCTTAACTTTTTTCATAACTATTTTATATGCTTCTCCCCACATATCTTTTTCGATTTCGTTGCATAAACTTTTCCAAGAATTTTCTTTTTCTCTTTTTATTAATATTCGTAGTTGTTTCTTCGCTAGTTTGTATTCATTTTTGGCTTCTTCTAAGCTTTTGTTCATATTCCTACCATTTATCCTCACCATATTTTTTTTTTACTTATAAATTCCTCTCTGATCTTTTGTTTTGAATTAGGTATTCATCTTTCTCGGCATATTGAAGTTACAAGCATCCACGATAATATTATTCAACTTTTATGCGTCTTGCGCAATTCTTCGTCTATTTGTGCAATTTGACCTTTAAATGACTCCGATAACAATATATCTACATATAAAAACAAGGTAACAACAAAATAAGCGTACATACTCTACGAATGAAACTAATCTCTGTCTATCTGTAAGCTTTATATACAGGGTGTCAACGTCACCGCATGATGTATAGCGGGGGCGTCAACGTATCGACAAATCGACACCTTGATAAGGCAGCTGGAATATGAAATGAGATAGCAATGCCGATCATTACTCTTTTATGGTCGCTGGTCGGCTATTCGTGCCCATTCCTTTTCCGGTCCGCTTTTCTTGTTCCCCTCCCACGTTACGGATGACATACGCGATTACATTTTTCATCGGAATCGATGAAACTATTTACAGGGTGTCGTTTCCGAGAATACGTGTAGGGTTGGTCATTGAATTAAAGAGTATTATGAGACTAAAGCGTACACAACTAAATAACTTATATATAAAAAAAAAACCTTTATGGCTGGTGCCTTTTTTTTAATATCGACAATAACATTTTTAATATCGGCAAACGATCCAGCTTATCTTTCGACAAAGGCTTCCCTCTAAAGATTTCCACTGTACTTTGTCTTTTGCTATACGTGTCCACATTGGCCCCGCTATTTTCTTTATGTCATCTTCTCACCTCTTGGTTTGTCTACCTTTGTTCCTTTTTCTGTCTCTTGGGTACCACTGTTCATATTCTTGACCATTTATCTTTCTTTTCTCTCATCATATGACCTGGCCATCTCCATTTTAGTAGTTTGTACGTTACATATGTAATTTTGAAATTTGTTTTTCTTTCTGTATCTTTTATTTTTATAGATCTATCACATAGACCCTTGTATTTTGTAACCGCTAAATTCTAAGCGAGCCATCAGCCTGTCTGCTGTCCTACATCAATAAAAAAAAATATAACAAACTTATGAGACGACTGTAATATTCTTCCTGCCACATTATTTAAGATAATATTATAGATGACTGTAATATTATCAAAATATAACAAATCACCTTTAATATGATAATACAATAAAGGTTTCAAATAGATCAGAAATAAATCGCCGCGCAAATCCGGCCAGCCCTAACCAGGGGGATGTTTTCGCGTGCGTGGTCGTTCCACGATACGTTTTTTCAGATCATTGCCCCAGGCTTATAGACGTCATTACCGGGGCCAGATATTTATGACCTAAAAGCGGTGGCTTTATATTTCAATCACGAATAAAAATATTGGAGGTAATGCGACAAATCTGGCTGTCCCTTTCTATCATATTCAGTTTTGTATTAAAAGTGAGACAGACTATAAATACTTACTCGTTGATATGCACTAATTAGACCAGTAATGGTATTTTAAAATGAATAATGCGTTCGCTTGAAACAGAAAGCTTTTGAAAAGTGTTTTTACATTACAAGGAATATACAATTAATACTTTTATTAACTTTAAAATTTTCGAGAAAAAGTATTTTGCAATCACTGTATAAACAAAATTATAGCGGTGTAGTTCTGGTCTACTACACGCTACTTTAGTATTTTTAAAGGCAGTCTAAAGAGACTCAATCAACGTATTGATTCTTTTGTTATTTGACAAAGGTAGCAAAGTGAAGAAACCGCTCGGTTTGTCTTTTCGAACCATTGGTAGTAGTCGATGTCCGTTGGTAGGTCAGAGGGCAATCGTTTATCTTCCTTCTTATAATAATAAATAAATAAAATAAGCCTTTATTGCTGTATCTAACACTAAATACGAGTATATTAAAAAGTTACGTGTGTTTGGTGTTAAAACTATATTAATATTAATATAAATCTACTTTTAAAATTAATTCTAATTTAAGCTAACATCTGCAACTTTAACGTTTTCCTTTTACAGCTTGTCCTTGGAGAAAGGCCTCCCCTAAAGCTTTCCATTTGGTCCTGTCTTTGGCAGTGCATATCCATTTTGATCCTACCATTCTTTTCATGTCATCTTCCCAACGTTTAAAATGTATACCTCTGTTTCTTTTTCCCTCCCGTGGGTACCATTCTGTCACAATTCTTGTCCAATTTGCTTCTTATTCTCTTGTCATATGTCCCATCCATCTTGATGACGCCATATTGATATGCGCCATATTGACGACGTTCCATCTTATACTCATATGCGCCATATTGATGACGTTTCTTCTTATACTATCTCGTATGTTATATTATCTCGATATCATATACCTTATTAGTAAAGAAAAATAGATGCATTCATGCTAAAACGAGTTGAAGATTTATCACATTAACAATTTAAAAATTAATAAATAATTTTGAAAGCTTTAATCATTTTGCCAAAACATTACATATATTTTAATATGGCATAAGAATGTTGCGTTCACGCGTAGGATTAGTGGATTTGTAATAAGACATTAGTTGGCAAAGTGACACTTTATGCTAATTATAAAAAGAGAGAAAAGAAAGAAAGTAACCAAATATAACAATTTTTTATTTAATATAGTGACAATTTACACAGCGCCACCTAGTCGCAAAGTTAGTAGATAGCACTTGTGTTACGGGTACAAGACAACTAATATACTATATACATAAATACTTTCCTTTTGTAAATAGATACACACGTTATATATAAAAATCCAGACGTGGGACGGGAATCTAACCCACGACCTCCGCAGGCGTACCAACACGCGTCAGCCGTTACGCCACGGAGGTCGTCACCACAGATCACTATATAAAGTAATTGTTGAATATTTAACACGTGAATATGCGCCTACATATCATTATTAATATCACAAATCCTTACCGGAAACTCTTTTTCCGTTCTTCCTCCAAGAGATGTTGGGCATGGGATCCCCCCTCGCGGCGCAGTAGAAGGCAGCTATACCGCCTGCGCGCACTTGTAGGTTTCGCGGTCTTATCGTAAGCTCGGGCGGATCTGTAACACACAAAAAATATATTCATCAGCGTTTTCATAATATTAAATATAAGTTTAAATTACACAAGAACAAGAATTCCTGCTAAAATAATACTATTATTAAAATACTGTTAAAACATTTAGACTCTGTTAATACTATATTATATAGCTGAAAACGTAAACTTGAACACATTGTCATACCATAAATAAGAATGTTATTCGATATTATAACTATTTATAATTCTTATTTGTATATATATATATATATATATATATATATATATATATATATATATATGTGAATATCTATTCATTCTTATTTGTCCAGTCATTATCGCAACTTTTTTATTCATTCTAGTTATTTTGTATGTCCGTTGAGCAGTCAGTCTATTCGCCAAATTTTACGAAGATATACGATAAATTATTACATTATTGATACTATGAATACTGTAATTGGTTTAACACGTGATTTGGTCTATGACACGATTTTCAGAAATAGCATATGGCAACACCGCAAGGTAGTTCTGAAAATATATTTAACTAGAAACATCCCTCAAAAATATCGTCTTTTAAGCTTATGAAACACTTATCCCTTCGTTATATATAAAACCGCAGCGTACTCGCATTAATTTGGATCAGACGGACAAAGTTGCTATTATGAATTATGTATACGTTTCGGTACCACTCAATTTTACGAGTACTAAATTACTCATTACGCTCCACTCGGTCCATTCCGTTCTTATTTTCAGCTATGCATAAATTAGGAACATCTCTAGATTCTAACTATTAATATTACATATTGTGTGTATAAATTAAAATACGATGAACTTCGTGACCACTTCACTACTCTTGCGGAGGTATATATGTATTTATTTATCTACAAAAGTATATATATATATATATATATATATATATATATATATATATATATATATATATATATATATATATATATATACTTTGGGACTAGATAGCTCTGTGTGAATTTTGCTAGTATATTAATTATTTATGATACATATAGTGCAGGGGCGGAGAACGAATACTGACCTCTGTGGGGTCGGTCTGTCGTAAAAGACGACAAAACAACCCACCTTAGCTACGTGATAGGACCACCTTTGATCTTAAGTATGCTGCCATAATAACATTGTGTTGTGTTCCGGCATTAGTGAAAGTTCCTGTACCCTTCTGGGACAGCAGCGTGTACGCGATGCCACTGGCGTTGTAAACACCCATAGGCGACGGTAACTGCTAAATTCTAAGCGGGCTGTCAGCCTGCCTGCTGTCCTACAGCAATAAAAAAAGTTATCTTACAATGCAACTTCTACCTAAAATATATTTTTTTTAATAGCGGATCGTCCTGTGTTCAATAGATTTTATAGTATAATATATATAAATATTTCTACTCTAAAAACGATGGGCCTCTACAAGATACTAAGTCTGTTCCTTAGAACGCGTCGCATCCTGGTGAAATAGGAGGATCGTGTGGTGATATTTTGCGGAAGTCAAATATGTTGGAAATGGAAAACAGACGGCCCACTTAATAGCAAGCAATTATCGTCGCCAATGCATGTTTGTGACGCCAAGGGTACCACAACATGCTGCTGGAGATTGAGATACTTAAAATATCGGCATGTATTAAGCCACTTCACAGCATGCAGAATATTTTGTGACCAATGGATACATCTTGCGCCGGAGAGACGTGGCGATCTATAGTGGGGCGTCAAATAGTTCAAACTTACACGAACTAAACATCTCGATACTAAATATCTAATTTATAAAATGCGGTCTGAGTTCTCGTAGAACTACATTTATAACAACAACGGAAAGCTCTATTGCTTCTCTGGTAACTGAACTTTTAAAACCAAGTTCGTAGATTTGCTAGTCATGCGCATTAGAGAGAACTATAGCATGAGATCGTCCGCGGACACGCCTGGGGCCTCAACTACACGTAGCAATAACCGTATGCAATCATAGGTAGTCAAAAATTAACTTCGATTCGCGGTCCAAATCTTATCTATGTATGTTACCTATTATTATCCATTTTTAAATTTGCTCCGTATTACCAAAGTTCCGTCCAATTCTGTCCGAAAAATAGCCGATACAAAAAATCAAAAGAAATTAATAAAATTACCATTACATATTTACATCACTCTGATAATTTCTAACTGAAAATTTGTTTACTACAAAATTAATTTCTTCCAAAATGTCGAAAGCTTTCGACTAAGTTGGCGCGATACACAGATGGAATTCGGTATAATTGTTTCCCACCAAATAACACAGAGGTCTCCGACGGGAACACGGTACATTTTCATTACACGGAGCGAGATTAATAGCATTATCTTGTGAAAAAATGCGCTCTCAGCTGAGAAACAATTATGTGTACGTAGCTTGCATTCGAAACTGAGTGAAACGAACCGTATCCACTATCATCAGGGAGCCGTTTCGAATGGGACATTGGACGGCGCCGTTTGTGTCTCGGACAGAGTAAATGACGTGATCTTAAGTAGCATGGTTACAAACTGCACTAGCTTAGAAATTAAGTTACATACATTTACGCTCTCACGTTATGTTATGTGTAACAAACATATAATATTTGCAATATTACAAGTTGAAAACATTCTTTTTTGTATTGATTATCAGCTCAAATATATAAATGAACCAGATTTAGAAAATTTCTTTTTGTACAGAAGCTTCTGCATTCCGTTACCCCCAACTGGGAATGGAAAATTTTACATTAGAATCTCGTTTATACACAAGCTCAGCACAGCCAGGTGAGGCTGAAATGGTCCAATGACCCGTTACGCTTTAGATTATCTTATACCAAGTATATTTTTGTGTATAATTCGAAGCAGACGTCAAGCTCAACTATCGGGCGTAGGTAAAAATATCAAGTACATACACATGAATTATTTTTGAACCATGATTGTGACAGGGTATAATCGCGTGGGAATATTCCAAACATAGCCGAACGATCGATGTAACATTAATATACAAATTCTGACGTATTTTTTGAGGATATCAAACACGAGTTAAAATATTCATAGAACGGACACCGCAGAGATCTGGGACCAGATTAAAGTTATCTAAAAAATGGTAGATCGCTATATAAGCCTCGGGAGTGTGAAACAATTCATATCTAACGACACAGGGCGGTCCCTGTGCGGCGCACGTGGGCACCGCCGAATTATGGCCGCCGTCCGGAACCCTGTCGCAAATAAAAATGCCATCTAAATTTTCCACTGTGTGATATCCAGAGTGGGGACTAAATAACCGCATACTCGATCTCCAATTACGATTCGTTGATATACATCGTGCTAACTTCGTGAATTGTGCGAATAAAAATAATGTATTCGAATTATCATGCGGCTCGAAGGACCATAGGATTTATTTTCACGTATTCAACTCTATATTTCAGTTGCACACGTGTTTTATTTATAAAACTTGTAAAAAGTAATTTTAATAACAGTTATCGAACGTTTTCTTTAAGTTTTATTATTTTTAAGTTTTTATGAATTTTTAAAACTACACTATAAAAATTTCAATAGATGGGCTATTTTAAATATTTAAGCTATGTACACTTTCAGAATACATTTAACTTAACTAATAAACAGACGATGATAATATGTATACGCAGTTGAATTCAATAAAATATTCGTAATTACCATAAAGATATTCGTATTCAATTGAAAACGTATGAAAAATACTCTGACAGATATGTTTTTTTTTTATTGTAGAAAGGCGTACGTTTGACCGCGATCTCACCTGAAGTTAAGCGACGATGCGGTCGACGGTGTAGCACGCTTGCCTATAAGAAACCTGTTCACTTTCCTCTTGAAGACCCCTAAATTATAATGTTCGGGAAACACAACGCCGGCAAAGAATTCCACTCCTTGGCTGTTCGCATGATGAATGTGGAAGCAAAACGCTTTGTGCGGATAGGGGGCATGTCGACCATAAATGGGTGGTGCATTGCCGTACGTCTGGTTGTCCTGTGATGTTTATTTCTCAACGGATGATGTGAATGGTCACGTTTTATGTGTGCCGCGCCGGATTGAAACTGGTGACAAAACGTGCCGACGCACGATTTCATAAAATAAAAATAATATATTACTTTTTGTGACGTCCTCGTTCTCGCTTTATTTACTAATATTTTTTTGATGATTGAAATTAACAACTTTCTAAAACGTTATGTGTATGGATTAAAAACAAATGATATTATATACTTGTTTTCAATATTTAACCAAATGTAATTCATTCACAAAAACGAATTAAAATGTTACTTATAAACACATTTATTTTATTGCTTTTAACCTAACGTCAGATTTTCCCGTTGTTTTTTTTATATTGCTGTAGGACAGCAGACAGGCTGATAACCCGCTTAGAATTTAGTAGTTACCCTCGCCTATAGGTGTTTGCAACGCCAGTGGCATCGCGAACACACTGCTGTCCCATAAGGGTACAGGAACTTGGGTCACTAATGCCGGAACACAACACAAGGTTATTATGGCGGCACACTTAAGACCAAAGATGGTCGCCATCCAGACGGGCTTGAGGCCCTACCACGTAGCTAGGATGGGTTGTTTTATCACCTTTTACGATAGGCCGACCCCGGCCACAGAGGTTAGTATTCTTTCTCCGCCCCTGCACGGATAAAAACGTTGCACTAAATTATGTTATATCCAGTTAAAGCGTGTTTGCAATATAAACGAACAATGCAAACTCAGTCGTATATACAATAGTGATGTTGTCGAAATAAACTTTTTGAGACTTCAGTTGATATCGAGTAGCGATCGAATTTTAGAGAAAATGTCTTAAAAATTTAACTCAATTTCTCTCGTATTAAAAATGAACTAGGAATTAATAGTATTTAGGGTCATAAAAATATCTGCAATCCTTACTCATATTATAAATGTGAAAGTAACTCTCTATCTGTAACGATTTCACCTTTAACCCGCCGATAGGTATAGAGATAGAGTGGATCTCGGAGAGGGAAGAGAGAAATTTTTTTTTGGCAGAACAACTCTTGCCGAGTCAACTAGTTACTTGATATATTTTCAAACATTCATTCAATTGTATAAGTCATATTAAACTATTTTGTATTTTAGAGTCCATAATATTTCGAGACTGTTTTAAAGACTATAGTTACAACATTTGTTACAATACACATCATTCGGCTGGATAACGATACGATCTCGCAATGCTGAATAATGAATTCTCGACAATAATTGATAGCAATATTTCGATGAGTTATTTTGTTTTACAGTCGACTTTATTATCAGGAAGGGAGTTCACTAATGAATGGGATCGGTTATTGTTTAATATAAAGAGTTCAATGATATTGGTTTTAAAATAGATTCTATAAAATATCTTTTTTAAGCTCTTCAAAATCTTTTGAAGTGTTTTGTATTACCGTACGGTTTTGTACCTTACTATGTATTTTGTATTAAAAATGATAATCAATTAAGCAGGTGATATGAAAGAGCCCTTTGATTCCCAATCTGGAGAGAGTTTTTTTTTATAATTACAAAAGTATTAGTTCTACTATGTCCCAGATAATGTCACTTCAAGTGCCGCCCTTGGTTTAGCAAACATGTTGCCAGCCTTGACTTGAGGGTAGAAAAGTGGAGATTACGTCATAATCTTTTTGAACCAAGATTTAGTACATTGTCTTGTATGTAACATCTTGATATACATTCCATTTTTTTTTGGAGTTTTAGCGTTATTATAAGAGAATCATATATTAATCTGGTAAGATTGTACTGTGTTATGATCTTCGTAGTAATCCATATAAATAAAATGATAGAGGCCTGCAGTTGTGTGCGCGTCACGGTCAAACTACTGGATAGATTTCAATTAAATTTTCTTACTTTTATTTCTAAGATACTTGGCCCTTATCTTAAAAAATATTGCGATAAATTCATTTAATATAAAGTTATTGAAGGTTGAAGAATCTTCCTTTTCTGTTTTTCCACTAGCGAAGCGGCCGGGAAGAGCTACATAGTTTTAAAAGTAAAACTGAATCAATAACAAATAAATAAATTTTAGCTACAAAGTATTTCAAATAAAACAATATTATACCCAAAACACAAAGTTTTGCACGTCGTTATTTAAAACAAGGTATATTATATATAGTATTACATAATATATTGTACGAACATTTCATTATAATAGTACAAAACAATTAATCAAAAATATGCATAGGTCGGTACGCTATTAGCTCTGAAATGTATCAATGAAGATAATTAATGACAATAATCCGCACGTATCCTACCAATAACCGGTTTTGCGGATCAAATAGAAATGAATTACGATTAATACTATATTAAATTTCATATATCGGACTGTATTGGCCATTTCATTTGCATAGGGCTACATTTACATGTCAATTCGTTATCGGCTCAAAAGACCAGTCTCGTTGTTTTACAGTATTTATTAATACACAAGCATATGTATCGGAATAATAACTTATTAAAATAAATTTTAACGTTTCTAAACAATAATAATTTGCGTTTTCGCCCTCATCAAAGAAAAGCTGTAAAGTATAGCGTATTTCCTCATTGCTGGTGTTGCTTGTGCGCTCAAACAAAACTGAATCAACCAATCACAAATGTGTCAGTAAAGCTTTTTTGGTACGAAATCTATCTTTCTAACGCCATCTAGCGTCACCCGATCGGCTTTCTACAGTGCGAGACACAGATTACTAAAGCCCTCTATTGGAAAAATAATAGATTTCCTTTTACTACACCTAAGGTACGTCTTTCAAGTTACTTTTTATATCAAATAATTCATATTAATCAAGTGATTTTACAGTATGCTTTAATCTCTGTTAATTTAAATAAAAAGTATCGTTTTCGTTTGCTTTTTTATATATGATGATAGTTTGGCACCGATGTGAAATTCAAGTGCTTTTGCATTAGAAGCCTTATAGACGTTAGGCCGATTGGAAGTGTATTGGCAATAATACCTGCTGTTGCGGATGTCAACAAGGTAAAATCAAAATAGTGTCAAAATTAGGGGAGAGTTGGTCTTTCAACAATCATGAGTCTTTGTTTCTCTAACTTTGTTGCATTTTATGATGCCCCAGGAAAGAATTAGTAACAAAATAATAAGACTACCTCGTCTTATGTTTCTAGGATGGTGAAATAAATATCTATAATATTCAATTAAAATAGTTTTCATCAAATTAAATAAGCCATTACATATAGTTATAGTACGATGTATCGAAGTTCAAAATACCGGTACATTAAAATTAGGCAATAAACGACGTAGTTCGTTAGTGATACTGTAATTGCTGAATCAAGCCGACTAAATTATTTTTCTAAGGGTACTCAGATTGTTATATACGAAATCATCAATAAATTTATATGTGTTAACTGTGTTTAGTGAACATTTAATGCCTACATGAGAACGTAAATGGTTAATGATGAAGAATCAAATAGGAATAAAATAAAACTCGTATGAGTTACATCAATGTATGAAATTTTGTATTGAATTTAAAATTTTCGATGGTAAAAATATGGATAACTCATTTCTAATACTGTAATAATTTATCGTATACTATGTGAAATTTTTACCTAGATAAAACAAAAACCAACAGTTTAGATTGTAACTGTACTTAGTGTTATGAGTGAATTCTCTCATATATTGAATCTCATGAGAATTTGCTAAATGAACATAAAATGTATTAACGAAAAACTATTATTCCGGGGACAATATGTATGTTTCAGGCAATTGTTATGTAATAATGTTCATCATCATAATCGTCATCATCTTAGCGTTGAATCCCGGTTGCAGCCCAAACTCTCGCTTCGGCACCCGGGTTCCGCTTTCCGACTTTTTCTTTTCCACTTCACACGATTTTTGGCATCTCTGGTGGTCAGTGCATTGGCACGCATATCAACAACCCCTTTGACGTCAAGCCAGCACTTTTTGGGTCTAGCCCTCCTGCCGGGGCCCGGCGAAGGTGGCATTGCCAGACATTTGTTCCCCACATAAGTAGCCGTAAAACGTGGCCAATTTATCCGCAATGTCACGGACATGAAGGCTGCCGCAAATGCGAGAGTTCCTAACGCGGGTCCTTCCGCGTTACTACACACATCCACCGCATCATATTCATCTCCGTGACTCGCAGTGCCTGCTTGTGTCGCTCCAGCACCGGCCACGCTTCACATCCGTATAAAAGGACAGGCCTAATGATGCTCTTATAGACCTGTCCCTTCAATTCAACCGGTATTTTAGAGACACCAGTCACCTCACGCCATTTGGCCCACGCGGCAGCAATGCGTGCCTTAACGTCGGAGTCAATGTCACCAGACGCGTGAAATACAGATCCCAGGTATTTCACCTGTTCCGTGCGCTTGACTGTATCGCCGTCTATGCGCATGGGTGTGGGATCTGTGGAGTTGCTTGCCAAGTACTCGTTCTTCGCCACGTTGAGTTTCAGACCGTCACGTCAGACTGTTAATGTAATAATAGTCACTGGAAATAATTTTACAGCAACGCTATTTGAAAATCTATGCTGGAGCTGATATCTGAAACAGAAGATAATTAGTTACTTACGTGTGAGATATCGTATAAATATATTAGTGGAATCGTTGATTGGCGGTGACGGAGGTACTATCGGAGGTCCGGGCCGTATCATTGGAATAACGGGTACTATATGCATCTTTGGTATCTCTTCGGTCAAAACTTCCGGTATTTCCGACGGTAGTTCAGTCTCTTCCGTGTCTTCGTCTAGTGGACAAGGGTTTGTGTTACGCAACGCGGGCGGTTGTCGTATTTTTGTTGTTGTGATATATTTTTAGACAATATACACTAATACATACTCTATACTTATTCTAAAATTATAACAATATACGGGCTTAAAAATAACATATTATCAATTCTCTTCCATTACATAATTATCTTATCTTTTATGGAATTTCTGGCTCTTATAAAAGCAGCGTAAATTAGACGACTTGTTGCTAAGGTAGTAATAGTTTGTATACTATCGCGCACAAAATATACATATATTCTAATTTGATTATATATATTACTTGAGTGACAAAATTCAAAGCGGTAAAAACCTTCAAGAATTAAACTACACTTCGTTTTCGTTTCTTTACCCCCTGGACTATGACAATAGACATATGGAGATACAGAAATGTTTTTGTAATTTCTTTAAACAATCATTATAGCGTACTTACAATCTTAAACACATGATGGCACTTCAGTAGAATTTTTTTACGTATTATATTTCGCCATATTCAATAATTGTTATTACTGTAATACTTGTACAAATGGAAATCTACTATTATATTAAATAGTATGACATTTATTTAAAATCTTTTTAATATAAAATTCAATACAATGTACAAACATACAATATATAAAAAATAAAATAAACATCACATAATAATTATAATTCACAATTTAATGCCTGCACAATTGATTGAAATATCAACTTAAAATCCTAAAAAACATACATATTTATTCATTACATTTATATATACTTTAAGGTATATTAAAAGCTATAATTCTAATAAACAAACTCAAATTGACGAGTAACACAGCATAGTGAAGAAATTGTGACTATTTTATGTTTTTAATTTAAAATAGGTTTCTTATGTAAGAGCATTTTCGATGCGCTTCGACGATATCCCTTATTTGATCTATCCTACCTTTTCATAATTTATTATCTAACCGATGTTTGACGTTAGGACGTAAACTCACACTAGACTCAAAATTTCATTAAAAAAAACTATCAGAATACCTACGATTGTTCAAGGCGGATCGGCGACTAACGAATCCGTGAAGTTGATATATCGGTTTGCTCACGATATTTCCTTCACCGTGCGAAGAAGAAAATTATGACATAACATTCATATAAAAAAATCAGATACGTTTAATTTAGAACACTTTGAAAACACGCTATGATTAATATAATTAAACAAACAATATAAGACCACAAAAAGTAATTAAAGAAAGAAACGTATGTCCTAATGGATCTAGCATTAGACGACTTAATCTGCCTAACAGTATAAAGAAATCGATAGAAGAATAATAAAATTGTATTCTGAAATATGAGCATGAATATTTCTAAAAAATACCCAATGGTGGAACGAAATGCACTTTGTCTGATGAACGCAATTAAGTTCAATTGCACAGCTCGATTACAGTTTTATTTCCAAACCGAATTTCCAATCTCAGTTAATGCCGATTCAATCGTACTAACGATTTAACCGACCGCTTGTGTTTCCTACGATCGATATTAGGGGTCCACACCTCATATGCAATTTAATATTGTATTAAAATGATTCAGCGCCATCTACTACTGTACTGAAGTCGTATTGAGGTGACTGATGCATTATATCAGCTTCTACTAATTTATTCGCACAGACAACAAAGGAAAGAGATTGTTGGGTTTATCTTTTGGGGTATGGGGGGGACGGGTTAGTACTTTTGTAAAACCAAAATAAACCATTTAAAAATTAAAAATTAACTCATCATTAAAATTCAACATAAAGTCCAGCTACGGAACGCCTTGTGCCCCAAAAGGACTATTTTTAGCTTTATTTTTTCCTCACGCCGCACTATACGCCTTTGATGGCGAGCTTTTGTTTTGCGGCTATTGTTCGCTGCTTGTTTATTTTTAACCTTTTTGTACAAGAGTCGACTGCCATTCATTAATGACATTTAAGTTACTCGATGGTTGAATTCGTGAGTGTTGCCCACTTGCCAAGTGAAACGGTAAGCAGTTGTAATTTGATAAATTGTACACATTTAAGGCAATGAGTTGTGGAGTTGTTCTTAAGTCATTGTGGAGATTTATTTTTATTTTTAGTGTTGATATCTCTTTAACGTGAATTTCTTTGATGATGCTGACTAAATATATTTTATATTATTTCAGAGCTCAGTATCTTAGAAAAAACTTGCCGTGCAGTGCCGCTTTACCGTGCAGTGGCAGCGTAAGAATTAACCCCTACGGCCGGGCGTAGTATGGCAAGCATCCCTGGTCCCACCACACTTGACCACCCTTGGTCAGCATGAAAACTAATATTAATATTTGGTTAAGTATGCCGCCATAATAACCTTGTGTTATGTTCCGGCATTAGTGATTTAAGTTCCAGCTATATGGACAGCAGCGTGTTCGCGTTGTCTCTAGCTTCGCAAACATTGCTTACTGTTAAGTGGGCCGTCAGCTATTCGGCTATTGCTCAGTAATAAAAAGAGCTAGACTTTTATAAAATGAATACTAATCACATTGCCTATAAATATGTTAATATTGACACCTTTAACATTCTGTTTTCTAACATAAGTTTATTTTTATAAGCCCAAATCATCCCCATCTATTTGTATTTCATTAGCATTGTTATATAAATTTTATTTCCGCATAATACAAGTCTTTTTGTTATTCAAAGTTCACTAACTAACATATAACCATTCTACGTACAGAATGTAAAATTTTCATGAAAAATATCTCTAACAAAAAGGCTACTTGAAAATTTAAATGTCAACAGAATCTTACTGGAAAACTACAATATTCCAACAAGAACTATTTCAACGTAAGATCGGCAAACGTGCCTTCTAAATTAAAAAAAAAAGTATTACTAAAGTCAGACCATTTTAGAATTTTTAAGCGTATAGAAGTAAATGTAGCAGTAATCCCGTATAAGATAAACTTTAATAAGAATTCAAAATGGCTGCATTAACATCAGCCTTCAGCTTCAAGTCTAGTAAGCCGTGATTTCTCTAGAGAATATTGTAATATTAGTTTTCATGCTCTTTTAATCTTATTAAATCAGTTTTGTTGGTTTTATTTTCGTTAAAATAAATAACTTATATACTTATATATTGTATCAGTAATATTGCTAATGAAGGATTATTTTTTAGATTCAATATAGATGTTAATATAAAAATAGTAACTTTATAAAATTTTTTATAACAAGATCAAAATTGATAACCTAGTGCGGAAGTCTCGAGATTAATTATTACTGTCGTAAGTTTGAATGTTTATGTATATAAGTGGTATGCCATAACATGCTGCTACTTATTTTGAGACAAGATGGCGCTGTATGAACTGTCATAGTTTATTTTATTTGAGCCATCTAATCCCATGTATTTTCTTGTCACTCAAGATAAAGAAGAGTCGAAGAGCAACGAAGATGCGACACAAAAACCAATATTTGTACACGTTTACCAATTTTTACACTACATTTTTTACACCATAAAACTACATTGCTTAGAGAGATTTAAACTATTCGAATACATCGTAAAGTTAAAAACTAAGTGTGACATTTTTAAGCGTATATTAACGTCGACAACAACAAAATCAAAGCGTTTTCTTTAATAAAAGACATCTCAACAATAATAGGAAATTGCGATTTTCATATGAAACAGTCGAAGAGCCCTTTCGTATACATTTTATCAACTCCACACCATACAAAAGCGTATGAATAATGGCGGAACTATACATATCTGACAGAACTGAGATATAAATCTTTCAATAATCGATGTTGCTCGAATGTTTATTTATTACATCGATACAGACGCTATATCGATATATCTGGAACTCGTATTTTTTCTTTAGTAATAACAATGGAATGATTTATAGTAGCGTACCTCGTGTATTGGGATGTGATGAACCGTACTGGGTTTTTACGATTCTTACAATATTAAACGGTTTTTCTTGATTGGCTTCTCTTCGGCTTTCAGCTTTGAATTGCTGGCCTTATCGAATACATTTTTTGACTTATCGATATAGATAGGAATTTGTTGTTTTTATTTTTTTACTGCTGAGGATCAGCAGAGAGGCTGATGGCCCACTCAACAGTAAGCAGTTACCGTCATTTATGGATATTTGCGACGCTAGGGGCACCGCGAACACGCTGCTGTCCCATAGGGGTACAGAAACTTGAGTCACTAATGCCGGAACACAATAAAATGTTATTATGGCGGCATATTTAAGACCAAGAGTGGTTGCCATCCAGACGGGCTTGGGGCCCTAAGTAGCTAGGGTGGGTTGTTTTGTCACCTTTTACGACCTATTCTTTCTCCGCCCCCGCACGGATAAAAGTGCATATTCAAATATAATTACCACGTACTTGACACAGAGATTACCTGTATGTGTTCACCACCATTTCATTTTGGGTATATTGCGTTTTTTTATTGCTGTAGAACAACAGACAGGCTGACGGCCCGCTTAGAATTTAGCAGTTATCGTCGCTTATGGGTGTTTGCAACGCCAGTGACATCGTGAACACGCTGTTGTCGAATAAGGGTACAGGAACTTGGGTCACTAATGCCGGAACACAATACAAGGTTATTACGGCGGCATTCTTAAGACCAAAGGTGGTCGTCATCCGGACGGGCTTGGGGCCCTACCACGTAGCCAGGGTGGGTTGTTGTGTCGCCTTTTACGACAGGCCGACCCCGGCCGCAGAGGTTAGTATTCTTTCTCCGTCTCTGCACGGATAAAAAGGGTTCCTCTAAAGGGAAACACGAACTCAGCAGCGGGAGTTTATGAGCTGTAATTATGTTTTTATATTGGCGACTGTCATTTGATTCTCTCTCTCAACGACTTTTCACGTGTATATAACATGTTTAAAATACCAAAAAACGAGTCTAACCTAAAACATTAACAGCTGAAAACCTCCATTCAAAAATCCTTTGATATTATTAAAAAGGTCTTTGCATAAAGTTTTCAAAATCTCATCTGAATTCATAAGATCATTGGTACAATACCCTAAGCCCGGTTATGCCACTCTTGGCAGCGGTTAATGGGTCCAAAAATACGGTCGGATTTGGTTCAACGATTATATTACTTTAGTAGAAAGTCAATTAAGTAAATATTGCTTTTTTAATACTTATTTACTTTAATAACTGCGTACACTCTATGCCATAATTAACACATCGATACATTCAAAGAATTGAGAAAGAAAGGAAATGTTTATTTTAGGGCATATTAGCTGTGCCCGCGACTCCGTCCGCGTGGAATAGTGACTTTGGGTAGAATTTTTTGGATATATCTTATGGTTTATTTTGGATTACAAACCCTATAAACCCTAAAATATAAATGAAATATGCAAACAGTCAGTATTATCGAATGCAACTGTTACGCCATGCGCCTCCGGAATACGTGCGTTCGAACCTACATACAAAGTCCATCCTAAGCTAAACACTGTTTCATATAATTGATGACATAAATCTGAGGTTAACTTAAATTGGATTTTCAACCTACAATGTCCAGCCTAAGCTGAACCCTATTTCATATGATTGATGATATAAATTTGAGGTCAACTGAAATTGGAACTAAAAATTTCCAAAACTTATCATTTTTAACAAAAACTATTTTTTTTCCTAAAATAAAAGTAACCCTAGTTTCTCCTTGTTACATCAACTATCTGCCAGTGAAAGTCCCGTCAAAATTGGGGCAGCCATTTCAAAGATTAGCCGGAACAAACAGACAGACAGACAAAAATTGTAAAAAATGTTGTTTTGGTATATGTACCGTGTATACGTCCGAATGCACTTAGTAAACAGCGGTTATTTTAATATTACAAACAGACCCTCCAATTTTATTTATTTGTATAGATTATCTGTATACAAGCTATACTGCTGTTCTATTCACTGATTAAATGCAATTTCATAAAATTATTGATTCTCTTAATATTATGACTTAAAAGACAAGAATAGTTT
Organism: Malacosoma neustria; assembly: GCA_963693495.1. Lineage (NCBI taxonomy): Eukaryota > Metazoa > Arthropoda > Insecta > Lepidoptera > Lasiocampidae > Malacosoma > Malacosoma neustria. Next base: position 5,416,150 of record OY856381.1, on the reverse strand, counting down.
ATTGGCTACGTAAACATCTTCAGACGATCAACACGATCTTGTTTGAGATTTGGATCCCTATGTAGGCCAAATATTTTGTATGATAAAATCCTGTCACACAGGTTTTTATCGAGTGTAAGGAACTGTCTTGGAAAATATTATTATATAAACAAAATGGATCGAATGAGGAAATATTAGGCGGATTGGCACCAGACCAAATCCGACCGTCTAATAAGACTGCGAACGTTGATCTCGATATAATTGGGAAAATATTACGATGAAGAATAAGGATAATACCTACTAAGTATTGAAGATGAATTTTTAAAATTTCCGTTAAAATATTTATAAGGTATATCGACAGGTATAAATGAGACTTCAAAATAATTTTCAAAGGAAAAATAAAAGACTGTATTGGCGCATTTTAATTGTGATTGTGGGAAATAGTCTTCTTTTTCTTACAAGCGTATTATATTTTATCCGTGCAGGGGCGGAGAAAGAATACTAACCTCTGCGGCCGGGGTCGGCTTGTCGTAAAAGGCGACAAAACAACCCACTTTAGCTACGTGGTAGGGCCTCAAGCCCGTCTGGATGGCGACCACCTTCGGTCTTAAGTATGCCGCCATAATAACCTTGTGTTGTGTTCCGGCATTAGTGACCCAAGTTCCTGTACACTTATGGGACATCAGCGTGTTCGCGATGCCACTGGCGTTGCAAACACCCATAGGCGATGGTAACTGCTAAATTCTAAGCGGGCTGTCAGCCTGTCTGCTGTCCTATAGCAATAAAAAAAATATATATTTTTCCGTGCAAGGCTGTCGACCTGTCGTAAACGTTGACAAAACAACCCTAGCTACGTGGTAAGGCCCGAAGTCCGTCTGGATGACAACCACCCTTAGTCTATAATATGTCGTCATAATAACCTTGTGTTCTGGTATTAGCAACCTAGGTTTCTGTACCTCTATAAGACATCAGCGTGTGTGTGCGCGTTGCCGCTGGCTTCGCAAACATCCGTAGGCGACGGTAACTGCTTACTTTTAAGTGGGCCGCCAGCCTGTCTGCTATTTCTCAACAATAAGAAAAAGCGTTTCACCTCGACTACATGCGGGAGTTTCCACTTCACACTCGAAGTACGCTTCAACTAAAAGCTCCGCATAATACCGTAAGTAGTAGTAGTAGTAGTTATTCGTGGTTACACTAACCTAGTACTTAGAAATTTCGCTAATGTCACAAATTTCAGTTTGTATTTCATAGAAATTTAGTAAAACGTAAAATAACTTTTAAAATATCTGTAATCTTCTATATAAATAAAATGATAGAGGTCTGCAGTTGAACGCACATCACGGAAAAACTGCTGGATAGATTTCAATTAAATTTTCTAGGTTTTATTTGACAAACACTTGGCCCTTATATAAAAAAAAAACATTGCGATATCTTCATTTAATATAAAGTTATTAAAGTTTTTAGAAAGAACTTCTTTTATAAACACGTCTTCAGCGATATGCGTTTTCATGCCGCGGAGAAGTGGGACAAGCGGTGTTGCGCGCATGCGTAGGAGTGGGTAAGTCTCTTCTACCTCTGCCTCACGATGAAAACTTTGTTAATATATAACGCATAATAGCAACGCGGACGAAGTCGCGGGTGTCAGCTAAAGGTTAATAAATGAATAGCTACACAGAAGTAAATTAAATACACCAATATACTATAAAATTTACTTGAACACTTATTTTTTTAAACATGTTCAATTTATAAACTTTTTATAGAAATAAAACACATGAATATAAAAGAAAGAATCGCATATTAATCGATCAAACACTTAGGTCGACCGCGTGAGACATTTCGTCCCGCCATTTTGATTAATCGCGAGCAGGTAACGCCGCGATTACAGCGACGTCACATCGTCAGAGGAGCACGCGGTCGCGATATTTCATTGCACGTTTCGTACGTGTATAAATCGCTTTTCTATTGCCCCGGGGATTTATCGAGCGTGCCACTCTTAATAGTATACATTAATATGACTCCTAGTTGCGATCATGCTGTGTGTGTTTGTAAAAGTGAGCGCTACGGGACTGTTATTACTACTCTTTCCTTTATCAGTTTTCTAGAAAGAACTATTTATTTTTAAAGCTTTCAGGAGTTTAAATGATAATTTAAGCATGAATTATCTTTCTCATGTCGTTATATACAGCCTTTCTTATCAGGAATCCTTAGTTAATGCCCTGTGACGTGATTAAAATATAAATATGTATACATTCCATATGACATTGGTGGATTCACGGCTGTAACAATTTTTTAAGTTACAAGACATCGAGCAATAATTGTTTCATCACCATAATTTTGCGGTTCATGTGTATGTCGATATTGGTTTGATGGACTCTCAAACACTGACGTTTCCAAAAGTGCGAGAGAGCGAGGTCCTAAAGAAACAAAAGGAAGGACGGTAGTGGCGAGAATTCCGCGCGCATCAACGGTTTTCACGTGTTACCAAAAAACCTCAAAATTAACAAATCATGTGTCCGTGCTACCACAAAGTCGTTCAGATACGTCTACAACATTCGTATTGTAATAGTAATTGAATAAAAATAACTGCGAGATTTTTAATGTTTCATATATTCTACACTGTGATAACTCACAAAGCGTCATCTAGTGCCAATGTAAGTCTGTGGCGCTTGTATTATGGGTACTAGAAAATTTATATACTACTTGTATACTTTTTTCGTAAATAAATACAAATACTAAGCATATAACTAAATCAAACTCGAAACGGGAACCGAACGCGTGGCTTCCGTAAACGTTTTGACAAGTGAAAGAAAATGAAATATATATGACTCCATTATTTATTTCGGTAATACCTGTAATTCAACATTATTTTATGTTACACCCGAGCATTTCATTTAACTGCACATTCGGCGTACATTCGATCACATTGATATCATGAAAGTATATCTGTGTATTTTAGGTAAGTATCATAACAGGAAATCGAGTAGAATGAAGACCTATCGTTGGTGCTTAATGGCCCTTAAGAGAGTCTATTAGTTTCATACGATACCTGAGATTTACGACAATCTCTCATCATATGAATGAAATACTCTATTAAGGGATTAGGGTTGTAGCAGCTTTTGGAGCTAAGTTTCAAGACACGGCCAGTGTTACCGTTTTAATCGCTCAGTGGCTAGATATAGACAATTTTCAACGGTTTTAGTCTAGCTACACCTGTCAGATGTTTCTCTATTTATTTTTTATTTTTTAATATCTTGCGATAAAACCATTTGTTATCATATCAGCGGATTCCCCGATGAATATATGTTTTACAAGTGTATAGTTGATTTTCTTCTGTCAATTATTAGATGACATAATAAATATTCAAATTTATTTCTAATCATAACTACGTTTAATCGCTTTATTAGTAACATAATAATTAGTTTTTATGAAATTATTAATAATAAAAATATTAAACTCCCAAGACCCAAATGTTTTTGCCACTTTTAGCAGAATTTTAAAAGCGATTTCGATTCGTGTCGTATATTCAATTCCATTGAGAAAAAATATTTCAATAATGCAAATAGTTTATGTTCAGTATTCAACAATTGTAATGTTTATGAAAAAGTCCTGCGAGACACCTAGTGCAAGAAATTATTTTAAGAAACGATATTTATATTTTTACAAGACCAGATTAGATAAACATCAAGTCTTGCAAACCTTGGAAAAGCTGACGCGATGATACCTTATACATATACCGAGCCGTGGTTCCGAGAAACGCTATTTTGTTTAATTCAATGTCACAAAAGGCTAGAAATAGGTTTACCGTTGATTTGTTTATATCCAGAATCTGCATCGATAGCAGCCGTATAATTTATAAATTATATTTATTTAAAATTATTATATAAATACTACATTTTGCATGAACATGAAGTTTTGGAAGGGAGAAACCCAAAAAAGAAAGGAAATGACTACGTCAGATAATTTTCTAACTAACAAGAAAAGTACTGCACCAACAACCCTACCTTACACATTTTTCACTATACATTGTTACTACTGCGAGTAGTTGCCAGTCGCAAGCCATTGCTACTTACTACGGTTGAATAATAAATGGTTTCCAGACAGAACTCACTTCCATGCAAGATCTATAGTAAAGCTTTTACGCCACTTTGCGGTGAACATTTCTTAAAACTATTTACTATTACTACTGAATGTGTCAGTATTATTTTATAGTCAATGTTGGATTTTAAAAACAAACGTCGTTCTCTTAAAATAATAAAATCCTAACTAATATTAAAAATGCAAAAGTGAGTATGTTTGTTTGTTATGCTTTCACGCCTAAACCGCTAAACAAAATTGATGTATGTCGGTACAGTCATAGATTGGACCTTGGAGAAGAACATAGGCTTTTTTTAAATTTACAGAACAACGTTTGCTGGGTTATCTAATAAATAATAAAATAAAAAAGTATTTATTCAACCATTTCTACACAGTCCTTATTCTTAAATATATTTTAATTAAATACTTATATAATTGAAGTCACCTCAGAGGTGTAGGCGTCCTTTAATTTCCTACAATCTACTCTGTCCTTTACAACTCTTCGCCAGTTTATTACACACATTACATTAAAACACATCATCCCATCTCTTTTTAGGTCGTCCTTTTAATCTTTTACTTTTAGAATAGGTAACTAATCTACATTTTTACTACGCTATCAAATAAAATAAAAATGAATGGTAGTTACCTAGTATACAATATTTGATACCTCCGTAAATGCTACCACATTTGGTTTGCAATTATCATTCAAATCAGTGAACACAATACAAAATAGATATAAATGATACATATACAATGTGTCATATTTTAAATTTGATGGAAATTGCATATAAGGATTAAATAATATAAATTAATTGATAATAATATTAATGCTATAAAATAGATATAATTTCAATTGTCTTTAACATACTAAAAGTATTTGTTTAAAAGGCACTTTAATACTGTTTTTAAATATTGAGGCAATTAGCAATTACTATTAAATGTTCTGGCAATTTATTGTACATTAAAATCACAATTGCGTGTACATTAACACTTTTCATGAATTTCTCCGATCGTGTAAAACATTTTGACAACACGGCTAGCTCAGAGGCCGTGTACGGACACGTTTGTTAGTTACATCTCAACGGAGAAAAAAAAATTATAGCGTCTGCAAGCAGTTTGTTCTAATTTCTTGATCGACAAGGTTTTTAAGAAAAATCTGCATCAGAAATTACACGCCTTAGACACGCTGGACAGTATCTCATTGTTTATATATGGTATGTATCAAATAAATGTGTATTTTCTTCGTTAATAATCAATACGTAACTCAGTAATATCCAGTTAATAAAATTTCGGAAGGGCAAATAATATATGCCTTCTATGATACATCTCTTAAACACAAAACCCCAAATGAACTCACGAACTGAACGTAAGCTTAAACGTTTACTTTCACACAGCACTAAAAAGACTTTACAACCGACTGTAAATACGTTTGGAAATAAATAAAAAGAAAAACAAAATAAAGTCGCTCTGTATGGTTGACACGATCGACCCATAAGTTGTTATGACGGAGTGTCAGTATAAAATCGCAAATGGGAGTTTTGGTAAACAAGATTTTTTACGTAATTTGGTAGTTATCTCTGTGTACAAGAGACTTAGTTTCATATTAATTGTTTCCTTCAAATAATAAAAAAAACGTACCATATTATAGAAATTAAACGTTTAATTCTGAATCGAAACCAAGCGTTTAATAAACAGAAGGCGACAAAACAAACCTAGCTAGAGCTTTAAGCTCATTTTCATGGCAACCACCCGAGGTCTTTAAATATCCCACTAGAACCTGAGTCACTTATGCCGATAGGTGACTCAGGTCAAGGCCAATGGGCCTTTGCAAGATCCATATAACAAAACTACAATAAAAATGTCGATTTATTTGTCTCTCTATACAACTTTCGGTTATAATCTGCAACGACTATAATGACTTCACTTTATGAAATCCCGATAGCTAAAATATCCACAAGTACTTTTCTTAACGCTGTCGAAATATGTATTTTTTTATTACTGACTGGCAAGTAGGTTGTCGGCCCACTTAATAGTTGGTTACCGTCACTTATGGATGTTAGCGACACTAGGGGCACCGCGAACACGCTGCTATCACTAATACCGGAACACAACACAAGGTTATTATGGCGGCGTACTTATACGCCAGAGGTGTTTGCCATCCAGAAGAGCTTGTGGCTCTACCACGTAGCAAGGGCTGTTTTGTCGCCTTTTACGACAGGCCGACCCCAGCCGCAGAGGTCACTGTTCTTACTCCGTCTCTGCACAGAGAAAAGTGCTCGCTAAGTCACGGGTGTAGTGTGTAGGTATTAAATAAATGATATTGTTTATAATTTAGAGTTTCATTTTCCGAGTGAGTGTGTAGACAGTACATAAAATCTCGTATTCTAGTTTAGCACACGTGTTTATAGCTATACGAGCGGAATAAAGCCGTGACAAGATTTTCTGCTTACCATAAACAATATTATTTCAAAATACACCACGCCTTTACACCTGGCGTGTTTACTTTACGCTGTGAAAATAATGTTTACACGAGCTTAACGCTTCTTATTCGGGTTTCTATGTATTTATAAATGATATTGGATTTGTATTACTACTAGTATCATACTAATAAAATACGGTTTCAATTTTGAAATTGTACTTATATCACGATAATAAACCTGACGAATTTGTGTAACGGTAAAATCTGACGCTTCGCACGGATATACTGGCCATGCGGCGAGCATCTATATGCGAGCGGCCCGAACGTCCGTATAAAAGCTTCGCTTCAATATAATGTTTGAAATTCACATAGCGCCATCTATAATAGTACAAAAGTAAGCAGCGTAGGGCTTATGTCTTGGATACTAGACATCTATATTCAAAATTAAGACGTTAAAAAATAATGGAGAAAACATAAAAGCTTATGGGTAATTTTAGCTATAGCTTTTATATTTTCCCCCGAGTGCTTACTTCTAATGAGAGGGTTAAGTAAGCAGTCATGTGAGTGAGTTACGAGTGAATTAAAATCTCGTATCGCGGTGGTGACACAAACTTACAATTCACCGACACTTAAATCCATACCAAAGCAATATGATAATGATTATGATAATACCAATCTGAATGGATTCCAAATCTAGCAGTTTGTAGCCCAGTGTCTACTGAACATCATATCATTTAGATTAATATATAAAAAAAAACGTATTCAATTAAATTCATGAACATTCTAAAAACGTGTGCTTTCATACAACATAAACATTTATAAAGTATCTATTTTGTTTGTAGCACTATCAACATTAATCATAGCCATATAAACAAACATACGACACGCGAGTGAATGTTTGCATAAAGAGGAATTTGCGTTCCGTGTTATAAATATTATAACATAGATCTTGACGATGATATGCCCCTATTTTTAATATTAAAAATATTGTAGCATCTCAATTTGCCGTATCAGCATAGGCGAGATAATCGATTTTTTGAAGCGAAGCTTCTATACAGACGTTAGGGCCCTTTTACGACGCCAAGATGCGAACACGTTGCTGTCCTCCATAGGGGTACTGAAACCTGGATAACAAATACCAGAACAAAAGACAAGATTATTATGGCGGCATACTTGTAAACGAGCACCTAGCTAGGTATGTGTCCAGCCAGTCAGTATTCTTACTCCCTTGCACGGAGAAAATTACTTGTATTAAAGTTATGCTTTGGTAGCTTTCTATGCAGCATATTTATTTAAATAAATAATTAAACTTGGCATTTTTGTGCGGGTTGAATAATATCAGCTCGCAATATCCCATCACTGACCTCTGCCGTAGTGGATAGTCGTCTAAAGGACTCGGATTCGACTCTCACAATGCATGCACCTCTAAGGCAGTTTGTCTGTAGTACTGACAGTAATGGAAACAACATCTTTTAGAAACTTGCACATCAAGGTCATTGGTATATGTATGTAATGCACCAATCTACCTTTGACAAGTGTGGTGGGTATAGTATCCACCACTCCAGAAGCCTGCATACCAAAACCATCCTGCGAACGTCTGTAACCTGGGAATCTGCCTTGGATAATGTAATGAGCTATTATTATTTTTAATTTAATTATACATATATGCTTATGAAACATACCACAGGGAAAATCGAAAGTGAGTTTAAATTGAGTACAATAGGTCATGGTTCAATGGTTACCATGTACCAATAGTCTTAATATAAATAAATAATTACACAAAGTATTTTAGTGCTAATTAAACGTAGAGTGCTTTCGCTTTTTATAAAAACAATAAAATATCTCTTTAAAAGCTTCCATTTAGAAAAGGTTCCGATGGAACCATAAACAAAATATTATTCCAGCTACCAAATCAAGGAACAGTGGAATAGCTGGATAAATACAGCGATATACGAAATGAAATGAGCATTTACTTTTTATTATCATGAGCTGAATGAAGGCTAAATAGGGTTTCGAATTTCTTATAAACAGGGCAAACTGTAGGTTTATGGAACATCTTGTTTAATGCTCAGGTTTACAGGATATGCAATACACCAACTTATGAAGAACTTCCATTCTTTATCTGACACATTTACATAGAGATCATTGTAACTGGTGAATTTTTTGTTGAAATTGATAGAAAGGGGATAGGGAGGCTTGATTCGCCAATTATGGGGAGTTCGGGGAGGTTTTGTCTTGCCGGAGATATAACGATGCATATTGCATGAGAAGCAATAAGGTGTCAAAGTTGGTTGGATGAAAATATGCGGACGGGTAGCGATTCACGATGGGCGAATATGATTTTTAAATTGGATGGTGATTTTTATTTTCGATTTAGGGACTGATCCTTTTTTGTGCTCATTGGAACGGAATTATTTGAAATGTTATCGAGGAAATATTAAATGTTCTAGAAACTTCTACACTAAACAATATAAAATGTATTGTGAAAGTATAGAATAGAAAAGGGGTATATAGTAGATGGTAATCTATTACCACATAATTATAACGCACTTTATACACTAAACCTTACTGTGGTTTTCATGATATAAATTTGATGTATTTGAAGTATTTTAAATATATTTTAATAAATGATCAGTTTAAAAAATTAACTCCTAATCGAGATATTTATATATTCAGGAAATATAAGTGTTTTAAGAAGATATCTTGTATAATTTACCATAAAAACCATGTAAAAGAGGTATTTCTAAATATACAAAGACTTGCTTCCAGTGATTCTACATATACTATTTGTTACTAAATCCCATGGGTGTTTGCAACACCAGTGGCATCGCAAACACGCTGCTGTCCCATAATAGTATAGGAACTTACGTCACAAATGCCGAAACATAATGCAAGGCTATTATGGCGGCATACTTGAGACCAAAGGTGGACGCCATCCAGACGGGCTTTAGGCCCTACCACGTAGCTAGGCTGGGTTGTTTTGTCGCCTTTTACGACAGGCCGACCCCGGCCACAGAGGTTAGTATTCTTTCTCCGCTCCTGCACGGATAGATACTTATTACTGTGTATATATAAACATATCTATGTTTATCATACATATCTGTGTTCATATATTATATTTTCACCTTCTTTTTTAAAATCATAATGAAAGTGGACGAAGCGAAACTAGTATGTAAGGATCGTAGCAAGTGGAAAGAAGTGGTCTCTGCCTACCCCTACGGGAAAGAGGCGTGATTATATGTATGTAAGTATGTTTTTTAAAATCTGCCTTACTTCTTTATCCCGTAGTTTAGGGTCGGATCTCCTGAATTTAGTCTATCTTTCTCTATTTTATTTGGTCTAAATATTTGCCACCTTTTACGACAGGCCCACCCCGGCCGCAGAGGTCGAAGTCGTCTTTCTTCGCCCCTGTACGGATAAAAAGAAGTCAATATTTTTTAAGAAGTATACTTTTTATAGTATATTTTTTATAAGAACTCAATAATTTCTATAAATGGAATACTCCTTTGCTAGTTCATATAAAGCATAGGAATGGTATCGTCCGATTTTCCATTCGTCATTTTCAGGAAACAGTGTTACCAAATTTAACCACATCTATTTTCTTGGGCAAAATATCTTGCTATAAAAATATATATTACCAAAAATATATCCAAAGGGCACCAAAGAAAGGGCGCATCAGCTCTATGACCAAATTAAACACTGCACACTGGACCTGAAGATTCGGATGCAGTCAAAATTCTAATTACAAAAAGATTTAGAATTAAATAAAAATTATAAACGATCTGTAGGCAATCGGAATGAAAATATTTCTTTGTAATTCCTGTTAGAAAGGAAAGTAATGGCGGTAAATACAAAGTACTTTACAACGCAAATACACCCTAAACTGTGACGATAAAAAGGCATTTTAAAAAGAAACTATAAAAATAATATTCGACAGTACTACAAATGTTTACATAACCAAGGACGGTGCCATGAAAATGTTGAATGTGTAATGGACCTTAAAAATTTAAAAGACAAAACTGCCTCACAAGCTACATCTCTTTTAAAAGTGTCACTCCCCAACTCTGTATTACCATAATTATGTTATGACTTAGTACACACATTTTAGCAGTATATCCACTACACGGCGAGTTTTTTTTTTGTCAAAATGTGTTGTAGTTTTCAAAATGTCAAATGTTAGATCTGTCAAAAGATTACTATCATGTCACTCTGTAATTGTGTATGACATAGAAATATATTAAAAGTCTAATTTATTTTTCTGATACGTCAACTCTAAGGTGCTGGGATCCTCTCTTCTCCCTGCATTTATACATCATTATACGGGATTGGCACAACATGTCTACTCCTTCCTTTATATCTTTTTTTCACTACCTTTAAACTTATACTGATGTCCACATTTCTAATTTTATTCATGTTTATACCTCCACGCATCTATCTTCTCATCTTCGAAGCACGTGAACAAGTTTTACCTTTCTGGCTCAGCTTTTGGAATATTTTGATAAATAATGACTAATTAACTGCGACAAATAGGACAACGTATTTCGTAAATTATAACACTCTAAAATTAAATTGCATGTTGTTTTGCTACACACAGTCTTTTACACCAGTATCGCGGAGATAAGATCTAATGAAATCACCACATCTATCATTTGAACAAAAAATCATAAACACTTACGGAAATTTTCGTCTATATATAACATATACCAAGCGAGTCTACTGATAATATTTTACGCTGTGGTCCTTCCGCTGCAAATGTACTATCGCTTAACTCGTCCTTACATTACTCGGTGTAGAAGCCACCTGATGCTTAGGTGTTACTCTGCCGTTGTGACGTTGGGAATAATCTCATTATATATAGGTACTTTACACCCGGGGAAAAATGTATGATGGCTATAAATTATTACTCACGTCTTTTTCAGTCACAAATATTATATCCGTGCAGGGGCGGAGAAAAAATACTAACCTCTGCGGCCGGGGTCGGCCTGTTGTAAAAGGCGACAAAACAACCCACCCTAGCTACGTGGTAGGGTCTCTAGCCCGTCTGGATGGCAACCAACTTTGGTGTTAAGTATGCCGCCATAATAACTTTGTGTTGTATTCGGGCATTAATGACCCAAGTTCCTGTACTCTTATGGGACAGCAGCGTGTTCGCGATGCCACTGGCGTTGCAAACACCCATAGGCGACGATAACTGCTAAATTCTAAGCGAGCCGTCAGCCTGTCTGCAGTCCTACAGCAATAAAAAAAATATATAGCAATGGAGTGTATCATATGTTGCTTTTTTTAATGTATAAAATTAATCTGTGACCCCGAAAGCATTCTGACGGAAGAAGTTGCACTACAGAGATATTGAAATATATATACTCGTACTCTACTATATATTTACGAAAATCGTGTATATATAATATTTATCTGATATTGCTACTATATTTTATCTCATAAATCCACCAACAACGAGCGCCCCGAAGGACTAGTACGGTCAAAAGCAAAAGTGCGGCAAGCAAAGTTGCCTCTTATTAATATTCAACGGGCGGGGAGATCGTGTAATGAAATTACCACAACAAAGCGAACGGCGCCGACGGTGCGCGGGATTGTTTAGTAAATATAAACATTGAATCCAACCATGCCATGGTGACGGAAGTGCGTCCGAGATCGGTTTGCGGTCACGACATCTTTGTTGTTAGCGAAAGTGCTGTGTCGGACAAATTAGTTTGAAGGCGTAATAACTCTTTTGAGCTTGCCTTATACAGTATGTTCTGTCATGTATTATTTAAATTTCGGACACTGCTATTTTTATACCTAGTAAATGTCGCCCGTTCTAAGCTCATCCCCCTAAAGTTACGCTGTGAATTCAAAATTCGCTAGTAAGCAGCAATTTACACAGTAAACTGTGACATATACTGTTAATATACGACACACAGGAAAATATCTAAATATTTATCCGTGTAGGAGCGGAGAAAGAATACTAACTTCTGCGGCCGGGGTCGCCTGTCGTAAAAAGTGACAAAACAACCCACCGTGATAGAGCCCCAAGCCCGTCTGGATGGCGACCACCTTTGGTCTTAAGTATATCGCCATAATAACCTTGTGTTGTATTCCAGCATTAATGACCCAAGTTCCGGAACCCTTATGGAACAGCAGCGTGTTCGCGATGCCACTGACGTTGCAAGCAACCATAGACGACGGTAACTGCTAAATTCTAAGCGGGCCGTCAGCTTGTCTGCTGCCCCACAGCATTAAAAAAATAGACAAAATAGAGATGGCTAAATTATATATTTACAGAGTTGGGTTTCTTTCATGTATATACACTATCCATGCTTTAATGATCTCTCGAGACTTGGTGGACAAAATCTAGCCGTTATTATAAAACAATTTTATATTTTTTTTTTTGTGTGAAACTCGTATCAATGACACATGATCATACCAGGAAAAGAAAGCATCATGGAACTGTACCGATGTAATACTATTTTCTCATATGCGGGCGAATCTTTCATTTCAGGGCCCTAATATGCTCTGAACGTAATCAAATTGCATTTTTAGCAATTTAAGACGTCTTTCAATGATAATACTTCTTTTTTTCTTGAAAATTTATGACCGATATGTACTGGTTTAGTTATTGCAAGCCTAGATAAGATATAGTGTATGTATATATATACTTTTTTTATTAGATTGGTAGTTTTTATGATAGATTTTATTTCTCGCAGCCACTTTAAGAACTTAATTTCATTTCATACTTTCCCTTCATGTATTCCCAATGACTTAGGAAAAAAATTGCCACAAACTAAGTGTGGCTCACCGATGACAACTATGGCGAATAGTGTATTAAGAATACGGAATAGATGTGGCTAATTTGTTTTTTTTTTTACAGAAGCCGACTTTCCAGCCGACCGTCAATCCCCGTCTATTAAAGCAGAGTGAGTGTATTAGTTGGTGAAGATTACTTGGGCCCTGAAGATCTTGGTGGGTACCTCGCAGTACAGAATAGCACCGATATATACAGCTAAAAAACAGCATAGTAGAAGATGTCAAAATTAAGAATATCTAGCCACACAAGACAGTTGTTTAACAATAAACTGTTATACAGCAATACAATTCTGTCAATATTGCTGTCGAGATTAGCAAACGATAGACATCCCCTCCTTGTTGTCCGGGTCTGGTGTTTTGACAGGATATTAAAATTTTAATTAATATGCTAATCGGTTCGTTTCCTGGCTATGATGTTTTGAAGTGCCAATTATATGCGTCGCAATTCACTTTAAAGTACAGTCACGTTCAAAACTCATATTTTACAATACAACGATCTTGTTTGCACTAGATTTTTAAATCAAGTATTGCCCAACTGGGCAACCAGTTGATGAGGTCACGGCGGCCTTAGGTCTTAAATAGACCTTAAAATGCCTGGTGCAGAAGGCAACGGGAGTTTAAGGGAGTTTAAGTTCCGTTTAATGAACATACTGACGATTTAATACGCCATTAGAGAAATGGAAAGAGTAAACAAACACGAAGACAATTAAAATATATTATTAGGCAATAATATATTTTTTATTGCTGAGAAACATCAGAGAGACTGAGACAGCTGACATAGTTTGTGACAATTTTTTTCCTAAGTTATTTGGAATACATTAAGGGAATGTATGAAATGAAATTAAGTTCAGACTGACAGCAGAGCGGCCTACTTAATAGTAAGCAGTTACCGTTGCTTATGGAATTTGCGACACTAGGGGCACCGCGAACGCGTTGCTGTCTCATAGAGGTACAGGAACCTGGGTCACTAATGCAGGAAACACAACACAAGGTTATTATGGCGGCACACATATACACCGGAAGTGTTTGCCGTCCAGACGGGCTTGCGACCCTACCCCGTAGCTAGTTTTGTTACCTTTTACGACAGGCTGAGCCCAACCGCAGAGGTTAGTATTCTTGCTCGGCCTATGCACGAAATTTTTTTTTAATCATAATATGTAAAGGAATGTAAAGACCCCTGATGTATGGCGCTAATTCGGTGAGGCCTACGTAAAGCGATGGGTGATGATTGGTTGACGAAATACTGTGAATTTCTCTCTCTGGTCTGTCCTTCATGACTGAAAATCGTGATCGCTACATGTTGCGATCACACGGGAACAAACGAAATCTCTCCAACGTTTCGTATCTGTCCCCATCCTCTCTACATCCTGGAACCCCGTAGGACTCCTTTTCCTTATTGGTCTGATTATCTAGTCAGAGATCGCCTTCTGGCTCTTTTACCCTCCACCTTTCATATAATGTAAATACGTAGGAATAATTCGAGTTATATTCCGCATAAATACAGCACTGGCTCCCAAGATTTTACGAGTCCTCTCTTATACTGTTTTTTTTTTCGAAGATGTTTATCATAGTTGAGAAAGCAACTTTCGTTCTTGATATAAAACTTTAGCACGGTTGTGATTTGAAAATTAAATGAAACGAAAAAGTGACACCAAAAAGAGACAATCATATCCATAAATAGGATTTAGCCAGCGAGAAAATCAGATAGAATACGAGTATACAGCGTTTCCTTTAATGTTCGTCTCCTCTTTGTTCGGGCTTTCGTAGCTTTCATACACTAATATATGGAATGTAATATACTTTTCTCATGTTTCAATTCTGCCGTATATGAATTGCACACACACACACTTTTTATTTTTATACACACTAGCATAAGAAAACAATTCGATTATGTACGGCTAAATTTAATTTGGACAAGTGTTACCAGCTTAAAAATAAATATGGGTTGACTCTATTGCAATTTCGATACGGATTTCTTATCCGTGCAGGGGCGGAGAAAGAATACTGATCTCTGCTGCTGGGGTCAGCCTGTCGTAAAAAATCTAAGCCCGTCTGGATGGCGACCATCTTTGGTCTTAAGTAAACTGCCATAATAACTATGTGTTGTGTTCCGGTATCCACCCAAGTTACCTGCTTACAGCTGTCCTGCTGTTATGGGACAGCAGCGTATTTGCAATGCCACTGGCGTTGCAAACACCTATAGGTGACGGTAACTGCTAAATTCTAAGTGGGCCGTTTGCCTGTCGGCTGTCCTACAACAATTATTTTATATACACATTACTGTTTAAATTTTTGGACATGCTGATCTTAATTGTCATATATATTTTTTATTATTGTATTACATATAATAGCTTTAATATCCTTAAGAATAATGGGATATTTATATAAAAAAAAGTTTTAGAAGTATAAATAATTTTATCATAGTAATAGAACAAGGACGAACACATTTCAACCTTAAAACTAAATTTATAACGTAGTGTTATTAAGACATATATTTAATTTAAAAAATTTCAGATTTCTTCAAAGTTAAAGTATTTTGTTAAGCTAGATTCTTACAATTGTGACAAAGCTGAAAGCTGGCAACACTCTCCGCCCAATAAACAATTTGTATTCAAACACAAAGACGGCCAGCCGCATTTTAATTTACTTTACTTAAATTAAAAATGCGCGTGATGTGAATTCGATCCAACATTTTACTGATACTTAGCTTTTATCGTTGATTGAAGATGCTTTTGAATTATAAGGAAAGAAAAATAAATGTGTTTAACTGGTTTTGAAATATTAAACGCAACAAAAGATCTTATTGTTGGATTTATTTCAGAGAAATTTATTCAAAAGCTTGTGTAGTGAACTTTAAAGGAAACTGCCGAGTTCAAATACATACGGACCAATTTTCATGTGGTGTAACCTTCGATCAACATACTATTGTTGATCGAAGGGTGTAACAGTACCAGAATATACTTAAACGTAGCTAATAAACAATTATAATGCTACCAAATCAAATGGCTACCAATTCAATTTCGCCGGAATACTCACATTCTCCCTCTCCTATTTAACATACTTCTTTCTCCCAATTGTTTGGCGCATTCCTAATTTAAACGCGCATCACTACTGCGCCATAGGGCAAGTTTAGCTGCACGTCACCGAGCGAGTATACGTCCTTCGTGTACTCGTATATTTATTTAGTAATTAAACTGTATAAGTGTATATGAAATTAGTTCATAATAAATGTATAATAAAATAAACAAAGTGTAAATTAACCATCAATTGTCCTCATTACCTTATGGAATGCTTTAGTTTCCTACGCCTTTTTACTTCCTTTATTTTGCGCACTTGTACATATCGAAAGCTTATGACACCAGTACACACTTCATCTTTTTATAATAACTCCGGCTGTCCAACTCTGGAACGCACTCCCTCTACATGTACGACAAGCGAAATCGCTAACTACTTTCAAGAATTTACTTCGAAGTAACTATCTCGTCACTATATATTATTACTAGCAGTGCCCGCGACTCTGTCCGTTTGGAATAGTGACTTTGGGCAGCATTTTTGGATATATCTTATGATATATTTTGGACTAGCAGTGCCCGCGACTCCGTTCGCGTGGAATAGTGATTTTGGGCAGCATTTTTTGGATATGCTAAAACCTACAATGTCCAGCCTAAGCTGAACCCTATTTCATATGATTAATGATATAAATCTGAGGTCAACTTAAATTGGTATATAAAATTTCCAAAACTTATCATTTTTAACAAAAACTATTTTTTTTTCTAAAATAAAAAACCTAAGTTACTCCTTGTTACATCAGCTATCTGCCAGTGAAAGTTCCGTCAAAATCGGTGTGGCCATTTCAGAGATTAGCCGGAACAAACAGACAGACAGACAAAAATTGTAAAAAATGTTGTTTTGATATATGTACCGTGTATACGTCCGAATGCACTTAGTAAAAAGCGGTTATTTTAATATTACAAACAGACTCTCCAATTTTATTTATTTGTATGGATGTATGGATAATTTCATTTCATTGTAATTCACCTACACCGCCATATTCTTTATTACAGTTCCTTCCAGTTAGGTTACCTGGAAGAGATCGCTTTAAGCGATAAGATCGCCTTTTGTTTTAAAATTTAATTTTGTTTTATTACTTGTTATTATTGTCTAGTTTTTAATGTGTTGTCCTAGTTATAAATTTAATTTAGTAAATGTAATAATGTATAATGCAAATCTGACAAGAGATTTAAAAACAATATTTTTAAACTATATTTTAATAGATATAACAAACGACGATAAACTAAGTAAACATAATTTAAGTAAAAATAAGTTGACTATTAATATACTACTGGCATAACTCACACAGTGTCATCAAGTCCCAAACTAAGTAGCATAGCACTTGTGTTATGGGTATTAGACAACTGATATACTACATATATACTTTTCTTTTGTAAATAAACACATATTATACATAAACACCCACACGCAAGACGGGAATTGAACCCGTCACCTCCACAAGCGTACCGTAGTGCTTTAGCCACTAAGCCATGGATGTCGTCAAATGATTCCAAATGATAAATACATCCTACATAATACAGCAGTAGTATAATTAACGCTCAAAGTTAAAACGGGTATAAACGCATAAACAAAACCTATACCCAATATATGGCCATATGCGATCAACACTCCACGTCACCACTGTATGCTTTTCAAATATTTAAAGGGTGTGACATGTCCCCTCATTAGACCCTCACGGCACGCAGCAACAATTTATCGCTCATTTTTTTATTTATCACCGTACGAAGGGTTGATTTGATTATGTTTTTGCGAGCGGACACCGGGGAATCGGACGTTGCGATATTAAAAATGTCTTCCGTTGTATAAATCGCGAACCCTTTTTTATTACTCTACCTGGAGAGACAATTGATTTTTAACCCTTACCATTTAATGGCGTTTTGATGTATGTGTTATGCCGTGTGTGTTAAATATACTTATAATGTGCTTTTGACTGGTAACTGTATTACAAAGATCAACTTGTTAATTTGTTTTTTTTTCTGCATTTACTGCTTGTAGAAATTGTTATAGTAGGTTGTTTTTAAACATCGCCTTTAATTTCAAATCAATGTAGCACGCAGAACTTCGGCTTGGACTTCAGAGACTCTTCCAGAGCTTGCGTGGTTATGAGACCATTCACACGCATTTCAGTTTCAAAAAAGTGCATATAAAGCAATGTACAATTATAAGTTCAATGCAAATGGTTGACAACCGGGCCTTGCACTGGGATTAAACTTGTAATACATATAGCCCAGGTGACCTACCTACTGTACATTAAGAAAAAAGTACAAAATACAATATTGCATGACATAAAAATTTATGTACAGAGGGGAACAGATTATTAGTTTGAAATTTAGTTATGAGAATTTTATTTGACCGAAAACTGTTGAACGACTGTTTTTTTAAATGTATGTATTGTTTTCCATATTTTACACCATCGACATACCATTTAAAATATGAATCGCTTTACCCAACTACATCTCACCGATTTTTGAAATAACTTTTTACTATTGGCCGACGTCTATTTTGGACATTTTTCATTAGCTAGAGGACTCATTAGCCGTACTTTCACTTCACCAATATACACTTTACCTAACATTATTTTGTCATACCTATATTTATTTCTAATTAATTAAACTATTATGTAATTTTCATCAAACCAATCAGCTAGGACTTTAGCGTCATTTAAAAAAAAGGCAAACAGTAGATATGAGTCAAAATGGTCAATATTATCGATAAATAAATTAATAAGTATATATTGGGCACAAAATAATCCCAGCAAGGCAAGTGCGAGCTTGGGAGTTCTACCCACCTCGACACCCTTAGGTTCAGTGATTATAGGGCCTTATAATCGCGGTGTTAGATTCACTTGCAACCTTAACATAAATAAAAAATTTACATAAAACTGTGGTATAATGAATGTTCTGAAACATAATACTTCGAAAAAATGTCATTTCTGCGTAGTTTGACATCGGTAAAATAAATTTTTCGACCAATCGAAATGTCGGTGTAGCGAAAAAAAAACCAAATTGACAATAGGTCAACTGATACAGTGGCAGATGTGATTTTGACGAAGTAAAAAATAAACGTAACAAAAATAGTTGAAACATTTTCGGTTAAATAAAATTAGGTAAAAGAAATCGAATTGAAGATAGGTCCGAACCCGTCCGTACAGAGTCCTCCTAGATATTCTATTACTTCAAGACATAAACTAGTTTAATTACTATCGTGTCTAGTACTATTAACTGAATTTAAATTTTGTATATATTTTAGGAAATTTTATTGCTTGCTCAATTATTAAAGTTCTCCAATTTTTAATTGACGTTAATTAAAAAATCGACGTATAACCCGAAAATTCTCGAGTATAAGAAAACTTGAACCGAGTAAATAGAGCTTGGGTAAACAATACCATAAGTCCCATCATGAAATAGCATATTAAATATTCAACGAGAAAGAGACATCATTATACGGGAGGAAGTTTCAATATCTTTACATAAGCCTATTATCTCAAACAAGAAACATCGTGAGCTCATAACATAAGTCGGATATGATATTCTTGAAACACAAAACACCCAAAGAAGCAAACTGCAGCTTTGTACGTACAACATTTTTTCGATAATTATTTAGAAATTTATGTGGTGAAGCCACCAACTCATTAAAAATATATTTTAGACAATTCTTTGCACTAGAAGAAAACATGCATCGCAAGGTGTTTATAAATACGAAATTGATGCAAACTAACAAAATATTTCATCACACTTTCTCTAAACCATACATTTTGCGGCTTTTGATATTGTATCAACAGGCAAGTAAGAAATGGGAGGAATATATTCATAATATTATGTTAGATTCTATTATTATATCTTGTTTTTTTTATTTTAAAAGTGTGTAGTAACCGACTCGGTATGACATTGAGATGCAATTCAGAGATCGCAGATATAATTCCCACCGTTTAGCCAAATTTATCACGTCGAAAATGAACTTTGTATATACATAATTGCTACGTATCGATAGTGAAGCAAAATATAATGAGGAAACTCGCACAAAGAGGTCATCGGTTGTGCGTGACTCACAAACCTTTGTTAGAAACTATCTGACCCGGCAAACGTAGTTCTGTTATATAAATTTAAAAAAAAAGCAGTAGTCAATACTTTCACCGCTATTTCACTCCCTTCGTGTCATTTTCGCGAAAAAATTAGCCTATGTCCTTCTCCAGGATCCAATATAATTCTATACTGAAATTAATAAGAATTGGTTCAGCGATTTAGTAGTAGTTTAGGTAGTGGGACGTAAAGAGCTAATATTATTATATTATCTGTTACCTTAAAGTATTCAAGATGAACACTGAATATTTGTGAGGAAGACAAAGTCTTTACAATAGCAACAAAAAAGCCAACTGATGACGTTGTCTTTGTACACGCAGAATAAATTCAGCAAGTAAATTATCTAGGGGTTTTAATTCCCCGCTGGGCTCGGCCCCGACAGTGGTGCCGCTATATATCAAAGCTGGCAACCCTGATATTAAACTGGCGTCCATTTGGAAAAATTACTGTGTTACCCGCAAAATTACGAGAAGGCCCGTTTAGCTTACATCGTATAACGGCTTGCAATATTAATTGAATATCTATATTAAACTTTGCCGTGATTATATTTTGCTTGTTTCTATTTGTATATTATAAAGACCTATTATCATAATATTTTTAAGGTTGACAGCATTGTATCCCAGATGTAACATAATACTAAAACTGTTTTTACACCTCCAAATAACTTTATAAGCCTGTGTTAAGAGTAGGTTATCACTTGGTAGTCAGTCCGGGTGGCCGTGGTAAGATTAGAACGGAGAATCATATAATCACGTTGGCTCCAGGGGGAGCTCCGACGTGGTACTAGTAAACTGCAGTTTCCTCTGTATAAAAAAAGAGTAGGTACAAGTCGACCGTCCAGTGAAGTAGAATAGGAACGAACGACTTTTTGATTGATGGTCAGACAGCCACGCGGTAAATAAATTTTCAATTATTTCAAGGTATACATTGTCACAAACCAAATAGTCAATTAGTCGCAAAGTAAGCAGCAAAGCGCTTGTGTTCGAGGTATTTACTATACAACTTGTATACTATTTTATACACTTTTTATAAATAAATCTGTATTATACACTAGTTACCCGAGACACGTTGTGCTGTTATTTGAATTAAAAAAAAAGTAGCCTATGTCCTTTCCAAAGTGCAATCTATGACTATATCGAAATTCATGAAAATTGGTTCAGTAGTTTAAGCATGAAAGCGTAACAATTAAACAAACTCACTTTCACATTTATAATATTAGGATTATAATAAACACTCAGATCTATATCGAAATTCATGAAAATTGGTTAAGTAGTTTAAACATGAAAGCGTAACAATTAAACAAACTCACTTTCACATTTATAATATTAGGATTATGATAAACACTCAGATTCGATACGTAAATGGAGCCAGATATTTCCGCTGGTGTTCTGACGAGCGAAAGCCTTTGCGGCTGTGGAGGTCGTCAAGATATTGAAATATACAAAATCAATTATGCTCTCATAGAGTAAAAAGACGACGTTGTATACTGGTTAAGTACGAATACGTATGTTCTGTAATTTAGTACAATATACGACGTTAAACACTTTTCTTCTTGAAACCAAACTTTAATATAAAATACCTAGTCAGGTCATAAATTCTGTCACATGTTTAATGTAAAATAATTGTAACAAGTTTATTCATTATGTAACCATTTATATACCAAAATGAACTTAACAAAACATAGATTATTATGACATTAAAGTTTATTCAAAATGACCTCCGTGATTTTGAATACAAGCCTTCAATCTGCGCGGCCAGTCCTCTATCGCAGCACGAACGAGGTCCATGTCAATATCGGCGGCTGCCTTAATCAAGGATGTCTTGAGTGACTCCAAATTGGGATGAGGCTTTGAACACGCCTTTTCCTCCAAGTGTTGCCATATCTTGTAATCTAACGGATTCAAATCTGGACTGGAGGAGGGCCAGTCTTCGTGCCGGATGAAGTCGATTTCACGCGCCGCCAGCCAGTCTTGTGTGCTCTTCGCTCTATGAGCTGGCGCCGAATCTTGTTGGAATACCCAGTGCCTGTTATTGAACATGGTATGAGAAACAGGTTCCACAAGGTTCGTCAGGACTGTATTTTGATACACAACAGCATTCGTTTTTACACCTTTCTCACAAAAATGTACCTCTGTTAAGCCCCAATAAGAAACTCCCAACCATACCATGAGCGAGGATGGAAAATGACCTCGTTGGACACGCGGAATACGGTTGCTCGCTTCTTCACTACTGTGTGCGTACACCTTATCATTTTGTTTGTTGTAGCTCTCTTCTACGGTAAACATTTTTTCATCCGAAAAAAGAATTTCCCGATATTTTTTTCCCGCGTACCGCTTCAACAAAGCGCGGCATCTCTTCAGTCTCAGGTCCATTAGACGAGCATTCAAACGATGTCCTGTTTTTCTTCGATATGCCCGAAGCCCTAAGTCTTCATTTAACACCCTTTTCACCGTGGTTCTGCTTAACCCCATCTGAAGGGCCAACAATTTCTGCTTACGTTTGGGATTTCTTTGAATTCGTGCCTTCACAGCTTTTATCACTGCTGGAGTCCTAACAGACCGAGGGCGACCACTTCTTGACCTGTCATCTACACTAGAGTCTTCATTGTATCGTTTGATGGTACGATAAATGAATCTTTTGGCTATATTCAAATTTTTTCAGTATGTTAAAAATTTGAATTGGCGCGTAACCGCAACGATGCAACGCAATAACTGCAACACGGTCTTCTTTAAGCGTCCACTCCATATTTAAAAAATGAGTAAAATTCTAAAAGTATACATTTTTATTTTCATGAACAATTCGAGATTCGAATTCAATAAACTTTTTTGTGGCCAGCATTCTAAAAGAAAAGTTTTTACTGTGTGACAATACTTATGACCTGACTAGGTATAAGAACAGAAAATATTACATTATCAATATTTATAAACGACAATTAATAATTATTCAATTAATAACGAATTGTCGCCTGCAGACGATATGCCCCAATCACGTGTTATTAACATAAAAATAAATCTAGCAAAACATATCACCACAAATTACAAGCCACTAAAAAGTTCAACCAATCTATTAGCAAACATTTAGTAACAATTTCAGCAACATCAATCCTTAGAAAATTATAAATGATGTTGAACTCAGCACTATGTGGGATTCTACTAACTGTCGACTTTTGAATTACCCTGAAATATGGCTTTGTTCCCTTTGATAAGATAATTTTCAAAAGTAAATGACTTGATTTAAATTAGTAGCCTGTATATTTAATTATATACCTTACAACAGTACCTTTCGGTGGTATTTGACAAGGATTCAAACAGTTCTTTTGGTTCGAATGGTTCATGGAATATGTTTTAGAATTAAATCTCGTTTTCTATAAAATATCCGACATACTTTCAGTAGCAGAAAATAAAGTTGTAGAATTACATATTAATAAATTAATCAGAGTATTTAAGCTGTTAATAGGCGTACAGCTTAGGTTGGAAAATAAGCAGCAAAAAAGTAATAAAAATACTGGTTATATAACCACGAAGCTGCCGTTTGCCATTACTAGTTCAAGTAAAGCGGTAATGGCCGTATGTTACAGTTTTTATTATGCAGTTATTACAGTAATTCGCCTAGTGGTCGAGCATCAGAGACGCCTACTTTCAGGATGTTTGCCGCAGTTAACTCCTTAATGGGCTCTGCCTTATGTTCAGAAATGTTTTGCGTTGGTTGTTAAAATCTGATTTGTGTTTAAGTGAGGAAATTTTAAAGTTGTACTGTAACATAAAATTATATGCAAAAATATTGTGATTATGGTGATGATGGTGACCATCGAAGTGGTGCATTTCAGTTGCATCTATAGGATTAGAGTTCGGTTTATATTGTAGGGAGCTGACACATGACGAAACTGGCGCTAAGGTAAAAGATGGAATTGGCTCAATTTAATATTTTACAGCGACATGTTTTTAAACTCCAAATTTGGATGGAAAACTTAATTGAAACATGGTTAGGGATAGTGATTTATAAACTTGAGTAAAATTTGTGCACTGGGATATTTTATAAATACTATACTTTAAATTGTGGGATAGATTTCCAATATAAGATTAATAGTCATTTTTAATTTGAGAAGGAGAGATTTTTATTGAGAAAATTCTTGCGATTTCAACTTTACCGTTAAAAAATTACATCGTCTAAGATTTCCTCTGCAACATATCGATACAAAATACAAACTTAAGTGTTTTGCAGAAACTCGTATTGGTTCAGTTGAATGGCGGCCCGTTTGCTTTTACGCGCCCTTTTGTTCGTCGATACACAACAAAGCATCTGGGAGCATGTATTGAGATGTGAAATAGTATCGGACTGATTTATAATCATATTATCGACATTGAAAAATAAATCGTTCACCGATATCGGCCTTAAAACATCGATATCGATAGAAAACAAACAAGAACAGCCCATAACGTCCCACTGCTGGGACTGGACCTCCACCTAGAGAAAGCGGACAGTACCAGTAATCAGTATGCAGGTTACCTCGTGATGTCTTACTTTACCTTCGTTACATGGCAGTTATGGTATATTAGGTTAAAAAGATTTCTTAAGCCGTGCATGTCTTGATGGGATTCGTACGCGAGACCTCTATAATGGTCTCCGAGTATCACTGAGCTACCAGGTACCATAAATTACAAAGCTTTAACTCATTTTAAGTTATTTTATCAAATAATCTAAACGAGAGTATTACCTCAAATTTATAATATCTTATAAATAACTAATTCGCAGCAAAAGTACGTGAATGAGATTAAAATATATACAACTTCGTAAATTTCAGGTATAAATAAAGTAATTGTATTATTCTACCATTTTGGTAGTAGAATAAGTCTAACTATTAATTTTTCAGACCTATATTGTCAATATGAATCTTAAAAACTAAGATCGCTAAATTGTTCGCCAAATCAGTGTCTCTTTTTCTGGCATCGTTTTTGTTTACTTCTCATTTCCCTGCACTATTCGCACGAAACAGATAATGTAAACAGGTAAAAAAGGGGCTGCCCGTTTTCCGCGGGCCCGTAATGAAGTACGATACGTATTCACGCACCGACGATTTCTTTACATTGAAGGTATATAGTGTTCAATGTTAGAAATTAGAAAAGGGGAAAATTATAATCTTAAATAGCAAAATAAATTCATCTTTAATGGTAGAATACAAAAAATTGTAAGTAAAGCTAAATAATGAATTGGGTTTCGGACCCAACAAACGTTACATCATCTATGAGATGCAATTCAAATAATCAATTTATTAGTCTGAAATGTAGTATTTATTGATTAAACTTAATCCAAAAGAGTTGTATGGTACCGAGAGAGGAATTATCCAATATGATATTGAAATATTTATGCATTCATTTAAATTTGAATAAATTACTACTTAGGAGGTGTCTCTGAGAGTTTTGTTGGAGCTCCTTTCTCTTCAGCTGTAAAATTTTATGAAACGGTGTAGATTTTTAGATAGAATACCACAACACAAAGTTGCAAACAAACTGAACATAGCTAAAATCCGTAAATCAACCCAAGATGGCGTAGTTGATGGCCGTTGATGGATGAAATTATCTAATATACCTAGTCAGGTCATAAGTATTGTCACACAGTAAAAACTTTTCTTTTAGAATGCTGGCCACAAAAAAGTTTATCGAATTCGAATTTCGAATTGTTCATGAAAATAAAAATGTATACTTTTAGAATTTTACTCATTTTTAAATATGGAGTGGACGCTTAAAGAAGACCGTGTTGCAGTTATTGCGTTGCATCGTTGCGGTTACGCGCCAATTCAAATTTTTAACATACTGTAAAATTTGAATATAACCAAAAGATTCGTTTATCGTACCATCAAACGATACAATGAAGACTCTAGTGTAGATGACAGGTCAAGAAGTGGTCGCCCTCGGTCTGTTAGGACTTCAGCAGTGATAAAAGCTGTGAAGGCACGAATTCAAAGAAATCCCAAACGTAAGCAGAAACTGTTGGCCCTTCAGATGGGGTTAAACAGAACCACGGTGAAAAGGGTGTTAAATGAAGACTTAGGGCTTCGGGCATATCGAAGAAAAACAGGACATCGTTTGAATGCTCGTCTAATAGACCTGAGACTGAAGAGATGCCGCGCTTTGTTGAAGCGGTACGCGGGAAAAAAATATCGGGAAATTCTTTTTTAGGTGTACGCACACAGTAGTGAAGAAGCGAGCAACCGTATTCCGCGTGTCCAACGAGGTCATTTTCCATCCTCGCTCATGGTATGGTTGGGAGTTTCTTATTGGGGCTTAACAGAGGTACATTTTTGTGAGAAAGGTGTAAAAACGAATGCTGTTGTGTATCAAAATACAGTCCTGACGAACCTTGTGGAACCTGTTTCTCATACCATGTTCAATAACAGGCACTGGGTATTCCAACAAGATTCGGCGCCAGCTCATAGAGCGAAGAGCACACAAGACTGGCTGGCGGCGCGTGAAATCGACTTCATCCGGCACGAAGACTGGCCCTCCTCCAGTCCAGATTTGAATCCGTTAGATTACAAGATATGGCAACACTTGGAGGAAAAGGCGTGCTCAAAACCTCATCCCAATTTGGAGTCATTCAAGACATCCTTGATTAAGGCAGCCGCCGATATTGACATGGACCTCGTTCGTGCTGCGATAGACGACTGGCCGCGCAGATTGAAGGCTTGTATTCAAAATCACGGAGGTCATTTTTAATAAACTTTAAAAATGTCATAAGAATCTATGTTTTGTTAAGTTCATTTTGGTATATGAATGGTTATATAATGAATAAACTTGTTACAATTATTTTACATTAAACATGTGACAGAATTTATGACCTGACTAGGTATAACCGAGAAAGAACCGCAAACTTTGTAAAAACCATTTAAAAAGAACACAAAATCAAGGCTCTCCTAAAGATCCTTATTTCAATTTCAAACATTAGAAGTCGTCATTCTCGGGTCGGGGATTAAGACGCTTTGAATGAATCGTCGTGGCCCACTCCATTCTCGGTTGACAATCTTGACATGTTTTATGCCCCAATTTAAATTACTTTAACGCGAACACGGCAGTTAAAGGACGTCGTGGAATGGCCGTCCTGGCACAGAGTACTAGAGATGAACAGAACTTAACCTTTATGGAACGCGGTCTCAAGCAATGAACATAAACACCGCACAGATCAATGTTTGGTTGGCTATGTTTTCATGTGAAAATAGGAGAATAAAAATATATAACTATTTAATTGATTGCCATTAACATATTCATGACAATTTCCTGTTTTTTAACGCTGTAAAAGATAATGCGAACTTTTGTAATTTCAGTATTTTGTAGTCGAGTTCCCGTTTTTCACTTTCAAGCCCATAAATGCGCCTTTACGAAGCCGATCTCTAATTGTTTCCATTTGTTAATGGAGATTTTTCGTTATTCATAAAGTCTATCCCTGTCGGGATTTAATGCGCTTTACGGGCGAATGAAAAAAAAAAAAAGATTTTGTGAAGGTACATTATTTTTAAAATTAATGTATTTGGGCACGCTTACTAGTAGGTAAGTGAAACTTTTAAAGCTTGATCGACATTAAACGACAAAGAACACTTGATGTCGCGAACGACGACGCATATAGTGGCTTGTTTATGGCTCGTATGGCAGAGATGCATCTTTTTTTATCGAGGTGGAAATGTCAAAACTTTAGCACCGCCTTTCTTATTCTTGGTCGAATTCTTCATTGCTAAAGGTCGTGTCCTTGAAAATCAACCGTGGCCTGTCTCGTAAGCTGTTTCCGTTTCGTCCGGTCCTCAGCTTCTCGAATAGTGGTTGCTATTGGGAGTCCAGTGAGGGGGGTTATTTGGTCATACCAGCGGCTAGGTAATCAGCCACGGGGTCGCTTTCCTTCTACCTTGCCCGTTACGATCAGCTTATCCAAGAATCAGCTTATCCGGCTATCGTCGGGAAAAGTGACCAAAGTACCCAAGAATCTTCCGATAACAAAATTGTTGAGAGCCTGACTTTAATGCGAAACTGATCCAGAATAGATTTATTTCTTCTTTTGGCCGTCCAAAGTATGCGGAGCATTCGTCTCCAAAACCACATTTCAAGTGCATCTACCTATATGTATCTTCTTGCGTTCTAATGCCCTAATTGTCCATGATTCTGCCCCGTAGAGAAAAATTGAAAAGACCATTGTTCGGACTAGTATCATTTTAGTCACGTGGGAGACCTTTCGATTTTGCTATATGCGTGTCAGCTTGGTCTTTGCAGATTTGGCCATTTGTGCTCTTTGCACTGCCTACCGGTTGATAAAACCCGCATCTGATTGGTGTTAAACTTTCATTTATTCAATTCTAGTATTGCATAACATTGGTGCACCGCAAAACTATGCAGTTCTTTTTCCTTCCTAGTCCTGGAGCGCCAAGGGACGAGGAGTAAGTCTAGTTGGTGGTGTAACTGGCTCTGAATGTCTTTATGAAATAAACGCATCCCAAAAGTAAGTAAAGCGACATTTTCTACGTGGTAGGGCCCCAAGCCCGTCTGGATGGCGACTACCTTTGGTCTTAAGTATGCCGCCATAATAACCTTGTGTTGTGTTCCGGCATTAGTGACCCAAGTTCCTGTACCCTTATGGGACAGCAGCGTGTTCGCGATGCCACTGGCATTGCAAACACCTATAGGCGACGGTAACTGCTAAATTCTAAGCGGGCCGTTAGCCTGTACGCTGTTCTACAGCAATAAAAAAAAATCGAGTACAAAAGTAAAAAATTCGATACTTAAGACAACCTTAGACAACAACAACGTGAACTCCCTACTTAAAAATATATTGTATTGTCCTTTAACGAAGTCTAAAACTCACAATTCGTAAGTAACAATTTCATGTAGGATAACTGCTATTGGAGAATTTTCTAGAGGATCGAAAATAAATTAAATTTAAAAGGCCCTCATGAACTCGATCGGTGATTAAAAGTTTGCGATCTCTGGGGGAAGCGATGAACAGCGAATTAATTAGAGGCAACCGTTTCTGAAAATTTCTCGACTTTTCCAAGTAAATGTTGACAACTGGTTGTCAACTTTGTTGGTAACCCTTCTTTGTTAAATTCTTCCTGGTTGTACATACAGACACGAAGGCTAGCAAACCTTTTACCTTGAAACTATTTCCTATATCAATAACACAATGTACGTATAGCTTTATTTTTACAATTGAATTCAAAGCTTTAATTTCGCACAGGACAAAACTTCTGCATCCTTCTTTGTCACACTTTTTCTTCTGCTAAACAGCACAAGAAATATATTAACTAAGTTTAGTTTTTCATAAGTGACCGCCTGTCTGACCCATCTCAAAAGGAATGCCGAATGACGCCCTTTTTTGCTGCAGATAATCTAAAGAAGTAATTAATTTGAAGTCTTTTGTTATTCACATTCTTTTTATTGGCATGAATCACACGAATAAATGTATCACGAAAACCCTTCACATATGAAATTACGCACGGAGCATATTGTGCTGTAACCACCACAGTCATGAAGGCACAGTCAAATAACAATCTCTAACCACACCCAAAGTGGTGTGGTAGTGATAAAGGCTCTGAAAAGCTTCTCTAAAAATTGTATTTCTTGAACAAACTTTTACATTGAGATCCTTGTAAAATTTACCTCAATGTTTTTAATAGCGACAGTTCTTTACTTGTATAAATATGCGCGCGAACTGAGCGGTTACGGCACGACTATACATATAAATGTACACGAACTCCTTTTTAAAAGTGTAGGTGGTTAAGCAAACTTTGAGTTAGTTAGTTTACGACGACGAACATTGTAAGTATATTGTCTGGGAAAGTGCACGTTGTTTTATACTTAACTTTTATATTCTAGTTTTGCGAAACACATGTATGTTGATAGTGTATGCGAGGCCTAAAAATATTTATTTAGCGCACAAGGAACATTATATAGCAGTTTAAATAAAATCTATAAATTTTAATTAATACCCTAAAAATGGACGACTCTCATATTGGTTGGTGATCTGTAGTAACTACATCTTTTAATGTATCAGGGGATGCAGTGACGCGCAATATAGCTGAATTAAAACAAACAATGTTTTGATACACCTCTGCCTTATCCATCGTCCGACTCTCGTAGAGTTTGATATATCTTATCATATACATACATATACAATGGTTTCACTAGTATTGATGCCTAAGATCGTTCGGAGTACTAAATTATGCAGGAAAGTAGACCGGCTACAATTGAATCCAATCGAAATCCTACAAGTGGCAAACGATCAAATTGGTTTAACGTGAAAGGTCCATAGTTTGTAATTCTATTTCAAACAATTATGAAAATAAATACAATTATTTTTATTAGTTTCACAAAACTTTGCTAGTATGAAAAATTATGTCAACAAATTGTTTTATTTTTTACTACTAACAAAATTTCATTACAAAAATTCTTAAAGTCACTTTAATATACTGAACAGTATACAAGATTTCCGTAATTTTGAACAAAAATACACCCAACAAAAGTTACAAGCTCCGGACGGACACAATTTAATATGACTTTTAATTATTAAAAAACTAATCTCAAAGTAATTATACAAATAATTACTGCTATATTTAAGCAAAATCGTAAGTAATAAACTAAAATGTAAAACAATATAACTTAGCTTGGAGCCTTCTTAAAACATGAAAGTGTTTTTCTAATAGTCAATTGGTACAATAAAATTTCAATCAAATTAAAAAATAAATACTCATAGTTGAGTAAGTCTATCACGTTGTTATGGTTTCATTAAAAACGAAAAGTGAACATCACATCTGGTTGATCGTTTTCAACAAAGGGCACTATTCAATTTCGATATTTCTAGATTAAATGTGAGACGGAAGCTGTTCCAAATATATAATTTGTTATCATCATATATTTTTGTGCATCATTGCACCGGAAGTGGAAGTATTACAGACTTAGGTCTGGTTTAGAGAACTCTCTAGAGAGAGTCTCTGAATGGGGACGCCAAAACCTTGTCCAGTTCAACCCCGCGAAGACGCAAGTCTGGGTATTCTCTGCCAAGAAAACCCCGTTCGCACCTGCGCCACAGTTCCAAGAAAACTCTCTTTCCATCGCAAGCAGTATTGGGATCCTTGGTGTCGACATCATGAATCATGTGCAGTTTAGGGGACAATTGGAGGGTAAAGCTAAGCTTGCCTCCAAAAAGCTAGGTGTGCTAAACCGGTCCAAGCAGTACTTCAGTCCAAGGCAACGGCTTGTGTTATACAAAGCACAGGTCAGACCGCATATGGAGTACTGCTTACACTTATGGGCTGGAGCACCCATCTGTCAGCTCAATCCCCTAGACTGAATCCAACGGCGCGCATTTGGTCTTGTCGGCGATCTCATACTCACAGACGATCTAGACACGCTTAGACTTCGGAGAGACTTTGCGTCTCTTTGCGTATTCTACCGTCTGTACAAGGGGGAGTGTTCTGAAGAACTATTCAGAATGGTGCCCTCGTCGTCTTTCTACCACCGCACTGCCCGCCATCGGCTGGGTGTTCATCCTCATTTCTTGAAGCCTCTACTTTCTTGTACAAAACAGTTCCCTAGAACGTTCATGCTGCGTACTCTCAGGATCTGGAATGATTTTCTGGCTGAGGTTGTCTCAGCGCAGTACCATATAGGGTTCTTCAAAAAAGGCGTTATAAAATATCTTCGAGGCCGTCAGCGCGTTGGTAATGCCTCTGGTGCTGCAAACGCCCATAGGCGACGGTGACCACCCGCCAGGGTGGGCCGTCTGCCTGTCTGCTGAACTCTAGCTATAAAAAAAGACCACTGACGTGAAAAAAGGAGGACTTGAGCTTGTCATATAACTTGAAACTTTATTTTTACATTAGATGTAAAAGCTTCGGATACAAATGAGATAAAACGTTTGAAAGAAAACGGATTTAATAAAATTGTAGCTTAATAAATATAAGAATAAAATTATTAACAAATCTAAAGGCGTTAAAACAACAAAACATAGCACATAGATACAAAAATATGTAGATAAAATAAATGCCTCAAGAACTGAAATTCAATTTAAAATTCAATATAAAAATAAACAAAACCAAAGCTAACAGCACAACTTACATTAAAATATCATGAAGCTATCAAAGCAGTTATTTAAAAAAAACATAAATTTTAACGACCCAACCAGTTATTAAACAGTTATTATTATTACTTTGACAAAAAATACTTAAGGAAATAAAATTCTATTGCCAATATTAAATTCTCATTTAGGAAAACATTGCAAAACGAACTCTCTACAAAAATTTACGTGTTACATTACATTTACATTCATCCGGGTGCTATTTCTGTGTTTGAGCGCTTTTACTAGAACTAACACATCTTTTCGTGTCGTAACACAAGTTTTTCTTGTATTAATTAGGTTTACGAAAATAAGTGCAACAATATGACTAAATTGGATTTTTTATCCGCATCGCATCCGCACCTTTAACTTGGTGCCTAAAATAAGTAAGAGCATCTTTTATGCCTTCAAGAAAATTAATAGGCTGTCAGAAATGACTAACATACTCGTAGGTACATGTATTCTTGTTAAGACCACACGGATTCAACCGTGACATAAAATTTCGAAAAAGAAAATGGTCTGACTACAGCTCTATTTAAAAAAATCTCATATCAATATTAAAAAATATTAGGTGTTAAACGACTTCTGTGATGCAGCGGATGTTGCACGTCGGAACGCTTCCGGGGTTCACGGGTTCGATCCCAAGTTCAGCTGTTTATGTATTTATTTACTAAAGAGAAACAAACGGAAAATATATCAGTTGTTAAATATCCACAATACAGCTAATTACATTGGAGCTAAATGGCGTTGTGTGAGTATACATATTATTATTACATTTCCCATCAGGTTGATTACTTTCTTTGTACATTAAACTTACATTAACAAAATATTTAAATATTAGAAAAAATGTGAGTTTCATTTAGACATGTTGAGTAAACACGTGGCTACGATCAGTTATCAGTTAAAATTATTTTAATAAACAACTTTACTGAAGAGGGAGTAGTAATTGAAGTCAAAAACTTAAATTGTTAGCACTTCAGCTACGTAATTATGGGCTATGTGTACGTGAACTTTCCGACAGTTCAAGACGTCTCGAAATGCTTCTACGCTTTGTATTCAATGTGTAACTTCTCAGATGTTCTCTGTGTATAGTTTATAATGAAATTATTATGTTAAAATCTTTCATAGCGTTTTTAATTTTTTTTATTGCTGAAAAACAGTAGACATGCTTACGGCTCACTTAATAGTAAGCACTTACCGTCGTCTATGGATGTTTGCGACGCTAGAGGCACCGCGAACACACTGCTGTCCCATAGGGGTGCAGGAACCTGGGCCACTAATGCCGGAACACAACACAAAGTTATTATGGCAGCATATTTATTGACCTAGAGTGGTTGCTGTCTAGGCGGGCTTGGGGCCCTACCACGTAGCTAGGGTTGTTTTGTCGCTTTTTATGAAAGGCCGACCCTGGCCGCAGAGCTTAGTATTCTTACTCCGCCCCTGCACGGAGAAAAAGTTAAGTAGGTATTGTTAGACCGAATTTATTTGCTAAGAATGTTTAAAAGTTAGTTTAAAAAGTCATGGCTAAACTTTAATTATACTATTACTTTTCATTGCTCATATTATTTTTATGAACCCTTGTATTATATATACATACTAGCTGACCCGGCGAACTTCGTACCGCCATATTTTATTTCTGTAATCGCAACTGAGGAAATAAAACCCTTCCGGTAAAATCGAACAGCGCCATCTATTGGGTGTATTTGCAACCTAGATGTCAAACAATATTGAAGAATTTTATCGGTGAATCAACGTACACCGCCATCTATGAGAACTTCATAAAACTAAACAGTAAATAAACAATTAAGAAACAATTTATTATTAACTTGCTTAAGAAACAATTTATTGATACATTTTATTCGTTTACATTCACGACATAAGCGAATAATTGAGATGATAACTATCCTATCCAGTAAGTTAGACCAAAATACGGGTACATGTGAAATTTGATTAAAATCGGTTCAGTAGTTTTAGAGTTTGTTGACAACATACATCGTGACACAAGATTTTTATATATATAAGATGTATACATAAAATAAATAGAGCAATGGCAATTTAAGTTCCATAATTATAATATTCTAATGGATATCGATCATCCGATATCCATTAAAATATTATATGCTAGCCGTTCCCGCCCGCTTCGTTGTCGAATTACAGAAAAAAGTAAATCGGAAAAAATATGTGAAATTTTCGTACACATGCGCGCTACACCGCTTGCCCCACTTCTCCGCGACAAGAAAACACATCACTGAACACGTAGTGCTTATAAAATCATTGTTTCTTAAAACTTTATATTAGATGAAGATATCACTTTATTTTTTGTAGATAAGGGCCAAGTGTCTATGTAATAAAGCTTAGAAAATTTAATTCAAATCTATTCAGTAGTTTTGCTGTGATGCGCGCACAACTGCAGACCTCTATCATTTTATATAGATATGAAGCCTTCTCTCAATATCGACGGCAAGTCAACAGAGGGTGGTGGGTGTACTATAAATTAAAAAATGTATAATTTTGAGTAAGATAACTTTGTACGAAAAATCAATACTAATTTTTAGTAAAAAAAACACTTCTACTACACTATTATTATTATGTTATTATTTTAGACCTCACTAGTCCATGAGTCCTTGGACTAATACCGCAAGTGTTCTTAAAAACTCAAAAATAAACTTTTATGCGTGAAAAATAACCGTGAAACATCCAAAGAAAATTAGAAGTCGTTTAAAAACCGCGCACCACTCTTCAAAGACCTCCTGCACAAAAGTTTTTATTGGCTCATGTGCAAGCGGCGTAAAACCGAGAGACAATTCCTCGCATAATGAGAGAGAGAGAGAGTTAAACAGAGGTTCTATACAACTATCCGATTTAATTAAACTACAAACGGTTTTGGGCGGGCGCAGATTTCCAAGTTCATTCCACTACGGGCCATACATGTCTCCATTTTATTTCTCTTAATTTCAGCTTTTATTTTTAAATGTGTAAAGAATCGGTGAACATAATTAGAATTTATCGAAATATTATTATACAAATACCCAGGATTCCCAAATAAACAAGCCAACTTAAATATAGCAACGACGAACAACTAAGGCTTGAATACGACCAAAACGACTAAAAACATGTTAAGAACTCGTATTACAACAAATTATACCGCAATTTAAAATGATAGTAGCGCCATCATTCGATATTATTAATCACCTTGAAATAAATTAAACAATTATTAAATAAATATAGTACTAAAATTAATATTAAAAATATCCTATATAATAGTTAGATATGATAAACTAAACCGGATAAATAAAATCAAATCAAAGTAATTTAAAGAAAAAAGAAAGAATTTCTTAATTTCTTCTTCTTTCTTCTTTTTCTTTAAATCAAAGTAATTTATTTCAATACAAGATCTCTTATTAAGCTACAATATCAAAAATCTACTATTGTTTCCAATACAAAACGCTGGCAAGAGAAGTAACTCCACAGCAAATATTTTTGTAGTCTTATTTTATATTTTTCTCTATTTAATAAAAAAAAATTAACAACAAGAGCATACCCTAAAAATCACAAAGAATAATTTCAAACTTTTGAAAACACTTGTGGTTGCGAATTGCTTCTACACGGTCAGTTGAAAGTTCATATTTCAAAATTTATATCTAGATTAATAAATAAAAAATGCAAATTATGAATTCAAATGCCATAATACACGTAAATTATAGACTGTGGCTCATGTAAATGTTTTCCAGTTGTATTAAATATAAGGTGAATGTAATAAAGCACCGGGCGAGTACGGAACACGACAGATTCCCCAGTCAACCGGATTCCAACGCAATTTATGGTGTCGGTTGAAATTAGTCACCTACCACCAATGCTGCTGTAAAATGAATGTTTTATGAAATCAAATAAGATCTAAATTTAGATAGAAACCTAGGTTGTATACAATTTTTGGTCTATTGTTACAATGACAATATTTACGACTGATGGGTATAATTGCATAATGATATGGTGAAAAACAGATGAGAAATATCGAGACAACTAACAGACGAGAGTGGAGGTAATGACGTGTTGTCCTGATCTCATATAATGTGAATTAATTCCATTTAGCGTGTAAAAAGAAGATAGGAAAAAAATTATTGTTGTGTCTGGTGATTAAACTAGCACAATGAAACAGTAAAGATTAAAACAGTACGATCTGGAAAAAATTCGTTCAAGTTCGTCAAGTGTATCTTAATAAAAAACATTCAATGTAGTTTGATACTGTCTGAGATGCTAAATCTTTTAATTTATAATATATCGCAAAAACGTTAAGGCCTAACCTACCTAGTCAGGTCATAAATTCTGTCACATGTTTAATGTAAAATAATTGTAACAAGTTTATTCATTATGTAACCATTCATATACCAAAATGAACTTAACAAAACATAGATTCTTATGACATTAAAGTTTATTCAAAATGACCTCCGTGATTTTGAATACAGGCCTTCAATCTGCGCGGCCAGTCGTCTATCGCAGCACGAACGAGGTTCATGTCAATATCGGCGGCTGCCTTAATCAAGGATATCTTGAGTGACTCCAAATTGGGATGAGGCTTTGAGCACGCCTTTTCCTCCAAGTGTTGCCATATCTTGTAATCTAACGGATTCAAATCTGGACTGGAGGAGGGCCAGTCTTCGTGCCGGATGAAGTCGATTTCACGCGCCGCCAGCCAATCTTGTGTTCTCTTCGCTCTATGAGCTGGCGCCGAATCTTGTTGGAATACCCAGTGCCTGTTATTGAACATGGTATGAGAAACAGGTTCCACAAGGTTCGTCAGGACTGTATTTTGATACACAACGGCATTCGTTTTTACACCTTTCTCACAAAAATGTACCTCTGTTAAGCCCCAATAAGAAACTCCCAACCATACCATGAGCGAGGATGGAAAATGACCTCGTTGGACACGCGGAATACGGTTGCTCGCTTCTTCACTACTGTGTGCGTACATCTTATCATTTTGTTTGTTGTAGCTCTTCTACGGTAAAAATTTTTTCATCCGAAAAAAGAATTTCCCGATATTTTTTTCCCGCGTACCGCTTCAACAAAGCGCGGCATCTCTTCAGTCTCAGGTCCATTAGACGAGCATTCAAACGATGTCCTGTTTTTCTTCGATATGCCCGAAGCCCTAAGTCTTCATTTAACACCCTTTTCACCGTGGTTCTGCTTAACCCCATCTGAAGGGCCAACAGTTTCTGCTTACGTTTGGGATTTCTTTGAATTCGTGCCTTCACAGCTTTTATCACTGCTGGAGTCCTAACAGACCGAGGGCGATCACTTCTTGACCTGTCATCTACACTAGAGTCTTCATTGTATCGTTTGATGGTACGATAAACGAATCTTTTGGTTATATTCAAATTTTTCAGTATGTTAAAAATTTGAATTGGCGCGTAACTGCAACGATGCAACGCAATAACTGCAACACGGTCTTCTTTAAGCGTCCACTCCATATTTAAAAATGAGTAAAATTCTAAAAGTATACCTTTTTTATTTTCATGAACAATTCGAAATTCGAATTCAATAAACTTTTTTGTGGCCAGCATTCTAAAAGAAAAGTTTTTACTGTGTGACAATACTTATGACCTGACTAGGTATATACCTCCGTGGCGCAAGGGCTTACGAGTGCGCTCTCCGGAACGCTTAAATAGGTCGATTCCCGTTTAAGGTCTAAGTTTGTATAATATTTATTTACAAAAGTACATAAGTAACAAATCAGTTGTGTTGAATTCAAAACAAAGTAGCTTTAGAAGACACCAGTTAGACTTACATCTCAAATAACTAAAATTAATCATCCAAAATATAAACATAAGCCGACGGCAAGGATTTAATTTACACCTCGAAGTGAGTTTGTTGCCTTTATTTGTTGGTTATTGTGGGCCCAAAGCTCAGCGAAATTGAAGGTAAACTAATTCTTATAATAGGACCGAGAGATGGAGCCAACCGAGATAGGTATTTAATTAATATACCGTCGCGTTTTATTCAAGGTTTATTATTCTGGGTACTGATAATCTTAACAAGATATTTTAGGAACTGTTGAGAAATTATTTTACGGGAAGATTCTATTTATTGAGTTTCACTTCTTCTTATTATTAAGTTCACTTTTAATTTTTTTATTGCTGGAGGACAACACTCAGGCTGACGGCCCACTTAGAATTTAGTAGTTACCGTCGCCTATGGGTGTTTGCAATACCAATGCCATCGCGAACACGCTGCTGTCTACTAAGGGTACAGGAACTTGGGTCATTAATGCCGGAACACAACACAAAGTTATTATGGCGGCATACTTAAGACCAAAGGTGGTCGCTAGCCAGACGGCCTTGGGGCCCTACCACGAAGCTAGGGTGGGTTGTTTTTTCGCTCTCATGCTTTTTCACTTCGTACTGCATTATTTATAGTTGATTTGGCACTATTATTTTACATTCCATTCAATTAACAACAAACTAATACACTGATAATATCTCAAATATACCATATTCCATGTAAAAATAATTATGAATATATTTTTATGCATCGACTTTTTTTCTTTAATTCATTTCCCGTAACGTTCTTTCTGTCAGAGACTTTTATTCTAGTTAAATATCGGGGTTATAAGGTAAAAAAACACGTCAAATTAAAAACCCCATTTTTTAAGCCGAATTAACACTACACACAACATCAACACTAAAATGAATTTTGTTTTTGTATGAGTATCACTTATCTGGATGAAATATATCGGACTTATCCATGTGTAGGTGGTAGGGGAGGTGAGTGTTGGCGATTTGTCAACGTGTCGGCCGATAGCCGCGGCTATCTGTACAATGGGCCTGACTAGTAATGTGGCGCGATGGCGGATTGTTACTCAATGTCCGCCCTGATTATGTCATTAGGGGTATTCATCTTACGCCTTTTGAGTTGAACGATTTATCCGCTAAAGCTAAAAAATGTTGGGTTGGAGTTGTATTTTTTTAGTGCTCTCTTCTTATTCGAACAGTAAACGAAGCTTTCGCTTCAAAGCATGTGGATTAGGAAACTATGCACCCTTTTAGTTTCAATGTCCCTCGATATACAAAGAACTACATCATGAAATCGACTTGAACATTTTAACATTTTAAAATTTAGAAATTTTAGATAAATATATTTCCCTTTTTGTCGTTGTCATTGAATTATTCAACATGTACTAAATATGGTTTTAATTAATGAGTAAACAAAAACATTTTAAAAAGTAAAAAAAAATCTTTGATATTCCAGTAAAAAGGCAGCATCAACAAAACCTTTACAGTAACACTGAGCTTTAAAAATCTTTACGTAAAAATATTTGCATTATTGCGGTTTCCGCCATCTTTATAAGAGCTTGGCGTGTCTTGGTTTTTGTGTTTTTTTCATTTCACGCTCTTTTATGTTGCAATAAGGTTTTCGCGCAGGTGTGTCGATTCTAACTTGGCCATTGTCGATCTAAATGAATGTAGGAGGTTTTACGGCACTCGTTCTAAGTCTTTATCTTGATAACTGACTTAATTCGTTGTTCTTTAGTGATTTCTTCATGTCGCTTTGCTTTACATAATCTATTTTTATGTCTGAATATTAATTGTTTCGAGAATAACAGTTAATGTACTTATTTCTTTATTTATTTTTTTATGGCTGTAGAACAGCAGATAGGCTGACGGCCCGCTTCGAATTTAGCAGTTATCGTCGCCTATAGGTGTTTGTCTTGCCAGTGGCATCGCGAACACGCTGCTGTCCCATAAGGGTACAGGAACTTAAGTCACTAATGCCGGAACACGACACAAGGTTATTATGGCGGCATACTTAAGACCAAAGCTGGCAGCCATCCAGACGGGCTTGGGGTTCTACCACGTAGCTAGGGTAGGTTGTTTTGTCGCCTTTTACGACAGTCCGACCCCGGCCACAGAGGTTAGTATTCTTTTTCTCCGCCCCTGCATGGATAAATACTTATTACTGTGTATATATAAACATCTCTAAGTTTTATAATAGTTCATATATTACATTTTCACCTTCTTTTTTAAAATCTGCCTTACTTCTTTATCCCGTAGTTTAGGGTCGGATCTGCTGAATTTAGTCTATCTTTCTCTATTTTATTTGGTCTAAATATTTCAGGGTTAAATCATGATGTTTTTATTTTGGTTATATACGATCTGATATGATTGTCTGATGGTTAAAATCATCATCATCATCAGGTCTATGAGACATTGTAAAACAATTGCTTAATTGACTTTTATTAAGTGCTATTTATTAGTTATTATTAATTAATGTTACTGGCTGCGGCCGTTTTAATTAATTTTAATAAATAAATCTTGGATTTTAGTTACGATAGTAGACTTTCTTTATATATCTTTATGTATCTTTGTGTAGTAGGCACTAAGTCGATAGAGGAGGATATTAATAGTGCATTTTTTTCGGTAGGTTTAGTACATTTTACATCATATTCTTTTAAAGCTATTATAATATAGCTTGATGATTCTTCTTCTTCTCGGTCGAATTCTTCATTGCTGAAGGTTGTGTCCTTGAAAATTAACTGTGGCCTGTCTCGTAACCTGTTTCCACTTCTTCCGGTCCTCAGCTTCTCGAAAAGCAGTTGCTATTGGGAGTCCAATGTGGGCGGTTACTTGAACACACCAGCGGCAAAGTACCCAAGAATCTTCCGATAACAGATTGTTGAGAGCCTGACTTTAATGCGAAGCTGGTCCAGAATAGATTTATTTGTTCTTTTGGTCATCTAAAGTAATCGGAGCATTCGTCTCCAACACCACATTTCGAGTGCATCTATTTTCTTGCGTTCCAATGCTCTAATTGTTTGATGATTAATGAGTAATATAAATATTGGAAAAATACAGGAAAACTGCAATCTAGATAAGTTATATACTTCTCGCTTATCTATGCATTATCATTTTGCAAATAAGACGTAAACATGACATCACATCTATAAAAACTGGGTCACGTATAAATGAAATCAGGTTGCCATTATTTGCTATGCGACTTGTTTCTGTAAGTCTGTAAAATTAGAAACTCAACTACCATCGTCCAAGTGAGTAAAAACTGTAAATTTCATTTTAATCGATCGAATTGAGTGAGTGAATTTAAATCGAAAGCGAATAGCACAAAGACGCCTCCATTAGCCTAATCCAATGGTTTTCTTCCGTCGTGTAATCCGATTGACGACGAATACGGTGGCATCAGTTTGCCCGCTGCCTTTAAGATTTGGCTAAAACAATTCACGGCCGAGAATTATACGCCGTTTGAATAATGAATATTTGAATGGATATCCAGATTTATTGTAAGAAGTTAATTAGCGAAGGCTTTGATGCAAATTAATTTTTTTCTTTTGTATTATGTTATATTATACTTGGAATAGATAGAATATTTAAAATCTGATTAACCTCTCTCAGATATATGCTTGAAAGCTTATGTTGTGAGTTCAAGTGTGTCTTAGGGTTCCTATCATTTTTATTTTATTTGAATTAATAATTGAATTTTAAAGTATATATTTTCTTTTATTGCTGTAGAACAACAGACAGGCTGACGGTTCGCTTAGAAGTTAGCAGTTACCATCGCCTATGGGTGTTTGCTACGCCAGTGGCATCGCAAACACGCTGCTGTCCTCTAAGAGTACAGGAACTTGGGTCACTAATGCCGGAACACAACACAAAATTATTATAGCAGCATACTTAAGACCAAAGGTGGTCGCCATCCAGACGGGCTTGGGGCCCTACAACGTAGCTAGGGTGGGTTGTTTTGTCGGCTTTTACGACAGATCGACCCGTCCGCTGAGGTCAGTATTCTTTCTCCGCCCTTGCACGGATAAAAAATAAAAAAGTAATTAAACTGTCCCCTTAAAATTAAGTTTAAATAAAGCATTATTTTGTGGCGCCCACAATTTGAATAGATAATCTTCAACAAATCAAATGTAAATATTGTAAGCAATTTAAATATTTGTATCTCAATCAACAGAAACCAAATTAAACCTACAACAAAACGTTGTACTTGACAGTTTTATTATGGACAGATATCGGTAAATTGGGAATCAAAATATATTGTGTAAATAAGGTCTTAATTTATGTGTAATATAAAGACTATTTAAGATAATAGTTTTTTGTTGAAATCGAACATTGAATTTTAGGCAAAAAAATGCCTCGATTTTTCTTCGATAGATAGTATATATCAAATTAATAAAATTACAAGAATGCACGCAACTGTAAACACTTGTATGCAATCTCTACAGCTATATACCTCATTTCAGAACATTAAACTGATTTCCTAAAATTTAATATACAGTATAGTCTTGTTTACAAGCAACAGCAACGCTAACAATATATTTAACAAACTATACCCATATACATTTCTCAAAATATCCTATTTGATCTAAGAAGCAGGAAATCTAATAGCCAAACTGCAGTGGTGAACTCGAAAATCGATATCAAATATTGATTCACCAAGTACAAATTAAATTCAAGTGACTCTAGACGATTTCCGCTTACTGTTCAAGTTCAAAATTGCATCACTAGAATTGATAATTCTATTAAATGTACTTATTATGAATTTATATTGGCAAATTGAAACGCCTGTGTTTCCAATTTAAGTTTACTACATATAAATACTACGAGGTTGACCCAGCAAACGTTGGTTGGCCATATTAATTAATTAAAAATGTCCACCTAGGTCCAATCTATGACTATACCGAAATTCATCAAAATTGATTCAGCGGTTTAGGCGTGAAAACGTAACAAATAAACAAACTCACTTTCGCATTTATAACATTAATTAAGATAGGTTTCTATTGATGCTGAAAATATTTCAAAACTTAAGTAATTTATAGTACCTAATATGTAATATTAAAATATGATAACAGGGACCTGGTAGCTCAGTGGTAATACATTCGGTGCCCAATCCCAATGTTGAAATCCCACGGTGGTATGCACTGCTTAGGTAATTTTTCAAAAATAAAAACAATACTCTGCACTGGGTAGGTATCCATCCAAAGCAAGTCGTTTTTACAAATCAGAACTGCGCGTTTTCAGATTTTTATAATATGTAATTGCTATTATATAATACTAGTGGACCTGGTAAACATTGTTCTGCCCTATAAATTTAAAAAAAGTAGCCTATGTCCTTCTCCAAGGCCCATTCTATGACCATATCGAAATCATCAAAATTGGTTCAGCGGTTCAGGCGTGAAAGCGTAACAAGCAAAAAAACTCACTTTTGCATTTATAATACTTTTACTAGCCGATCCCGCCCGTTCCGCTTGGCGATTAACAAGCAAAATTAAATCAAAAAAATGGGAAAGGGTAATGTCTTAGTAATTTTTTTTTTCAATAAAAAGTATCCTATGTTACTTCTAATACCTCCAAGAAAATGTTGTACAAAGTTTCATGATGATCGGTTAAGTAGTTTTAGTATTATTATTTATTAGTATGATTATAATATAATAATATCTTAACATCAACCCATAACGTCTCACTGCTGGGCTCGAGCCCCCCCCCCCCCCCCCTCCTATAGGAAACGCCCC
The DNA here is from genome assembly GCA_963693495.1 of Malacosoma neustria. Lineage (NCBI taxonomy): Eukaryota > Metazoa > Arthropoda > Insecta > Lepidoptera > Lasiocampidae > Malacosoma > Malacosoma neustria. The sequence goes on along the minus strand of OY856381.1, from coordinate 5,372,112 downwards.
CTAGAGGACAGTACACCCGTCACGTCCGTCTAAGGTGGAATGGCGGGTTATACATTTCGGTGAACTCGGTATGCAGGTTTCGTCACGATGTTTTCCATCACCATCGGCACATGGCAATTGTACTATAATATGCATATAAGGCATACCGTGAGATTTGAACCCAGGACCTTTAGATTAGTTTCCGAATAAGATACCACTAGACCCTAGTTTCTCAACCGGTGGGTCACGTTTGTTATTAAAGGGGGTCGCAGCAGGGCTGTAGCTAGAGTCGAATTTGAGGTAGGGCAGCATTGGTTACAGGTAAGGCAGAAGTAAAAAATTTATCATAATTGATCTGCCTTCGAAGCATGGGCTCCTAAATCAATCACCATGGATCTATATACTTGGTGATTGATTTTTGATATTGCAATCTATGTTACGGGGAACCTCCTCAGTATCACATATATAATTAAATAGACCCATCGCTTTATGTGATGGCGCTTCAAATGCCATCTATACACAGAACAAAGATTTAATAAAAATATGAAATGAATGTCACTAACTGTGGTATATTCGGAAAAGTTTAGATAACTATCACTACGAGGCATGCCTTTTAAGTTGTGTCGTTTGAAGAAAAAAACACAACTAGAACCTTATAATACTTTTTATTGTTTTTCAAAGTATTCACCACGTAGCTTATTACACTTTTCCATTCGCTCAAACCAGTTATTTTAACATTTATTCCACTCTAAAGTGGGGGTGTTCAAAATGGCTGACTTGAAAGCGTCGACTGCTTCTTCATCGGACCTTTGACCACGAAGACTTTTCTTAATTTTAGGAAAATAACGTAAAGAAATCGTTAGAGCTTATGTCACACTGTATGGAGGATGGTCAAGAATTTTTACGTTTTCCTGCTTCAAATACTCAATCGTTTGACGAGCGCTGTATGAGCTTGCGTTGTCGTGGTGCACGATGATGCGTCGCTTTGAGTTAGATTTTCGAAGTTCGGTTCTACGATCTTCAAGTACAATAGTCGCTACGCGACCGATTTTCCCAACGAACGTGGCCACCATCTTCTTTGAAATGCTTCGAGAACGAACAACTTTAGTCGGCTTTGGCTCGTCTTGAAAGACCCAGATTGTAGATTGTTGTTTGGAATCAGGATCGTAGGCATAGGTCTAAGATTCGTCACCACTGATGATGTCGTAGACGTGATTTGACTCCCCTCGGTTGAACCTTTGCAGAGTTTTCGTACACCATCTGACGCGGGCCGCCTTGTGATCGTCGGAAAGCAGATGCGGTATCCAACGGCGAACCAAGCCACCAAGCGCTTCATGCAAGATCTTCTGAATGGTTGTCCCTGAGATGTCTAATAGAGCCTCTATCTCTCGATACGTCACATGACGATCTTCGAGAATTAGTTGTCTCACAGCAATGATGTTATCTTCAGTGAAGGCGGATTTTGGGCGTCCTTCGCGAGATTTGTCACTAACACTAGTATGTCCACGCTGGAATTCTAAATACCAGCGTTCGACAGTCCGCAGACATGGGGCTTCATCACTGAACACAGATGTTAGCTATTCAAAACACTGAAGCCGTGTCAGGCCTCTTCTGAAGTTGTAGAAAATTATGGCACGAATTTTCCTTAGAAAAATTTATTTTCGTACGTGGCCTGACAGATTCCAATCGACGCTGTGACTAAACAATAGCGTTAATCCTAATACTTTCAACTTTTATGAGATTCAAAATTTAAACACATTCGAATATCAAATTCAAAATTGCCGGGAAATATGGAAACGACAGAACTTAAAACGCATGCCTAGTATAATTTTTTTTATCTCAAACTATGAACAAAATTTAATTAATTATAATAATTTATATTAGTTTTTGGTATTTTTAAGATAGGGCATTGTTATTTCAAGGTAGGGCATTGCCCCACAATCACAGCTACGACCCTGGGTCGCAGTCTGTTGAAAAATAATAAGACATCGAAACATACAAACTATAGAAAAGATTCGTTTATTAAAGGAATGAATTTTAGTGTCATGTTATAAAATTAAATATTACAATATAATAAATAACAATATGAAAAAAAAAATAGTTATTAAACGTATGAATAGACAATTAAAATATTATTATAATTTTATAGTACGGGGTCGGGAGATATTTTACTTAACTTTTTGGCTTTTATGTGGGTGGCGACATAAAAAAGGTCGAGAAACGCTGCACTAGACTACTAACCTTATTTATGTACCCATACCATTATTATATATAGATGTACTCGTAAACTATCTCATGAATAAAAGTATGCGAGAGTTCGTATATAAAAGAGAAAGCAGAGGAAGCCTATTGTCGATGCAGTCTATATTTTTAATCCCCGATGCCCCAGTGTTATTTTTTTATCTTTGTACTTGTGCAGCATCGTAGCACTCAAACGAATGAACAAATTTTTACAACGTTAAAACTTGTTCGATCGAGATAGTATCAATTTACGATATATGAACAAACTTACCGGATATCGGCATGATAGATATCATATCTAGACAACGTTTGTTTGTGAAACTCAGTTATTTAAACAAGCCCTTAGCTATGCTTGATGAGTCACAACAACAAATTAAACTAAAATTAAAGAATATAATAAAATAAAATGTTTATTACCAACGGATTAAAGGTTTACATATAAAGAAAACTAATGTTTAAACTAGACCAAGCCTGTATTTTAGACGCTAGTACCTTCCTCAGTGACAAACTATACCTACGATGTAATATTAGATATAATTAAACTATAGCTAATGAATACATATATTGTACTTCACAAATTTATGGTACAATATCGGTTATAAGTAAATGTTTATACAGTACAAGTAATTATATATACTACAGGAAATTGATTAAAATAAAATAAAATTATTAAATAGTAACGAAAATAGCAAGAGACTAGACATTCCAAACACAATCAGTAGTACAAGATGCGTACGCCACACTTCTGTTTACTTATTAACACAAAATCCGGCGAACGTGATGCATAATAGAACAGCTACAAACAGGGCACTGTGAGTGACGTGCCGTCGCATCTCAGGTGCTGCTTTACCTCTATTAGCTTAATTACTTGGTCTCGAAACGGCCTCCCAGAGGTTTCCCGTGGTCCCGGCCTCTCGTTAGGCCCGGGTGGCCCCTGGGGGAAGGAATTTTCAATTGCCTCTCATGCGTAAATATTGTTAAATAGCACTGGATTCTGTCGGAAAATGTACGATGTATTCAATCGGTAAGTGGGTCGCATTTTGCGATGCTGAAATTTCTTGGGAGAATTTTATGTATTAAAGTAGAATTGGGAATAAGTGGAAAGGTTGTCGGACTAAATTTTTATCCCAATATATAATATACTGGTAACTTTCCAAATAGGAATGTTACAGAAAGTCCCTAAAGCCTTAACCTATTTCTGATATTTTGACAAACATCTATTAATATACTTTTGCTGGGACAATTCATACAGCGCCATCTAGTCCAAAATTACGTAAGAGCGCTCATTTTATCGGTATCAGACAGCTGATATATTTTTATTTTGTAAATAAATACATAAACATTAATAAAATAACTAGGACGGCAATCGAACCAGTGACTTCCACAGGCGTTTCGACATGCGAATGTCGTTAGCTAGCGAATGTCGCCACAGAAGCTTTCAAGTGATGCTTATGAGTATAACATGATAATTTTTTTTATTGCTGTAGGACAGGCTGACAGCCCGCTTAGAATTTAGCAGTTACTGTCGCCTATGGGTGTTTGCTACGCCAATGGCATTGCGAACACGCTGCTGTCGCATAATGATACAGGAACTTGACGACTTGACGACCTCGGTGGCGTAACGGATAACGCACTTCGGTACGCTTGCGGAGGTCACGGGTTCGATTCCCGTCTCGTGTCTGGGTGTTTATGTATAATATGTATTTATTTACAAAAAAAAAAGTATATAAGTAGTATATCAGTTGTCTAGTACCCATAACACAAGTACTATGCTACTTAGTTTGGGACTAGATGGCACTGTGTAAAAAAAAACTTGGGTCACTAATGCCGGAACACAAAAGAAGGTTATTATGGCGGCATACTTAAGACCAAAGCTGGTCGCCATCCAGACGGGCGTGGGGCCCTACCACGTAGCTAGGGTGGGTTGTTTTGTCGCCTTGTACGACAGGCATACCCAGGCCGAAGAGGTTAGTATTCTTTTTCCGCCTCTGCACGGATAAATTATCTTACTCGCAATCATGCTAAATTTGAATATACCTAGTCAGGTCATAAATTCTGTCACATGTTTAATGTAAAATAATTGTAACAAGTTTATTCATTATGTAACCATTCATATACCAAAATGAACTAACAAAACATAGATTCTTATGACATTAAAGTTTATTCAAAATGACCTCCGTGATTTTGAATACAAGCCTTCAATCTGCGCGGCCAGTCGTCTATCGCAGCACGAACGAGGTCCATGTCAATATCGGCGGCTGCCTTAATCAAGGATGTCTTGAGTGACTCCAAATTGGGATGAGGCTTTGAGCACGCCTTTTCCTCCAAGTGTTGCCATATCTTGTAATCTAACGGATTCAAATCTGGACTGGAGGAGGGCCAGTCTTCGTGCCGGATGAAGTCGATTTCACGCGCCGCCAGCCAGTCTTGTGTGCTCTTCGCTCTATGAGCTGGCGCCGAATCTTGTTGGAATACCCAGTGCCTGTTATTGAACATGGTATGAGAAACAGGTTCCACAAGGTTCGTCAGGACTGTATTTTGATACACAACAGAATTCGTTTTTACACCTTTCTCACAAAAATGTACCTCTGTTAAGCCCCAATAAGAAACTCCCAACCATACCATGAGCGAGGATGGAAAATGACCTCGTTGGACACGCGGAATACGGTTGCTCGCTTCTTCACTACTGTGTGCGTACACCTTATCATTTTGTTTGTTGTAGCTCTCTTCTACGGTAAACATTTTTTCATCCGAAAAAAGAATTTCCTGATATTTTTTTCCCGCGTACCGCTTCAACAAAGCGCGGCATCTCTTCAGTCTCAGGTCCATTAGACGAGCATTCAAACGATGTCCTGTTTTTCTTCGATATGCCCGAAGCCCTAAGTCTTCATTTAACACCCTTTTCACCGTGGTTCTGCTTAACCCCATCTGAAGGGCCAACAGTTTCTGCTTACGTTTGGGATTTCTTTGAATTCGTGCCTTCACAGCTTTTATCACTGCTGAAGTCCTAACAGACCGAGGACGACCACTTCTTGACCTGTCATCTACACTAGAGTCTTCATTGTATCGTTTGATGGTACGATAAACGAATCTTTTGGTTATATTCAAATTTTTCAGTATGTTAAAAATTTGAATTGGCGCGTAACCGCAACGATGCAACGCAATAACTGCAACATGGTCTTCTTTAAGCGTCCACTCCATATTTAAAAATGAGTAAAATTCTAAAAGTATACATTTTTATTTTCATGAACAATTCGAAATTCGAATTCAATAAACTTTTTTGTGGCCAGCATTCTAAAAGAAAAGTTTTTACTGTGTGACAATACTTATGACCTGACTAGGTAGAATAGTTTAACTGTAACCAGCAATAGTTCGCATTTCTACATTGTCTGATGGATTTTTCGCTTTGGTGTAGGTAGCGAAAATAATCTACGTATACCAAAGTGCGTTGGCCATGGGGTAGGAGTTGGGCGGCTTTATCACCTACACTTCTGATTGAATACTCCCAGACATCTAGATATAATATGTTCCTAAACTAAAAAAAACCCACTAAGCTTTTCTATTGCAACTATAATATTACTTTATTGTTATAGCTCTCGAGTCTCGGAAAGAATACAAATGTCTAAGAAATTCTGGACAAAAAAAAACCGTAACTAAAATAGTAGGTGATATCACTAACTTTCATGTTTAGGTTAATGTTATTTTTTATCTTTTATCAATTCCAACAACCCAAACGAGGAAAGTACCCGCGGAAACACTTAGCAAATCTACATATCTCATAAGCCCCGGCCGGAGGGCATACTCCGTACAACTCGTATTTATTATTCTCTCTTCACTCACCGGCAGGTAAAAGGTTTTTAGATTAACCGTTATATCCTAATGAAGGCAAGGAGTTCGCTAATTGCGTAAAAGAAAACTGAAGAGCGCAATTAACTGTAATAGTAAGGATTGATGAATAAAACCGTATTGTCCTGCTTTGAAAAATGGACCATCCGCTTGCCAAAGCAGTTGTAAAAGGCAGCAAATCCTTAATCCAGTAAAGGAAGGAATTTATTGAATTTTTCATTTCGACTACGAATAAAAAATATATTTTATCAATTTCCATACTTTTCACATGGATAAGTGACGCAGGGAGAGACGACAAAAAGTCCTCAACTCTGCGTTGTGTAAACACTTAATAGTAGGTCTTGGTCTCCAATATAAAGCTTCGTAACCTTCCATAACAAATTAAAAAAATAATGCAATAAATATCGTAGAGTAATTCCATATTAACTATAGTGGCTTAAATCTACAACACGTATACGAGTAATATGTGAAAAATAACATATTTGAGACCAAACCATTTATTTAAACCCTTAACCTCAAATGCATTTACATATATTATATTAATAAAGTTTAAATACTTGACGTGTTACAATATCTTTGTTAAAAAAAAAATAAGTTCATATTTATTTTCTTAAATAATTTGTATAGTTCTTAGATATTGCTTGATAGAACACACGCTTCTTCCGATACAAATTTATTGGTCTGTAGTATAATCACCGAATGGATGCTACGTATTACAAACTTACCTATATTCATTTGACAACTATAAATATTACAGAAAAGCGATGATGTACAAATTACATCAGAAATCATTTTAGCGTACGAAACGCTATATTGTATGTAAACTATTAATTTCAACCCGTTTATGAATGAAGTGGGTTATTAATTAGTGGAGTAAGCGATTACAGAGGATTAATTGGGTAATCCAATATGAATTTAACGATGGGCTACCGACTGTGAAATCCGATACCTATATATGTAGGTATATCATCCGTTACATATATTTAATACATGTATGTATGTATGTATAGTAAATAGCGTTTTTTGCGAATGTGACGATTTTACATGATGCCAAATATTAAAAAAAAAATCTTTAATATATCAGTACATTAATATCCGGATGACCGAGCTTTGCTCGGTTTTTTTTTTATAAATTGTGTTTTTTGGAAATTAACAATTGATTTTCTTAGTCTAACCTGAAAGCAAACACTCATTGACTTCGTGTTAGTTAACAACGCCATTTGCTGGAATAGCTTTAGTGTTATTGTGTCGTTAAAGCAATTTAAAAAAATAGTATTATTATTCGCCGATAGATGTCAGGAAGAGTCATTTTTCAGTTTAAATTGGGACTACTCAAACGCCACCTTTTGACATTTTCTAGAAATAATTCCTAGCTAGATCGATTTATCGCCCCCGAAACCCCCCGTAGATATAAGATTATAATCTAAGGAACGCTAGCTAGACCGCAAGATTTATATGAACTATAAACCGTTTTTAAACGTTTAACGTTTTTATCCATGCAGGGGCGGAGAAAGAATACTGACCTCTGCGACCGGGGTCGGCCTGTCGTAAAAGGCGTCAAAACAACCCACCCTAGCTTCGTGGTAGGGCCTCAAACCCATTTGGATGACGACTACTTTTGGTCTTAAGTATACCGCCATAATAACTTTGTTGTGTTCTAGCATTAGTGCCCCAAGTTCCTGTACCCTTATGGGACAGCAGCGTTTTCACGATGTCACTGGCATTGCAAACACCCATAGGCGACGGTGACTGCTAAAATCTAAGCGGGCCGTCAGCCTGTCTGCTGTCCTACAGTAACAAAAAAAACAATTTGTTAGTAAAAAAAATTTGCGATACAAGTTTTCGTCTATTTCAGGGTAAAATGTCTTATTATAATAAAAAATATTTTATTTATAAAACTAAATAACTACTGTTTTACGCATTATATACAACCATCATAAGGAAAAAAATATCTTTAACATTACAAGGTTACGTCATCACCCAGAAACCTGAAACACTAAAGGAAGAAATCCCAAATCCAAACATGCCTTCAGTATCAAGACATGACCCCGAACCTGTTTTCGTATGCTCTTTAGGTATGACAATGTATACCGAGTCACTTCCGAATTCTCCGGAGAATTCGCTCAATATTCAAGACACGGAGTAACTTTATCTCAATACAAATACAACCGTATCACATACGTTTAAGGATTGATTTCTAACGTCACATTTAAGGCTTTAAATAGTTAAAGAATACGAGTGCATTCTCGGAAGTTCGTGAAGAAAATCCATTGAGGACCGGCATGTGAAGATTTCATTGTTTTGATAGGTTCGATCGAAATTAAGTCATGTTCATGATATTTTGGTAAATTTATAATAAGTGTTTTTGAAGTGTCCGATTCATAAACACTAATCTGAATATGTTTCAAATGACGAGTTTATTCTAATCTAGTTTGGCCTTTGCTCTTTAGGAGCACTACATTTTATTAAATAAAAACAACGTAAGAAAATAGATGAAATATAACTTGTTTTGGTTTTTGTAAGCCATGGCACATCTACACAAATAGGCATATATCTTAATATTTTTTATCCGTCCAGGGGTGGAGAATGTGGTGAAGTGGCTGAAGAAAACTGTACTGACCTCTGCGGCCGGGGTCCGCCTATCGTAAAATACGACAAAACGATCCACACTAGCTATGTGGTAGGGCCCCAAGCCCGTCTGGATGGCAACCACCCTTGGTCTTAATCATACCGCCAAAATAACTTTGTGCTGTGTTCCGGTATTAGTGACCAAAGTTCATGTACCCTTATGGGACAGCAGCGTGTTCGCGATGCCACTGTCGTTGCAAACACACATAGGTTACGGTAACTGCTAAATTCTAAGTGGGCCGTTAGCCTGTCTGCTATCCTACAGCAATGAAATATATAACATTATATTTAGCTTGAATGATTTTGACGAATTTTTTTGTGAGTGTTCAAGTGGATACGAGATTAGATTGACAATTCGGTCCACTACAAAATATGTTTTTTTTATTTGTATGGCAGAACAAATTTTGCCGGGTCAGCTAGTATACTATGTAATACCCAACAGAAGATCGTGCGGCTTCAGTTAGGGGCTCAGATCTAAACAAATTTAAGCAATTAAAAGAGGGAATATAATTTACTATTAAAGACAGAAATTTGCTAAAGTTTTTATCTGCTCATTGTTTGACTTACTCCATATCATAGATTGAACTTCTTTTTATATTTTTGTAAAATACAATCTAACTAATCAGCTTATTTCATCCCTACCGCAGCATATAATCTGCTTTTCATTTTTTGCTACATCGATGTCAAATTACCTTTTTTAATTCTATTATAAATTACGATCTAAATTCGTGTGCAATATCTATCAAATAACACGTTATTTGACACTTCTACGCCTTAGCTACTCTTAGAGAATATCACTTGATATTATTTAGTAGAAATTCTAACACGCTTCAAACCACAAGTTAATGCAATATCCAAGTTCGTTAAATAATTCAAAGGCGTTGACGTCACAAGCTCCACCAAGCCAAGCACCGAGTAAAGTCAGCAAATAAATACAATTTAGCAAGCAAGAAATCCGAATAGATATAAAGTACTGTGGAAATTTGTTTTTCCATTGAGCTTTATTTCCGTTATTCTCAAATAAAAACCAATTCTCTGCACTAGGTAGTATAGCAGGGCGTTTTTATAAATTAGAATTGTGTGTTTTCGGATTTTTATAATATGTAATTACTATTATCTACTAATATTAGAGGACCCAGCAAACGTTGTTCTACCAGATGAATTTTAAAAAATCTAAGACTATATTCAAATTCATCAAAATTTGTTCAGCGGTTTAGGCGTCAAAGCGTAACAAACAAAGAAACTCACTTTCGCTTAAATAATATTAGTTAGGATAGATTTCTATTGATGCTCAAAAATAAAATACGCACGGTGACCAATTCCAAGGTTAAAATCCTAAATTGGCATGCACCGCTTAAGTAAACTTTCTCACTTTACGTGCACATTATAGCATGATTGCCATGGTCTAACGACGAAGTAAAACATCATGAGTAAACCTGCATACCGATATCATCGGCATGTGTTATACGTTTGTACACATAATAATATGTGTATCAAACGTGTCAGATATTAATTAATATAGCTGATGTTCAAATATTTCATTCCAAAATGTATTTAATCGAGACAAATACGACATTTAATGCTGATAACAAGTAAAATGAATTATAAAAAAAATGCTTTCAGATTATATACATACACAGTAACCTGTCGTGAATAATTGCATTAAAACTGCAATTAAAATAATTAATTTTTCAAGTGAAACGTACAATTTTTTACGACCGATAAAAATGTAAATACTACATTATTAATAATATAAAAATGTTTTTCGGAGTAATCAAATCATTGTTAAGTGCGCCTTTAGCCCATATCAGCTCACAAAATTAATTAATTATTTGGATTTTGTTAATAGACATTCGTGCGACGCAGCCAGTTGGAAATTATTAAACGTCCCCTGATATTAGTTTATAATTTATACAAATAATTTAAGTGTTTGCACATCAAGTGTTGATGCGATGATACGTATATCGATCAGATATCTAAAACACCGACGCTCAAAGATGTAAACAACGTTGAAAGGTAAGATTTATGAATAAAAGCGTATGATGAACGAGAAAATGTGAAAGTAGCAACTTAAGTTATTTATTCAGTGGGTTATAAATCAGATCGACATGTGCACACGGCACGAGCGCGCGATAGCGAATGACGGGCGCGTACGCGTACAGGCGTACACCGCCAAGGGTAGGATATTTTGTTAAAACAATACACGCACACAATAACAAACATATTTTTTACGTAAATATATTACGTCTCTCCGGGTGCAAAGTCACTCTGAAGTTAAGAAAGATGACTTTTGCATATAATATAAAAGAAGGGACGATAAATCGTCCTTGTAATATACAATAAACAGAGACAATTTTCCGCGTTATTTATTGGAATAATACCGTGTATCGGGAGCTTTTACGCACATCTGCAACTTTATGAGAGCCAGACCCCAGCGGGGCTACCAGTATCAATAACAGAAGCAAACGATGTAAAAGTTGGACGTTGGTCAGTTGAAACTTTGTTACGGCCGAGCTCCGAGCACTTTGTCAATAAAAGTTTCAAAGTAATCTTACCTTGGGACTATCTTGTATCGTTTTATAAACTTAAATAAGGATGAGTTTTAGTACTTTAACATTTCATCTGTAAACATTTGACGAGGGATTGATATTAAGGTAGTAAGTATATCTTTATCCATGCAGGGGCGGAGGAAGAATACTAACCTCTGCGGCCGGGGTCGGCCAATCGTAAAAGGCGACAAAACAACCCACCCTAGCTACGTGGTAGGGCCTCAAGCCCGTCGGGATGGCGACCACCGATGGCGGTCTTAAGTACGCCAGTATAATAACCTTCTGTTGTGTTCCGGCGTTAGTGACCCAAGTTCATGTACCCTTATGGGACATCAGCGTGTTCGCGATGCCACTAGCGTTTCAAACGCTCATAGGCGACAGTAACTGTTAAATTCTAAGCGGGCCGTCATCCTGTCTGCAGTCCTACAATAATAATAAAAAAATACTGATTCTACTGTGTTACCAGTCGCAACAGCGGTGTATGGCGGATGAACTAACGATAACAAACAGCCCGCAAATCCACTGTAAAATTGGTGAAATCGGTTGAAAAATATGCTACCGTATAAGCCATAGTCTCTGAAACAAAGTAAATAGAGAATTTAGCGCGGCCACAGGGATTAGTCGATGAAAAGTTTCGTGGAGGGGCTCCGGCAAAGTTTTCATCTCTTGTTGATGTTCGGAAATAAAAAATACTGTAGAGTACCGGTGCAGTGGGGGCCAGGGGGAGGGGGTGGATTATCACCGAGAGCCGGCCGACGTGCCGCAATGAATAATCGAGGTCGGAGCGAGACGATTAAAAGTAATTCTTTGTGAAGACGACGATGTTTTGTGCGGCGGCGGACCGCGAACCCTATTAATCGTAATACGACCAAATTGACCCGATTTTTTATACTTTAAACTTCTATAATAGGGTGATGATATTATAATGGGCAACTTTTAAGAAACCTTCGATCCTTATTAAGTTTAATGATAGCTACTATTAATTTCTGTTCATTTTTGTGTTAGCATTAACATGCGAGAAGTTGTGTTAAAAAATAATGATTTCATTCTGGTTTTCAGGTTTTTCTATGCTGTAAAGAATTATTAGTAGACTCTATAGTATTAGTAGACCTCTGCGGCCGAGGCCGGCCTGTCGTAAAAGGCGACAAAACAACCCACCCTAGCTACGTGGTAGGGCCTCAAGCCAGTCTGAATGACAACCACCTTTGGTCTTAAGTATGCCGTCATAATAACCTTGTGTTGTGTTCCGGCATTAGTAACCCAAGTTCCTGTACCCTTATGTGACAACAGCGTGTTCACGATGCCACTGGCGTTGCAAACACCCGTAGGCGACGGTAACTGCTATATTCTAAGCGGGCCGTCAGCCTGTCTGCTGTCCTACAGCAATAAAAAAAAAGGTTCCCTATCTGGTGAAATCATATAAAAATATCAAGAGACCTATTCAATCAAAATGTATAAAGTTACAAGATTTACTCTGAAGACGCATTATATGTTATATTATATAGACGCATATTGTGTAGTAAGAGCCCCCGACTCTTGTTCAAGAAATATATTTATTATCTATGTTTTCTCTTGTGTGAGTAATATTATTAAAAAATAACCCTGTGATCCTGACTAAGAATAACTCATTTTGAATAAGTCATATTCATAAGGAAGAATAAGTCATTTTGTTCGTAGGGCATTGTAAAAGATATTAACTAAATTACTTCTGCTAACTACCAGGTAGCAAAGGAATATCTCACATTACAAAGCAAAAGCTTGGATTATAAATGGAATGAAACCCGATTACTTTTATAAATTTATAAAAAAGAGATATATTTAACAAACCCAAAAACAACGGACAGACAACAATCTTCTACGGATACAATTTTTTTACTTGCTAAGCCTATACCTACCACATCAATCGTGGCGTACTTTGCTTATGATGTCACTGTTTCGTCCATTAATTAAAATTGTTTATTACTACTTCTCTGAAACCTTTTATAAAGATCTTGTTATTATACGTAATTGAATTTCAACACGATATGAATACTCCGTTTTGCATGATCAAAACTCAATCAAATTTATACTCTACGGATAATGTATAAGGTGTATTTTAAAACTTTTCAATAATCTAGAAATGGTAAAAGGGGATATATTTGATTTATTCTTGGCAGTTTATCAAGTGGCATATTTGGTCCGCAAATGGGGAATATTCGAGCGATGATAAAGCTTTATTTGGCGTATATTGAGTGAAGTGCCCACACCCTTCGGTCATATCTTACGAGCCGTGGGAACTACTGGTGGTCATTACTTGTCATTACTTTGAGTGTATTATTGTTTTTTATATGAAGAGAAAAAGTTATGTCGTAGTCCAGTTTTATTGTTGTGTTCATATAGTCATTAATATACACTTCTCATCAAAAAAATGGAAACACCCCTGAAGTTTGGTTTTTAATGAGTTTATTTTTTTTTACATTTAAACAAAAATATAAATAATGTCAATTAATTGTGGATATTATTAGGTATTATTTAACGAATATTAATGGTTCAAATCAAAATTAAATTTCTTTAGCTATTGTGTTTTGTTCCACAGGTATGTTTTTACCCTTTAAGAAGAAATTGTTAAATGTTAGAAATAAATATGTAAAACAGAAAAATGTTAAAAAGTTTAAAAAGTTAGTATCTCATATTTCCTCGGATGAACGGATAAGCGTCACAATCTTGTGTAATGTTATCGCACTCTTCTTGTATAGCTTTTTTTAAGCTGGCCAAGCGTCTCCGGAGCAGGATCTGTCGCTCTGACTCATCTCTTCAACTCATCCCATAGGTGTTCTATGGGATTCATATCCGGGCTTCTTGCTGGCCAGTCCATAACCACAATACCGACTTCGCTCAGGTATTCATTTACAATGGCTGTAGTATGAGCCCTGGCCTGGCCTGACCTGACCGTAATCGAGGTCCAGATACAAACGCAAGTTCGGTTTTTATATCGGCGCTTATGCCTCCCCAAACCGTCCATGAACCGCCACCACAACTGACTCTTTCTTCAATGCAGCACTGTGCAAAACACTCTCTCTCTTTTCGATACATCTTCTTTCTTCGGTCATTACCATACATCATGATCCTACTCTCGTCAGAAAAGAGAACTTTGCTCCATTGAAGGTATGACCAATTTAAGTGCTCAAATGCAAAATTGAGGCGCGCTCTTCAGTGGTCTACCGTCAATTTTGGGCCATTAGCTGGTTTATAAGGTTTCATGCCAGGCTCTGCCAATCTTTTTCTTATAGTAGAATCGCTTATACTCAATCCACAAACCTCACGGAGCCGCTGCTGCAGTTGCATAGAGTTAAAGTGGCAATTTCTTAGAGAAACTAACACAAAATACCTGTCATCTTGCTCAGACGTTACTCGATTTCTACCAGATCCTGGACGGCGAGTAATCATACCTGTCTCGTGTATGTGTGTATGAAGAGATATGGATAAATTTAGTTTATTTTCTTCTGACACCTGAACCCTGACAAACAAATGGAACAGTTGCCTTACTCTGCTGTTTCTGAACTTAAAATTTTTGCTATCGGCTTATATCGTTGTAGTGATGAAGTTAAGATCACATTGTTTAAGTCCTTCTGCCAGCTTTTCTACACGTGCAATCTTTGGACTGACTACACACAGGGAGCCGTCAGTGCTCTGCGAGTCCAATACAACAATGGGTTCAGGATGTTGATGGGGTTGCCTCGCTTCTGCAGCGCATCGGGAATGTTCGCGGAAGCGCGTGTTGACGATTTCCACGCTATAATGAGAAAAAGAGCTGCCTCATTGCTGCATCGAGTGCGGGGCGGTACCAACATCATCCTGAGCACCATTGCACAACGATTCGACTCCCCTACACTGATATTATGTGTGCGAAACTGTTTGACGCACACAAAAATTGTGACTAAATTGTGACGATTTTACTAACATTAAATCTGGATACTTACTAACCCTATGACATGTATTGTTTGATTTAAATAAAATTATTATTATTATTATTATATATTTCAAGATTTGTTGCCGTTTCAATAGGAATATTCGAAATATATCAATACAATTTTATTATTACACATGTGATCAAAATAGCTTACTTATCATTTTGATTATTTCTATGAAAATATATACATTCTTGGAAAACTGCTAAAAATTAAATAGTTAAAATACGCTTAAAACTAATTACACTTGTCAAAATACAATACAGACCGCAACAAACATCACAATCACAATTTCGAACCCAATTTGCGTACAGACCAGACCCTAGTCAAGCATTGACAGCTTTCAAATTCGTCTGATAACATATGCCATTCTGTTATCCACGCTCACAATATTGATTTCTGTAGATATCTCAAATTATACGCAACAGAATAAGAATCCGAAACATACATATGTATGCTTCGGAAAAAACATTGTATGAGTTTTCAACGAGATATAAAATTTACTAGTCGAAGTAATCTGTGTCAGTCAGTGTTAAGAAGATAGAAAGAGAAAGACATGCAAGATGGGCAATAGTGTTGTCTTATGACAGAACTAAAAATAGTAGACTCTAATTCTTTATTGAAGAAATGAGAAAGGGTTATGATTCGAAAAAAAATTTTTTTCAATAAAAAGTATCCTATGTTATTTCTAATATCTCTAAGAATATGTGTACAAAGTTTCATGATTATCAGTTAAGTAGTTTCCTCGTGAAAGCGTAACAAACAATCTTACTTTCACATTTATAATATTAGTAAGTATGAAATACTTTTTGATCTTACACTAGATTAAGACAGAATCAATTAAAGTATCGTATAGTATATCTGTTACATCACATCCCTATGGTGTGAAATAGCTAACGACACATGACCACGTATAAAGGAGTCATGAAGGCGTCATAAGTAACGCCCCGCGGGGAATGAACCAAGGCGGCACCGGATCGCACATCGAAACGAGTTATGAATTCTAAAGTGACATGAAAAATAGCGAAGACCGTGGAAAGCATTCGAATATCCTTCAACCGAAACTGAAATGTGAGGATGCCATATCATAAACTGACACCACCGAAAGCGGAAACGTTTCTTTTATATAGCTCGGTTCATAAATAGAAAACCGTTCAGTCTGTTTTCGGCTTTTCGAATAAAATGATGATAAAATTATAATATATACTTTCAAAATTAATTCAACGATGCGTTTATAGTACAGACTACATTAAATAAGTATTTAACGTATTATAACCTAGGCAACGTGAGCCAATTACCCACAATACAAATTATATTTCATAAACTGTGGGTCCCAGTGAGTTATATGTTCAAAATGTGATATTGGTTTACATCATAAATGCTTCGAAAATTAACATTATGGGCAACAATCTTTGGAAATAATAATTTTCAGTATGATTTCAATAAATAAATACCTAGTAATAAACGTTTGTGTAATACAATAGAAAATGTTTTTTTTTTTTGTAATCGTTTTGATCTAGCGAATATAGACTGTAGCCATATATGGCTACAGTCTATATTCATTAGCATAAGCCTAAATAAACAATTGTTCCCATCTCAGAATCACACATTTCAAGCATTTAAACATAAACAATTTAATATTAACTACCTACCGGAAAAACGATTACCTGTACTATTTTTATATCAGTTTCATTTACAACCCATATGTTAAGTAACAATAAAACATTTACCTCACCGCTTAAAGATACATTTATATGTAAGTATTTATACAGGCTGGTACATATACCAGCCTGTATAAATCATTTCATTTAGTTGCATGCAACAGCTTTCACACGTCGTTGCGCATTCGGGGGTCACGGGTTCAATTCCCATCATTAGTCAGTAGTTATTAAGGTATAAAATATGTTTATTAATATTATAAAAGAATATACCCGCCAAGCTTGAAGTCTAATTTTGTTTGATGATACACACAAATGTGTGATTGTTACCTTCACGGTCAGTAACAGCCAATTACATTCCAGTGTACAAATTAAGAGTAGATAAAAAGAAAAACAAAACAAATATTATTTATATAATATAATATTTTTTAAATATATGCTATTTAATAAAGATATTATATTATATCTACTTAAAATTCACAGTCGAACGATTGTTGCAAGGCGTTTATACCGACATCGAAGTTAATTCCATAAACATTATACACCACTGGCTTATGCAAAACGCCTATAAACGTTGAAATATTACTCGAGAGCAAACGCAAGACTAAACGCTCGTTCTAATGTATTCGAAAAGTTATTTTATGTACTGCCTATAAAAAGTATTATACGGGGCGGGTCGTAAATTAAAATTGTAACCCCCAATGCAGGGGTCGTATGACTTAGGCTTAGTTTAATTTTTGTGGATCAATTTTTCGAGTTAATGACTCGTCAGTAACGCTACGAGACTTGTTTTGAATGAATAGGTCAACAGTGTTAAAGGATATATTCTACTTAGGATAATAGTGGACGAAAGATAAATTACGAGTGGACTTGTCGCGTTGTAGACTTAGTATTCATATCGACGACCTCCGTGGCGTAATGGATAATGTACGTCTGTAGGATTTAGAGGTCACGGATTCGGTTACAGGCGCGCTTGTGAGTGGTGATGTATAATATGTATTTATTTACAAAAGAAAGTATATATGTAGTAAATTAGTTGTCTAGTACCCATAAAACATGTGTTGTGCTACTTACTTTGGGACCAGGTGGCGTTGTGTGAAATTTCCCAATATATTTATTTATATTTCTTATTGAATATATACAAATACTTTTTTCGAACATTTCATGGGTGAACCCATACACCTAGTTCAAAAGAAACCTTTAAATACTTAGACGGTTTTCTAGAGTTTTTCGTTTTACTATTCGTATTATATATTTAGTTTACTGTTCGTACTCTCTAAGGGAGGCCTTAGCAATGGCTCGTTGTGGGCTGTTATTATATTATTATCTAATATATAAAATTCTCGTATCACAGTTTTCGTTGCCATACTCCTCCGAAACGGCTTGACCGATTCTCATGAAATTTTGTGAGCATATTGAGTAGGTCTGAGAATCGGCCAACATCTATTTTTCATCCCCCTAAATGTTAGGGGTGACCCACCCCCAAATTTTTTTTTAATTTTTTGACATTTTATTATTTATATGGCAGAACAACGTTTGCCGGGTCAGCTAGTGATAGATATAATGATATATTACTCTTTTAAAGTCGTCCTAAGATAATTTTCATAATCTGTATTTATGTTGAAAAGGATTAAAATAATGAACCGATAGGATTAGGTTAATAGAACGCAACGTTCAATTTAGTACATTTAAAAATATGGTAACTATCTTATGAATTCTCTCCCTGCAGGGGCGGAGTAAGAATACTACCTCTGCGGCCTGGGTCGGCTTGTCGTAAAAAGACGACAAAATAACCTTAGCTACGTGGTAGGGCTCCAAGCCCGTCTGAATGGCGACCAGTCCTGGTGTATAATTATGCCGCCATAATAAATTTATGTTGTGTTCCGGCATTGGTGACCCAGGTTCCTGTACCTCTATGGGACAGCAGCGTGTTTGCGATGCCCTAGTGTCGGAAACATCCACAGGCGACGGTAACGACTTACTATTAAGTAGGCCGTCAGCCTATCTGGTGTTCCTCAGTCATATAAAATAGCCTAAACTTATTTATTTTAATACAAACAGCCTGTAAATCCTATAATAAACAACTTTTGTCAATAATACTATAAATTGATAGTAATAATATAATAAAACTAATATGCATTAACATTATCTTACAAAACACTTATAACACTAAAACTCGGCAGCATTTAATAATTTTTTTTTTGGTCTCGGGGAAAAACCTCTCTTGAGGGGTTCCCCCGGCCCGGGGGATATGTGGGACTCCGAGAAAGATGTTCGACCATCCGACTACCCACTAAAAACCCCGCTGTTCTCATTTCGCCCACGCCCGGGCCCACGGATATATGGCCTGCCGATCTCGTGGCCCGGGCCGGCGCCGGCCCACCCTTTGTCTTAAGGCGGGCCCCTTCTAAATTGTTGGCGCCAGGGGTCAGGATTTCGTCCCCCGGCGCTCTTCTGAATCAACAGTTAAGGGGGGCCGCAGAAAAGCACGCGGCCCTAAATGCCTCTTTCTCCTCCAACTCCATCCAAGCGGATCTGTCCTTCTCTTTGGATATCTGGCTCGAGCCGGCCGATTGGAATTAGTTCTTCGCACCACCGTTCAATGGATCTTTATTTTCTTTTGCCTGTCAGTCTGAATCAAATTGTAGAGATTTAGTGTTATCAGCTGCATATCACATACCTCACCCATTTACATTTTAAACGACAAACGGTTTGGGGGCATTTAGAACTTTAGTTTGTTAAGTATTTTTCATTTATCTTTTAATTTGATCCCAAAACATACTGCTTGCAGAAGCCATTGGCATATTTTTTTCATAATATTTCTATTGCGAATTCATGTCTGTGGTTCTTAAGTCAAGGAAGAAATTCAAGTTTTTGCAGAAAGGAAAGCAATACATTTTTAATTTGAATCGCACTTAAAGTATAGTAGTATAAATTTATAGTCATATGTGAATCGGCAAACCCCCAAGTACAAATCAATTTTTCCTCAAAGTACACAAAACCAATAATAATTGATGACCCGCCCAGTCGCATATATATCAGTTTCCAATGGACATCCATCCCACGAACAAATAAAAAGAAAATTTTATTATAGGCTCAATACTAGATTTTATGTGCCTCATGCGGACTGGTTGAAATCGGTTCAAATCGCCTCGGACCAGTATGAACAGATTCGTTGTTCAGCAAATAGTCGTAAATCTCGAACATTGGCGAGATAAGCCACAAAAGACTAAAGGGAAGAAATAAAGCTTCATACACACTTTTTTTACTACTGTAGGACAGTAGACAGGTTGAAGACCCACTTCGAATTTAGCAGTTACCATCGCCTATGGGGTCAGGCCAGGAGTATCGCTGACACGCTACCATCCGCGTAGGTACTGAAACCTGGCCACTTATGCCAGAACACAACACAAGGTTATTATGGCGGCATATTTAAAAACCTCCTTTATCCTGACATAAACATACTTTATCTTGATGGGACGTACAGGTTTTCCTGTACATGTACCTTAAGAATATCTCGGAAAACTGAGAGTAAGGCTTTGCAATTAGATATGGATTATACTGAATGAAAAAAATCAATTAAAGCATAAAGATTTAAAAGCAAATTCATGTACCAGGTATTGTATGTTGTTCTGTGATTAAATGTGTGAAAAAATAACAGTGCCGTCTAGGGACGCCCGACAGATGCGAAGCTTCTTAAAAAAAATGCTGCACTTTTTAACCTTATTTTTTCCAACTTTATCTTCAACGAATTCTAACCAAACTATTAATTTCATTATTTTCATCGTATTAAGTTATACTAATTTACTCATAGAACCATATGATAAACAGTCGTTAGCGTTATAGTCTATGTTTGTTGTAATCATCTAATACTTATTCACGATAAAAACGATTTCATAAGGTGATGGCCACGCACACTGAGGTGGGGAGGCAGCTGCCGCGCGCCGCAACTCGCGTAATGGTACTAAATCTGACGATTTTGTATAATTATGTTTTGGATAGAGAGGCCGCGAGGCGAGCACCCTAAAAGTCCGTATAAAAGCTTCGCTTGATAAAAAATTACGTGAAATTATAAAAGTATACATTAAAATTAGACGTGTTATTGGGGAGTATGTAGTCGCTTATTTTCCTTGCAACAGCCTCAGAAGTTGCAAAGCAGGGATAATTTTAGTGCATATTATATATAAATAATTAAACAATTTTAAAATACATATCTGACTCAAAAATATTCTAGTGTTAGAACATATTATTTTGAATAGAAAAAAAATTTAATTCGAGTTAACTAAATAGGTATGTATATTTCTGTTGTTTCACATATTTTGTGGACAGTCTGATGTTCAATAAAATGCGTATATATAACATTGTTTGCGGTGGTCGTAGTTTATTTCAATTATACCCTGTCGACAGTGGTATACCGTAAATGCGTTGTCAAGGTTTATTTAATGCAAATATTTAAGAGATAATTTTGGTGTATGCAAATTTATTCTATACATAGTATATTTAAATTTTTTTTGGTGAGGGACAG
Organism: Malacosoma neustria; assembly: GCA_963693495.1. Classification (NCBI taxonomy): domain Eukaryota; kingdom Metazoa; phylum Arthropoda; class Insecta; order Lepidoptera; family Lasiocampidae; genus Malacosoma; species Malacosoma neustria. The sequence continues at coordinate 5,350,739 of OY856381.1, read as the reverse complement.
CAGACAGTCTAACGGCCCACTTAATAATAAACAGTTACCGCCGCCTATGTATGTTTGCGACGCTATCAACTCTCATAGGAGTTTATCCATGCAGGGGCGGAGAAAGAATACTAACCTCTGCGGCCAGGTTCGGTTTATCGTAAAAACGATAAGACAACCCACCCTAGCTACGTGGTAGGGCCTCAAGCTCGTCTGGATTGCGACCACCTTTGGCCTTAAATATGCCGCCATAATATTTTATTGCTGTCCTACAGCAATAAAAAAGGAACCTCGATCACTAATGCCGGTTACACAAAACAGCACACAGAATAGAAAAAAAATGAAAGAAAACGTTTTTTGTCTAAATCCCTAAATCTTTTTTTGGTGTAACACTATTTTTGGACTAACTGTACCCACTTAGATATCAATTGATGTAAATTTTAACACAATTGTAATAAATCAATCGGATGCTATCACACTCGAAGACTAACCTAGCAGTCGTTGTTGCGAATCCCACAAAGGCGTCAACCACTTCTTGCTAATTGTAAATATTGTAACATAATTGTCACGTACCGACTGTGAAGGAACACATTGTTATGGAACCTGCATACCGAAATTATTCATTTATGTAAACCTGCCAATGGCTTTGCACAAACATGGCGGGTATGACGCCCTTCCCATGTAGGGAAAAGCCCAGCAACGGGAAGTTATAATAACATAGCACACATAACGGCTGCTACTATTTAATCATCTTGACGTCATTCAGTCATAGAGTTAGTTTAAAGTAATCTGTCACATTTATGTGAAAATTAACAGAAAGAAAGTGAAAATCCCCTGGTTCATGATCATTGTTAACTTTTTTACTTATCCTCGTTATTTACTTTTTATAAATTAAAGTTGACTTTAAACATTAACGCTGTTAAGTTTTAAGTTACTTGCTACATAATGAGATGTACGAAGTCCGAACTACTATAAGGAAATGAAGGAAAAAAGCATTTTGATGAGAATCGTCGCTAAATGAGCTCACATAACGCCAATTCGTGTCACTTCGGGCTTTATAAAACAAAGATGCGAATTAATGGCTTTTATTCCGAAAGGTCTATTGTGAAGGCCCGTCCCAGGAGTATACCCTTCCATTTCGCAGAATTGGACGTGCACCGTTGCCAATTTAACATGATCCACCGCGACCCGTGCAAGTCATATTGATAAACGTTAACGAGAGACGAATGTTAAGGACTTCACGGCTCTTTATCGGCTGGACGTGTACAAACGGAATGGATACGAACCCCGTTTATTAGATTCGTCGCTTTCTTTCTTTACCTTTGACAGAGAGGTTGGCATTGTCTTTTGAGGCTGTACAGTGTGATGCCTATTTACCGCTTGGAATCGAAAGGCGTATCTAATAATCGAATATAGTATACAGTCATACAGTGAACGACGCGTGACCCAATTGCGCCGGAAATATAATAAAATAATTTTATATTGCGCTTACACGTATATTGTGTTCTATAGTATGACAGATTACAAAGGATAAAGTAAGTTGTAATAATACAAATGCTAAAGAAGCGGAAGCAAAACATAACGTAGATTCTAACGCAGTCGTAAAATACACGACAACATAAAAAAAAAAACATTCAGGGAACGCAATTCAGTTATAAATATTATGAAAAACTCACATTTTGAGCATTTGCCGTTTCTGCATCGTTCTATTAGTACCAATATTATTACAATTTATCTAGTAATAATCTATAAAAGGATTATGAATATTTATGTCCTTGATTACATTTGCTTTTTTTAAAGGCATATCTCTGTACTACGTTAAAACCCTGTATTTTTTATAGTATTTTTACGAATATAGATAGACTTAGAACAAATGTATTGTAGATCACATAAAATACAAATATTAAGGTGTGCGTGAAGATCACAGCCACTGACATGGCCTTAGAAGGGAAGCGACTACAAAATTCCAGAAACAACCGACATAACTTCAACTATAAGGTTATACGAGTCAGGGGTCATCGTCATCACGGGAAACGTACTTGAAAATTGTGGACAGTAATTAGATAATAGTGCCAATCAAAAATAGTATAGTCTGTGAAAGTTTCAGTGGATTCACTGCCAAGCATTTTGACCAATATACATATCACCGATTCGGCCGTAGTAGAGTTTGGACAGTAAATAGTCAGATATTTTTCAATATTTTTCAAAACATTATGATATTTTTTTGGGCAGTTGCCGAAAAAATTAATTTCATTTCCTACTTTCCCATTATAAACTACCAATGATAAAGGGGAAAATTGCCACAAACTAATTGTCGGTAACTAATGACCGACATGACGTCTAATGGTTTAAACGAAATAAAATGAAATATGTGTATCTAAGTATAAATATTTAATTCATTAATAACGGATGATCTCCATGGCGTAGCGACTAACGCACTTCGGTACGCTTGCGGAGGTCATGGGTTTGATTCGCGTCTCGGGTCTGGGTGTAATATGTATTTATTAAAAACAAAGTATATATATAGTTTATCAGTTGTCTACTACCCTCTACTAACACTACTTACTTTGGGACTAGATGGCGCTGCGTGAATTATGTCAGTATAGGCAGTAGTTTCATAATTCACTCGAACAAAGTTTTGATCATAGCTGGTTAATAATAAAATTCTTTCAGAACGTTTGTCACACTATTATGTGCTCGAATATTGTTTCGAAAATACATATTATCAGTGAATATAAAACAAAACAGAATCCTATTCGAAATATACATGCATAACTTGTGTGTACAAATACAGAGTTTGCACAATACACATTTGTACAAATATACAATTTATGCATATATACACTGAGTATGCAATGTTTGAGTGCAGCAAAGTAAACCGCATCGAACGGCACCGCCTTTCATTAGGGTAATTGGCAGTCAAACGCGTGCATTAACTGACGCGTTTGAAGATTATTTTGGCCGTTGTCTCTAAATACAAACATTTAATATGAGTTTATACCAATACCAATATTTCAAATACAGTAAAAGAGATTGGAATGATCAGAAAAGTTTACTACGGATTCTAAGGTGTCTTTTGGAGTATTGCCACAAGGCAAACGTCTGCGCGTCCTTTTGTGTAAATGCATTTGCAGTATTTTCATTTACCAAAGAGTCACAAGGAATAAGTGGAAATGATGTGAATAAATTTAATTATATAGGAAGGACGTACATCTAAACGTGAAACCTAAACCAAATAGTGCTCTTGGATATTTGAGGGCTAATCCATTTAATGCCTGTCTTATCCGTGCAAGGGCGGAGAAAGTATACTGACCTCTGCGGCCGGGGTCGTCCTGTGGTAAAAGGCGACAAAACAACCCTCCATATCTACGTAGCAGGGCCGCAAGCCCATCTGGATGGCGACCACCATAATGGTCTAACACTAAAGTATGCCGCTATCATAACTTTGTGTTGCGTTCCGGCATTAGAGACCCAAGTTCCTGTACCCTTATGGGACATCAGCGTGTTCGCGATGCCACTGGCGTTGCAAACACCCATAGGTGACGGTAACTGCTAAATTCTAAATGCGCCGTTTTGCTGTCCTACAGCAATAAAAAAGTGCCACTTAAACCGACTTAAATGAGATATTAAAAATAACACATACATTTATGACACAACGACATCTAGTTCCAAAGCAAGCAGCAGAACACTTGTATTACATAGCAATTAATATATAATATAACAATTAATATATAATGAACAAAATATGTCAATTGATATATTTTTATAAATAAAGACATATATATATTATATATATAGGTACGCCCAGATTCGAGACGGGCATCGAAATCATGACCCTTGGAAGCGATTCGACGACAGACTTCAGGTAAAATACTGATCTTCTAGTTGGCTCGAATCAAACACCGAACATTTAAAAATAATTAAACAGAGTTTAATTATTAGAGAATAATTAAACAGTTAAAATAAATTTGAAAGACAAATCATAATAAACTTAAGCATAAATATTTATATTCCTACTAAGTGATATTTTTATATCAAGTCCATTTTTGAGTGACGAAAGATAAGCTCAAGTCATCATGAGAAATCTAAGTCAATTTCAAACTTCATCCGCATTAATCTTAACTGTAATTAATTATTCTAAAAATTATATCAAATAACTGCACTGCGTAATTTTATGTTTTCAATTTCAAGAAATGTTTTAATACATTGGCAAAACAGTGCACTTTGCTTTTTGAATTCATAGAAATAGAGATTCTTTAAATTCAAAAAGCAAGTAGTATTTTAAAGCTGTGATAATAAAGAATTTAATTATGGTTATAGTAAAATGTAATGACCAAACATTGCAGATTATTGTCATAGAATACACATGGAGAGAACATGTTGCCCCGACCGCATATAATGTGGGATAATGGCACGAAGAAGAAGAAGTCTACAGACCTATCTATGTCCATATTTCCCTAGGTGCTATTTCAAACTTTCATTTTGTAACCAAACGGTTTTATTTTATTAAAGGCAAATATTGTCTGTATCCCAAAATCCTTAAAAAAAAACAAACAAGGTCCACCCTCTCTTGTTTCTGAACTAGCTAAAGTAATATGTTTGTCGCCTTTAAAAACTTCCTAGATCAATAACAAGTTGACTATTTTCTTATTTCTAAAAAAACAACATAGATATGATTTTTTAAACTAAGTTTAGATTTTAAAATAGAAGCGTTAGAAGACTACATTACAAAATAAAAAGAAGTTGTAAAAAAGACTGACGTTTATAAAATAAAATTCACCAGTCTCAAGATTTAGTATAAACACTCAGCTGTGATTTAATTTTGTCATTGCGAATAAAGAAAATACTAAATGAGCAGACGTTCGACAAAAACAGAAGAAAAAATCCGAGTTTTCTTATAAACAAAAATTAGGTTCTGTCTTGAAAATTGTATTAGCATAGAAATTTGACACTGACTACGTTTACCCTTTAATAAAAAAACACAAAGACGTCTTATACAGGGTGGAAAGTTCGTTTCACAGGGGTCACCAAGTGTTTCAAACTTTGACTTTTCTCAGCGATTTTGACAGATGTGTTCCTTCGGGGAAAGAAGTTTAATATAGGCCTGCAATTTAATAAAGCTGCCAACATTAAAATAAAACAAAGGAGTACTTAGGTACTTTATGACGTAATCAACACGTTATAGCGTATATTAACCTAATATACCATGCGTGGAAATAACTACGACTGGAGAGCCTTTGGGATGTAAAGGACCTCTCGGCGAAACCTTTTAGGACGGTAATGGATGATCTTTCAAAAACAAAAAGGGAAGTCAAATGTATATAGAAGTTGATAGTAGGCCGTGTATAAAGCATCTAATGGATTTGAAAGGAGCGCCGGTCCCAAGGGCATATCATTCTTTTAACGCAAATGGATCGGACTGCAAGTTGGTGACCACTGTTACTTTTGTTTTTGCCTTTTATTTGTTCCACTATCACTATAGATAATTTATAAACAAGTTTTTGTTTTGTATATGTCATGTATTATGCATATCTTCATCGCATTTTTACTTATAAAGAAGATTAATTTATAAAGAAGACTTGTGGAGAATGGTTTTGTGGCTGTGAGTACGATCTCTACGTATGTTTTACGTACACAACGTGACAGTTTATTCTGTTTTTAGTTTAAATGATTGTCAAATTAAAAACCTGCTGATAAAGGTTGTAACATAGCAGTAAGGAACTGTATTTAAAACTATGTTATTTTTTTATGAGACGAAATATATAATATTTTTCTATTATCCATTTCATATTATAATGATAGTCAAACTAAGTGTATGTTTATTTTCTTATTCCAAATAATTGTATGTTAAATCTTCACATACATGGATCTTATAATTCTTAATAAAAATATAATCTTAACACTTCACTTAGAGCTTTACTATGGCAAATCATCTCTGAAGCTGAAACTGTCATTAAATGTAAGATTATATTTACAAATCAAATTCAAAGCCACCAGTTAAATAACATTCACAATAAATAATTTTATTTGATTCTTGTGCTTTCATTTTATTATTTTCAATTCTCTTCAATATCAAAAACATGCATAAGTACTTTCATGCACTCCGCAGTACTACATAATTTCTAAGCCAAAAAACCAGAAAAAGTGTGAGTTACAACTAAAACACACATTAACGTGCTGTATAGTGCACTAACGGTCATAACTCAGTGTCCAATGGATGGAGTCTTAGAGCATTTAAGTATGGAGGTGATATAGACATTACTATGGGTCGTTTATTCAGACCATAAGAACTTCATTATATTATACTAAAATTCAAAATTCAAATCCTAGTATATCACTTGTAAAATAATAAATAGCTCTAACTAAGTTACAAATGTTCAGAAACTGAGAAAATCACGATTAAAATTTGTTTAAATAATTTCTTTCTAAACATTAGTTCATAGATCACAAACTGATGAACCAACTTGTTAAATTCAGAAACTTAGCTTAAAAGTCAACAATGATGAAAGTAAGTATTCGATTAAAATCCTTATAACATAGTTTTAATAATATGACCTCCGCTAGTGTGAAGGCTTTCACATGCCTGCGGGGTTCACAGGTTAATTCCTGTCTCAAGTTTGTGTGTTTATGTGTAGTATGTATTTAGACACAAAAGTTTATAAGCAACAAATTAAAAAAGTTCAGTACAAATAAAGCACAAGTGCTTTGCTTTGCGGGACTTTGACGCTGTATGAATTAATAATAAGCCCCAATTAATAATAATAAAAAAAACTTATGTTTACTAAACACTTACACAGAAAAAACATTGTCGTGCAGTTATGTTTTGAGACAGTACCTATTGGTCAAACATTTTTACCGCTGCTTCTGTCACAATAACAAACAATAGTTCCATACTATCGTATTTTGTATGCCTTCCACTTGATAATATGCCTCAGTGACCACTTCACTTAGGTGAATGCTCTAGGGCGAGCCAGACCTCCACTTTTCCACTTTTTTACTCGTATGTGTAAACGCTAGCTTTTTTCAACGAGCGTACTTAATCACCTCTATTCGCAGAAAATGTTTTACTGTCGCGAATATTTATTTTGTGTAGGTCGCGGGGTCATTTAAAAAATTAATTAAAAATTAATCCAGCCTGGTCTTTAGATGAAATATTTATTTTTAACAGCAAGACATAGTTTAAATTGGGTTTAGTATAAAAATTATATCATCAATCATTTATCACAATTATATATTATCAATCAAATATTACCAGTTTAATTTTCAAGATAGAATTAACGAACGACAGATCACATATTTTACCAGCAAAAGTACGATACTTAAATAACAAAAAATTACATTGAAGAACATAATATTCTAGGTATTAACTTAATTGTTCATCATTGAATCCTAGCAGATCTTCTTAGACATACATGCCAATGACTATTCGATATATCGAACAGTCTTTCTATATATCTAATAGTTCTTCTATAGAGAAGAACGGAGAATGTACACCGAAAAAGCATTTAAAATTGCATCAGGTACTCAGATATAGCCATACGCGTTATTCAGCGTGTAATTTTGGTTTGGCATCTTTCCTTGTTAATACCTTTTTTTGTATTAAGATAAGAAAACGGATGGATTTTGTCAAATTTTTACCAGGGCGTCTATCAAAAGCCCTTTCAATTCAGAAAGGAATAACTAAATTTGTATATTAAGTGGTTAATGAAAGTTACGATCGTATCGCTAACCGAACAAAATTTTAGCAACTCATCAAAAGCAAAATGGCGTAAATGTTCCAAAATAAGCACAAAACAAACACGCGATATAATATTTAGGGAATCAATTACCTAGAGGTCGGGCGTAAAATTTATTAACAAAACTCTTAAGGGCGAGACGTAAAACTAAATGGCGGGCATTTCGAATTAAAGCGAATTGATTGAAGTAAAACTCCGTTTTGTACTGTTCGCTTTGCAAATGGATTAATTCTGTCTAATCTGTTATATCAAGGTGTATTAATGAAAAATTAATTTTCAGACTCACAAATTCGTATAGTACGAGATAGTTAAGTGTTATTTATTACGCTCAGAGACCAACCTATAGGCCACAGTTTCCAATTCACGGTGGCACATCTCCTTAGTTTGTTCCGACTAAAGAGCACATCGTAGCAATGGTTAGCACGCTTAGGATACTCTGCGTGCGCTTGTATGACACATGCCAATAACATTTACATAACAATATTGGACTTTTATAATTATATTGTGACCATTAATTGATTCCAAATAAAATCCCTCGCCCACCGCCGAACCGCCATCTTGTTTAGGCGATTGGACGACCGTGCCACGCCAGCGCTCTCTATTTAGAATTGATATGCAATGTTTGTACTAATTCAAACAGGAATATCTATACACTTTTAATTTATACAATTTAAATATTTTAAACTCTATTTAGTTTATGTCGCGAAGAGGTCGAGAACAATATATAGCCCGCCATCCGTTTTGGGCAATAGTGGCGCGTATACCATATTCCCTCTAGAAGGAGGCCCAAGCCCAGCTGTGGTAGGTTATGGGCAGTTAATTTTATATGTTCTTTATGATATCCTTACATTTACATCACAATTAAAAGGTCTTTTCTCCGGGTCTTAAGGGGTCCAAATAAACTTCATCTGCTAATTGAACGACTGAGCAAAACAATGGATTCTCAAAAAAAAGCTATCCTTCTTAAAAAAACAAACATCCATAAAAAAGTCAAACCCGACGTCAAATATTTTACAATACGTTGATTGAAATCAAGTAAATGGAGAATACAAACAAAGTAAGCCAATTGAGATGTTAAGGTACAAACTATACACATCAAATTGTAATTCCGGCCACTAGTCTGTTGACCTGGCTCATTCCCTTTTATGGGGCGCCGTAAAGGGCACCGTGATCTGAAAAATCAACCCCTAAATGTCGAAGTGCGCAACGTATGCTAATTTGATTGACCATGAACACATTTATGTTGACGACAAAGAACGATAAACAACTTTAGTTTTATAAAAATGTATATTGCAAATATATATTTTTTGAACAGTAACTTCGTATTCAAACACTGTATTTTAAGTTATTAAAATATTAAAAATATAAGTAGTCTCATTAGGACATTCAAAGCCTACTACTACTAGCTGACCTGTCAGCATATATCTACTAGTTTACTAGGTTCTAAAAATCTGGTACTATATTTTCCTACAGTCGCTCCTGTAACTTGATTTTTGAGAACTACGGCCTTCTAATTAAAATATTTTAATACAACCAGAAATTGCAATTTGGTTGATAATTATGAATATTCGCATTTTGAATACAATAAACATGAACTTTGAACATGAAAATAACTTTTTCACATTATTTAGTTTGTCTAAAAATTTATAAATAATTCTACAATCTGTTTGAATATGCATTAGGACAAATAAATTTAGATTTATTATGGCTAAATAAAACTTCACACTTTTGCGAATAATAAAATATTTATAAGTATTTTCAGTTCTACTTTATGGTGAAAAATACTTAATATAGTATAAAATAAAAATACTTAATATAGATTGGTGGTTGATTGGCGCTGCTTAAATACATTTAATAAAAAAAAATTAATCAACCACTCTTTATCAAAGATATCCTGTTAAAAGAAGACACAATACAAATTATCAGTGATAGCCCAGGGGTCGACATTCGACCATGATTCATTTAATTTTTAAGTTTGAACTTTATAAGGTTTCTTTTGTCAAAGGCTATCTATATAATCCAAAATTTCATCATAGGTACTCAGTTATAATTTTCCATTTTTCTACATCAGTTTGAACAGCATCACTGTAAAACTTCAAAATGTTTTGCATTGCAACCTGCACTGTTAATCCATTTCGTAACCATATATACAAATTACTTTTACATAATTTTATTACACTTGAGCAAGATGTATTTCACAAATTATAAATAACTATACAAATAAAAATATTCCAAAGTTTCATTCTTTGTTATTGTCAATTTTGACATTTAATAGGACCAAAGAGAATATAATCACATATGCCTGTGTGTAGACAATTAATTTTAATTTATTAAATATATATTATTAAAAATTGTATAATAATATTATTATTATTTATTAATTAATTATTTAAGTACTTACTAAAGTTTAATATGAATTTATATATTATATTATTATAAAATTAAATTTAATAGTCTTTACCAGGCCATAAACTATTAAAAAAATAAAACAAAAGAGTAAGTAAGGTATGTATGTATGTACATGTTGTGTATAATTCGAGCAGTAGTGTGCGTAATGTTTATTTTAATTAATTTAATGTATTTCTGATGGATTTTAGGCAAAAAATAGCTTTCTGCACTTCTCCATATAAACTGTAATTGTGCCAAATTTCGTACTCCTCCGTCCGCGCAATTTTCGTAAAAATGGGTACAAAGTTTACGCTTCACGTATTAATATATATATATATATATATATATATATATATATATATATATATATATATATATATATATATATATATATATATATATATATATATATATACATACATACATACATACATACATACATACATACATACATACATACATACATACATACATACATAACTTCTTTAAAATTACAACAAAGATAATACCAAATTAGTTCCGTTTGTTTTCTATAGTTCATTGTTCAGAAAGATCAAAGCAAATAAGCAGCGTTTTAACAGTGTGACAATTTTCAAGTAGAAGTAGAACGTACAAGAAAATAGATAGTTAACTTTATTGTAAACGAAATAACTTTGAAAACATTGGAAATCATTTACACAAACAATACCTACTTGGACTTACAATGGGCGGCCTATTCACTACAGGGCGATATTTTCCAGGCAAGCCGAGCTAGTTTTAAATAGACTTAGAAGGGAGATATGACAATAAATAATAATAATATTTTATTTACAGAATATAGAAACTATTAATATAGACTTTATACAGTTGGTATGAAAATCCCTTAATAGTTGTAGTTCCATAGCAGAATCAACTTTATTTCCATTACAATAATTATTGTCTCTCCGCAGTTGATTTTTGATGATAATTAGCGCATAACATTGAATGTTATAGCGCGATACGCATTTATGTTTTTATTGTCAATTATTAACAGTTACTGTTATTTCGTCGGCATTTTCGTTTATCTTTAATATGTATTTAATATGAATTATTGCTCTCCAGTCGTTTTCAGAAGAATCGTTTTTTAGATAAACCTTTAGAGCGACTTAGTTTGTTCTTTGATTACCCTTATACAATTGTATTATGCTTTTAAAGCTTTGCTCAATTTTTTTTTATAAAATGCGTAGTGCTTGCTAAGCGGTATCACTCTTAGATCAACGTAGAGGTTACGGGATTTATTCCCACGATATCATACAGTTTTTCTGGCCTAATATGTATAACATAATTGTCACGGAAGGACAGTGAAGGTAAACATGGTGAGTACATACTGACATAGCCGTTTTGTGTAACCCGCCAATCGACTTTGATCTAACGTGGAGGGGGTATACTGTCCTTCCCAGAGGGATGTCCAAACCTAACCTAAGTGGGACGTTTATTGGCTGTTACTATGAATTCTGTATTGGTTTTCCTCCACTCTGTATGAAACTTAGCCAGACTTTCCCGTCCTTCAATTTTCTAACACTTTTTTTGATCTTTTCTCAAAGTTTTAATTTTTGCAGTGATACATTTTATATTAAAAAAATATGATAAAGGTGTAATAATATTTTCTTCCTAGTTCTCAAATGTCAGTGGAGCATAGACTTCAAAGAGATTTAAGTACACAAAATAAAGAATTACACAAGGTACAAAAAAGACGTAATATATTTGCGCACTAGGATACGTAAGAAACCATTTTCTAAAATCCTAGAACAAACCAGAGCTATATTAGCCATCAATTACAGCAACTGTTTCCCATTACACTGTTGGGAATTACGAAAGTCGGCCATCGTGAAGGCATATTGCATAAGAGGTTTATAAAATGCCCGCTCGACCGTTCGACGGCCGGCCGTTCGACTTTATTGTACCATTAATGGTCGAATTAAGGTCATCTGTTCAGAATGATTTCAGTCTACGTGTTGCATACGATAAAACTGTTTAATTAGAACACTATTCGAGCGTCTGCATTTTAGTGGCTATGCATTTGACTCTAGATCAAAAAGACCGTCTTTTTCAAAGATTTAGAGGAGAATTCGCATGAATTTACTGCTCACAAAAATTTGGAGATTGTTTGGGTTGATTGTTTTTTTTTCTCACAAGCATATCTTTCAGCTGCTGTTTTGAAATATGAATAATCTACGTCTACTTGATTGAGTACCTATCTGTGGCACATTTACACGAGAAAATACCTTCAAGAAGATAGATGAAGTAGATATGTTCTAACGTGATTTGTCAGAACGTATTTCACTTATCACTGATTCTCAAACACAGAAAATCTTAAACATGGTTTAGATTGACTAAACTTTTATGTATGTGAAGTAGCAAAAGAAGAGATCCATTTATCGCCATGTATCGTTAACCATGAAAAATATGAAATAACCTTATTTTTTCATATTTGTGGCCAAGACGGTCAATAATATTTTTCTCCTCCACTTCGAGTAATTTTGACTTTCGAACATAGTGCAAAACATTCAAAATAGAAGAGAAAATAAAATAAGAAATAAAATATTACCAAGTATCAGGAATATACTTATTCAAAAACCTTTAAACCGCCACTTTTGTTGGGGGGTACAGTGACGTTTGTAAAGAACTTTAATTCGAATCAACTCCAAATCTGGAAGCATACTTAATAATATAAACAACAACCCTATAAGCTATTATGTACGATGCGAGTCACAATTCACTAATCTCCGATTGTTACAGATTATTAAGTAACCATTGACTATTCAATCCAGACAAAGGTATACAGCAGTGGAAAAAAGCCGACGTGGTGTGGTAACAAACAATTACGATCGATGTATCTGTTAAGGAGGGGGAAGTTTGAATACGATAGGAGACAATAGTGTATCGGAGTATCTTGAGTGTCCGGATCTATTGGATTACGCACTCCACACAAATAATTATAACAAAGGGGACTAATGTTACAAACTATCCGTGATTGTATCGAGGATAACGATGTTAGTATTGAAAACCAATTTCGAATTGTTGGTAGTTTTGAATAGATAGGTATTATGAATAAATTAGATGATAGATTATTACTTCTGCCAGAAATGCCACTTATATCTGTGCGAAGAAAGAATACTAACCTCTGCGGTCGGGATCGGCCTGTCGTAAAAGGCGACAAAACAACTCTAGCTATACGTGGTAGGGCTCCAAGCCCATCTGGATGGAGACCACCTTTGGTCTTAAGTCCTCCTCCTCCAATCGTTTGCTCACTGCTGAGCGTCGTGATGCTCCCGACCGATATCACGACAGCACCGCTTCCACTGCTCTCTGTCTTTGGCATGGTTTAGGGTGTCTGTGATACGCGTGCCCCGTTGGTCTTAAGTATGTCGGCATAATAACCTTGTGTTGTGATCCGACATTAGTGACCCAAGTTCCTGTACCCTTATGGGTCAGCAGCGTATTCGCGGTGCCACTGGCGTTGCAAACATACATAGGCGATGGTAACTGTTAAACTCTAAGCGGGCCGTCAGCCTGTCTGTTGTCCTACAGCAATAAAAAAAATAATAGTTTATGCGTAAATTAGAATGTAAAAGAGCATTCTAGATAATAAATTATTATAATCATTATTATACACTTCTCATCAAAAAAAAAAATGGAAACACTACCGTACCGCAAGTATTATTCAGGTGACATTTAAATGAAAAAGAGGATTGATACCATTTAAAAAAATACGCCAATAAATAGCTGACAGTTTAGTCTACACAATGGTGTACCAGAATTCCAAATTATATTTTAAATTTTCGAATTTTCATAAAACAAATGACTGTATAGATTGTAAATAATGTGTATTCCTTCAGAATTTCTGCACTTAATCACATTTTTTTTGGATAAATTATCGTTTTTTTAAACTGAGCTCAGCGTCATTGTGAACTGTAATTCCAAAACGTTGTAAAATCCTACCAGATATATTTTCCTAAAAAATATGGATAACTCGCCCACAAAAGCCGCCCAAGTCGTGGCGTTGCTGGATGCTGGTTCAGTCAGCATGTTATGGCTACTCTATGTCCAGGCTCTTGTAGACATAGAGTCACGTTTGAGTAAGATGACTGGTATATTATGTCAGTTTCTCTAAGAAATCGCCACTTTAACTCTATTCAACTGCAGCAGCGGCTCCGTGAGGTTTGAGGATTAACTATAAGCGATTCTACTATAAGAAAAAGATTGGCACAGCTTGGCATGAAACCTTATAAACCAGCTAATGGCCCAAAATTGACGGTAGACCACCGAAGAGCGCGCCTCAACTTTGCACTTGAGCACTTAAATTGGTCATACCTTCAATGGAGCAAAGTTCTCTTTTCTGACGAGAGTAAGATCATGATGTATAGTAATGATCGAAGAAAGAAGATGTATCGAAGAGAGGGAGAGCGTTTTGCACAGTGCTGCATTGTGGCGGTGCATGGACGGCTTGAGGAAGCATTAGCGCCGATAGAAAAACCGAACTTGCGTTTGTATCTGGACCTCAATTACCGTCATTAAATGGGTCACGTTACATCGAAGAGTTTTTAGAGCCTCATGTGGTACCCTACGGACATTTTACTGGTGAACACTTCATATTTATGCAGGACAACGCCAGGGCTCATGCCGCAGGCATTGTAAATTAATTAATACCTGAGCGAAAGCGGTATTGCGGTTATGGGCTGGCCAGCAAGGAGCCTGGATATAAATCCCATAGAACAACTATGGGATGAGTTGAAGGGATGGGTTAGAGCGAGATATCCTGCTCCGGAGACGCTTGGCCTGCTTAAAATAGCTATACAAGAAGAGTGGGATAACATCCCACAACACAAGATTATGACGCTTATCCGTTACATGAGGAACCACAGCAGTGAAAAGAGTCCGGGGAGGAAATACGAAAAACTGAATAAACTTTTTTTAACATTTTTCTGTTTTACATCTTTGTTTCTAACATTTAACAATTTCTTCTTAAATTGTGAAACATACCTGTTGAATAAAACACATAAGCTAAAGAAATTTAATTTTAATTTGAAACATTAATATGCGTTAAATGATACCTTATAATATCTATAATTAACTGGCACTAATTATATTTTTGGGTAATGGAAAAAAAAAGATGATAAGTGTATTATAAGAAGGTGGCCAATTCCAAACATTATATTATTACAAATTTATTTTAATCAAATTTACGTATATATATCAGAAACAACAAAATAACTTTATGGTGCAATGAGGAAAGTATCTTTAATAATAATTAAAAACATTGATTTACAATGGGTCAGAAACAACTCAAAAACAGCTCTACCGTAGGCACACAATACTATTTTTTTCTCGAAATGGAAGTGTCGTCACGCACTTTTAAACCATCCGGTGTTTTCTGCTATGCCTCGCAGCGCCGGAACTGTGAAACGTGACGTGAGACTGAGCCGACTGGCGTGGGCTAGTTCAGACCTTATTTCATACATAAAATTTATTTGCAAACAAATAATCAATTTAAATATCTAAGATCTCACACGTTACATAAAAAGCTCCGTCAGTCTCAAATAGTTTTGCA
This sequence comes from Malacosoma neustria, assembly GCA_963693495.1. Lineage (NCBI taxonomy): Eukaryota > Metazoa > Arthropoda > Insecta > Lepidoptera > Lasiocampidae > Malacosoma > Malacosoma neustria. Next base: position 5,335,067 of record OY856381.1, on the reverse strand, counting down.
AGCTGGGTTACAAATTAAAATTCAAAATTACAAAAGCAAGCAGGTTTTTTCAGGGTAGGCGGACAAAAAAGAGTAAGCTCCGAACAAAGTAAAGTATGATGCTCGATAGGAGCTAAACTTAAGAAACCGGGGTAAGAAGAAAGACTCACTTCAATGCGTTTCCTGCATCTTCTAACGTAACTTACTTCCTGACGAAGATTAATCGAGAAAACTGTTTCTTATAGCCTAATCTATGTTTATATTTACCTATTAGTTCACGCCTAGTTATTATTTAAGACTATATTCCATTCCCGTTACTGACGTAGAGGCGCAGCGGTACAACTTTTATTTGCCAACAAAAAAATGTTTCTCAATTTTAGTACGAAATTCAAACTTATGGTACTTAAAATCAATAAGGAATATAAAATTTCAAATATTCAAACTTTGAACACAACACACGCCCACCATAAAACCAAAACATTGTTGTAAACGAACAAAAGAAACTTTCCCCTTTTTCGATTTCCAACAATACGAAACTCGAACGCAACAAAACCAGTAACGAATTCGAAGGTTCGCCTTCGGCTCTAAATTCTCGGCAGTCCCTGTGACCATAAAAGAGTAAAGAGGAGAACAGAAGCTCAAGTAATATTCACTTTTATGCCTTCTCATATTCTCCTCAAAACTACTAGTGTCGTTGTAAAACGTTGTTAAAGTAAATGTGTGTTCATGTATCAGTCAGAAAAAAATTCTAAGCAACTGATTCACTTACTTTAAAACAAAATTTTGAAAGATAAAATTTTATGCATAAGTGTAGAACGCGAAAAAAATAAACTATAAAAATAAAGATATCGGGACAATTCACAAGACGCCATTTAGTCCCAAAGTAAGTAGGATAGCGCTTATGTTAGATAACTGATATAATACATATATAATTTTCAGTCTCGAGACGGGAATCGAACCTGTGCCCTCGGCAAGCGTACCGACATGCGTTAGTGGTTACGCCACTGAAGTCGTAAAAAAATATCGTGGTTATGTAGTAGATCTTTGTATAACTTCTTATAGCACCGTTTCTTTGTGCTCAGAAAAACGTTGCTATATTATTGTCTTCTCAATGTGACTGTGTGACTTGAATAGTTGCGAGTCATGCACCGCATGTTTTCATAATACTGGGCAACATTTTATTATATATCGTACATTATTTTGGAGCACATAATATGAGGTGTAATTTCTGTGTTATTTGTCTTTTATGCTACGACTCTATGGTGAATAAACAGCACACGTTCACTGGCATCTATGTCCGATTCCCACCGAAGGGTTATGCCTCGGTTGCGTACAAATGAGGGTCTAATTGTCCGGAGTTCCAGATACCGGGTCCATTGAGTCCCTGGTCAGTGATACATATACGAGGTAATGGCAACGACACCGCATATCTTGTTACGATGAACTCATCTCGATTTAATGTTATTTTAAAGTTAAGTTTTATATTTAGCGAGTGATGTTCACGGTACAGCTTACTCTGTTTGCGTCAGCAGTATTCCACTATTTTACTAACTAAAAGACGTCTAGTTAAGATTATGATCAAAGTTAGTGGGCATTAGACAAAGTTTAGGGAAGATACAATTTTGGAACAAATTGATATTTGAAGTTATTTTCGTAATTTAGAAGTGTAAACCTTAACTGCTTGGCCAGACAGCACACGCGGGCGCGGGGCGGTCGCGGCGCGGCTACTTAATTAAACATATGAAATCGCCCACGTGCCCACTACGAACACTCAAATAAGGTTTCATATTATGTTTAAATATGCCGCGCCGCAACCGCCCCGCGCCCGCGTTTGCAGTCTGGCCAAACACTAAATTACAATTCTTTTGTTATGTTCGTTTTATTTTTGATACACTGTCAACATATTGTGTTCCTAATGAATTTATAAAATATAATTGTTAAATATCTTATTGAATTTTAAATCAAATCGACGGCCCAGCGCCTCCTTGTTTTATAGCTGTAGGACAGCAGACAGCCTGACGGCTCACTTACGAGTTTAACAGTTAACGTCGCGTATGGGTGTTTGCAACGCCAGTGGCATCGCGAACACGCTGCTGTCCCATAAGAGTACAGGAACTTGAGTCACTAATGCTGGAACACAACACAATGGCCCTACCACGTAGATAGGGTGGGTTGTTTTGTCGCCTTTCACGACAGGCTGACGCACAGAGGTCGCAGAGGTCAGTATTCTTTCTCCGCCTCCGCACGGATACGGATTAGATAACAAAATCTCAGAGAATATCGACAATAAACTACATTTATACTTTGAAAAAGTCTAACACACATAATTATACATTTTATCAGCATATAACCTACCTCTGTACTGTTTGAATTTCCTTTAATCTATACATAAATAAAAGTACACAACAATAAACTTGGGCAAAATAAAATATTGGGCAAGCTCAGTTTCTTAAAAAAAGGGGAAATATACCGCATAACTTGTTCACAGCTGAGTTCTTGTATTAATTTCGAATCACGTTCGCCGTTATGAATATTTCTTGTGCTTGCCACTTCTGTTTCGGCATAATTCGGGTTTCTGAGCGCTGCACTATATTTGTACACTTAGTATTAAAGAACGAGATAGTTATGTGTACAATATAAACGTCTTTTTATCACGCTTTTATTAACTTGTCTTGTATGTCTCTTCTCTTTCGTTGCGCTCTTGTCAGAGCGGTCGTGGTCATCATTTTTCAGTCACACGCCTGACAATCCGTCTCCATTCCTCCCGGACAGCTGCTTTTCGGGAGCACACGTGTACTGGGACGTCCACTGCAGCCTTTACTAGGTCCGTCCATCTCATAGGCGATCTGCCGCGAGGTCTTGTTCCTTCTATTTTCCCTTGGACAACCAGACGTTCGATGGAGACATCGTCACGCCTAGTCACGTGACCAATGAAAGTGAGAATTCGAGTATGACTTGTATGTATCTAGTTCCTAAATTTTCAAACTCGATTTTTACCCACATTGAACGAAAAAAATTACAATTTTGCACACTTGTCAAGACCTGATGACAATACACAAATTTAATAATATTATTCCATATGCGGATTATTTGGATTAACGCTTTCGCCATCTTGGAAGATGGCGTTAAATTAATAAAAACATTTACCGATTAGAAGTGGTTTCCTACGTGGTAGGGCCCCAAGCCCGTCTGAATGGCGACCACCTTCGGTCTTAAGTATTCCGCCATAATAACTTTTTGTTGTGTTCAGGCATTAGTGACCGAAGTTCTTGTACCATTATGGGACAGCAGCGTGTTCGCGATGCCAATGACGTTGCAAAGACCCATAGGCGACGGTATGCTAAATCCTAAGTGGGCCGTCAGCCTGTCTGCTGTTCTACAGCAATAAAAAACATGTACAACAAATAAATTATAGTTAAAAAAAACTAAAAAACACGCTTTTATAGTCCATCAAACTAAAAAGTAAAAAATATTTAAATTTTTTCATTATCATTATCAAAAATATTTAAATTCATTTAAATTTTGTAATTTTATTACAACGATGAATTAATAAAAATCATTATAACGTAACAAAAAATTTTAAGAAAATTATGCTATAAATATGTAATTATTAATACAAGTAAGTTTAAAGCATACTATTCATATTGTGAACTGGTATTTTAAATTAGTAACGGTCGACCGCTATTCAAAGGGGAATACAAATTCTATCACCTGAATGTACTCCAAAATATTTCAATATCGGTTAAGTAGAACAGCGAAATATAACTATGGTTCTGTCTATACACACGCCTCGGAACTTGTATTAAATTTATAAGGTTATGATATTCGTATAAGTGGGTTAATTCATTCATACAAAGCTCTTACTATGAATCTCAAGTTCTATTAGGCACTTAAAGGGGGTGAAAATATTGCGTATTTTATTTTTAGCGCACAAGAACAGAAGAAGGCCGTCAACGCGCTCCACACACATCAAACAGGAAGCAACGGGGACCTGCTTACAAAAATCATTAAGACAGAAGAATAGTAAAGAGTGCAGAATGGACCCTATACCATAATCAGTTGACACTAAGGAACGTGATTTATGAATGAATGAACGATGATTAATAACAAAAAGAGAGTTAACGCGATGTCGATTAGTTGCAGGAAGTCCTTTTATTCAACTGTGAGAAGCAGTACATGAAAATAATTAGGTATAATAAATTTACCGTATTAATTCTCAGAGCGCCATGTAGTCCCAAAGCGCTATAATTCTTACAATTATAGCGCTTGTATTATGGGTACTCAGCAACTAATTTACTTATTACCAGCTGGATGACCGAGCTTTTCTCGGTATTTTTTTTTTATAAAATTGTGTTTTTTGGAAATTAACAATTGATTTTCTTAGTCTAACCTCAAAGCAAACACTCATTGACTTCGTGTTACTTAACAACGCCATATGCTGGAATAGCTTTAGTGTTGTTGTGTCGTTAAAGCAATTTAAAAAAAATAGTATTATTATTCGCCGATATATGTCAGGAAGAGTCACCGTTTTGTTATTTTTCTTCCAATAAAAAAAAAGCGAATAAAATGACATTTTCTAGAAACGATTCCTAGCTAGATAGATTTATCGCCCCCGAAACCCCCCGTATACTAAATTTCATGAAAATTGTTGGAGCCGATTCCGAGATTCCAATTATATAAGTATATATATATATATATATATATATATATATATATATATATATATATATATATATATATATATATATATATATATATATATATATATATATATATACAAGAATTGCTGGTTTAAAGATATAAGATATACCTTTTCTTTGTAAATAAATACATATTATAAATAAATGGCATACATTAGAAAAAGCTAGATATTTTTGTAAAATACTACTGTCTGAATCCTTATTCACTAAAGGAAAAAAATATCTATATCTTGCAATTTAGGCTGATATGGTTGAAGCCATAAAACTGGTGGCGTCCCTTACTCAATGTATTCATTATATATGACGGGTGCTCGGTGTAGATGTTGTTTTTAAAATACGTGGCGCCAGTAGGGCTGACACCACTATCTTCGACAACATCATTCGTATTCATGATGAGTGGAGCAATACACAAACTTGGTTACTAGTAGATAGTTTATTCACAATATCTACTAAAGAGCCGATTCTTTGAGGCCCGCACAGGTGACGTTCGTATCGGTGGTTAGCACTTGACTGACTTGTGTACCGCCAGAGACCTCGTATTTATACGAAATTCTGAGTTAAACAATATGTGCTCGGGACTTTCCTCCAAGACGTCCCTTGACTTCACAGCCGGCAATATCGAAGATGTACTCCGGGTTTATTCTCCTAAATAATGTTTATGTAAACATGGTTTTCTGCCAACAGCCGCTTTGTCCTGTTTACATTTCGTTCGTCTTTATTCTGATACCGGCGTCATTTAACATGGCGCCGACATTTAATATCTTAATTAAATTAATAATAATAGTAAAAAAATTATACAAAGGTCAAAATTTATATTTTTGTCTATAAATATGATTCACGATTCACGACGCGTGAACCCGCATTTTATTTGAGTGATTTTTCGGCCTTCTTGCAACCGGGAAATCTTATTAATCTTAACAACAGCTATGAAATTGTAGGAGAATATTATTTCAAATCATTTCGTGATTTATTTTACAACATTAACATTTCATCGATTCAGATTACAAAATCAAAACAATTTAATGTTTTTCCGTTTGAATAAGAGCAATTTTGACTTCCATTTAAATTAAAACTTAAAAGGTGTACATACATGTTTTTTATATCCCGAACCCAAAATTCATTTTATATAGCCCCAATATACGCATATAGCATCATTCAATCCATCGTTCTATTCAGCTTTTCAAAGGCATCCTTTATCGCTGTTTTGAAATACTTTTGCTTAATCATTCGTCTGTATTGTATAAGCACCTTTAGGTACAGTTTGTTTTTAATTTTCCTCCTCAATATTCGACAGGTCAAATATTTGATTATTCATGAAATCTACTCTTTCGGAAACTTCCATTACTTTGTTATCTTTCAGAATTTCTTTACAAATTCTTTTGATATTGTTATTTTTAAAGTAACTCTCGTGGTATCATCAACAGGGATTTTGAAATTTATGTATGACATATTATTACGCATTTACTAAACCCAATAATAATATCAGACGTCGCACTAGACTTCTCCATGCAAGAGCGGAGTAAGAATACTAACCCCTGCAGCCTGCAGCTCAGCTACGTGGCAGGACTCCAGCCCGCCCGGATGGTAACCACTCTTGGTCTATAAGTATGCCGCCATAATAATCTTTTGTTGTGTTCCGGCATTGGTGACCAATGTTTCTATACCTCTATCGAACAGCAGCGTGTTCGCAGTGCCCTTAGCGTCGGAAACATCCATTTTGTGCCTTTGTGGTCAAGACAAGAAAAGCCACAGGGAAGCAAATACGCATAACGAACGCTGTTTATTATTTAACAGAACTCAACGGTGGGCCCGGGGATCTGTAAAAGCTTTAAATTCAACCAAAATAAAAAGCTTGTAAGACGAAATTTAACCAACCACATATAAATAAATAACTGTATCATACCAATCTTGAAGATTATTAACATGTAATGTATTTCCACAATATTACCTATGTGTACGTACGATGTTCCCTGCATACAATTTCGCTGAGTGCCTGCCATGCCTTTTATAATATATGTCTAGATAACGACCTAGAACGTTACGGCACTCAACTTTTATGTAACTACGTAAGGGATGCTTATTGTTGGAGATGTGTCGGGAGAGCGACTGAATTTGTTTTTTTATTTAATGATGGAGTTCGTGAACATTATAACTTTATTGATACAATATAGTTTGCTGATGATATCGCGCTGACAGATTCAGACAGGGGTAGGCTGGTGCGACGCGTGAAGGCATGGAAGGAGTATTTTGAGATCGGTGGTCTGAAGCTCGACGTGGTGAAGACCGAGTACTTGCCCGTAACCACACGGACCAAGTGAAATAACTGGGATCTGTATTTCACGCGTCTGGTGAGATCGATTGCGACGTCAAGGCACGCATTGCTGCCGAGTGGGCCAAATAGCGTGAGGTAACTGGTGTCATTTGTGACCCCAAGATGCCGGTAAAGTTTAAGAGACAGGTCTATAAGACCATCATTAGGCCTGTCCTTTTATACGACTGTGAAGCATGGCCGGTGTTAGAGCGACACAAGCAAGAACTGCATTCGTGGCAGTCTTCATGTCCGTGACATTGTGGATAAATTGCAGGAGTGTCGGCTCCATTGGTACGGCCACGTTTTACGGCAACCGGATGCTTACGCGGGAAATAAATATCTGGCCATGCCGCTACTACCGGGCCCTGGCAGGAGGGGTAGACTAAAAAAGTGCTGGTTTGACGTCGTAAATGGTGATATGCGTACCAATGGACTTACTACCAGGGATGCTGAATGCCGTGCGAAATGGAGTAGAAAAAGTCAGAAAGCGGACCCCGGGCACCGAAACGGAAGTTTAGATTGAACCGGGATACAACGCTTGGATGATGATGATACAATATTGTATACATATTAAAATATTTCACGGCTTAGACAGTCAAAGACATGAATAAGAGCACCGATTCATTTTCGTAATTACACATCATAGCACAAATTAGAATTATAAATATTAAATTGAAACACACATTTGTAATTGAATTATTAATAAAGTGTAGCAGGATAACCAGCTTATTACAAACTATTTAACAATAAAAGCGCTGATTTTTAGTTAGTATCCACCAGGAAAATTATTTTTTTAATTTTTCGATAAAACTAATTTTGCCATCATTACCGTTCAAGTTATTAATCAGGGTTGTATTCTTAGCAAACTTAGTAGCCATCCTTGTTAGCCCAGTTCATCCTTGAATACTATTACGAGGCAAAAATAGTGAATATTGTTTGAGTCGGTATCACTACACTCTTCTTTTCTTGCTCAAAATATAATAAAAAAGTTGCAATATATTTAGCTATACTTTTTACCCACAGCCTAAACGGAAACTTTGCATGAAAACATTAGAGCCTGTGTACTAATGTTTGATTCCAAAGATCTTAATAGGACCTGTTAGATGCTTAGATAGAAATTTGTCTGGGATAAAACCATTTGATAATATGAAACCTTGGTTTCTTTTGTTAATGAAAAGGACAAAGCACTTAACATTATTAAAGTACCGCCACAGCAGATATACTTCTTATATTTAGGAAATCAATATATTTGGCGTACGTTTCTCTTTTATACCTACAGTGCTGGCAATTTTATGAACATACAATTAAAAAAACTATTAAATTATTGGGTAAATTGATCAGTTACAGCTACCGTACTGGGTTTTTTTTAGAGGTAATCTGATAACTTGTATGACAGACGAGGCTATGGAACGTTCGCCGATCAACGTAGCATTACATAGTATATTTTAAGCAGTTTTATAAATGTGACTACAAGAAGTCTACAACCTAAACTCGTAGCAGCTACGACTTATCGCAGACAGCACTGTTGCGTAATCAACTTGTGGACACAGTTACTAAGCTTTGATATCCTCACTTATTGTCAAATAGTAACTTCTGTTATTATCGCATATATCTTATAAGAACTTATAATTTTAATACTTTTTAAACATTTCATTTTTATAACGAGAATCTAAACATCCATTACAAATTCTTCATCACTGTTGACGATAACCTTCAATACCAATACGGATAGATACAGCAAAATTTGTCAATTCAGGTGGTTCCCGCGCTCTTGTTATTTTGAGCAGTTACATATATACGGATCTATCACAACTCTACATACAGTTCCAATATCTATCCCCGACTCTATGGGATTTAAAGAGAATGGATATTAAACGCGAAATAAGCGATTCTTTAAATTTCGATTATAATATATTGCAAGTTATAAACAATATATAGAAAACTTGAATGAATGAAGGAATGAATGAAAACTCTTTATTGTTCACCTTAAATATACAAGAAAATGAAATAAACTTACAAGCTACTGAACAATGGGTGGCCTTATCGCTTAGAGCAATTTTTTCCAGGCAACCCTACGTGAGGAATGATGAATTCTCACATAATTTTGAAAACTTCTTCTTATCAAGACCAAAAAATAACAAATGAATTAAAATCAATATGTAATAAGTAATATACAATTACGTAAATAACTGTTCAGACACAGTAAAATATATTTTTATGATATTCTGCTAGATATTACGGAATCTTTTAGTATTGAGGGGCGAGATCAAGCCAACAAATAGATGTAATACCTAGTGGCCCCAAAGCCAATTTCTTACCGTAAATAATTGATGATCACATAACAAAATATTTTATTATTAACAACAAACAAACATTAACAGTTTAATTATACAGTAATCCAACAGAAAACTATACTCGTATATTAAAGGAATAACGCTTTCGTATTTTGAATTAAACAATAAAACAATTAATTTCCATTCTTGTGCACACAGGATTCGCTAATTCGAATAATTATTCATTATACGTCTGTTTTTTAATGGCTACTGCCTCCGTGCAAATACATTGCGATTAGATTTTTATTTTGGTTTGTGTTTAAAAAAAATTCTCAGGGTAAGCAAAGACTTACCATACTATAATACAGCTATTCAAATTCCCATCTTAAAATTGTTCATCTCGATTGCAGTAAATGCTTTCATTTTGGAGCGTGGGATCTTCAATAAATTATATGGCATAGAAGTAACTAAAATTGGTCTTTACACCTACCATATAGTAGTACCATAGTAGCTGTAAACGAAAAGTAGAATCTAAATTGTGGTTATTGCGGGAAAAAATTATCGTTATTTTTATGGAGTGTGTCCGAACGATGGACAGCAGGTTGTTTGTGTAGATTTTGTGCTACAGATGACTTTATTTAAAAAATAAATTAACGTTTATTTTTAATTTTTAAGATATCTGTTATTAGGATAAATTGGGGATAAATTGACATGACATTTTAACAAAAGTACATAAACAATATGGATAATTGGACAATATGGAATAAAAGAGGGGACGAATTTATCATAGAAATCGATATTTAATAAACAATGCAACCGACATTCAGCGATAATATATTGATGATTTCTCATCTTTACCATAAACAAGACCGTCGTCATCTCCCACGATTGAGTAAAATCCCAATTTCGATATGATTCATGAAAATATTCCCTTCCAACAAATTGAGCTGTCAAATCTATTACTTTAGGATCACATCCGTCACTTTCAACTACGGCTTGATGTGTCCGTAAAATGATTGATAACATGGTTTGTCTGATTTTGGACATGATACAAACATTGTTAAATAATATGAGATCTTATAACATTTACTTATTTATGAAGTTTAATTAATAATTTCTTTGAAAACTGATCTCTCCGCGAGCTATCCTCTATATCTTTAGAGATAGCAACGAAAATTAACTTTTTTTTGGTATATGTATCAAAAAAAAAAAAAGAAAACGTCACGGTGTTAAGTTTGTTAAAATTAAATTTGAAAATAATTAATAGATAGGTACATCAAAGTTACAAGCTTCAAGAAAATTAAATTTTAATAGATGTGTCCTATTTGGTTACAAAACAAGCATGTGTATCGAATTATAAAATAGCCTAGATGATTTATTACATAAAAACTAAACAATATGTTTAGTTACCTTTATCACCAAATGTATTGTGTTTAAAATCTTATATCTGGTTTAAAAAAAGTAACGTTTTCAATCGAAATATTACTAAGGCTATGACTGAGTAGAATAGACAGTTACAAATAAACACACACCAATTAGTTTACACTAAAAGTAAACAAAAGTTCCGTAAACAAACAAAATCGATCCCGTAACTAGTATATAATCAGGTTAGCTTGTGTACTCGTACAATTTACTGACGCCAGCACAAGTTATTACGGTTACCCGATTAAATATGTTTCTATCGGTCGTGGCTTACGTTGCGGCTTAGTATCACATCAACGAACAAACTTATCGAACAAACCCAGCAATATAAACAGTTTTAGCGATATTACCTGTTGGCCACATAGTTTGTAGATTACTCTGTTTAATATGCCATCCGTTTTGAAGTTTGACCACTGTTCGTAGTTGGATCGACGAAGCTTTAGGTGTTGTTGGGATTAATTGACATTCCGATACACGTATTATGTACAGTCAATGTTGCATCATAATTATGCAATATCTAACCCGCCAACCCAGCACAATCTTATTGGTCTCGAAATAAATCTCAGTGTCGCCCTTTGCAGGTTTTGTCACTATTATTATTAATTCAACCAAAATATTATTAATTTCTTAAGCAGATGCATGAGAAATTAATAATATTAGCTTAGCGGTTATTTTAATATTACAAACAGACCCTCCAATTTTATTTATTTGTATATCTATACAAATAAATAAAATTGGAGGGTCTGTTTGTAATATTAAAATAACCGCTTTTTACTAAGTGCATTCGAACGTATACACGGTACATATACCAAAACCAACATTTTTTAAAAAATGTTGTCTGTCTGTCTGTTTATCTATCTGTCTGTTTGTTCCGGCTAATCTCTGAAATGGCTGCACCGATTTTGACGGAACTTTCACTGACAAGTAACTGATGTGTCAAGGAGTAACTCAGGCTATTTTTATTTTAGAAAAATAAAATAGTTTTTGTTAAAAATGATAAGTTTCAGAAATTTTATATTTCAATTTAAGTTGACCTCAGATTTATATCATCAATAATATGAAATAGGGTTCAGCTTAGGCTGGACATTGTAGGCTGAATTTCCAATTTAGGTTAACCTGAGATTTTAATCAATCATATTAAGATATTGTAATCAATCATATGAAATAAGGTTTATTTAGCTTAGGTTGGACTTTGTAGGTTCGAACGCACGTATTCCGGAGTCGTATGGCGTAATATTTGCATTCGATAACACTGACTGTTTGCATGTTTCATTTATATTTTAGGGTATAGGGTTTTTAATCCAAAATAAACCATAAGATATATCCAAAAAATTCTGCCCAAAGTCACTATTTCCACGCGGACGCGGACTTTATTATTTTTCACTTTAATTTTCTAATTATAAAACTTTTATTTTTTAGCTTAACCAATTTATTTTATATATAGTTTTTTGAACAATTATATTCACCATTTTATATATTATTGGAGCGTTTTTAAGATCTGCGATGACAACACTCAGCAGCTTGAGGTATATACCTCCGCTTTTAAAATATAAAAATCAAATGCAAAAGAAATGAAAAAGAAAACGAAGTAACAAACAATTAATTATGCACTTTAATTTTCCGTACCCGCTTACAAATATCGGATAAGAAAAATCGATAGACTGGAAGACTTGCCTGTTTATGCAAATAGTTCCTCCAGAGGTGCCGCCACTCTCACTTCAATCCATTAACTCCCGATTAATTGACTTATTGGCAAGCGAAGATGCGTCTAGACACTTATCTAACTTATGTAAACTTTTGTAAATCACTAGCAACTGGCGCCGCTTAAGCTTGGGAAAATATTATTATCTTTATGCCTATCTTACTCACCAATAAAACAACTTTTAATTAGATAATTCCTTTTAATTTGTTCCAGTAGTTTTTGCCTTTAACGAATAAATATTTTATTTTATAATATTAATAGACTAGATGTATGTACCCACGGCATTGTTTGTGTGAAATTCAAGCTATATCAATATTTCTCGACTAAAAGTGTATCTTGTCTGAGACGCTTTTTTGCACTACGAGTGCAACCAAGTGAAGACGACAAACTAAGCTGATCACGACCACGTCTTATTAGCATCGTCCACACTCAAGTGCAATGAAGCATGAATAATCCTTTCTCTTAAAACAAAAACGACACCACTTCAGTGAATAAATTACTTCATCATGTACAATATACATATAGCGAAATAAGTGAAACATAAATGTTTAAATAATTTTTTAAATATTGAATATACAAACCCTCACCACAAAAATGGGACTAAATTCTATTTTAAAATGATTTTCACACTATCCAGTACCTCTAAGAAGGCAGCAGGGCAAACATTCATAGGCAATAGTAACTACTTACTACACTTACTACTTACTACACTATTAAGTGAGCCATCAGCTGGTCTGCTGTTCCTCACCAAAGACTTTTTTTTAATGCTGTAGGATAGCAGACCGGCTGACGGCCCGCTTAGAATTTAGCAGTTACCGTCGCCTATAGGTGTTTGCAAAGCCAGTGGTATCGCGAACACGATGCTGTCCCGTAAGGGTGCAGGAACTTGGGTCACTAATGCCGGAACACAACATAAGGTTATTATGGCGGCATACTTACCAACCAAAGGTGGTCGCCATCCAGACGGGCTTGAGGCCCTACCACGTAGCTAGGGTGGGTTGTTTTGTCGCCTTTTACGACAGGCCGACCCCGGCCGCAGAGGTTAGTATTCTTTCTCCGCCCCTGCACGGATAAGACTTTATTTATTCAATCAAGAATTCATTTCAAATACCGCCACCATGAATTATTATACCGTAAGCGTTATGTTTTAGGCAATGGTGTGCAGATATACATCATCAAAGAGGACGAAGTCAAACTTCACCGCTCTTTCGATCCATTAGCCTCGCGTATAATTGATCTATCGATGTGTTCAGGGCGTTACCACGGTGAGTAAGTACAAAATTGAGCGTGATTGGCAGGATCAGTCATGCTTATTGCGCTTATGTTTGCCTCTTCAAGTTTATGTTCGATGTCATGGAGAGAAATATGTTACGGTAGATGTATTTAGTATTATATTTATATAATTATATGTATATAATTTACTGCGTAAGATATGGATGGCCAACTTCCACAACAAGGTTTAAAAGGTTCAAATGCTTTCTAAAAAACTCGTTTTATAGAATTTTTTTAACAAACTGGGTACCGTCAGAAGAGAAAGATTAATGATGAATCAAAAAATTCTAAATTCACATCGTTATTGTAACGATAATCTGGGATATCGAGATGCGAAATAAAGAATATTAACCTAGTCTGGACTCTGAAACGGAAGCTTCTCAGTTTCTTTAGACAAAGAAAAATATAATAAACATATATTTTAAAAGTCTAGACTGTTCTATTCCAGGTTATTATTAAAACGAAAAAAATATACTAAGTAATAAAGGCCTACACACAGGAGGCTCGGAGTAAAGAAGTTAAACATAAATGTATCATAAAATACAACTTAAGCTCGCGTATTTTCGCATTTTTATATTCAAATAGTAAATATCCTTGCGTCCTTACAGAAAAATTACAGGCCGTTCCTTATTAATCACATCCTGTATTTCTCTCGCGGGATTTTTTCTCGACCGCAGGATAATAATAAATTTAGCTTAATTTGCATTTCATTTAAGCGTTATCTTTTACTTCACTGTACTACGTAGCTCTTTTAAAAGTATAAAATCCGTGACGTCAATGTCGGTATTAACTGAATTTGGACGTCAATTTAGTAACCAGTTTAGTAATAGTCAAGGTTTTACTGGAGGCACAATCCAGAGGTCATAGTTTCAATAGTTTTTTCTTAATCAATGTAAAGGAACGCACTGCGAAGAACGCTAGATTCCAAAATCACGTGTGTCTCGGCAATCTAAAACAAACATGATGGGTATATATACTGTTCGATGCCTCTTGGGGGAAGCCATACCTAGTAGTAAGTCGGTCAAGGCTATCATTATATTTTAAGGTTCACGTTGTTTTTTTTTAAATTTCGAAACGAGATCATCCAAGGTCGAAAAATGTATCATATACTACATGTAACAACCACCAGTAATAACAGAAACAAACAAAGATAATATATATTTTATCAAACAGAGGTATATAATTGTCTAGTATCCATAACACAAGCGCTCCGCTGCTTATTTTAGGATCAGATGACGCTTTGTAAATTGTCACAGTATATTTATTTGTTGAAAAGGTTCAATGAGTTAAAATATATAACATTGTTTAGATTTTATTCATTACAATAAAAGTGCACCTAAAACTTTCAAGAAAGGCGTTATAGGACTTCTTAGAGTTAAGTAGCGTGTCGGTAGTAGATCAGGTCTTGCAAACGTCCATAGGCTACGGTGACAATCTGCTACCGGATGGGCCGTTTTCCAGTCTAATGAACTCCAGGTATAAAAAAACCCATAGGTATAAAAGCATTCCTCACCGCAAAAGTAACATACATACATTTACCGAAGCGGCTAAAAACTACTTACTACACAAGCCCGTTTATTGACACGTCGACGTGTAACTCAAATGACGCTTCGCTACGGTGCGGGATTTCAATGTCGATCACTCGCGGCGGGGAAATCTCGCAAATCAAAAGGAAAAATAAACGGGGATCGCCCTACATCGCCTCCGAAGGCTACTAACATCCATCAATCATTAGCCCTAGGCTGATAGATGGGCCTTGTGAGATTGCTCCGTGACATATCAATTTATAAAACCACGAATGAACTGTCTGTTTGCTGCCGGATTAGTGTTCAACATTAATTTGTTTTTTTTTCGTTACATAACGTTTACCTGAGTTTAGGGAAAACAATTAGAGTGTCACATTCTCACATCACTTCGTTTCTTTCTTAGTAATAAATACTAGACACCTATTTATTGGAACGAAGTTCCTTATCGCGCGTTGTGAAAGGGGGCTAGACGGAAAAAATTCTCACGAAAAGTTGTAACGACACTTTTTGCTGTAGTAAGCTATGCGGCGTGCGCATGTTTCTCTGTCTCTCTCTCTCTCTCTCTCTCTCTCTCATAGAAAGCAAGCCAGATATTTTTATTTCTATTTCGCATTGAACAGTGTGGTGTCGCGACGATTATTTTTGTTGAGTGTATACAGGTTTTTTGGTTTTAGTTAGGTTTAGTTAGGTTAGTTACTGTTTAAGTTTATATTACATTATTGTTTTTAGTTATGGACCGGCAGTCTTATGATAACAATTTAGTGTCCACAGTGTCCCATAGTCGGGCACGGGCCTCGCCTTAGAGGGAACGGACAATTGATCCGCCAAGCTTGTGCAGGCCGCACTGGCGGGTTAAACATACTGGTGATCTCCGTACACAGATTTCCTCACGATGTTTTCCTTTATCGTTGGTGCGCGGGAATTATACTATAATACGCACATTAGATGCGGTTTTTATCCATGCAGGGGCGGAGAAAGAATACCAACCTCTACGGCCGGGGTCGACCTGTCGTAAAAGGCGACAAAACAACCCACCCTAGCTACGTGGTAGGGCCCCAAGCCCGTCTGGATGCCGCCATAATTACTTTGTGTTGTGTTCCAGCATTAGTGACTCAAGTTCCTGTACTGTTATGGGACAGCAGCGTGTTTGCGATGCCACTGGCGTTATAAACACCCATAGACGACAGTAACTGGTAATTCCTAGGCGGGCCGTCAGCATATCTGCTGTCCTACAGCAATAAAAAAAGGTGAGAAAACTCCCTAAGCGCTGCATGTTATCGTGGGATTCATACCCGGGATCTCTTGTTTGGTCTCCGTGTGTAATATATAATACTACTAGGCTACCGACTACTTATGAGTTTTATAGTACGTTTAAATGTTTAAGGTTTTTTTCTGCACTTACCTTAAGAACTATGGAGTTTGAATAATGTATAATATAATTCCAGCAGAAATAATTTATGATACAATGAATAAACATGTACCCTAGTAAAAGCCAGACATTAAAAAATAGAATGTGTTGTGAATATATTTAAATAAACTGCCGTCGATGGTCAAAAAACGCAACATGTCAAAAATAATGAACTTATTTAAACGATATAAAAACATGAAGATGAAAAATATGCAACACAAAATAAAAACAGTTATTTAAAAATTGCATTTTATCGATGTGGAGTACAAACATTGTATTTCGTGTGACACCCTCCTAATTTGGGAAACAACCATTGGAAGTAAGCCAACGATAAACGCGAACTGTATAACTTTATCTTTTGTTTAACTTTGTGCCAAAATATTACCGATATTTGACTTTATAAAACTTTCATAGTGATATACCGTGATGCTTAAATTGGTATCATCTTTTTATTAAGGAGTACGTGAATGAATGTATGAGGAGTTAAGATGATTTATGTTAAAAAGACAAGAAACTCTTGAAAAAAGGCTTGAATTTGAAAACGCTACGAAATTATGAACAATTAAGTGTTCAAAAGTTGTTTTTTTAATTGCTGTAGGACATCAGGCAGGCTGAAGGCCAACTTATAATTTAGCAGTTACCGTCGCCATTGGGTGTTTGCAACGCTAGTGGCACCGCGAACACGCTGAGGTCCCACAAGTGTACAGGAACTTGGGTCACTAATGCCGGAATATAACACAAAGTTATTATGGCGGCATACTTAAGACCAAAGGTGGTGGCCATCCAGACGGGTTTGGGGCCCTACCATGTAGCTAGGGTGGGTTGTTTTGTCGCCTTTTACGACAGACTGACCCCGGCTGCAGTGGTCAATATTCTTTCTCCGCCCCTGCACGGATAAAAATACTGTGTTCATGCACACAGTACTATTTAAGATATTTAACCTTAGAACTGAAAACTTATATTTTTCACCCGTAAACTACAAACTATATACCCCATATATTTACTGAACGCTTTTTTAACCATATAACCTGTTCAAATAGCAATAATCAAACTTTTAAGTATTTAATTTTTTTTTACTTTTCATGCCAAAGAGAACGTAGCTAATTCAATTTTGCCATTTTTATAGAGTAGTCCGATTTTAAAAATTATTTATTGGAATTATTTATCGGTTTACGGTCAAAGGGTTATCAGGCAACTTAAACTAACTTCTCATTATTAACCGACGAAAAAACGGAGGAGGTTCTCAATTCGACGCGTATATTTATTTATTTTATTTTTTATTATGTATGACCACGCATAACTTTTGACAGAATTAATTTATTTAAGCATGTAGTAATTAGTTAATCTACTAATATATGTATGATGATACGAAAAAATATAAAATAAAAACGTTTTTACAAGAAAATTAAAGTACCGAAAAAACTGAAAAGCAAAAAATAATAAACCTTCTTTTTATTAACCTTAATAACTAAGTTCTTAAATTAATGTAAGTATGCCTAAGTAATTTAGAGTCTGCGCCAAACAAGCAAATTAATTAATACTTAAAGCATGATGCGCGGCGGCGACGCAGCGTGACACGCCTCTTCGCCGGAAAATGCTAAGCGTTTACGAAGTTAATGTCAGCGAGGCAGCAACCTGAACGGGCACTGGCACGTGAGGGCACTGGCGCCGACTCAAAATTTCTTAGATATACTTACATTACTTTAAGAACTGAATTATTAAGGTTAATAAAAAGAAGGTTTAGTATTTTTTTGCTTTTCAGTTTTTTCGGCGGTTTAATTTTTGTGTTAATTTTTTAATAGTAAGAGAGTAAAAGTGCTGAACAATTATCAAATCATCATTTAACGAATATATCTACCCCAGTTAGTTGTTCTAGGGTTAAGTAGGAAATATTTGTAACAGTAAAATACGCATGTAGAATGCGTATCTAGAATCTAACTGGGTTAACATGCTTGAAATAAAAAAAAAAAAAACATTCTACATTAAGACATTCTGTACATTAAACATACACATAATAGTAAAACCTTCAGAATTTTTATGATAGAGGCGATTGAACTCTGAGAACACTCGAAAAGTATTTCCTTGTATTTTTAATGTTGAAAAAAATTAAGTACTTTCAAACAACTCAAAGGCAGCGTTACATAGTAAAGAATAATTTATTAATGAATAGGCTAATATAATTCAGTTGACTGAATACCTCCGAAATTTAATTTCAAACGGCCAACGTTTATAGAGGTAAGTAAAAGAAAATATAAATTATTTTACAATATTTATTCCTTTCATTTTTCATCTTTAAATCTATACTACTATTATAAAGAGGAAAGATTTGATTGTTTGTTTGTTTGTTTGTTTGTTTGTTTGTTTGTTTGCTTTGAATAGGCTCCGAAACTACTGACCCAATTTAAAAAACTCTTTCATTGTTGGGAAGCTACACTATCCCCGGGTGACATAGGCTATATTATATTTTCAAAAAAATTAGGGATCCTTACTAAAACTCCAATAATGTAACCCAAAGTGTAAAAAAATTACCTAAAATATTATTTAAATCGCGTGCGTTGCGAAAACTATTGATGATAGAATAAAATAATGTACTACAACTTTGCAGAACACATCATTATTTACAAAAAGTGTCGCGACAGCATATGTCTAACTATTATAGTTATGCCACAATAAGTGTTCTTTTATTTTAAAAATTTAATTTAAATGCCGCCCCTAGAAAATGCTCTTTATTTGGATCTTGGTATTAATCCTTATCAAAATAAATTACTTCATATTGAAAACTGTTTCAATACCTTTATAAAACTTTTTGAATTATTCAATTCGGATATTCCATTCGAAAGATATCACGAGTTTAAAAATGTAAGTATTAGAAAAATGTTGCGTGGTAGCCGCTCACCCTGTTCGGCTAGCTAGGCAGCACCTTATGCAATGTAGGCGTGCGTCACTGGGGTTTTTACAAAAATTAGAATACTTATTAAAAAATAACGAAAAATAAATAAAAAGTAATAACAAAAAAAATCATTAAAATAAAAGCTCATAGAAATAATAATATTCAAACTTTCTTTATAATTTTATTTTTTTAGTAACCTGACGCAAATAGGAGGGTTTGCCCTCAGGGGCGCTCCTCTGTCCGAGGAGTGCACGGGTGTGCGTACCCGAGGTGCCCGAGCATCCGTCGCTTCACTCCCCTCTCCGTTCGAGGCGACATCCTACCTTTCTTTCCGTCTACCTCTTACATCCTTTCCAACTTAGCTCTCTGTTCGTGGCGTGGTCCCCGGTTGGATGGTTGCGAATACTGATTGGGGTCCCGGGTTCTATCCTGGGACCTGATTTGGTAGTCGAAACCATGCCTATTTCGACTGCGCCTGCACAGAGAGTGTTCCCGGGGCGGGAATTGCATCCTCGCTGTCGGTTGGTCTTACTGGGCCGGCTACGACGTCAGGCGACTCTGCTTTTTCTGGAGTGTCGTCTGGTAGTCGTACCCACGCCTGACTAGCACGCGACGGGGATGCGAGTCCCGTCCAGAATTGGCCGCGGACCTGTCGCTCCCGGCCCTGGTTCTGTCCATGGTCGGGGGTGATCCTGGATGGACGACCGTCGCCTCCTTTTGCGAGGCAGTAGTGTCTGCAAGGGAGGCGGCGGAACGGGAGCGGGAGTCCGCCACCGCACTCCCCTCCCGCCAACGTAGGCCGCGTCGTCGGCGCCGGAGGGCGGGCAACGATCCCCGGCCGCCGTAGAAAGCGGCCGCAGGCGGCCCCTCAGGGGAGGATCCGCCGCTCGCACTATTGCCGCGAGGGAGAAGCCGCGTGCTGTTCCGCAGCCCCCCTCAACTCCTAGAGTTGTTACAAGAGAACGCCGGGGGGACGAAACCCTGACCCCCTGGCGCCAGCACTTTAGAAGGGGCCCGCTTTAAGACAAAGCGTGGGCCGGCGCCGGCCCGGGCCACGAGATCGGCAGGCCATATATCCGTGGGCCCGGGCGTAGGCGATAGAACAGCGGGGTTTTTTAGTGGGTAGTCGGATGGTCGAACATCTTTTCCGGAGTCCCTTATATCCCTCGGTCCCCCCGGGCCGGGGGAACCCGTCAAGAGAGGTTTTTCCCCGAGACCGAAAAAAAATAGAAAGGTTTAATTTTTAATTTTTTGTTAAATACCCATGCGAAGCTGGGACGGGCTGCTAGTACTTAATATTAAGGATAAAATTTACATTTTTTATTGTCTTTGGTGTATGCTCTTTGCTGGTGACATAGTGCTATATGGAAAAATCTTACTAGGTCTAGGGTGGATTGGCTTAATGGAGTTTGGAGGGTGTTAGGATGAAGACAAATAGGACTATAAGAGAACACATATTTTACGACTCTAGTGGTACTACTGACTTCATCTGGACTGACCTTAGTCCATGCCGATTTATTACAATCTGGTACCTCGTATCATAAATCCAGAATGATGGTAAGAAAGAACGCGATTTGAAAAAAAGACCGAATTCAGTATGGATGAAATGAAAATGGCAGATCGTAAGAACTATTCACGAGGCACGAGTGTCACTTAATTTATAAATCCGTAATAAAAGCTGTCGTATTGTCAAATTAGATGATAAGCTATATTATTCATTTTCATAAATGCAGCTCTGAACGCAACTCAATATAAATGGGGCGCTAGAGGCCCACCAAACTCTCAGACTCAAAGCAACTTCCTGTAGGACTTTAATCGGCAGATAAGCTAGAATGCAGATGCCCTTGTAAAAATGAGTTTAAACTGAACCTATGAGTGTCGTTCTTTTAATTTTTAACCGACGAAAAAAACGGAGGAGGTTCTTAATTCGACGGTATATTTCTTTTTCTTTTTTAGGTATGACCACGCATAACTTTTTACAGAGTAGTCCAATTTTAAAAATTATTTTTTTTATTAAAATGTATATACCTCGAAGTTGGTCCCATATAAATTTGGAAAAAAATTCCAACCCTAAGGGTACGAAAACAGAAAATGATTGATTGTTCACTCACTGATTATATCTATGACCACGCATAACTTTTGACAGGATTGATTTATTTAAGCATGTAGTAATTAATACATTATAGCCACAAAAAATTATAAAATAAAAACTTTTTAACAAAAAAAATTAGACCGCCGAAAACTGAAAAGCAAAAAATAATAAACCTTTTTTAATTAATCTTAATAACTAAGTTCTTAAAGTAATGTAAGTATACCTAAATAATTGTGAGTTGGTTTTGTGTTCTTATAAAATAGATATATTATTATAAAATAGATATACTGTGACAATTTAAATAGAGCCGTCTGGTCCCAAAGTATGCAT
Organism: Malacosoma neustria; assembly: GCA_963693495.1. Lineage (NCBI taxonomy): Eukaryota > Metazoa > Arthropoda > Insecta > Lepidoptera > Lasiocampidae > Malacosoma > Malacosoma neustria. The sequence continues at coordinate 5,313,162 of OY856381.1, read as the reverse complement.
CTCAGCGACTAAGTTTTGCTTTACAAGTCACTGATATACTAAATATTTTAAATAAATGCATATTAAACATAAATATCCAGATTAGGGAAATTGAACGCGTGACCTCCGCAGCCGTTCTACGTTCGTGAGCTGTAGAGCCACGAAGGTAGTCAATGCTAGCTGATACATTGTTCACAGCAATTAAAATTATATATTAATAATTAATTTCTACTTCCGTGTAATCTCATACATTTATCTTGAGTTAGTAGCAGTAAAATCAAATGTCACATTACACACCCCGGCGCGGGCCTCGCCATCATCGAAGTGGTGAGGCCCGTCCTGGCCGAATGGCTGGAAAGGCGCCACGGCGCCCTGATCTTCCGCCTGACGCAGGTCCTCTCGGGGCAAGGTTGCTTAGGAAAGTACCTGTGTCGCATAAGGCGGGAGATGACGTCGCGGTCCCACCACTGTGGCGCGGGCGACGAGGAGGACACGGTGGACCACATTGCACCGTGTGCCTTGCGTGGCGCGAGGAGCGCCGCGCCCTCGTCGCCCAAATCGGCGCGGACCTGTCGCTCCCGGCCCTGGTTCTGTCCATGGTCGGAGGCGATCCTGGATGGACGGCTGTCGCCTCCTTCTGCGAGGCAGTCATGTCCACAAAGGAGGCGGCGGAGCGGGAGCGGGAGTCGACCACCACACTCCCCTCCCGCCAACGCAGGCCACGTCGGCGGTGCCGGAGGGCGAGTAACGATCTCCGGCCACCGTAAAAAGCGGCCGCGGGCAGCCCCTCGGGGGAGGACCCGCCGCCCACACTATTGCCGCGAGGGTGAGGGCCGCGTGTTCCGCGGCCCTCCTCAACTCCTAGAGTTATTACAGGACCGGCCGGGGGGACGAAACCCTGACCCCCTGGCGCCAACACTTTAGAAGGGGCCCGCCTTAAGACAAAGGGCGGGCAGGCGCCGGCCCGGGCCACGAGATCGGCAGGCCATATATCCGTGGGCCCGGGCGTAGGCAATAGGGGAACAGCGGGGTTTTTTAGTGGGTAGTCGGATGGTCGAACACCTTTCCCGGAGTCCCACATATCCCTCGGTCCCCCCGGGTCGAGAGAACCCGTCAAGAGAGGTTTTTCCCCGAGACCAAAAAAATGTCACATTACATAATTTTTCAAGAAATAAAAGATAATTAAAAAGTTTTTTGTAAAAATGCCAGTTACACTTGTACATAGCAATCGGTCAAACCATTTTAATAAAACGAAAGTCAGTATACATTTATACAAACAAGCTGATAAATTTTATTTATTTCTGTAACAATAAAAATACAGATGCAAAAAAGAAGTTCGTTATAGTAATTTTCAATTTTAAAAGCGTATCAATTTTGTTTTTATCAATAACATGCTTGTACCTAGTCAGGTCATAAGTATTGTCACACAGTAAAAACTTTTCTTTTAGAATGCTGGCCACAAAAAAGTTTATTGAATTCGAATCTCGAATTGTTCATGAAAATAAAAATGTATACTTTTAGAATTTTACTCATTTTTTAAATATGGAGTGGACGCTTAAAGAAGACCGTGTTGCAGTTATTGCGTTGCATCGTTGCGGTTACGCGCCAATTCAAATTTTTAACATACTGAAAAATTTGAATATAACCAAAAGATTCATTTATCGTACCATCAAACGATACAATGAAGACTCTAGTGTAGATGACAGGTTAAGAAGTGGTCGCCCTCGGTCTGTTAGGACTCCAGCAGTGATAAAAGCTGTGAAGGCACGAATTCAAAGAAATCCCAAACGTAAGCAGAAACTGTTGGTCCTTCAGATGGGGTTAAGCAGAACCACGGTGAAAAGGGTGTTAAATGAAGACTTAGGGCTTCGGGCATATCGAAGAAAAACAGGACATCGTTTGAATGCTCGTCTAATGGACCTGAGACTGAAGAGATGCCGCGCTTTGTTGAAGCGGTACGCGGGAAAAAAATATCGGGAAATTCTTTTTTCGGATGAAAAAATGTTTACCGTAGAAGAGAGCTACAACAAACAAAATGATAAGGTGTACGCACACAGTAGTGAAGAAGCGAGCAACCGTATTCCGCGTGTCCAACGAGGTCATTTTCCATCCTCGCTCATGGTATGGTTGGGAGTTTCTTATTGGGGCTTAACAGAGGTACATTTTTGTGAGAAAGGTGTAAAAACGAATGCTGTTGTGTATCAAAATACAGTCCTGACGAACCTTGTGGAACCTGTTTCTCATACCATGTTCAATAACAGGCACTGGGTATTCCAACAAGATTCGGCGCCAGCTCATAGAGCGAAGAGCACACAAGACTGGCTGGCGGCGCGTGAAATCGACTTCATCCGGCACGAAGACTGGCCCTCCTCCAGTCCAGATTTGAATCCGTTAGATTACAAGATATGGCAACACTTGGAGGAAAAGGCGTGTTCAAAGCCTCATCCCAATTTGGAGTCACTCAAGACATCTTTGATTAAGGCAGCCGCCGATATTGACATGGACCTCGTTCGTGCTGCGATAGAGGACTGGCCGCGCAGATTGAAGGCTTGTATTCAAAATCACGGAGGTCATTTTGAATAAACTTTAATGTCATAAGAATCTATGTTTTGTTAAGTTCATTTTGGTATATAAATGGTTACATAATGAATAAACTTGTTACAATTATTTTACATTAAACATGTGACAGAATTTATGACCTGACTAGGTATATTTTTTGTGTCACAATTATTTATAAATGTTTTTATAAAAAGTTTTTCTGTTTCAATCCACAATATTAGTTGACTCGGACTTATCCTCATATCTCTTAGGTTAAATGGTGTGGGCAGGTACCTCTGTGGGTGACGTTGCCCAACCAACCCTACTTTACGTTACGACTACCAACTCATTTGCATCTAACCATCATAAATCTTACGACGGCCATACGAGTAACTGAACAAATGTCATTTACTCATTTCAATACTTGCTCATAAGAGAAACAACTAACATAACCCGCTCAACAGCCTGACGAGTGACTTAAAATATTGTGAGCCAGTTCCATCGTCAGTTTTCACGTCTCGTCTAACTAAAACCCGCTTACAGTGGTTTCGACAATTATTTAAGCTTTGTGGACAGTACCCAACCGGGGTAGTTCGGTAATTAAATTATCCAGAGAATATTTTCATAGTATACAAGATACTACACCTGACATGTGAATGAACATAACACGGTGTACAAGAAGAAGCAGCCGTATTTTATTTTTTATTGTTTACAAAATATTACAATAATAACTATTTCATAAATTAATATTACATGAACTCAGCAGTTTACCTAAGAGCTGTTTATACCTCTTATGAAAATATTTTTACCTCATTGTTATACTCTTTATATACAATAAACCCTCCACTCGCACAAATAAATCATACTTAGTTATACGAGTTCATAACTTTATTAGCCGTCTGGGCGTAACATACTTGTACAAGGTTATCCCTACTTAAATTATTGGTAGACGGGCCCGCATGTAATTCGATAAGCCTAATAAAATTGTGATCTAAGCTGAAATAATAATATATACCAAGAATATATACCGTTTACAATTTTTGTAAACGCATTATAGTTGTACATAGTTCTTGGGTTTTCGGGGTTACAGCGTGTCTATATTCTCGGTGGCTTCGTTGGAACAGGAAACATCATGGCGGTTTGATTGGTGAGTAACGGTCGTGCCGGGTGCCTATGCCCCGTCGCGTCCCACTCCCCGTGCATCACATTGACGTTGACGTTTGACATTTCGGTTCAACTGTTAGCGTTTTAGGCGCACATAAATTGTTTCACTTAATTATAACTTTGGTATAAGTAACTAATAATTATTGTCGCAGAAGAAGGCTGAGAGAAGGTAAGGAAGATAGATACAGCAAAGCTTTTCATTGGGTCAGGCATCGCTATGCGCATTTTTTGCACGGATGCCACAAGCATTGCTGAGGTTCAAAAAAATCATTTATAGGCGTTATTTTGATCTATTTTTCACTCACTGAGAAAACGTCACCAGAAGCCTTACTGTGGATAAATAGTGCCAACAAGGGGACTAAAGTAAATCACGAGACACTTAAAAAATCTATAATGATCCAGAGGAAAACAATATTACATATTACACAATGAATTTCATATAATTAAGTACACACTTATTGATTCGCAATTTCTTAAAGGAACGCTCTGAAAAGTCTCAAAATATTTTCCGGGTGTACGTCAAAACTCATTAATTATTCGAGCAGATTATAAGAGTAATTAGTTCATTAATTAATTAACAGACTGGGCTGTATCGATTATAATTGTACTAACCGCTGTAATTTACTCAAGAGTGTTTATTAGGCAGTTACTTAGAGCGGGATGTTTTACAGGGAGGTTTATATTTGAAAGATGGCAAACAATATAAACATTACACTGTACTGTTATAAGTAACAATATATTGTAACACATTTTTTTTTATAAAACAAGTTACACTTGAATTACTATTAAAAGTAAAACGGGAAGAATGCCGTTAAATACCGGAACCTTTCTTTTCTTTTCTAAGGCCGTGTTGTTCCGCTCTACGAAAATATAACAGTAAAGTAAGTAACAGTAATAGCAATTGGCACCCCACACTTTTTTAGAATAAAATTCATTTTTTTTTTGTTAATCCCACTATCCTTAATTTAAATTTATTGAAAATTATTTTTTCCTTTTAGTTTGATTTTTTATAAAAGCATGTTTTTTTAGTTTTTTATTAACTATAATTTTTGAAGATAACTATAATGTTTCAATAGTTATTTTTGGAGTAAAGTTTAAACTGCAATTAATATCTATAATATTATTTCTGTTTAATCATATGTTATGTTGACTTTTCTATGCCATTTTGTTATTGAACTTTTAAAAGTTCACGTTTGTCCGTTACATTACTCCACGGGGCTAGCGGAAGACCAGCGCTGATTTTATATCTAAAATCAGCATATGCTGAGCATAGTCCCAATTTAGGACAGTTTTCTAAGTGGATTATTAATGAATGTATGTGTATTATGGTGTCCTAAACAAAATGTTTTCTTTCTTTCTTTAATTCCACGTCGTTTTTGTGATGTAGTAAAATAGGTTAAAACATAAGAAGATAATTATCGAGTTTTTGAAACTAATTAAAGTTCATGTACCTCTTTCACGAGTACGATATAAGGGAATAGCGCCGACGAAAAACGGAGGGGATTTATTCTTCGATAATATTCACCAGTACATCTCGAGCACCAAAGTATGAAGTACAACAAAAATCACTATGTTTATAAGAAAAAACTGATGGAACACAATCGAATGGTGCCGTTTTATCATTAAAAATTGTTGAAAGCGATTCCCTTTTTAGTTAACGAGTCATAAAAGTACCTATAACTCAAATGATGTTGGATTTCATCGGATAAACGGTTGATCCATTTATTGTATTACATCTTCGAGCCGATGAATTGCCAATGTTATGTACGCCATTATTGTCACATGCATCAGGCCATAAATTAAATAGTTTGTTATTTTCAATGTTATATGTCTGTGATGTGGCAGTACTTTTTAAATAAATAAATAAATAGATCCAAACTACCTAATTCTGTCTATCTTTTCATTCTTGATTCATAATTCTTATATAATAAATAAAAAACCTTTTTTTTTATTACCCAAAAATTTTTCTCTAACAAACCACTCCGTCATACGTTTTAAACAGCCTCAGTCGCAAATCGTTCGCGTATATGCAAAATTATGACACACAGCGCCTACGAACCCGCGGAAGTACTTAGCAAACGTAATATTGCTTTACGGCCGATAAAATTCACCGCACGATGATAACGGGCTCCAGTCTTAATGCTCCGCTGATTTATTGACAACAGTTGGTCGGTAATGGCTTGGCTTATAATCTATCTTTACATAATACGAAGGCTGATGGTTCTGAAAAGGAAATCATCAATATAACATATGAACTAGAACAGAAGCGTGCTTTGTTTTTTTATAATAATAACAAGAGCAACATTCCACTGCTAGGCTTGGGTTTCCCCTAGAGGAAAAGGAGTGCACCCGATACGCTTATCCAAGTTGGTTTGGTGGGTTACGTATACCAGTTTTCTCACGGTGTTTTGCATCACCGTTGGTACGTAGGAATTATGTTATAATATGTAAGTTAAACGGAAAAACTATGCCTGCCTAAACAATGCAAGCAATCGGCTATCAGGTTTTACATTTTCAAAAATTACAACTATGGCAGGATACCTTGTGTAAGGATAATGATTAAAGGCATACGTGGTCAAGTTTCAGCGTTGTCTGTTCCGGGCAACTCCGACATGGAAGGTTCCGGTCTCCGGTTTGGTTCGGTGAATTTTGAAATGATCAGGTATTTTCATTGTATTAGGTGTTCTGAGAACTATCTAGCGGTTTCCGTTATATAGTGTTACATATTATACGAATATATTCTACGGTATATACATATATACCGTATTCATACATATGAATACGTGTAATAATATAATAATAATCAAATAAATCAATAATCAATAGAAAACGTGTGTTTGTGTGTGATCACAGACATTATGTGAAGATATAAAAGTTTGTCTTCGAAAACAGAGCATGCTTACCTTAGGAATAATACCTGTAGTATTTTAGTACCCAAAGAAGGCTTGATTTAATTTTTCCTTCTAGAGCTAGGTGGTCAGATAAAACCCGTTCCCCGTCGCAAAATATAAGCAAAAGGCACTTAAGGATCTTACTAAGCTTTCTATAAGGCATATTTATTTGACGTAAAAATAATGCTTTAGAATTCATGACTAAAACACATAGGATGCAAAATCTCACATATTCGTCGAACTAGTGTTTATACGGCGTTGTAAAAATAAGATATGATAGCGTTCTCGTATGAGAGATACTTATCAAGTGCTCTTGCATCATTTATCTGTTATCTCAAATTTATATAGCGAACGTAAAAACGTATAGCTGAGTGGGCACCTACAATTTCCGTTTTACAACCCCCGTGCGAAGTTTTATAATAACGACACGGATTAGCATATGTTGAAGCACCACTTTGAAACTATATTGCATTGCGGTATATTTTTATAGATTTAAAAATATCTACTTAATTGCAAGTTAGAGTGACAATGATCTGGTCACGAAAGACTGGTGGACGATGAAGAAGACTGGTTATTGTATAGAGATAGTGTAAGACGGCGCTTAGCCTTAGAGCTAAATGGATTACAAACCAACAGTCTAATAATAATAAAAATAATAACAGCCCATAGCGTCCCACGGCTGGGCTCGGTCCTTCCCTAAAAGGAACGGATAATATACCCCCTACGCTTGTCCAAGGCGGATTGGCCACACCTCGGTATAGGGTTTCCTCAGGATGGTTTCCTTCACCGCCGGTACATGGCAATTATTCTATATTATGCTCATTAGGCGAGAAAAATTGCCTAAACGATGCATGCTAACGTGGGATTCGAACCCGGAATGGAAACCCTCTAGATGAGTCTCCGAGTGTTATAACTTAGAAGGGGAAGGCAAGGACCGGGCTGTTTGAATATATTCAGCAATGAAAAGCAGTAAACTAAATATAGTAGAATATGAATTACTAATGTGTATAATCACGAAACGTAATCTATACTAACAATGTACCTAAATTAGAATTAATATTAAACTAAAAATAACATGTTGAGATGTATGAACGGATTTACAAAAATGGATAAAATAAGCACTGAGTATATTAAGGGAAGTTTGGAAGTAGCGCCAGTGATTGAGAAGCTGAAAAGTAATAGGTTAGCCCTGGTATGGCCATATAATGCGAAGAGAGGAGCGTCATGTAACCAGGAGGATGCTGGAAACGAGAGTGAATGGATACAAGAGAGAGGTAGACCAAAGTTGGATGGATTGCGTAAAAGATGATATGATTAAAAAAATGTGAATGTTGAGAAGACAGTTAACAGAGGAGAGCGGAAGGAGAGAACATGTTGTACCCACCCCACATAGTTGGGATAAAAGTAGGAAAAAGAAGATTAAACTAAAATTAGTCGAAACACACCTCGTCATCAAAGCCACAAACTTTGTACGTTTGTTTATTACAATTAGAACAACGCAATGAATTCTAAACACCAATCTTAGTATCAAAGCAATTATATACTATAAATATAACTCATTTCAGACAAACCAGCTAAATTACTATAATTAAAGCACACCAGTATGTCTGTCGCGGCCGTAGTTAAGGAACAGCTGCACCGAGTGTTATCCACACAAGTTGCCCTTTATTTACTGTGTGCGCTATAATTGCGTTGTGATTCGTGATTAAAGTAGTAAATTATTTATGCCAAGCGACGAGATATAGCAAAACATTTTGGATTAAAATCTAATACATGAGTAAGACTACTAAACGCTGCGAGCGGGATCGGCCTGTCACAAACGGCGACAAAACAACCCTAGCTACGTGGTAGGGTAACCACCCTTGTACTATAATTATCCTGTCATAATAACCTTGTGTTGTGTTCCGGCATTAGTGACCCAGATTCCTGTACCTCTATGGGTCAGCATTGTTCGCGGTGCCCGTAGCGTCGCAAACATCCATAGGCGACGGTAACTGCTTACTATTAAGTGGAAAGTCAGCCTGTCTGCTGTTACACAGCAATAAAAGTTTTAAACATCAGCCTCACGATTTCAAAGACTCAATTGTTAAGACACCTATCCTTTTCGATGTTTACATGCGAATGATTTTCTCTGTTCAACATAACTAGTATAAGTTCTAATAAACTTCACGTAATAAATACTCTACGTTGTTTCACTATGTAAGCCCATAAAACAAAATTTAAAATTAAAAAGTATGATAATATTAGTGTTAAGAAGATAGTCGATTCCTACATGAGAGCGGTACAGCACTAGTTTTATATAATCGATACACGTACCTCCTCTCTAGTCACAAAAAACGTAATGGTTGCACTATTCACGCTTATTTGTATCGTTCTTTTAAAAAGTGGATATAAATGACGTTTACTCATTTTAAACATGGGCTTTCTTACTAATACTAGTCACTTAAATCGTAATTAACAAACTCCTTTCACACCTACATATACACTGCCTGCCACTTGAATAAGGAATCACATTTTTAAAACTTTAATTATGTATATCTCCTAAACTAAAATTAAGAAAAAAATTATTTTTTGCATAACCAAATTTCAAGGTGTTGCCTTTAGTTTCCTGAAGAAATAAAAAATATACATATTTTTATTATACTAAAATTATGCATTTATTTAAAGACATGTATTTCTGTGGTACTATTTCGTGTGTCACTTGAATAAGGAATTCTTTTAATATTAATCAGGAAGGCTATAATTTGAATTTCTTTCAATATAAACGGCTAGAGAATTTTTAATTTGATAGTTTTTAAATAGTTTTTATTCAAAATGGGACGTGGTAAGGCTCTTAATAACTCTGAAAAAGAAAAAAAATCTGATTTTGAAATCTCAGGGTCAGAATCCGGTCCAAATAGCCAAAAACATTAATAGAGGAAAGACAGTTGTGTACAATTATTTAAATAACGTGGAAAGATATGGAAAAAACATGAAAGGTCTGAAGAAAATGGCAACAACACCAAAAGAAAGACGAAAAATTCTTAGAATTGCATCAAATTCTGCTATGTCGGTCTCAAAAATACGTGAAAAAAGTGGAGTCAGTGCCAGTCTAAGAACAGTGCACCGTATTTTAAAGTCGTGCCCATACATAGTCCGACGAAAACTGCAAAAAAAACCACCACTTAATGAAAAACGCAAATCACAACGTCTACAGTTTGCCAAAAATACAATGACATGGTCTGACAAATGGTTTAAAGTTGTATTTTCCGATGAAAAAAAGTTTAATATTGATGGTCCCGACGGGTATAACTATTACTTCCATGACCTAAATAAGAAGGAATTATTTTTGAGCCGCAGACACAGCCGAGAGGGCGGAATAATGGTATGGGGTCCCATTTCGTATTATGGTACCATAGAATTGGTTTTTGTATCCCACAAAATGACTGCAACGACTTACAAAAACATTCTGGAGGAAGCATTTCCAAAATTTTATGATTTCTTTGGACCCATACCTTGGACGTACCAACACGACAACACTCCGATTCATACCGCCAGAGCAGTAAAACAATGGATTAATCTACAAGGTGTTCAACTTTTGGATTGGCCCCCATATTCACCAGACCTGAATCCAATGGAAAATGTCTGGGGTTGACTTGCAAGAAAAATTTATGAAGGAGGAAAACAATTTGAGACGATAGAATCCTTAAAGGATGCAATAAGGGAAGCATGGAGTTCAATTTCGCTAAATTACTTAGAGTCATTATACAAGTCGATGTCAAATCGCATTTTTGAGGTTATTTCTAAAAACGGTGGCAGTACTCATTACTAATTGAATGCTAGAAGATAATAACTTTCATTTTTATAACCTAAAATTTAAAAATAAATTACAGTTTGTTTAGTTTTAAAATATTCCTTATTCAAGTGACACACGAAAAAGTACTACAGAAATACATGTCTTTAAATAAATGCATAATTTTAGTATAACAAAATATGTATATTTTTTATTTCTTCAGGAAACTAAAGCCAACATCTTGAAATTTGGTTGTGCAAAAAATTATTTTTTTCTGAACTTTAGTTTAGGAGATATACTTAATTAAAGTTAAAAAAATGTGATTCCTTATTCAAGTGGCAGGCAGTGTACATTTACAAAAATAGAAACATACATTACATTTATACGACCATTTCAACCATACAAATCTATACACGTCACAAACGAAAAATAGGTTGAAATATAATACCGGGTCAGGAGAAATTATTTTATAATTTAAGCGGGGCACACCTGCTTCTTACTTTAGCCTGTCACGTGGCTAACGTGGGTCAACAGTATCCGAAATATTTATGGAAAAAAAGAGAAAACATCTAGAACGTAAATATTGAGTAAATTACTACAGTTGTTAGTAAAAGTGAATAAATTAAGTATTTGCTACTTGTAGAAAATTAATATCCATTCCTATAGTAATCTTGCATATTAAAGAAGCACATTATGGTAATATGTAAGAAAAACTCTATAGTAAACGAAATAGGTACAATTATGTCATTAATTCAAATTACAACATAATACATACATGGGCCACTGTTTTAAGTGCCTTATACACTCACAACACTTAATTTTAGTTTGAAATTTTGATCAATCTAAAGGCACCGTTTACAATACTATCATTAGGATTGACAAGCACAAAGAAAGCTGACTGTTCAAAAGACGTATACAAGTATTATGGTGTGCAATACTTTGGAATAACTGTGTGAAGAACAAACATCTATGTTAGCATAAACTTGTTCATTATTATGGAACAACATACAGGAGAGTCGTTTGAGGGATTAGATAAAAAAATTAATAGATATAGAAATAAATCATACACAGAACACCTAAATCAAAATATCAACAACAAAGAGTTTCAGTACTTGAAAAAGGGTATTTTTAGTGATTTTTTCAAAACATCAAAAGAGCTTGTCACTGTAATACAAATAACAAAGTCAACAGAGTGTTGTGGGACTAATAACTCGTGCCGGTGTCTCCGTGCTCACGTGGTGTGTAATTATTTATGTCGCGGATTCCGCCCACACGCGTAACGGGAGTTAGCATCCGTGTTTGTAGATAAATTTGTGAAAATATCTCATTAATATTTAATGACATACCGATATATTTGAATATATGAATGTTTGATTCAATCAAGTTAATTATGGTCTATTTTGAAAATTTACTATACATATTTTATAATTATATTATACATTTAGGTAATGGTATTACAGTCGAGACCAATTAAGATGTCCCGCTTAGGCATTTTTTCTCGCCTAAGGTACATATTATAGCATAATTGCCATGTGCCGACGGTGAAGGAGAACATCGTGAGGAATCCTGCATACCGAGGTCACCAGTATGTGTAACCCGCCAATCCGCCTTGGACAAGCGTGGCGGGTATGCTGTCCATAACCTCTAGGGGAAGGCCGGAGCCCAGCAGTGGGACGCCGTGTTCTGTTATTATTATTTATTATTTGATTATATCATTTATCATATAACATTTTGCTTTGCAATAGTTTGCTCTCAGACTAGCGGGATGAAAATTCGATAAGAACAATTTTGTTAAGAAGTTTTTTATTCCTGTCGTCTCTTAATAATACGAGAAAATATTCACAATTGCATTGCAATTTAACCATTTTCTCTTAAACAGCTTGGTATATTTTATCAAAATAAAAAATATTATGGTGAATGTCTTCTTAAGTTTTGATAACAAAAAATAATTAAGAGTTGTTCTCCGTCCTGGGGCGGAGCAAGAATACTAACCCCTACGGCCGGGGTCGGTCTATGGTAAAAGGCGACAAAACAATCCTAGCTGCCGTTTGGATGGAACCGCCCTTGTACTACTACTACTATTATCCTGCCATAATAACCTTGTGTTGTGTTCCGGCATTAGTGACCCAGATTCCTGTACCTCTATATATATACGCAAACATCTAAAGTTATGTAGGTCGTCAGGCAGTCTGCTGACGGTTTACTAGCTGACCCGGCAAACGTTGTTCTGCCATATAAATAAAAAAAGTAGCCGATGTCAAAACTATCTCTATCCCGAAATTCATCGAAATTGGTTCAGCGGTTGAAACGTAACAGATCGACACATTTCTCGGATACGGGTATTATTAATAACAGCACAATACTGTGAACACTATTATGGCGTGTCCTTAGGGAGACCACGAGGGATGGATAGGAGAGGGATGCGGGGACGAATGGTTATAGTGGATTATTTTAAAATCTACCCTCCATGTAGACATTTATACGTGTGGATATCCGGAGAAAGAATACTGACCTATGCGGCTAGGGTCGGCCTATCGTAAAAGGCGACAAAACAACCCACCCTAGATACGTGGTACGGCCGCAAGCCCGTCTCCATGGCAATATGTATTTATTTACTAAAAAAAAACTATTTATGTAGTGTATCAGTAATGTAGTACCCATAACACAGCTCTTCTTCAGTTTCATCGCTTCGAAGATTCTGAAGGCGTCTTGCGTCGCCCGTGCGACGGCCTATATGTTGATGCCTCACTGCTGGTATTTTCTTATCGATAATAATGAATATCAACTATAAATACACGAAACAATTCGAAGCATTGATGTATCAGTTTGAAGTCAACTGTCACTTGATCTGCTATCATGAGTACGACTATGTTGTATAATATAACATTAAAATATATAATATAAACAACTTTTTTACAATTTTCATTTTTACAAACCTTGTCCTAACAATATCGAATACACAAAACCAAGAATCATCCAATTTGGTGCAGTCATTCGAAAGTGATGGGCGTACATACATTTCGAAGATCCATTTTTGTTTATATAGATGTAATTGAATATGGTAAAAATTTCAAATGCTAAATAATGATATAAATAAGACATAAGGGTGTGTTGCTTTATTAATATTACGTACGCACATTTTATTAGAACGCATTTTATGGGGGTTTTTTTATTTTTATGAGTAACAGGGGAAGATTAGGGGATATGCCAAAACGTGACTTAGCGCAGGGGTAATTTAACTTGATGCTATAATACTGACATACAGCTTGGTTTTACTTCTTGTGATACAAGAAGAGCTCAAACTCTTAAAAGTTATGAAGGTTGGGTTATTTATTGATTCATATATTTAAAGGGGTACTACCCTTTTCATCTTTCTTACTGCTAGATATACGTAATATATTTTAATTGTTAAAAAAAAAGTTAAAAGTAATCCAAAGCCAGTTTTACAGATAATGTCAATTAGTCATTACTGAAGTCGTTTTGGTATAGTAAACAATATATTTGTCAAGTTACATAACATCAGTTACATGAAACATTTATTGCGTTACACAGGTTTCATGATATTTAGCTTCAAGTATTATAATTTACATGGTGATTATGCACGAAAAATCCATATCTCAACAAGTTTGGTATGTATATGGACAAACGAAGAAGAAATTATACTGTCGATTTAAACATAGATATTTTGGATAGAAATTTGATTTTGTTATAAATAGATTTAATTTCTTGTAACATGATTAGGTACATACATATATGCGCAATTTTTTCTGATAATATTACTAAAGTGTTTTAAATCAAAAATTGTCACAATAATTGTCGACTATGTGATTAATTTTAAGTTCATTATCATTATAAATAACACTCAATGACATATGTTTTTATATTTAGTCTTACTATTTATTCTCTTTATATACACAAACTATACACGAGATAAAACCCAAAACAGGAATTATTTTCACGAAAGTTAGATATGTAAAAATTAAATGCTTCAAAACTCGTTTGTCACTAAGCCGGGGCTTTATGTGCACGGTGGCAATTAACACCTTCTTACTGTGGAACTTGTGGATCCGGTAGTTGAAATTTTTCAGTCGCGGAAATTCATTGAATAGGTACGAGTTGAATTCCGTGAAATATTATTACTTTTCTATCCGTTTCTGGCTGGTTTGTACACAAGGCTGTCACTTCGGAGCGCGGAGTCTGATATTTCGTATTGCTACAAGATTAAAATAACTGAGAGGCTTTTTACGTCCGCGGCGGCTGCATTTGTATGTCTCACTTTGAAATTCGCATGCAGAAGCGAAAGATAAAACCTAGACATGTAAAAAGTAACCTAGAAAGGTGTCATTCTTTTTTTTGACTTTAAACTAGAAAGAAAAGACGTAATGCATTTATAAACTTTTTTTGAAAAACAAACATATAGAAAGAAAGAAATTATGTTCATAGGCTTATGACCCAGTCATTGAGCTGATTTATTGTTGTAAAAGATTTATTTCCTTAACACAAATATAATAATATTAAGTCGAGATTAGTTTTGTTCTAACAGCAATAACGTTCTACAAAACTGTATATCGAATCGGATATAATTCCAAGTTATTTAGCGTATTTATATACTTATGTACAATATAAATATGGTTCGATACGGTCGGTATGTTGAAGCAGATTAAATGGTAAAAATGTTAAGCGGCATAACGACCTATATAATTGAATTACACAGGACATCAAATTAAGTTTAATGATCGGACATTCCGATAGATAGCACCCAAGTTACGTTACTCGTATAATTCTCAGTTGTTTATTAAACAATTATATCAAATTACTATTACTGGGTGTGCATAGATACAGCGTAGTAAAAATTGGATCCACTCGTAGCGTATATGTTATGACAAATGCGAGTTTAAAAGTAAATAAATGATATCGTACCTATCGAATTATTTATTTTACAATCGGTACAATAAATTCTCTCTTCTCAATTAACACTACTTTTTATGGATTTTATGCGTTTCATTATTTTATCCGTGCAGGGGCGGAGAAAAAATACTAACCTCTGCGGCCGGGGTCGACCTGTCTTAAAAGGCGACAAAAAAACCCACCCAAGCTACGTGGTAGGGCCTCAAGCCCGTCTGGATGGCGACCACCTTTGGTCTTAAGTATGCCGCCATAATAACCTTGTATTGTGTTTCGGCATTAGTGACCCAAGTTCCTGTACTCTTATGGGACAGCAGCGTGTTCGCGATGCCACTGGCGTTGCAAACACCCATAGGCGACGGTAACCGCTAAATTCTAAGCGGGCCGTCAGCCTGTCTGCTGTCCTACAGTAATAAAAAAATCGTTTATAATGTATGCGGTTTTATTTACTTTACACGACTGACAAAAACCGTGACAACTACCACAACGACGAGAAATACTAAAATTGTTACAATCTCCCTTAATGCAAGATTTTATATTTTACTTTTATCGTTATTTATATTCGGTTTACAAATTTTACTCTATGAGACCTTTGTTTCAGTTAAAGATAGAAATAGAAGGAAAATCATCTTTTTCCTGCCCTTATCCCAAACTATGTGGGGTCGGCACATCACGTTATCTCCTGCTACTCTCCTCTAATAGTTGTCGTCTAAATATTCACACCTTTTTTTAGCCATATCATCTTTTACACGATTTATTCATCTTTTTTGGTCTACCACTCCTTTTGTATCCATCCATTCTTATTACTAGAATTTTCCTTGTCGCATGTCATTCTTCTCCTCGCATTATATGACCATACCAGGCTAGTCTATTACTTTTCAGCTTCTCAATCACTGGCTGTACTTTTACATTTCCCCTGATACATTCATGCTATTATCAAGTGACCGTTGGGAGTATTAAAGATAGCGGTAATAAATATAAGATCGATTTCGTCCCCAAGTCCATCTGGATGGTAAACCATCCTTGCTCTATAATTATGCAGCCATGATAACTAAGTGTTGTGTTTCGTCATTAGTGACTCAGGTTCCACTACGCCTATGTGGACAGCAGCGTGTTCGCGGTGCAGAAAGTGTATGGTATCTGCTTATTATTAAGTTGGCCGACAGCCTGTCTGCCTATTCACCTCACTTCCGGTGACACTTCCGTATCTCGATCAATATAAAAATATATGTGGCCTGTAAACTATAAAAAATTACTTGTCTTATTCCGAATCTGGAAGAAAGTCTTCTATCGTTCTTTTTGTCTTTTGCCGGCATGAAAAGAAAGAAAAGAAGCTCCCTATTTATTTTTTCCTCATCTTTCTGATATTTAAGATATTAATATTGCACCTTATTTTATTTAATATCCAAATAATGTATTATCCTTCTCAACTTGACGTTTTTTAACCACCTTCATCTCAATTGGGCTATAGCTGGTTCTTTTGACACAAAAATAAGGCTGCATTAAAATGACCGCCCAGTCATTGACCAAAGCAGACTAAATTTTTTAATTAACATCGCGTGAGTTGTTGGCTTCCGTGACCAGGGGTAACTACCACCTGAATACTGGATTTACAATTACTTATTGTTTGACAGTACAGTTAAGGCGCATCTATCTTAACTACTTTTCCAACTTTAAATATTAACTTCTTTCAAAGTCAACAAAACAAGTGTAACAACGGGTTTTTAAAGCGAACCATAAAATCATATAGACATCCTATACAATATTTTATATTATATCAGGGTCAGGCAATTTTAAAGCTGTGCTTATTTTTTATCACTGACTGATTTTTCTCGTCTAACGAGTGGCCACAACGCCAAAAATAAATCTAATGAAACATTCCCTAAAAAGCCCCTATAGACTATCTTTAATTTTATTAATATAGTTTTCACACAAAAACTACACCCAATTTAAAAACGATGGAAATTACTTGTACTACTATTGACATCCTAACTTATATTATAAATGCGAAAGTGAGTTTGTTTGTTGTTTCACGCCTAAACCGCTGAACCAATTTTGATGAATTTCGGTATAGTCATAGATTGGACCTTGGAGAAGGACATAGGCAAGTTTTTTATATTCTTATGGCAGACAACATTTGCCGGGTCAACTAGTCAAAGATAAATTATATATTAAGACAGTTCCTTAGTTTTAATGTACGAGGGCTGTTTGATAACTCCGTGAATTATTAAATTTTTCGCGCAGTAACTTTAAATGCAACACTGCTGCCGTCAACCACCATCTTTTAATAGACTATTGTTAAATTTTGAGCAAGCTGCGTCATTTAGTTTGTGTTTAACAGCCATTAAAAGCAGATAACCACGTGAATTTCAACAAAAATGGAAAAAAGTGAGTTTCGTGTGTTGATTAAGCATTAATTTTTCATAAAAAAGCCATAACAAAAAACAAGGAAAGATACTATCGTAACTCTGCAGCATCAATTTTAATGGTTAAGAAGTGGTTTACTGAGTTCCATTGTGGTCGTACTAGCACAAGTGATGCCGTATGTTCAGGTCGCCCAAAAGAGGGCGCTAGAAATCGTCGATAAAATTCATGGAATAATGTTGGACGATCGGAGAATGCAAGTACGTGAGGTGGCTGAGGCTGTAGGCATCTAAACTGAGCGAGTACAACACATTTTACATGAACATTTGGACATGAAAAAGCTATCCGCGAGATGGGTGCCGCGATTGCTCACACTTGACCATAAGCGCAATCGTGTGACCACTTCAAAGGAGTATTTGGCGATGTTCAACCGCAATTCGGACGAGTTTTCACGCCGTTATATAACTGTAGACTAAACGAAATTCATCACAATACCCCAGATACCGAGGAACAATCAACACAGTGGGTTTCACCGGGTGAACGTACACCAAAGAAGGTCAAGGTGGGTCTCTAAGCAACAAGGTCATGGCCACAGTTTTTTGGGATGCACGCGGTGTCATTCGCATAGAATAGAGAAAAGAAGAACGATCAACGGCGAATATTATTCAAAGCTTTTAGACAATTCGATATTGATTTAAGGCAAAAACGACCACATTTGGCGAAAAAAGTGGTGTTCCATCAAGACAATACACGAGTACACACGTGAGAAGTCACTACGGCAAAAATCCATAAATTGGGCTACGAACTGCTACCCCATCCAGTATATTCTCCAGATTTAGCCCCATGCGACTATTTTCTTTTTACAAACCTGAATTAGTGGCTAAACCGAAACAAACGCCTATTTTGAGGGCCTCGAGAAAACCTGATTATTTGGATTGAATAAAAAATATTGGAAAAACGCTTAAAATTAGAAAATATATTGATCAAAAAGGGGATTATGTTGAAAAATAAAACGCTTTTTTTATTCAATTAGTCACGGAGTTATCAAACAGCCCTCATAAGACGCGAAAACCTATACGCAAGGCTTTCATACAAACACATTATTGACGGACACATACATATTTTTTTGTATATTATAAATAAAAAAAATATGGCTACGCTTACCCTCACACTATACCCTTAACTTAGATAAGGCCTAATCTTGCTCATGGTTAAATATCTAAATGGCATTTATCTAGTTCTGTTTTTTTGAAACAACTATTGTAGCTACAGTGAGACAGAATCACTTTAGGTACGGCTTGGGACCCGTACATTGAGACAAAGTATTTGCATCTTATTATTTAGTCTTACGTAAAGGTCAGACTCACAGATGAGTGATTTGTTGACCTTTGTGTTCGACTTACGTAAACACGGTGTTTCGTATTAAGATAACATTACAAATAACGTACGTAATTAAATTATACTTATGCAATAAATAATAAATAAATATTTTGTGGCAATTCACACAGTCCCAAACTAAGTAGCATTTTACCGTCGTCTCTATTGTAATAACATATATCTACTGCGTCCTACAGTTAGGCTTGGGCATTTCTCTAGAAGGAATGGATCATAACACGTCAGCATAGCTAAGGCGGATTGTCAAGTTACATACCCCAGTAATCTTAGTGTGAATGCATCATCATAATGTTTCTACTATAATTTATTTCTATTACATAGTACTTTAATACGTAGTATATTTTATTTTTTGCGACAATTCACACAGCGCTATCTAGTCCAAACTAAGTAGCATAGCACTTGTGTTATGGTTATTAGACAACTGATATAGTACTTATATATATTTTTTGTAAATAAATATAGTACATATTACACATAAACACCCGGACGCCAGACGGGAATCGAACCCGATACCTCCACAAGCGTGCCGAAGTGCGTTAGACGTTACGCCATATTTGTCGTCAAGTTCAACAATATATAAGTTAAATGTGAGCTTCGCCTTAAATATTTGCATAAGAAATCCGTTATTTTCATTTCCTTTAGAGCCATTAAGGAAGGTTTAAAAGGATTTAAACTGACTAATGTCTTGTGACATTTGTAGTCACTGAAAAAAAAAAAATGACAGCAACGACTAATAAAAATCGCATGTTAGTCTTAAAAGGAAGTTGAAAATTGCAGGAAGTGAGTTTTTTTAAATTTTACAACGCATAGTAACATAGGGGATTTTTAACACTGGTTTTTAAACTGTTGTAGTAGAGAAATTTGGATTATACATCGGTATAAAATATGTACTGATAGAACAAATGCAATTGTTTTCAAACTTTTCATTTATTCATTCATTTCAAATGCAATTAAAATACCACCTCTGACTGCTTGAAATCGTATGGTACTGAACTCGATCTCACGTTATCTTTGATCAGGGTATATAACACTCAGACGAGTTCCTCCTCTAAGGGTTATATTTTATTTGCAATAGAAGCCTTCATTTTACAACCTATTATTCGTTGCTATTAATCGATAAGATGAAATAGATTGCGCGTATTTTTACATTTATGTTCTTTCTTGAGACTTTTTTATGGGAAGAAGCAAAAAACAACTGGTAGAATAATACGCATAACTTTATTGAAGTGAAAACTTCTCTAGCGGCGCTGTGCACTTTTTTTGCGATGGATAAAAAATGTTAAACTCACGTCAAGTCACGTGTCCTGATCGTAAGAATTCGTAAGACGTAGTTTTGCTCCAGTAACACGAACCTTATTAATAATGACTTAAGGTTTATTTTATAATTTAACTTTTAAATTATTGCATTGCATTACTTATACATATCTATTCGAATTGCGACTTTATTACAATGAAATACTGAACAATTTTTGGTTTGTGAAGAAGTGTTAGTGACCAATTTAAACTTTAATCCTTGATCATAAATACTTCTTTATCAACCGAAAATAATAATCTAATATGTCGACGATACAATTCACAAGTTACTTAGTTTTCACTTCTATCGGCAGTCCCCAAAGACTGCCCCGCATTTTTTTTAAAGAGATAATTACAACGTCCTATTTCGTCCCAGCTTTAAAATCTGAATAGTGCCCTTCCTTTACTGCATGTAACAAGTAAGTGCTCAAATCAGATATACATGTATAGTACTCGTAATATTAATCATATTTCTCAAATTTTCTCGCTTTATTACTGTGTATGCACACACATTAAAAAAGCGTTCCTCTTTTAACACAAAAACAAATCTTACGAATATTATAAATTATTCTGTATAGTAGCAAGCGTTATAAAATGGTGAAGTGTAAATGTAAAGCTGTATATTATGCACATTGTCAATAAAATATGTCTGAGTGGCACGGGTTTTGCACGACCCTTAAATTGGCCAAAACGATTGACTTAACCTACCAAACCGGTAATAACGTATTTCAGGGACTGAATATAAATTCTATCGTTTCTGTTTGAAAGAGTTGCTTAGTGTCCAATTCGTAATATTTAATTTTCTCCGTGCAGGAGCGAAATAAGAAACCCCTGAAGCCGGGGTTGGCCTGTCGTAAAAGGCGACAAAACAACCTTAGCTACGTGGTAGGGCCCCAAGCTCGTCTCGACGGTAACCACCCTTGGTCTATAAGTATACCGCCATAATAACCTCGTGTTGAATTCCAGCATTAATGATCTATGTTCCTGTACCCCTATGGGACATCAGCGTGTTCGCGGTGCCCCAAGCGTTGCAAACATCTACAACCAATTTTCGCAGTTGTTATCATTCAAACGACGTTTTACAGATTTTAAGCATCTTATTGTCAATAATATCTACGTAGTATTTTTTGATGAGGATAAAAATAGGACTTTATTTATTTAATCTTTATAAATTAATATACATAATTGCAGTAGTCCCACTAAACTGCACAACAGTTTGTCGACAGGAGAAGGGTTATATGTTAGTTTTACATCATTTTAAATTACATATATTTATAAAATAAATAAATATATCGGGACATTTCACACAACGTTATCTAGTTCCAAACTAAGTTGCATAACACTTGTGTTATGGGTACTAGGCAACTGATATACTAATGTATACTTTTCTTTTTGTAAATAAATACATACTATAGATAAAGATCCAGACACTAGGCGGAAATCGAACCCGTGCCCCCGCAAGCGTACCGACGTGCTTTAGCCGTTACGCCATGGAGATCATCCGTTATTAATGAATTAAATATTTATACTTCGATAAACATATTTCATTTTATTTCGTTTAAACCATTAGACGTCATGTCGGTCATTAGTTACCGACAATTAGCCATGAGATCGTCAATTTTGTATTTATTTATGTTATTTACTAAAGTTAAAATCAAAAATATCATTAATACATGTCATTATCAATAAGTTAAGTTATTGGCATAGCTTTTGATAACTTCAATTAGAAACAATTTCATGTTATTAAATAAACAAACTCGGCGCTCTTTTAATTAACGCTTTACATGACCTTTCAATAAATTATTAACTAATAACCAATCAATTTAATTACATACAAGAAAATGTAATTACTTAATTGATAGTGGTAACACAAAGACTGAAATTGAATTTTATGTAGTCATGCAAGCCTCAGGGTCATGTTGTGAATAATACACGTGATCAAACTAGTTTTGATTTTGAATACTTTTTTAATTCCTGGGGAACAGCAGACATGCTGACGGCCCACTTAATAATAAGCAGTAACCGTCGCCTATGGATGTTCTCACGCAAGGGGCACCGCGAACACGCTGCTGTCCCACAGTGTTATAGGGATCGGGTCACTAATGCCGGAAGACAACACAAGGTTTTGTTTATTATGTCGGCATAATTTAAGACCAAGGGTGGTCGCCATCCAGACGTATTTACTTGGAAACCTACCACGTAGCTAGGGTGGGTTGTTTTGTCGCCTTTTACGACAGGGCGACCCCTGCTGCAGAGATTAGTATTCTTCCTCAGCCCCTGCACTGATAAATGGACCAACGGATCTCCTTCAAAAGTGACGAAGTGGCTAATGTTCTCTATTAATATGATTACAGCCGACAGGCAAATGGCCCAGAACGTAGACACTGTTGCCTATGAACGTTTGCAATACCAGAGGCATACCTCAAAGAACTTTATAACGATTAATACTACATACATAAGTGTGTCTGTAAACACTCTCGACTTATAATCATCGTCTCTCGTCGAGGGCCAGAAACAAAACCTTTCAACGGTGTTCAACGTCCTATGCTCACATGATAAACATCGAGCGCACTTCAGTTGGTGAGATAAGATGCCCCCATTTACTCCCACTTCCATTAACATCGACAAGCAAGGGCGTCGTCTTAACTATGCACGTATCGTGTGTGCATCTCTTTTCAGGCGCACTGGCCGTCACTCGTTAACATTCGAGCAAAAGGGAAAAGTATCAAAGGCCATTACAGCCCGGCACCAACAACATGGCGTCTTTTAAAATGATTTGATCTCTTGATGCTTTTGTTAGAACATTGTTTTGACATCTTTTTAGTTGATACATTTATCATTGATTCGTTGATGACACGTTTATCATTGATTTTTTAAATACTTGTTTAGTGTGGAAGAACATGTCAATAGTACCGAATGTTGTGTTATATTTAGGTCTTAGAAAAACGGGTAAAAATACTATTGCTAGCATAGTTACTTCCGTGGGATGGTTATGGAGTAAGGAAGTGTGGCGTGTTCTACGGATTGTTGTATTAAATACAAATCTGTTTAACAATTCAGGGCAGTCCAATTTTGAATTTAAAATATCGAAAAGTAAACACATGTCTAAAATCTTTCGTCTATTTTCAAGCGTAATAGGCCAAGATTCTGACAAGTGATCTCGTAATTTGTGTATCCTTTATAGAGTCTGTGTTAAGATGTTATGTAATTTTTTTTTTAATTTGCTCCAAGCGGTTTATGTGGGTTATATAATGTGGTGACCAGACCTGACATGCATATTCCAGAACGCTACGAACATAAGCGTATTATACACATTTAATGGCTTTAACGTTCTTGAAAACCTTGCATGATCTCAATATCAAACCTAAGTATTGGTAAGCTTTTGAAACAATTAATTCAATATGCTCTGTAAATGATATTTTGCTATCAAAAGTGACGCCTAAATCACGAACCACATTTGTACTGTTGATTATAGAACCATTAATATTGTAATTATAATGCAGTGGTTTCCATTTCCGAGTATAACTAACTACCTGTTAAAATAAATATATATCTAACAATTAACATTAATATTGTATTACAATATTGTATTAAAAAGGAAATTAGATAGAATTATACATAGGTTTATGCCATCTTGATTACTAAAGTTCCATTAAATACTAACATCATTCCATTCATAAGCCCTAATAACAAAAGCAATAACTTATAATAGAACGAAAAGATCCAGCCACAAAGGTCCGACCGCGTAAAAATTCCATTTTGCCCCCACCTATCCGCACGCTGTTAGATATTAAGCCTGGTTCAATAATCGCTTCAGATAGATTTTCTTTCTATCCCCAGTAATGGGATGTTTCTGCATCGGTGGCCAGCGCTGTTTAAAGTTTAATAACGTTTTGCAGCCGCTCTACGGGCCATTGTGTGGACGCGTGACCAATATACTTGCGTACCTCGCATTGTGCATTTATCGGATACATTTTTAAGATTCTATGAAATTAAGTACTCGCCGGTTAACTCTCAAATAAGGCCTCTTATAAAAAAAAAACGTATTGAGAACAAACTTTTTACATTTATCTATAATTGAATACATTAAGGAATAACTCATTTCCTTGTAGTCGATAAACTCTAAAATAACTGAATATGTTTTAAAATCTGTTTCTGATTTAATGCATATTTATACTATATATAAAATCTATACTAATATTTATAAAGCTGAAGAGTTTGTTTGGTTGAACGCGCTAATCTCAGGAACTACTGGTCTGATTTTTTATTTTATAAAATTTGTATGTCATGTATAAATAATTAAATAAATAAAGATTTGAAAAATTCTTTCAGTGATAGATATCCCATTTATTGAGAAAGGCTATTGGGTATATAACATCACGCTAAGACCAATACGAGCGGATCACCATTAAT
This sequence comes from Malacosoma neustria, assembly GCA_963693495.1. Taxonomy (NCBI): domain Eukaryota; kingdom Metazoa; phylum Arthropoda; class Insecta; order Lepidoptera; family Lasiocampidae; genus Malacosoma; species Malacosoma neustria. Next base: position 5,288,448 of record OY856381.1, on the reverse strand, counting down.
TAATGTTTCAAAATCGGGGTTTTTTTCCTTTGAGAGCTTCCGCTGCGTGCGCTGCGGTAATGGTTAAAGTGCTAAAATAATGTATGGCAGAATTGTTCCCCTTTAAAAATTCTAAAAAAAAGTCCGCGACAGCATATGTCTATTAAGGTTGGCTCAATAAAACCTTTTTTATGCTAACCAAATTTGTTCTAAAATAAAGCGTTATTTGAGAAGGTGTTTTTATAAAGATGATATTAATCCTTATTCAAATAAATACATAATTCATTACAAGTATTTAGTTTAAAATAAATTTGGCTTAATTTACATTATTTGATTACAATGAGTATCTTAGAAGATATCGCAGTTTTAAAATAACATCTCAGCAAAATAATGATTAAGCGCGCAATAATATACTAGTTGATAGAACAGTACCTATTGGAGTGAAAGAAGCTATGTTTAGAAGAATTTTGAAACGCCATATTCAGTTTGCATTTTCTGTTTTTTTTTATTGCTGTGGAGGAGCAGACAAGATGACGGCTCACTTAAGTAGTAAGCAGTCGCCTATAGATGTTTTGCCTAGGGGCACCGCGAACACGCTGCTGTCCCATACGGGTACAGGAACCTGGGTTACTAATGCCGGAACACAACACAAGGTTATTATGGCAGCATACTTATGCACTAGGGGTGGTTGCCATCCGGACGGGCTTAGGGTTGTTTTGTCACCTTTTACGACAGACCGACCCCGCAGAGGTTAGTATTCTCACTCCACTCCTGCACGGACAAAACGTGCGTTTTGACCCGTACGGATCAGTAGCACACAAATATTTGAGCTGTTATTCAACAATCCATAAATAAATAAAATTCACGCATCATATAACACGTATACAAGTATACCCTTCCGAACATACCTGTTTCGCAAAAAAAAATCGAGGTAAAATTGTTTTAGTTTGAGAAAGGCAAAAACGCAAACAATGAACAAAATAAACGTGATTTCCAAATCCGTAAAAAAGTAATAATGAATAAAAATTTCATGAATAAATGCTTGATAAATTGTTTGAAACGAAGTTTGAAGCATTGAGTGAAGACTATACTTCTGAAAATTCTAAATTGAAAAATACTTTTTATAACTCACCGATGTATACAATATAATTATACAAGAGACACAATACACAGTATATACAGTATAAACTCTAAAGATTTTATAACTCCAAAAACATTAAAATTTAATACTTCACCAACCTATTGAATAGGTAAAGCAAAGAATGTTAAACGGTGTCGTAATTTTACGGTGGTTTACAAAAAAAACCCCGCTAAACAACAAGCTCCGGGCATAAAGTCACAAAAAACGGAGCAGAATGGTCGAAAAATTACAATACAACACAAGGTGCATTAACATCACAAAGGGACGTCTCGCAGGTCGTTTCCAACCCTATCATCCATTAGTTAGAGGTCGGTTAATACGTTCTTTGTCGGCGGCACTCGCTCCACAATTTCACGTTGAATGCAGCTTATCTCGGGCTTGTTTGCTTACTCAAAGCAAAAGACCCATCTGCTTGCACTCGCCAATTTTTAGGGCTCCGTAGATTTTATTTTAGGTCAGTAATTATATTTTGTACCAATTTTGAAGCCGTCCATTGTCTCCAAGACAATGCTGGATTTTATATGTACTTAATTATCATTATTGGCCCAACACTTTAAAGATAAAATAGTAATAAAAATTTATGCATTTAAAATCCTTTTTTCTTGTCCAGAAACTACTGCAGATATACTAAAAGTGTCTACTGAGCTTTACTATTTATACTCGTATATTTCAAAGTTTTGATTTCAATTCATTTGACTCATCATCATTTTAGCGTTGAGTCCCCAGTTGCAACCCAAACTCTCGTTTCGGCGATTTTTTCTAATAAGAATATTATACATTCATGTTAATACTACGATACATTTTTCTCCGTCTCCGTTATACAAAAATATAAATGTTGAACAAATTCTTAAACCATTGGTTAGATATTTTTTTTATAAAATATAAAGCTAAACCCAGTGACCGTAAGTTTTTTTTGTAATGCTAGTTTGAAATTATGAGCTCAACAGCGAGCGTCGGTGCTGTGATAAAATCCAGTTACTAAAAGATTTTACCCTTATCTTTCAGTAGCACCAGAATTTTTGCATAAAGTTTGCATTATTCGCTTCCCTGTGTTTCTATTTTATAAAAGTGATTCCATGTTTTCTTCTCGGAGTTCAGTGGTATGTGTGTTGTTATTATTATCTGTGTTTAATTTCTTTTTTAAGAGCCATATATTGCAATGCGCTAGAACGAATTAACTTTGTTCATCCATAGTAATGTTTGTACGTAATGGTGCCAGTTTAAATTTTGTACATTTTTTGGACATAACTTACATAAAGTACAACATTACAAAATATGTTGAAAAACACTATATTATATAATAAAACAAATTTAAAGGTTGCACAAGTATTACGGTGAGCTAATTCGCAATTATGTGACAGAAAATTCAAAGTTCAAACTCTGAACGGCGGATTTGGAGGAGAAATGGGAAGTTAGATTATTTGGATAAAACGTAGACAAAACGATGATGAGATTATCGTTTGGAATACAAAGATGGGCAATACGTAACGAATAAATCGCTCAATTAGTGGTGTTGTCAGTATCGGTATCAGAATCTACAACAGACAATTGAAGCTTAAAACATAAGATACTCAGAAATTTATTTTATGCACTACCTTACATAAATTTTTATTAAAATATATTGTATTATATTTACAAAGGTCTGTAGAAAATAATTACGATTATATATATATATATATATATATATATATATATATATATATATATATATATATATATATATATATATATATATATATATAAGAATTGCTCGTTTAAAGATATAAGATATATAGTAAAAAATATATAAGCTCTACTAAGTGACAGGGATTCATGCCAAGACGACAAAGATGCTCGCATAATAACTAGTACAATCGGGCAATAAATATATGTTATCATAATAATACTATGCCAAGCGATCGATATCGTTCACAAAATAACAATAACATTAAGTGTTATCTACGCACCACAACGGTTAGATATCGTCCATTCATATTCATGAAGCAAATTGTGGGTTCTTTGGCTTCTGATGTACTAAATTATCTATTTCCATACAATACCGGCTTTAGGCAATGATTTATGTTTTGTTTTTATACTTTGGCGGTATCCAACGTTTTAAAGAGTCTGTTTTAACAAGATCTTTGTTTTCTAATGGTTGCCAAGCTTCCACCTGGTAGGGCAACATAATATTGTGAATGCACTCTGTGAACTAAATTGTGAATAATTATATAAACTATACAGAAGAAAGTAAAATAAGGAGAAAAGGATTTATATGGTAAATAAAAAACGGACCATAAACTATCGTCTGTTTACACCTTCTCAGAAGACTGGAGTCATTACCTCTCTGGTTAGCAATGCTCATAGGTACGCTCAGCCCTATACCTGGACACGTATCTAACTAAACGTTTGGACAGATCTCGATAAAATTTATGAGCTTCGAAACCAAGAATCACAATCCCAAACGCCGCATTTGTGTAACAATTTCTTCTGGAAGCATATTTGCGGCGTTTTAAGACCTTTTGATGTGTAGCTGGACTATTTATTTTTAATGGATAACTTTCGAAAATATTGGCCGATAAGGTTAGCAACTTATATATTTTTCAACGACTAAATCGAGCACTATATATATAATACAGCAGAAAAAAATACCGTCACACGAGTCAAATGATTTAGGTAAATCATATAAATATACACCCCGGATAAAATAGAAGAAATTGTGGCTTGTAAAATATATATAAGCTAGGATAAAATATAAAGAGAAGTTCAAATATTATGTAATTTAATATATCGTACTCAATATTAAATATGGTATAAGTGCCTAAGCTCGAAATATTTAAAAAAATATCAAAAAAAAAACTTATATAATATTAAACCAAACGGTACCTAGACGAAATATTTTTCATCACAAATTAGATATTGGCAACATAAATAAATTGAATTAGAGTGTTCTTGAACAAATCAGTCTGACTTTCTTTGACGCTCCTAAACTGAGTAGGGATTTTGTGAATTTTTTATCTCTTGGACAAAGCATAATATGGAGCCAAACGAACCTAAGGTATATTTTACAAAAAAGTGACAGTTATTAAATTGTACTGGCGGCTGAGTTAAAATGTTGTGACATTCTTCTAGTCACCCGTAGATACAAGCTGATTATTATTATTAGTTGTTATATTTTACTAATATCATAGAATTATATACACTATTTGTGGTATAATGAGTGACAGAGCTTATAATTAAAGTTCGGTTTACTCGATCATACTTGAGATATAAAATTATATGGAAAATCGATAAGGTCGTAAATTCGATTTATACAGGATATAAATATATATTTAAACCAACTAAAATAGAAACAAGACATTGTTTTAGCTTAGTTATCGAGGTTTTGCTAATTTCGTCAAAATGCTCAAAAGCCAAATAGTGTTATCGGATACCACTAAATGTTTGTGGCATCTCTGCTAAATACTGGGTGAGCAAATAAGATCCCACTCGAAGGCAACAAATCACAAGAGCGTGGCCACAACGGACGCCACGTGTCTCCCAGCACTCGAGAACATAATCTAAATGCAAATATTCATACATCCACGTCATACGGTACGTTAACGCTGCCAAGTTGTGAACGTAATGTTTCCAAAACATTCTTCGCGCAATAGAGAACTGACATTATTATTATTATAATCTTGGAGTTGAATCCCGGTTGCAACCCAAACTCTCGCTTCGGCACCCGAGGTCCGCTTTCCGACTTTTTCTTCTCCACTTCGCACGAACTTCGACATCTCTGGTGGTTAGTACAATAACACGTATATTAACCCCTACGACGTTAAGCCAGCACTTTTTAGGTCTACCCCTCCTGCCGGGACCTGGCGGTGGCGGCATGGCCAGACATTTGTTCCCCACATAAGTAGCCAGTTGCCGTAAAACGTGGCCATACTAGCGAAGGCGACACTTGCAATTTATCCGCAATGTCACGGACATGAAGGCTGCCGCGAATGCGAGAGTTCCTAGGGCAGTCCTTTCGAGTTACTCCACACATCCACCGCAACATATTCATCTCCGATGATAGTCTTATAGACCTGTCGCTTCAATTAAACCGGTATTTTGGGGTCACAACTAACACCAGTCACCTCACTTCACGCGACGGCAGCAATGCGTATCATCATCTACAGAAAATAAAACTAACTAAAAACTCTCAGCTATTCGGTAAGACGGAAGCTTTGCAAGAAGAGCCCTGTGCCAGACTCGCCGAAGTGCCTAAGCGATATCTAAGCTTACAGCCAGGGCTTCTATGCTCTCAACGGCTTCAGCTGAACAGTGGGTTAGATGAACCAGGAGATTCCGTGCGGATAGACAATGGCGAAAAGCGTATTGGCGATTATTTAGCAGCTGGGAATCCTCCAAGTAACTCAAGATATGCACGTTGATAATATGCTCCATCAACTTTGAGAGCAAAGAAGTTATTTATTATAAAGTCTGTAGTTGAACGGGTCCGGCCTGGTCACCCTTTTTGGAAATAGGGTGAATATGGGCCACTTTTCACGAAGCTGGGACACGAACTTTGCGGTAGGATGGGGTAAAAATCTGGGAAAGGACTGGAGACTTCTCAGCCGAGCATGTCCGCAGCACGATAGCGAGGATAACGTTCTGGTGGACTTCTTGACGTAGAGACTTCTAGACTCGTCGCACAGATTTTTGTGAAAAGCATATCTCCGACATTATGGAGTCTCCTAATTGAAAGTGTAGATTCTCAAAAGGTTAGCTTTATTTTTGATAGTATAAACCAGACGGAAAATAATACTTCAATTATAATGAACTTAACATTATACTTAGATTCAATAAGCCTGCCCTTTTACATAGGAGTGAAACGTGGTCGATCCTTGAGCAAGACGAATAGCTGTGAGTGACGCGGACAAACCGCGTTAGGGACTCCCGCATTACGGCAGACGCAAATCAAGTGCAAGATAGCATTCGCTGTACAGAATCCATACTAATATTATAAATGCGAAAGTAACTCTGTCTGTCTGTCTGTCTGTTCCTCTTTCACGCCTAAACGGCTGAACGGATTTTGATGAAATTTGGTATGGTGATAGATGATAACCTAGAAATGGTCATAGGCTATAAATAATCACGCCATCGTTCTTAGGGGGTAGGCAGTAGGCAGATAACTAAATTGAGTTAGTGATTTTTTGTGCTTATCCGGTATCTATGAGAATCGGCCAACATCTATTTTTCATCCCCCTAAATGTTAGGGGTGACCCACCCCCAAAAAATTTTTTTTAATTTTTTGACATTTTATTATTTATATGGCAGAACAACGTTTGCCGGGTCAGCTAGTACTTTATAAAACCTGCCAATTACGTGGAGAAAAATATTATGGAATGCTGTCATTATGTTCTTGTAGGAATAGTAGCTTCCAAAAAATTTACATCACTAGGCCAGTAGAATCGGACACCATAAAAAAACTCTTTAGTATAACTAAAATTATGTGACGGAAATATTCTAAAACAAAATAATTTCTAAAATTTACATCATACGTGATAATAAAAAAATACATCTCCAAAATGAATGTTGGGCCTATGCCTAGGCCTCTGCAAAGAAACGCCTTCTAAAATATTTGGATTCCTTTAACTATGTCTCTTTTTAATAATGCAAAGGTTAAATATCAAGCGATAACATATGAAACCAAATTACATATCTTGAATACTATTATTGATTTTTTAAAAGTCAGTGCCTTCATCGACACCCACGAATGTACCACAATATGACAGCTCCATATAGTCGTAGAGTAGTCCCCTCGTGCATATTAAAATGCAAATCAAAATCGGCCGGCGTTACCGATTTTTAGGGTTACGTCGAAGTCAAAAGAAGTTGTTAAATATATTTGAATAACATGAATAACAACTGAGATGTTTTTCATTTCATTGTTATCTACAACAATGCGACGTACGTTTATATTAGAAAAATACGATACAAATATTTGCTCATACTTTTCTAGATAATATTATAGTTGTCATGTCTATGTACCTGTCTAGGTATAATTACTAAGTAAATACTATTGATTTAATTTATACTAAACTTTACTCTTCTTACAAGCGATTTATTTTGGTTGTATATAAAACTCGGATCCTTATGTTTACTGCTAAGTATTGCAAGAAGTCAAAATAGTGCGCGAATGAATACCTTTGTATGCAAGCACCTTTCGTTTTTCGCCTTTTAGTGTTTGCTCCCTATGAAAGTATTTGGGTACCCATATCGTGATATGTACCGGGACTGCAAGGCCCAGATAAGTTAACAAACTTAACAATCAAAGTTATTTTTTTAAGTCCAAACAGATATTTTTCGTACACATAACTCGAAATATATTTTTAAAATTCAGATGTGATACAAAAATTTCATATTTAAAGCACAGTATGACGAAGAGCTCGATGGAAAACATGAATAAAAGGAAACGTTAATGCACCCAAGCTTGAATATCACGAGAACGCTGAAGTTTTTGAACAATTATTTATTTCTTTTATTTTCTGAAATGAACAATTTGGCAAAACAAGCAAATCTATCAATAATTTAAATAAGAGAAATAAATACGGAACCAATTGACTTTAAAACTACTCACAGAAATACATATTCCCATTTCTGGATATACAGCATCCCTAATTCAAATCGACGGGATAGTCACGTTTGTAATATATTTTTTGGGTTCGCCATAAAGACATATCTAATAAGAAAATTTTTCTTACTTATTCCAATATGTGTGGACGTAAAACGATTTTTACCTTTCTTCGGTCTTAGTTCTTCGCGACTGTCTACTTTTTATTACAACATAACAAAGTAGATTTTGTTTTACTGTTTAAGTTTTTTTTTTAATAAGCACAATGTTTTTTTATAAGATATTCTGATAAAACATATTTTAGTAACTGATCTCAAAGTCAAACTTAAAATCAAAGACGTATACTAAATTAATCAAATCAATTTTTTACAACATCTTAATTAACCACATCATTAGATACGAAATGAACACTATTCTGACCTTGTATTTACTTCTAATTTAATACTAATTATGTAAGTTAATCAAGCCAATTTCAGTGTACTAGTAGGTATGTGAGATTCCACGTGAATATACTTTTTCCCGCAAGATAGTGTTGAGTTTGATTACAGTTAGTAATCAATCCTATGGCTCCCCTCTTTGCAATTCATCGGAGACGCAAAAATTAACACGGCCAAATAATACAGTGCGAGCCAGCTCTATCTACCTAGATCCTACTTAACTGAAATAAAGGGTCTTCCAACAAGGACTTCCGAACTTTGACAGTTGATAACGACCATCTTGTCGAAGCTACATCTGTCAAATTAATTATCATTAATTCAATCGGTTTTGCCGAATTACCATTGACAGATATAGCATTCAAAAACACGTGCAAATAATAAAATTGTTTTATCAAAATGGGTGTTCTGTTCGGGCAGCGTATCGCGCGCTTCTTCCATTTTACGGTCGCCATAATCGTCCTACCGAGAGGACTATTCGCAATGTGGTGGATAAATTTGAGTCCGAGGGTTGAGTAAACCATCGACCAACAACCCTTACGTCGATGAAGTGCAAGATCTGCCGAAAATATCGCCGATGTCCGTGTGAGTGTGCAGGAGAATCTAAGGCAGTCGATTTCATGTCGCTCACAAGAACTCGGCCTTTCGCAAACCACAACTTGGCAAATTTTGCGCCGTGACTTGGACCTGCACCCATACAAAATTCCTACTGACCCAGGAACTGAAGGTAAACGACCATAGACTACGACGTGTGTTCGTTGAATGGGCTCTGGAGCAGTTGGTAACTGACCCTAATTTTCATCGAAAAATCATCTTCAGCGATGAAGCCCATTTTTGGATTAATAGATACGTGAACAAACAAAATTGTCGAATTTGGGATGATACCAATCCACATGAGATCCAAGGTCGTCCAATGCATCCCGAAAAAGTTACTGTTTGGTGTGGATTTTGGGCTGGCGGCGTCGTCAGTCCATTGAGAACGACGTTGCCAGGCCATCACTGTCAATGACAAGCGCTATCGGTCGATGATTACCAACTTTTGGCCTAAATTGGATGATCTAGACACAAACGACACGTGGTTTCAACAGGACATGCCACATTGGATATTCTCCACGAGCGATTTAAGGGCATGGCCATCTCACGCAGAGGTAATGTGAACTGGCCATCGAGATCGTGCGATTTTACCTTGTTAGACATTTTCTTGTGGGGTTTTCTTAAGTCCCAGGTGTATGCGAATAAGCCACAAATCACAGCTGTCCTCAAAGCCAACATAACCTATGCCATCGATCAAATTCAGCGTGATTTATGCACCATGATTATATGGAAAATTGGACATTTCGGATGCGCTCCAATCAGAGAAGCGGTGGCGGACATTTGAACGATGTTATATTGCACACATAATGGCATCAATTTCAAACGAATGAAAATTATGATATCGCACACATACTTTGATTTATTTAAATTTAAAGATAGGAAGCGCTTAATGAAAGACCCGTTACAAGTTACAAGACAATCACGGAACACCAGAAGTATTACACCGAAAATATAATATCTGACCCCGTACCTTGTGGAAATAATATCTTGAAGGGTTACCGCTTAAATGCTTCCGTTTATGCAAATCACGCGCACCGCCTGCTCTTTATGTCTGTATTATAACAATTTAAGAAGTATAACGGCGGTTAAAATTCTAATATATCGGATGCTTATTTGAAAAGTAAAGTACTAACATTGACATGACATATATTGCGAATAATCTTTTAGCAGCAGAATAGTGGATTACACAACAGTATAACGTTTATTATCGTCTATGACGTTCATCGTGCCAGGAGGAGGGGGTATCTCAGACATACCGTTAGCCTTGTAAGAACTTTCTAAAATATTCAATATCGTTGAGAAGTGGGAAAATCGATACTATAGACTGCGTATATTTTCGATTTAAAATAAACACATACTTTAGCACTTTTACGAACTGGACCATAGAGAAAGAAAAGAAGATACCATTTTGAAAACATACCGTTTCGAAGGCGGAAGAAATATTATTTGCTTGCAAATATTTGTCATTCTTCGTGTTTTATCGACACTGTTAGTTTTGTTGTTCTATGCATAGAAGTATATTCTTTTAAACGAGGTTGAGATGAGGGTGAGATGACAAAACGTGAGGAAGGTAGTTAAGCGAAAACCCATACAAGCAGAGTATTGCGAGCAAACTTTGAGCTCATTAAAATATTTCGCATGCACGCATTATGATTTATTGGCAGTTAAAACTTACACTACTGGTCCAGGGACGAATAGTAGAACTGAGGTGCCACAGTGAATACGAAATTTGCCTATCTGGGTGCATATTAAATCGAAACAATTTAAAGACAGCCACGACTAACTATCATAATTATCGAATTAGGAACATCTGTAGTTATTGATTCTAGATATTGGTTCCTGTTATCTATTGAAAACGTATTAGTGTAGATAGATATAGAACTAAATCAACATGAAATTCTCATGTTTTTTTATAGCTGGAGTTCAGCAGACAGGCTAGTGGCCCACCCTAAAGCAGCTTGTCGACAATGTTTGTCGTCAATCGCCAATCGTTGTTCACAGCTGGACGTAGGCCTCCCCAAATCTGCGCTATAAATTCCGGTTCGAGGCATTTCTTATCGCGCTCCGGCCGGCAAACTTACCCGAGTTATTGGTCGATCGACGTGCGATGCAAAATACCATCTCCACTCTAAGACTCGTTTGCACCATCACAAATAGGCCCTGTTACAGGCATGATCAGCTTACTGCTGCTTCTTCATCGTGCATATTTACGAGCTATGTCAATCACTTTGGTGCACCTACGTATTTGCTCATTTCGGATCTATTCGCCCCTGCCATAATCCACTGAGTGACTGAGTTAAAAATGGTGAACCGCCGTCAGTGTCCCACGTCTTGTCTCATAGCAGTCATTGATCGTAGACTTTAACCTTCTAGCATTGGGGGACGTTCAACGAGACTTGGCTTCACAAATGCACTTATTTATTGCACATTCAAATAAATAACAGAATTATCACAAAAAAATCAACACTTCCACGAATTAGAAGTCTCCACTCAACAATTTGTACTCAAAAATGTTAAGAATGACACAAATGAACCTCCTTTTATTGGATAAGAAATTTTCAGAATAATAATTCTAAAATTTTCACGACTATTTTGGTTGAGGTTGATGAAATACGTTTATCGCACGGTCACTGCCAGTCAAAATACGTTGTAGTGGGTAGATTTCTCTATACTAAAGGTAATGTCTCCTTTTTATGTCTTATTAAAATGAGGCATGTCAGTTAGTTTTATTAAAATATAGCTAGCAGCTAGCGTAATGCGGGTAGGGTAAGATTTCAGTTCTGTAATGTGCACCCTTTCATCTATGCTAATCATCGAGTTGTGTGTATAATAAAACCACTATTTAACTCTACGTAACATTAAACCAACGGCGCCGGCAGCCACAAACTGAACAAATATGATAATTTCCTTTTGTGAATTCAAGATTCTGTGATTGAGTAAATGTTTTTACTGGCGAACCTTTTCGGGGCTTAATTTAGCTTTGTTATTCCGTAACTGGAATATCAAGATTTGATTAACATAGTAAACGCGTTGCACGAGGGAAGCTAAACAATAATAAAATACCAAAAAACTCGTAAAGAACATGAGAATAAGTCATACAATATTTTGTGTCAAAGACGTGCTTCTATACGCACTTACATTGTTCTTATAAGGGTGTTTTTTATGAAGATTTCTCGAATTGTATGAACACAAAACAAGTAACTTCAAAAGAGTCTCCAAATAAATTGAATATTTTGTATTACTCGCAGATCACATTAGTGAGCCATTGACAAGGTTTTAAAGCTACGACTTTCTGGGTCAGGTTGAATGGTTACACATCAGCGCTAGCCAGCCAAAAACAAATGCTAGTTTTGGCATTAATATATCATTTATAAGTCTTATTAAATCCACCGTCACATGTAAAAGTCTTCTATCTATCAGATTACTCAGTTTTGATGAAAACAAGTTTTCTATTTGTTTATTTTTATGCTGTTACTTCGTCAATTTGATTTCACAATTTGATCTTAAAAACTACCTTACAGATAATATCTAATAAAAATAGCATGCATTCTGAGTAGACTCTTGTGATGTTTTTATAAAGTTTTGTTAAACTGTCATCACATTTCATTAAGTCTTGCGTAAATTTCGCGTAAAGATACGTTTATTACTGTTGGAAGAATTGTTCACATTCAATCAACACAAGAGTCTAGTCATTAATGGTAAAAAAAGGTATTAAACTCACCAGCGGCTTCGACTTGACAGTTGATGAAGAATAGGCAGACGAGCAACAGAGTGAATGTGCGTTGGAGCGAGCAACGCCGCTCTCGCATCTTACCGGCGCCGGGCCGCGCCTGCGCCAAAACAATCGTGACAGATTGCACTCGCGCCCTGCATCACCTCGCAGGCGCGTGCGCATTCATTAACACCCGTCAACCTCTGACAGCTCGAGTCACCTCAAAAGTGCTCGAGTTATACCCAAAACGCTTTTGCAGCTCTCCAGAAAAGCCAACACCCGTACTTACAATTTAACCTTACACTAAACACATCACAACCGAGTTTTGCCACATATATAGAAAACCCATTTATACTTAGTAGATATAATAAATGATTTTTCTTATTAATTATCACAAAAATACGACAACCGCTTCGATGATTTATTTATAAATATTTAATTTAGTAAGTAGTAAGAAAAACTTTCAAAATTTCTTATATAATTTAGATACGTAGACAACAATTAGATTTTTTTCAATATTATATCTATATTTACAACTATATTTTAAATAGTTCAAATTGGATTTTTGTTAAGCGTTGTTAGCTGCGCGAGAACGTTAGGAAGCACAGTCCATTTGATGTCGCGTCAAGCGAATCTCAACCATATTCCATTGTCATGTAACACAGTGAAGTTCGTCTCAACTAGAGTTTTTGCACTTAGCACAGACAGAGCGCGTTCGTTTTGTTTCACTATTGACACTAGAAATATTTCCGATCAAACACATTTTTTGTTGTTTTCCTTCAGTAACATATGTTTTATTCTTCTGTGAGCACACCTGAAATTAGACCGAGGCAAATGTTGTCATTTTCGTGACTGTGTATACAATCTAAGCTAGATTTAAAATGAAAAAAGTAGTTTTAAATTAATATACTAAACATTATTTCATGATAAAATTTTATGGTCGAGAGAATCATAAAATGGGATTACTTAATACATTATTTAGTAACATAACAATACAATGGAACAAGTAACAGGTACATTGTAAAAAATTGGTATTAAAATTTTAAATCTAGCTTGGCTTCACTTGGCCACGAAGAAAACAACATTTTGAAATTGCAAAAATGGAAATAGAATGCGCATTTTCCCACCCTTAATGTGTATTATAATTAATCTACAAATATTTAAAAGTGGTAAAAGTTTCAAATTACGACTTGATTTCTAGATATCAGTTAAAAATATCATAAAAATTTATTAGTCAAAATGTTGATTTACATTGCAGAATATATTAATACATTAATATGTATTTTCGAATACTTCGAATTTTCCAGTTAAGTTTTAACAACAGCTGATATTTGAAAATACTAAAGTTCAAGCAAAGGAACAGCTACTATGCAAGATATATACAGACCGGGAACAAATACGAGTATAAAAATATATAAATAGACACAAGAAAAAAATTATATGTCACGTGGTGGAATTACTAATATACGGCTTAATTGAATAAATATAAACGTCTTATCAATTTCAATATAAAGTTTTAGTAAATAAGTATTACAAAGATCTCCTAAAGCGTCTTCTCTGTAAAAAAAATAACGTTTCATGAAGTTAAACACAGTTCGTATTTTATTTAGGATTTACTCCGGTTTCCCATTTACCTCAAATCGAAGGGTTGTGGATTAAATAAATGCTGAGAGAGCTTCAACTGCAGTGAAATAAAAAGAGGTGAGAAGTAAACGATATCTAGTTTCATTGGATTTATCGTTTATTTATCTAATTGATTTGCATTGTTGGATGGATACAGGAGGAGATGTAGACCAAAGAAAAGATGGATAGATTGCGGAAAAGACCATATGGTGAGAGAGAGTGTGAATGTTGAGGAGACAGGAGGAGAACAGGGGAGAGTGGAAGCAGAACATGTTATGCCGACCCCATATAATGTGGAATTAGGGTAGGAAGAAGAAGATATCGCTCGAGGCAATAATACATAAGTGTCACAAAAACCTCGGATTCCTCGAAGTTAGTCACAAAACTGCGCATTTATTTGGTATATCACTCTTATTTATCTTCATTTATATCCCAATTAATAACAAACAAATTTCGAAACAACGTCATAAATTTATTTTAGGATTCTCGTTACTTCAATCATACTTATAAATGTTTCTGATATGTATAAAATTTATTTATTTAGTATTTATAGATCATATTGTATTTAAATCATGGAACCGTTGTAATACACAAAATATATTATTATCCTCATACGTAGCAGAAGTTTGATAGTGGTCATCGAGAATAGGGCTACTTAAGCAAGGAGTGCAGATAAAACAGTATCTTAATATACAATACTAGCCGTTGTAACAATTTAGAAAGGGTCAATGGAATCCAAAAAGTATGGTCTAGAACCATCTACGAAATATTCCTCGTCGAATACTCGCAGTGCCATTCTGATATATACAGTAGTTATGAAGTGATGGTGCGTCAAAGGGAGCTTATTTTCCTTTTAGATATATATAGAAGATTATAAGTTTTTCTTTCCGGCCGCATCCCAAGCTACAGAATCCGAGGCAAACTGTTGATTAATGTAACAGGGCTGAATTATTTGGACACGGATACCCAAGTCCATAGATGAAATTCTTCTTCTTGGTCGAATTCTTCATTGCTGAAGGTCATGTCCTTGAAAATCCACTGTGCCTGTCTCGTAAGCTGTTTCCACTTCGTCCGGTCTTCTTCATATTCTCGAATAGCGGTTGCTATTGGGAGTCCAGTACTTAGTTACACCAGCGGCTAGAAAATCGACCACGGGGCCGCTTTCCATCCACCTTGCCCATCACGATCAGCTTATTCAAGTTATCCGGCTGTTATCGGGCAATGTGACCAAAGTACGCAAGATGATGAAGATGAAATAGGTATGTCTAAATTTAGTTCGGGTTTAGTTTGTAGGTTCAAATCCCTATAAACCACAAAAGGAAAACTGAACAGTTCCCTTCATTTGCTGCTTGTGATTTAGGAAAATGAGTTTAGTCGCCGTTTCTCAATTCCCGTGTATTAAGTTGCTGTAAATATTCTTGCCTAGACTGAACACTAATGTTTTGATAAAGGTAATCTAGTTAAATAATAAAAACAATATCTTATAGATCTAACCGTAACTTCTGAAGATAATCATAACCAAGTTAGCACCAAGAAGTGGCACGCGAACTGCAATAATCATCTATCACGAAGCTGTAGGAAACGTTTAATCAAGACTCAATCTTAATTAACTCACTAACGATCTTATTTGCCAACTGCGTTGGATGGCGAATCCGCCATTTTGAAAGTTTTATCATCTTTATGGGAGTTTTGCTTTTTAGAATACGAGAGATACCATAATGATTACTTTTTTAATTGCTTAAAAAAATAAAAATAAAACTTCTAAGAATTCATATCAATACGTAAAATTATGTTAACTTAAAAAGATGTTCAAATGTTTGCAAAATAAATAAGATACATGTTAATAGCATACACTAAACGTTATTTTCCTGAAATCATGAGTATACCGTTAAGTCAATCGTAGATATATTTCAAGCATAAACTGCATTAATCACTTTATTATCAAAGTGTTTTTCATATTATGTAATGAATTTAATATCAAACAAATTTTATGTAGTCAAAAACTTTTAATAGAAAATTCAACATTATTTGAATTTTACAGCATTATTTATATGTAGTAAATTAATACAATAATATTATCAAAAATAGCAAAAGACAGATCACAAACATACATAAACCGCACGATAGTTGTCTATAGATATTAAGTTAGTAACGTACGCCGCTAAACCAATTTCTCGTATAGCTAAAAGGGACATCTTAAAATACTATCCAAACATGAATCGGAACTTAAAAATGTAGACTAGAAATTTCAATAACCCGCTTTTACGGATACATTGGGTAGATTGGAGATGTAAAAATGTATGTAGGGGTATACGATTCGTAAAAATATACAAGTCTGTGACAACATTTTAAAGTCAAATGTACAGTTTAGTGCTTGCTGAAGACAGGATTCGAGCATACAATGCAGCGGGTACGGAAATTGAGAACGACGCAAACAATGACATGACGGATTGTATTATAATAACATTATTTATCGAGTTATTCTTTAGCTTTTGCTTTGAGCATTTATTTATACATTTTCTATTGTAAATGTAACATCCACTAGATGGAAGTAATGTTAGATGATACGTAAAAATTGTCAATGTTTATTGCATAAAATATTCTATTCTATGGTGCTTGGGCTATAGAAACTTGGAGATAAGAGGTGTTCCTTCCATCAAGTTGTAACAATGTGCAAAGTTATTAATGGGAAAATAAATCGGACCTCCACATCGAGCTAATAAAACTATACGTCCCCAAAAAACTATTTCCGAGCAAAAAAATACAGATTATCGCGGCCCCGTTTTGTTGGCACTGTCTCACGAGTACAGTTTTCGATCCCACGCACCTTGACTGCTCTAAATGCTTTTCTGGATACAAATCATGATTATGACATTTTTGGGGATTATTGGAATAGTTTTTTGACTTTATATGTTTAGTTCTGTGAGACATTGTAAAACAATCACTGACTTGACTTGTATTAATTTCTATTTATCAATTATTATTAATTAATGTATCTTGCTGCGGCCATATTAATGAATTTAAATAAATAAATAAAAATGGGAATTTACAATTAGATAATAATAATAGCACTAGTGTGACACCTACTCCTGGATCAAATATGAAATTAAGAGAAATGTTTTGATTACTTAATTTTATATAATTAACTCAGTTCACACATAAACAATATTTTTTAAAATTATAATCACCCTATAGATAAATGGCGTAAAGGTAACAGTTTGCCTAACTTATATCTTCAATAACCGGTGAACAGGTGTGACCATCGACGTTCGATAAAGATATTTGCATGGATTCAGTAGCGCTGGATGAATATAATAGACGTGGTATTCAGACATATCGCGATCTTAGAAAATCAAGTTTAAATTCAATGAATACCCAATTTAATACGGATTTTTCTTAGATATTTTAAATTTAAGATAGTAAAAAAGTAGTATAATTTTAATTTGTTTCCTAAAGAAACACATTAAGGACTTTTTGACGAAGAATTTTGACATCATCGCGTCGAATAAAATATTACTTATATTGATCTTAACGTGTATGTTAGTTATCATACATAATTATAATAATACTGTATACATATATAACGGATTATTCATTAAGTTTCATTATCATCTTTAAATTTAAATAAAACAAACTGTGTGTGAGATGTCATCGAAATTTTTTATTCGTTTGAAAGACCTATTGATGCCATTATGAGTGGAATCGTTCAAATGTCCACCACGGTTTCTCTGGGTGGAGCGCATTCGAAATGTACAATTTCCATGACTCTAGCGCATTTATCAGGCTAAATTTGACCGATGACTTGGGTTATGTTGGCTTTGAGGACCACTGTGGTTTGTGGCTTATTCGCATACACCTGCGACTTAAGAAAACCCCCACAAGAAAAAGTCTAACGGGGTCGCACGATCTCGGTGGCCAGTTCACATCACCTTCACGTGAGATGACCATGCCCTCAAGTCGCTTGTGCAGAAAATCCAATGTGGCATGAGCTGTGTGGCATGTAGCGCCGTCCTGTTGAAATCACATGTCGTTGGTGTCCAGATCATCCAATTCAGGCCAAAAGTAGTAATCATCGACCTATATAACGCTCACCGTTGACAGTGATGGCCTGGCCAACGTCGTTCTCAATGGACCGATGACGCCGCCAGCCCAAAATCTACACCAAACAGTGACTTTTTCGGTATGCATTGGATGCTTTTGGATGTTATGTGGATTGGTATCATCCCAAATTCGACAATTTTGTTTGTTCACGTTCCCATTCGTCTAGAAATGGACCTCATTGCTGAAGATGACTTTTCGATGAAAATTCGGTTGCACGTGTTGTTGAATGCTATATCCGTCCATGGTAATTTGTCAAAACAGACTGAATAAATGACAACTAATATGACAGATGTAGTTTCAACAAGATGGCCGTTATTAACTGTCAAAGTTTGGAAGTCCCTGTTGGAAGAACCTTTATTTATAATTATATATTTATATTTATAAACGCATAAAACTAATACATGCGTTTAAAACTATATATCCGATTGACTTGAAATTTAGCATAGTTGTTCATTCCGCAACGTAGACGCTCATTAAGAACAAATTTTACAGAAATATTATCCAAAACCTAATTTTTTAAATTTATATGACAAAATAACGTTTGCCGGGTCAGCTAGTAATAATATATACGACATGTGAAAGAAATAGGTATTACTTACAACTTTATATACTTGTATGTTCATATAATAAGATAATATATCCCAGAAGTCTGAAACTTGATACTAAACAAAACTCATTAATGATATATTCTAACGAGAGCATTAGAGGCACGCCAAACGTTGATTTATGCAAGCGTTTAATAGTTTACGATCTCTTAGACTATAAATGGATTAAAGCAATTTGAATAGACGTAAAGTTTGTTAAGTGTCGTTTGTGTAATGATGACGCCTCCGCTATTAAGAATTCTGTGAATTGAGGAATAGAGGTGAAACGTGACTTCATATACTGTACTCGTAATGATGTCAAATTAAGGCATTGGATTTAAAAGTTCTTCGCGGAATTTAAGATTGCCTGATAAAACGTGCAGGGACGGTATAAAAATACTAACCCCTGCGGCCGGGATCGGCCAGTCATGAAAGGCGAAGAAACAACCCTAGCTACAAAGTATTGAGCTTGTGTTGTGTTCCGGCATTAGTTCGCGGTGCACCTAGCGTCACAAACATCTATAGACGTCGATAACTGCTTATTGTTAAGTGGGCCCCGTCAGCCTGTCTGTCCCTATAATCAGCAATAAAAAAAAATACTTTGATATTTGTTATTCCTTCCTTCGAATGTTATAATTTCCTTCAATTCTCATTTTCAAGTCCTGACATCTTTATACCTCATCAATATTCTTCCTTCTTTCAGTTTTTTCAAACATTTTCGTCTATCTAAATATATATTTATATAATGAATTTGTTCACAGTTTGGGATGGCTACATAAAATAAACAGATGTTTAGATATCCTCTCCGGTAAAAAAGTTACCTTTATATTTTTTTAAATATCGATAAAATATTTGTTACAACGACAACAAAGCCTGTACATGCATATTTGTGTTAAGTTGATTTTATTTGCTATATGCACTTCTTGTCATAGCCACCTTTTAACAGAATTAATAATTTCTATTCCCAAACATGTCTCGAATTATGTGGGGTCAGGATAATGTGTTCTCTACATCCACTTGTCTCTGCTAGCCGTTATCCTAACATTCACACCTTTTTCATCATATAAATTTTAATAGAATTGAGTCGAAATTATTAAAAGACTGCCGCGGTAAAGCTATTGCATAGCCTTTGAATCAACTTATGCAATTATAATTATTTATTTATTTTTTATTTATGCAGTAATTATTTTTTTCTAAAGTATCGATGTTTTCTATCGATATTTTTTGGACAAGATATATCGATACTCGATAGTAAAAAAATAACCACTATCGATGTTACGATATCGATGTTTTTATTATCGAGTATCGATATATCTTATCCAAAAATATCGATAGAAAACATCGATACTTTAGAAAAAAACATCGATAGTTGAAATATCGATAGATATCGCCCATTCCTACCACACTCACCGCACGTGCGCCTCGTAAATATACATGTAGGTGTATCATCATCATCATCTCAGCGTTCATCCCGGTTGCAACCCGAACTTCCGCTTCGGTGCCCGGGGTCCGCTTTCCGACTTTTTCTACTCCACTTCGCACGGTCTTCAGCATCCCTGGTAGTGAGCCCATTAGCACGCATGTCACCCCTTACGACGTCAAGCCAGCACTTTTTGGGTCTACCCCTCCTGCCGGGGCCCGGCGGAGGCGGCATGGCCAGACATTTGTTTCCCACGTAATCATCCGGTTGCCGCAAAACGTGGCCGTACCAACGGAGCCGACACTCCTGCAATTTATCCGCAATGTCACGGACATGAAGACTGCCGCGAATGCGGGACTTCCTAATGCGGTCCTTCCGCGTCACTCCACACATCCACCGCAGCATATTCATCTCCGTGACACGCAGTTCCTGCTTGTGTCTCTCCAACACCGGCCACGCTTCACAGCCGTATAAAAGGACAGGCCTAATGATGGTCTTATAGACCTGTCCCTTCAATTTTACCGGCATCTTGGGGTCACAAATGACACCAGTCACCTCACGCCATTTGGCCCACGCGGCAGCAATGCGTGCCTTGACGTCGTAATCGATGTCACCAGACGCGTGAAATACAGATCCCAAGTATTTTACTCGGTCCGTGCGCTCGACCGTGTCACCGCCTATGCGTACGGGTGTGGGATCTGTGGAGTTACAGGCCAAGTACTCGGTCTTCGCCACATTGAGCTTCAGACCACCGTTCTCAAGCGACTCCTTCCACGCCTTCACGCGTTGCACCAGCCTACCCCTGTCTGAATCTGTCAGCGCGATATCATCAGCATACATGAGCAACCACGGGGGCTGCTCATGTGAGTTTCTGATGCTGTCTGACAATACGTCTAATACCACGCTGAACAGAAACGGACTAAGGACGGATCCTTGGTGCACCCCAACGGTGATGGGGAAAGGTTTTGTGTCGCCAACAGCGGTCCGAACTACGGAATCGGAGTCATGGTACATGTCTTGGATGATGTCAATATAGGCCTCTGGAACCCTTTTGAATCGCAATGCCCACCAGATTATCGCACGAGGAATACAGTCGAAGGCCTTCTGCAAGTCCAGAAACAGGCAGTGCAGAGGCGTATTCTTCGTCCTGTATTTCTCCGCGACAGTCCTTAGGGCAAAAACTGGGTCCATGGTCCCATGTCCAGGGCGAAACCCATACTGACACTCCGAGACAGTGCACTCCTGCCGAATCCGAGAGTCGATAACCCTCTCGAAGAGCTTCATGGTGTGGGACATGACCTTTATTCCACGGTAGTTACCGCACTCCTGCACCGATCCCTTGCCTTTGAAGACTGGAGTAATGATACTCAGCCTCCATTGGTTCGGGATCGTACCGGTGAGGAGTGTCCGGTTGAAAAGGTTGGTTAAGATGCCCACACCACGAGAGCCCATCGCCTTCCAGGCTTCGATGGGGACTCCATCGGCTCCGACAGCTTTCCGATTTTCCATGCGGCGAAGACAATTCTGGACTTCTGCAGGCGTTACCGGTGGCACTAGTCCTTGATTTGGAGGAAGATCTGGCGGCTGCACCTCTTTATGCTGCTTGTTCAGCAGCTCGTGGAAATACGAGCGCCATCTCTCCTTCACCGCGAGGTCCTCGCATAACAGGTTGCCCCCGGGGTCTTTTACACAGCGGCACTTGGAAATATCCTGTGCCGCTTTGACCCTGGAACGCGCCAACTTATATATGAGCTTCTGCCCCTCAGACGATTCCAACTTATCGTAAAGTGGTTGTAAGTGGTCTCGTCTGGCTCTGGCTACAGCTTTCTTGGTGGTGCGCTTGGCAGCTCTGTATGCGTCGCGATCTTCAGGAGATCTGGACGCTTGCCACTTCTTAAAGAGGGCTTTTTTCGCCCTGGTCTCCCTCTGGACTGAGTCATTCCACCACCAAGTCTCCTTGTCACATTTGCGTCCACCCTTAGACTCGCCAAGCACCTTCCTCGCCGACCCAAGGATAGCCGCCTGAATCCTGTCCCAGTAAGCTTGAACCGGTTCGCCCTCACCACCGACGCACTTGTCGCCGATGGCAGAGGCGAACTCCTGGGACTTGACTTCATCAAGCAGCCACCACCTGATTCGGCGTTGAAGGCGATCTACACGTTTGCCTTTGGGCTTCACGCAGAGGTCCATGACAAGAAGACGGTGTTGTGCAGTGAGACTCTCACCGGGTATGACCTTGCAGTTGGCTACATTGCTGATGTGGTGTCTCCTAGTGAGTAGGAAGTCGATTTGGGTAGCATTCCTCCCGCTCTTGTAGGTGATGAGATGCTCGGGTCTCTTTTTGAAATACGTGTTCACGATGGCAAGGTCGGCAGCCGCACACGTATTGAGGATGTCCTCCCCTTCCACATTGCGGCTACCATACCCAAATCCACCGTGAACACGCTCAAATTCCCCACATTCATCACCCACATGACCGTTTAGATCACCGCCCAAAACGATCCCATGTGACAATGGAATCCCACGAAGCACTTCTCCGAGTAGGTTCCAGAACGCTATCTTGTCGGCGTCACTACAACCGGCCTGTGGCGCGTAGGCGCTTATCAAGTGGGTAACTACCCCACCAACAAGCACCCTCACAACCATAAGCCGATCGCTACAGCGCTTCACCTCCAAAATGTCGTCCTGGAGCTCCTCCGAGAGCACTATGGCGACCCCATTTTCCCCACCAGATGCACCCGTGTAGATCAGCTTGTAGCCATTCCCAATGAACCGGGATCTGCTGGCCTTCCACCGAGTCTCCTGCAGGAACGCCACGGCCACCCTCCGCCTGGAGAGTACATCGGCCAATTCCCTCGCGCGTCCGGTTAGCGTGCCAATGTTCCATGTTGCGAAGCGGAGTTTCGATTGGGCTAACGTCTTTAGCCGTGCTCGCCCACGGCACGGCAGCCCTTGTCCACTTGTCACAGAAGTCGGGCGAAGCTTCTGCGCGTCGTTTTGCGGCGACGCCCTATCCATGACTGGACCTTTCCTTGTTCTGACCATTGTAATTATTGGCTGGTTTTGGTTTTTACGGGAGCGACTGCCGTCCGACCTCCCAACCCCAAGAGGAAAAACCGAGATGTGCACTTCCTTGCCGCATGTAGGCTGGCGAAGGAGTAGTCCATCCGTCGCCTTTTACGACTCCCCTGGAATGACCTGGGGTGACCCTATTCTTTTCACTGGCCGGGGTCACACGGCCCAAATGTAGGTGTATATATGTATACATAGTTGTACATTCAAAAAGTGTAACTTGAATTAATATTAAAGAAAAAACTTGAATTAATATCAATGAAAATAATTACTGCATAAATAAATAAATAAATAAACAATTATAATTGCATAGGTTGATTAAAATGTTTTTCAATATCGCCCATCCCTACGTACAGTCGTACCATCAATATACATACACGTTAAGCGAATGCATAGCCGAGCTACATAGTAGGCGGGTTAGGTTTTATTTTCGTTACGGAATTTCTTGATTCGGTCGCCGCGCTCAAAGCCCGCGATAAAAGCTATGCAATAGCTTAAAAATATATCCGTTTAACAAGGCCTTCAATACAATTTCAAATTTGGAATAAACACCTATCACAGATACACGGTCGGTTACTTTTGACATACGCTGACACAGTATAGTGATGATTTGATGATGCAGCGTGATCGCGCTGCCGAATAAGCGGTTGATTTACGAGCACGATCGTTAGCTGTGGCACAGCGCTGTTGTATGTTGGTGTAATTTTATTAAAAATACACGAGTTGATTTTTCTATTCATTTTTAGTTGATATAAAGCATATCTATTCATACATTTGTATGTTCATGTCTCGTTAGTTTGCATATTCTTTTAAACTGTGCACATTTTTGTTATTATATAAAACTGTTGCCTAAAATTCCGAAAGCAATTAAATTAAGGTAGTCAGCAATTAGGTAGGTAGGCCCCCCACAAGATGGACCGATGATCTGGTCAAGATCGCCGGAATAGGTTGGACGAGGGCAGCGCAGGACCGATCATCGTGGAGATCTTTGGGGGAGGCCTTTGTCCAGCAGTGGGCGTCTTCCGGTTGAAATGAATAGTCAGCAATTACTGTACAAAGATAGAATAATCTAATCTCAATTATTGAACTATACACATCAAAAAAATCTAAGCAACATGTACTAATTTAAATTTTAGGATGGTTTTGGCCTCTGTATGGATGAACTTCCTGAATGCACCTGAGCCTTTCAGTATTTCCGGGCCGACGGTACACTCGCACCCTTCTTGTATCAGGCCTAAACCTGAATCGGGACTCATCAGAAAACATAATTTTATCCCATTGTTCCTGGGTCCATGTTCTGCGTTCTCTACACCATTCATTGGTCCTCGGGCACCTAATTGGTCGTCGAGCTCGTAGGCCGTACTTAAGCAGTCGAACAGTTTGGGGAATTACATCAACACCACTTGAATTTTATAGTCTCAAACTTATCTCTCGAGCGGTTAACATCAGCTGGCGTCTTGCAGTCAGTTGTATGTATCGGTCTTGCCGAGTGGTTGTACTCCTTTTACGGCCTGGATGCTGTTCAGCGGGTTCCCTTGTATTATTGTAGCGCTGCCAAAGACGACAAATAACACTTCTATGAATGCCAAAATGCCGAGATACCTGAGATTGATTACTTCCCGCTTGCAACATCCCTACAGCTCTTTGCATTTCATTTGCCGTCAAATGACGTAGCTCCATGACGTAAAGAATATCTAATAATTCAATTTTGTCGCTAACTTTATTTAAATGGTTGGTAAAATTATAAAATCAAGACTAAACGTAGCAATAAAAACGCTTAATATAAGTGCTTCAAACAAATTCCCTTTCATTTAATTTTATGAAAAAAAAAACAAAACATAATCGAATTTTTTTTTTGAACCAGTCAGTATGTCATCAATAACAAAAAAGTTTACATACTTACGCACTTTGAGTCAGAAAAGACTTAGAAATTAATTAGTATAAATGGTAAATTTGTAATATCATGCATGTCGCTTAGACTTTTTTGATGTTTTTATTTATATCTTAGTAATAAAACCATTTGAACCTACCTAGTTGGGAGTGTTAACGTTATGTTGTATGAAAATGTTGTAAAAATCTTCAAATTTAACGTAGACATAGACAGTCGAATAGATAAAACAACCAAAGCGCAAACATCAACGTGAATGTTTAAAACAAACAAATTCCCGTAATAATGGAAAAACTTGGGCGTGCTTCGGAGCACAGAATAAATGAACGAAAACAGAGTTTCGTTTATTTAAATCTGCAAAGTAAAAAGAATTGAACAAAGAAAGTCACTGCGAAAATAATTACAAGACAAATTAAAATAGGAACAAATCCGAGCGCCATCGCGAAAGTACGGTGGCAAACTTTTTTAAGATCTCCTCTTTGTTCAAGCAAATTTATCCAACATCAATTGTTACTTTGATTGTATCCCAGCAGTCATTAGCGGGGTACAGATCAACATATTTCTTAACATTTAGAAATATTCCTATTGTAATTATTGTGTCTGCCATTTTTATACACGTGCGCTCGCGCCCCAATTACTTATCAAATAATTTCCAATTTTAGCATATTCCATGAAAACAGAAAAAAATATCCACACAGAAGTTTATACTTATTGCAGTAGAAATAATTTTTGTGTCGTAAATTATTTGTATTTCGATTTATAATAGAGTAGAATTTATGTGAAGGGCCGTATGTACATTATACAAAGTTCCTCAAAATGGCTTAGTTAGCGTTTTACACGTGCATATCTTGAATTACTAAAACAAAATTATAGTAATTCAGATTTACAGCCATGTAAAAGTACCGTTTTTTTACATATTATTCGATATATTTCATTTGATCACCGTCATTCCATTTAAAAAGGGAGCCCGAAGTTCGTCGCTGACCTGACAACGAGTCAAGTTATTGAATACTTTTAGCGTTCTTTTCTTTACCATTTCGCTCTTTTATGTCGTAATAATCCCCGTAACAAAAACAATTATAAGGATTTTACTAAGTCGACTGCTGTCTGATCCGCAAATCTTGAAAAGGACTTTGCGTCAGAGCGCAATCGTTGTCGTTACAGGGTGCAGTGGACTAATGAACTCAGTGGGAACCATATGTCATATAACAACAGTTAACAATTGCGAAGTTATATTTAGAGGTATATTCAGTAAATAGAATAAAATTGAATAGTGGTGAATAATAAAATTTTATAACGATGCATAAAACCCAAGTGTTTCCCGATAAACATGGCTTTTATTACAATTTGAATAGTACTTATCCATAAAAATGCAAGTATAATTATTTATATTGGATTAAAAAGGCATTGAATAGATATAATTAGTTACAAAATTAATTATTAACAAAGGAAAACCACTTTTTTTCCTTCGAAGACAGAAAATAGCCCCTAAATTTATATATATGTAATTTCCGAAGTATGGTATAACTATTTCTTGGGCTGATCGGTGAATAAAGAACTTAATTATTAAGGTTAGTAAAAAGACGGTTTATTATTTTTTGCTTTTCAGTTTTTTCGGCGGTTTAAATTTTTGTTACAAAGTTTTTATTTCATAATTTTATGTGGCTATAATCTACTAACTACTACATGCTTAAATTAATCAATTCTGTCAAAAGTTATGCGTGGTCATATATAAAAAAGAAAAAAAAAACTGTGTGTCAGCTCCGACGCACGACTGGAGTTTACTACTTAAGTACGATTGTCTAAATATACGCAAAAAGTTTATTTAACTGAAAAAAGATTAATACCATATGAAAAGGTAAATTAACTAATTAATGAAAATAATATACATACATAAAAAAAGTTTTAAAACAGTTTTAAGTTCAACCTAATTACAAATATGGCACCTAGTAATAAAGTCACAAATCTCCAAAACATTATCTAATACTTACGATCATTCGTCATATAAAATGAGCAAAGCAATAAAATTACTCTTGTCACTTACAAATGAAAATACATATGTTAAACAACATTTGATGTGAAATCAACCTTAAGTTGTAACAAATAAAGTAATTTTTGCCTTGACAGATACATCGTTTTGTTTTGTTTAGTGTGTTTCGGTGCACGCGCACCAAAAACGTAACGAGGTCATTCATTAGTAAATTTTACTCTCACATTTTTCTCATACCGGGCGCCTTATATATGAAAAGCGATTCTTAAAGAGTAAACTCCAAAAAAGAAATAAATATACGCGTCGAATTGTTAACCTCCTCCGTTTTTCGTGGGTTAAAAAAAGGAGTTTCATTGAAGGCTGTTCACCTAAGAACGCTAATATTTGATGATTATTTCCAAGAAATTATTATTAGTTTTATGACTGTTCTTGTTTTCATAGGACAGTTGTCCTAGGTGTGCAATAAAGAATATTCCACTATATTCTGCAAATCCTTTAATTATATGTAGATAAAGAATTAAATTCGTCGTATGTCGTAATAATATTATATTGTCAAATTAATTATTAATGGTCATAAAATGTGTCGGTTTGTTTAACTAATTCTTCGTTCATGTTACGTACTCTCCAGATTAGGAATAGGCTTCCGGCTAAGGTTCTTCACCACAGTATAATATGGGATTTTTCAAGAAAGACAATATATAATTTTTTCGAGGCCGACAGCGCGCTGGCCTAGCCTCTGGTGTTGCAAACGTGGATAGACGACGTCGATGTCCTAATATCGAGTGGGCCATTCGCCTGAACTCAAGCTATAAATAAGAAACTTATAGTTGTAATATTTACACAAACAATCGATTAAATCCAATTAAATACTCTATTATTCCGCTATAGAAGCAAGGGGCAACGGATATTGAATTTTCATACACTTCATTTGTATTATTATAATTTATTTATAGGTTGAGCTCCCGAATAGAGGAAAATTTACCAGGAAATTAATGCAGAGTTTCATTTCAATATTATTGTGAAAATGTTTACTTAAGTATTCATTGTTTTGAATATGAAATGAATGAAAAATATAGTTAGGCCTATATTTTACCTCAAACTTATAAGGAAGATTGTAATAAAATTTTGAAGTTAGGGATATTATAGTTATATGGTTATATGGAAGTTATGATATAATCCCAGTAGCAACCCAAACTTTTAAGTTCATAACTTCCAGTATATATGTATATATATATATATATATATATATATATATATATATATATATATATATATATATATATATATATATATATATATATATATATATAAAACCTAAAATCACATGCCTGTTTTAGTTTTCAACAGATATTGTTTTAACATCCACAATCGTAAATAGTAAAACTAAATCCTGACTAGGTACTTATAAGCCTTTATTAATACTATAGAAAATGTATGTGGGTCGTTTATTATTCGTACCTAGACTACAAAGCTTGTTTATATTTTAAATTACTTCATAATGTACTCGTATGTGTAGATGTGTAATATTTAACAAAAAAAAGGCTTTATTCCCTCATAACGCCCAAAACTTTATATTACAGGGTTTGTTTGTTGTTTATCCAGAGCGTTATAAAGAACACATTATGCTGACAGCTGGTCGTGAATGACGCTTGTATCCAAGGTCTAGACATCCTAAACTTATGGATACTTTTAGAAAAAGTAAAAACATGTATAAATTTATAAGTATTACCTATTAATAATTTTAATTCATATAAATAATTAGTGGAAATAAAACGGTAAGTATATTACAATAATAAGCATCAATTATTATTTGCTGTATAAAAATAATTGAAAAAAAATTGTAAAAACATGTGAGAATTATAGAAATAAAGTCATCTCTTTTAATTTTCAAAGCAAAACCCGTCTTTCGTTTGATCCTAAACTGCGAAGGAGACTCCGGTTTTATCGTCATCTATATAGTAAATACTTCCACTACTACTTCTTTTTCTCTCATGTGTTTCAAGCAGGTTTCTTGAAATTTGAAGCCGTTCTACGCTGATATGAATGTATATGCTGCAGAGCCCGTCTGTTAGCATCAATGCCCTTCCTTGACAATTTATTTTCGTGACACAAGTAAATACACGAAGCTAAAATTAGTTTTCACATTCGACTGCATAGGTACGTGGTATCTTAGTGGTGTTACACTCGGAGACCAATCTAGAGGTCTCGGGTTCGTATCACATGAAGGCGTGTACTGCTTAGGTAATTCCAACCCCCAATGTGCATTATAATACTAATAATGCATGCATAATTGTTGTGTACCGACTGTCAAGGAAAACGTGGTGAGGTAACCTGCATACCGAGATCAACGCTAAGTATAACCCACTAATTCGCCTTGAACAAGCGTGGCTGGCATACAGTCCATGCCCTCCAAGCCTAGCAGTGGGACGCTATAGACTGTTATTATTTAATAGACTACCACAAAGCCGAAAGACAGCCTTCTTGCTGAGCTAGAAAGTACTATCCTTTGAATGTATTCAAAGAACGAAGCCAAACCTAAACAATATGTACACTTACCAACTGACCAGTTCCCCGAAGATTATTTATCCTTTTTACACAAAACCAAGTTTATAAAGTACTTAATAAACTCATTCGTACCAAACACAGCAAAACCGACCCAATTTGTAAAAGCAAAAACCTCATTAATTTTAATAAGTAACGGATTTTAAGGCGTGCGCATACTATGGCGAATGTTCCTCCTGTTCAAACAGAACCGGGAGTTATGTCAACAGCTTGCGTTCGCAAATGTTTCTATCCTGTACAATCGTAACATGTAAGCCCGTGCAAATATATAAATACACATGTTCTGACAGTTCCACCAGTGTTTGCATGTAGTAAATGTATTTTCAGAAACATATTTTATGAAACCAATTTATTTAATTATATATAAATATTAAATCTTTTTTTCGTCGTCGTCGTAGTCGTTTTTTTGTCGTTATTTGGGTTCTGATCTTTTAAAAAACAACAGCGACTGTTTTTTCGTTTCGAAGTAGAAATACTTATCGCACACCCTACTGCTTGGGAAACGTACAGTTGGGTAGCGTGAGACTTTTGCAATGCAAACTTTTGTAATTTTGTATAATTCCAATTAGATTTAAAGAAAATCAAGTTTTTCCTAAACCTATACCCTAAAAAAATCTGTTTGTCATAACTCTTAAAATGGCCGCAACAGATACACCATTTATTGTATTTTGACAGCGACTGAGGAGTAGTTTACACCACCGTTCTTGATAAGAGGATGCCATCGATTACATATACCAACTAAAATTTATCATAGTAGCAAAAATTTATCATAATAGCAAATATATCATATCATAGTAGCGTTTTCTTTAAGTTATTGGTGTGTCTTATTTTTAATCATCTAAACGGTTAATCTTGGTACAATCAGTCCAGATCGTAAGCTGATTGAAATCCGCAGCTCGCTCACAACTGATTTACAAGACACCTTTGTAATTTTCTTTAAATCTTTATTTAACAGCGTATTCTTTAATTGAATATGTAGCTCTATTAAAAAATAAACTTATACATAATTAATCAACTTCTCTTTTTAAACCCTTTTTAACAATATTAGGTAATAAGCAACCGAGCTGACTCTGTCAGTGGTTGGGAGGGTATGACTATACATTCGCCTATATCTAATTTATTAGAATGAGCATATTTGACATGTATCTTCCACAGTACCACACACTTCACAATTTGAAGACAGAGATTTACCCACTAGATAAGTAAACATATTAAGTGTAATGTGTCCCGAACGAACTCTTAATAATATTATTTAACTAAGTCTTGTCTATTTAAATTGTTGCTGTGCAATAGCCACGGTGATTTGAATGTATGAAACTGAATTGTTCTATACCAAATACTCTTCTCTCTTGATCGCAATTCAAAATACTCATTCCAGTATTGATAGGAAGTATCTTTAACATGTGACAAATAATAAAAAAAGGAAGGCATTTCGTGAATACACTTTTGTCTTAATGAGACCAGTGTCTAAATTAAAATACATACATACATATAATCACGCCTCTTTCCCGTATGGGTAGGCAGAGACCACTTTTTTCCACTTGCTACATACTTGTTTCGCTTCGTCCACTTTCATTATTCCCTTCATACATGCCCTTCGGTTTAGGGTACTCTTGACCTGGCCTTTTAAAATTCTAAATTAAAATAGTATAATTAAATATAAAATGTACCAGTCAGGAATTTTAATATTATTCCACTGTGATTAAATCACTTCGAACTGTGATCATTGTGAAATTACCTAGAGATATGAAAAAAGTGTGTACACACTTATGAAGTAAAGTTAGAATAGAGGATGACGCCTTTTGTACCGCAATGAAAAAATTATGCTCCATAACTTCCAAAACACAAAAATAAGCATTGTTAATATTGTACTTGTTCTACGTGGTAGGGCCCCAAACCCATCATAAAAACCTTGTGTTGGGTTCCGGCATTTATGACTCAAGGGACAGCAGCGTGTACGCGGTGCCCCTAGCGTCACACACATCCATAGAAGACGGTAACTGCTTATTAATTGACCCATCAGCTTGTTTGCTGTACCTCAGTAATAAAAAAAATTGCTTTGATATCGCAGATTTCTTTCGTTTGTTTATTCGTTGGATATAAGCAAATTATTCACATATGCATACCATCGACAACGTATAAACATGTCGTTAACAAATTTACATGTACTCGTAAATGTGCATACACGGTCATTTGTAAATAAAGTTCAGTCACAGTCTCCTTTACTACTACAAGTATACTCCGTAATACTTGAATCATAAACTGTGGCAATTCAGCTTCGAATATAACTAAATATACAAGAACATCAAAACTAATTCTCAAATAATTAATTAAAGCAGAATATTAGACGAGAACATTAAACTTTGTCGTATTACACGCACCAAAACACTTTATATTTTAAACGGCAACATATTACAAGCTCGAATAAAGCACTTAGATAGCACTCATTTACCACGAGGCGCACTCGTATGAATGGGCCGTCTCATTTTAATGACAAAGATGTCGTCTGCGGGAGACTTAATTAATCATTGTGTTTACTGATTAACATTCGGCATTCAAGTAACTTGGAGAATTTACATCCAGATGGAATAGTTAAGTTATTCTGTGCGGCGGCTCTTCTGAACAGACGTTCCGAACAAGAACGTCGCGGAACTCGTTAACTCAAGCAAACATTTATAATCGTGGATAAAAAACTGAGAAATCTGAAATGGCTTCTCTTATACGATAAAAAAAATTTAAACTAATATGATCCTGTTTTCATACATCCATACTAATATATATGTAATATAGCTTTCACGCCTAAGACGCTGCACCTTGTTCAAATCGGATGAATAGACATAGATTAGAACTAGGAGAAGGACAAAAGGTACTTTTTTAATTTATATGTCAAAACAAAGTTTGCCGGGTCAGCTAGTTTTAATATAATTATGAAAAATATAATCAAATAATATATCTTGCATTGCTCTTACGATTATTTTGTCAATATTCGCCAACAACTAATCTTTTACCCAAAAATTTAAACAGAGCATAGAGATACATTGAACCCTATAAATCCAAACTAAAGCGAGTATTCACGTCGTGTACATCGTACAATTTTTAAATAGTTATTCCGAATAAACCATTTCGATATATTTAACAAATATAACAAATTGCTCACTCATCGATCGATACCAGCATCGATATGATATAAAATATTACTCTCCTATTAAATACTGTGATAAATGAGATATTTTGAATGAAACTAAACGTAAATTTGAGATGTCCTGGATGCGAAAAATCTTGATGAATAACGACGGCAAATTTATTATGAAGAACTTATTAGACTTTAATAAATTGATAGTGTTGGCCTTCCTCACGAGAATTTTGAAGATATAGTTCATATAGATAATGTTATGACATAAATGTTATAACTTTAGACGTTATATGTTAAATGTTATAAATTTTCCTAATCTTAAAAAGTTGTGAAATGAAAATATAAAGAGAGAGAGATTATTAAGAAACTTTCAATAAAAAAATATAATAAGCTTTGGATATTAGATATTGACAGTAGATCATTATTAGGATATTTGTAATATTTTGGAGTCCGAGGCATTTCGAACTGCCTTGACGTTTCTTAGATACGATCTTTGGCGAAGCATCACAAACACTGTTTTCATCAGCAAAGCCGTTTGTCTACAATGATAAAATAAATTTTATAGCTAGAATTAATTGAACATGAACCTTTTTAAAATAGAATAAATATTATTTAATAGATAATAAAACGTGTAGAACAATTTTAAATATATTAAAATATAATCTACATTAAAAAGTAACATTAATATAGTAATCGCTAAGAACGTGAAAAAATTTTAAGTTTATGACAATAATAAACTGAAAATTTGGGACCAATATTGAAAAGTGGGATAAAACGCCCATGAAAGAGAAGAACGTCGTGTTCTTCTCCTTTATCAGATATTTTTTGTGATATTAAAGAAAATAGCTATATAATTATGAATCCAATCCGTCCAATATATTCAAAATCTTTCCAACTAGTAATTCTCAGTCAAAACTCGCGCCTGATCGAGCCATTTATTGTCAAAGTTGGTTCGTACACATCCCGCGGGCATGCGATATCCACCGTGTGTTAACTAAACTTTCTAAAATTATGGCTTCTAACTATTAAGCCGTATTGTATTTGTCATAAATACGAAACTACAGGGAAACTTATAAGTATTCAAGTGGTGTTCTAGTTTTTTCTATAAAATAGATACATTAGGGAATATTTGAAGAACCAAAAATTTTAGAACTTATTTACTTATGTCGTCTACGCAAACATATGAGAAGTTAATAGAATCATCAAAGACGAAAGTCATATAAGTTTGAAGTTTTATGAAAAATGTTCAAAGCAAACTCATAAAAAGAGTTTTATGAGTTTGTTTGAAAAAAGTTATCAAAAGTGCACATATCTACAACATACTAAGTATTTTACACAAAGGAAAATATACGAAAAGTAACAAACAAGCATTTTGTATTTCATAGTAAATAAATGAGTAGATCAATCAATTAACGATGACTGATGATAAAAAATACAAACGATAATACCATTAACCTCATTTGCATTTAATCATTCATTTCATTTCATAAAATGGTTACTCTTCTCGAACAAAGTTCTAAATCAAAGAGATATAATTTAAGAATATTATAGGGATCCTTTTTCAACAAAAGATCTTCATTTTAAAAGATCGTCTTTCTTTTCAATTTTTTGTTATAATATTAAATTTTAACTAACATTTTACATTGTTTTCAAATATTGTGAAATACTAGAGTTATTCGTAATAGTATAACGTTGCATAGCAATTCTAGTTTACTGAAAGACAAGTCCATAATATATAAACAGGTATACTGTTGGCTAATAAATATACACGAGCGGAGATGGAGATATATGTAATCCAAAACAATGTCTGTTTGCCAGCATGGCTACGTTAGTAGTTATCTTATATAGTCGTGACTTCTAAAAATTCCCTGCAGCGCAGGTTTTCTACAGCAGGGAACTGCCTCAAACATACAACTGACAACTGGTCTCATCCAATTTGCCATCCTAAATATACGCCCGGTTCGGTTTAGTGTCAATGCCATAAATTTACACGAACATCTAAATTTTTAAATAAAAAATTCAAAGCTCCGAGAACATTTGTTCATACAACTAAACATACAATCAAAAAGAAAACAATTTATTTCGAAGGTAAGTAAATGCTAGGTTTCTCTAAGTACACCACTTGGGTATCCGTAGAATAACCTCGTAATGATAGGTATTCGACAAAGTTCACAGTTTAAATACTCGCCTGTAAGTAACAGTTGATGTGTGTAATTTTATTGTTACAACAAGTAATTATGAAAACGTAGGACATTAGTGCAAAGTTTGGAAAAATAATACCTTATATTCCTAATATTATAATTTATTCTTATTTCTAGCTGGAACCAAGAGCACGGAACGGTTTTAGTTATCTCATTACTTTCCTCAGATGGCAAATGGGTCTCTTTTTGCTAGTTCGCAGACAATAAATGAAAGTCACTGTTCAATATCCTTTCGACGTTGGAGGATCATAAGGAAGTCGCTCCTGCGAAAAATAATTTAACCATTCTATATCTAAAGCAAGAAGCAATCTTGCTCTTCTGGCAGGAATTTAAAGAGTCTCAGACAGGTACAGGTGCAAGTTAAGCTTTGAGAGAATTGCTGCTGTGTACCAGCATAACAGTTAGTATAAGTAGGCTGATTCAGCTCTACAACAGTTACTCTTCAATAGCGTAATTCGAAGTATAAGTTTAATATGCACACAAAGATGCGAATGCAACAATGATGAAAAAAATCATTCCAGGTTGTCATGATCTGAACTATAACTTTTTTTGTTCTGACTCACATTTAACCACTAGACGACAGACCATCAAATCGTACTAATACAAACGAGAAGCACATGTGTACGTTATTGTGGCTGCCAACTGATTCAACAACACACGCCATGCTGTCTCGTTAATTTAATGCCACTGTTTGTTCCAGTGTTTCCGATAACGCCCGTGTTTAATTGAACTAACTTCTGTAACGAGCCGAGAAATACAGATATGGCCAAGAATTACGCATAACTTCGCTCTAATCGCACATTACGTGTAAAGTTTACGATCTGATACTAAGCCTGTTTGGGTGATTAATGTAATTAATGGGGTTAACGGTCAAATATTGATAGGTTCTGTAATGAGGTTAATTTTGCAAAATGAAAATTAGTTAATAATTATCATTACATCCGCACAACATTCGACATATACATATGTACATTTCCCTACTTTGTATATATTTTGGGTCTTCTTCCTGGCGGCGGGAGCACGTATCTTCATGATGGGCGTAACTTCACTGCAGCTTTACGTTGGCCCATCTTGGCTTGGTGGGCCACTTTATATTATATGCGAACTCAACAAGTTACTGGCAATATACCTAGTCAGGTCATAAATTCTGTCACATGTTTAATGTAAAATAATTGTAACAAGTTTATTAATTATGTAACCATTCATATACCAAAATGAACTTAACAAAACATAGATTCTTATGACATTAAAGTTTATTCAAAATGACCTCCGTGATTTTGAATACAAGCCTTCAATCTGCGTGGCCAGTTGTCTATCGCAGAACGAACGAGGTCCATGTCAATATCGGCGGCTGCCTTAATCAAGGATGTCTTGAGTGACTCCAAATTGGGATGAGGCTTTGAGCACGCCTTTTCCTCCAAGTGTTGCCATATCTTGTAATCTAACGGATACAAATCTGGACTGGAGGAGGGCCAGTCTTCGTGCCGGATGAAGTCGATTTCACGCGCCGCCAGCCAGTCTTGTGTGCTCTTCGCTCTATGAGCTGGCGCCGAATCTTGTTGGAATACCCAGTGCCTGTTATTGAACATGGTATGAGAAACAGGTTCCACAAGGTTCGTCAGGACTGTATTTTGATACACAACAGCATTCGTTTTTACACCTTTCTCACAAAAATGTACCTCTGTTAAGCCCCAATAAGAAACTCCCAACCATACCATGAGCGAGGATGGAAAATGACCTCGTTGGACACGCGGAATACGGTTGCTCGCTTCTTCACTACTGTGTGCGTACACCTTATCATTTTGTTTGTTGTAGCTCTCTTCTACGGTAAACATTTTTTCATCCGAAAAAAGAATTTCCCGATATTTTTTTCCCGCGTACCGCTTCAACAAAGCGCGGCATCTCTTCAGTCTCAGGTCCATTAGACGAGCATTCAAACGATGTCCTGTTTTTCTTCGATATGCCCGAAGCCCTAAGTCTTCATTTAACACCCTTTTCACCGTGGTTCTGCTTAACCCCATCTGAAGGGCCAACAGTTTCTGCTTACGTTTGGGATTTCATTGAATTCGTGCCTTCACAGTTTTTATCACTGCTGGAGTCCTAACAGACCGAGGGCGACCACTTCTTGACCTGTCATCTACACTAGAGTCTTCATTGTATCGTTTGATGGTACGATAAACGAATCTTTTGGTAATATTCAAATTTTTCAGTATGTTAAAAATTTGAATTGGCGCGTAACCGCAACGATGCAACGCAATAACTGCAACACGGTCTTCTTTAAGCGTCCACTCCATATTTAAAAATGAGTAAAATTCTAAAAGTTATACATTTTTATTTTCATGAACAATTTGAAATTCTAATTCAATAAACTTTTTTGTGGCCAGCATTCTAAAAGAAAAGTTTTTACTGTGTGACAATACTTATGACCTGACTAGGTATATACATATAGTATTTGTTTTGGTTCTAAAGTCTTTGGCTAGAAGTAAAAACAGTGCTAATCTATGACTTACCTTAATTTACTTCTCACTAGGACAAGCAGTATTACAAGATATATAGAATGGAATTCTGTGGCTGATTTTAATAATATCCAGGCCAGAAAGTGTTTCAATGATTTATACTACTTTGTATTATACTCAAAGTCAACTCAAAGTCAAAATCTATATCCATTAATCGTGATAATTTCTAAACTTTTGTTAGTTATTGTGCCATCTTTTTTCGTAGCTACTTGTCCCTGGCAAAAGACTACATTTAACTTTGTAACTTAATAAATGTACTGAGAAGATTCTATTTTAACCTATAGTTTATACTATCAATAAATATAATAGTTGCACTCCATCCCTTCAAGATGGTTGGGTGTGAATTACGTAAGAGTTTAAAAGCAATTTCGTGTCAGCTGCATATTCCATAATACGATCGATATTTCGCTCGCCATCGTCATAAGCAAAAATATTAAAGAGATTCTATCCATGCAGAGGCGGAGAAAGAATACTAACTTCTGCGGCCGGGATCGGGCTGTCGTAAAAGGCGACAAAACAACCCACTCTAGCTACGTGGTAGGGCCCCAAGCCCGTCTGGATGGCGACCACCTTTGGTCTTGTAAGTATGCCGCCTTAATATCCGTGTGTTGTGTTCCGGCATTAGTGACCCAAATTCCTGTACCCTTATGCGACAGCAGCGTGTTCGCGATGCCACTGGCGTTGCAAACACCCATAGGCGACGGTAACTGCTAAATTCTAAGCGGGCCGTCAGCCTGTCCGCTGTCCTACTGCAATAAAAAAAAGTTGCTTAGTGTATGGTGTGTTTAACTGGCCATTTATTTTGTAGTATTAGTTCTTATAAAGTGTTATAGATTAATAATACTTTATTATAACATTGCGGAGAATGATTCACATTCATAGATATTAAATTTATACATAATCATATATATTTTACTAGCTGACCCGGCAAAAATACCTATGATCTTCTCCAAGATCCAATCTATTTCTATACCGAAATTCATCAAAATTCGTTCAGCGCTTTAAGCGTGAAAACGTAAGAGACAGATTTACTTTCACGTTTATAATACATTAGCAAAGGATCAGAGATCGACACTCTCACATATAACCTAACTAACAAACATAATAAAATAATACTAAAACTACTAACTACCATTAGAAGATACAACAATCAATGTGTGAGTAGAAAAAATAAAGGTTATATTTAATTATTATTAGTATGGATTACTAGCCTTAAAATATTCAATCAAGTTAGAAGTTATACGAAGACATATATGTATGTATCTGTTGGTTGACACTGCAGCTATTGGATGTTTGTAAGATGTTATGAAAATAGAGCCAGTGTATAAACAGCGTACACTCGTAACATCTTAACATCTGAAATATATTATCAGAAAAATGTCTCATAACAAACTTTTGTAGGTAATTATTTTAGTTTCGGAAATGAATCAAGTATAATTTTAATCTCTGTCCACAACTATTTAACCATTACACAATAATGGGAAAAATAAAAATAATTACTATAAAACAATTAGAATAATTCCACATAACAGTCTAAAGCGAATCATAACAACATTCTCAAGATATAATCTAAAGTATTAGTCAGAGTTGTTAACTTTTGGCTCAGTTCCACGCTTGAATAGTGTAATATAACACATATTATATGATATAGCTTTATGCTCCTAGTAATGAGCACCTGCAAGCGGGATGCGGTCTGAATTTCATTTACTCTTAGTTATTTTATGCGCGTTTTGAATTCATAAGTTGTGCGGTAAATGAATTATATATTAGAAGATTTGCAGATAATTTCATATGAGATTAACTTTACAGCATAGGTGTGATTAACAGTTTGTTCTTCTTCCATATCGGCTGCAAAAGTAGATATTGCTATAGATCAGGGATTCCCAAATTGTTTTGGGCAAGAGACCCCTTTTACAAAATGAACTGTTACCTAAAATCCCTCATAGCCAAATTATTTTAAAAATCCTATCCCAAATTTTTACCCGTTGATACAAAATATTAGTATTATATTTTAATTATTATATATTAATTTATTATTCGACAGGAGTGCACTGTCTCGGAGTGTCAATATGGGTTTCGCCCTGGTCACGGGACAATGGAACTTGTTTGTGCCCTAAGGACTGTTGCGGAGAAATACAGGGCGAAGAATAAGCCACTGCATTGCCTGTTTCTCGACTTGCAGAAGGCCTTCGACTGTATTCCTCGCGCGATAATCTGGTGGGCATTGCGGTCCAAAGGGATTCCAGAGGCCTATATTGACATCATCCGAGACATGTACCGTGACTCCGATTCCGTAGTTCGAACCGCTGTTGGCGACACAAAATCTTTCCCCATCACCGTCGGGGTGCACCAAGGATCCGTCCTTAGTCCGTTTCTGTTTAGCGTGGTATTAGACGTATTGTCAGACAGCATCAGAAACTCACATGAGCAACCGCCGTGGCTGCTCATGTATGCTGATGATATCGCGCTGGCAGATTCGGACAGGGGTAGGCTGGTGCAACGCGTGAAGGCGTGGAAGGAGTCGCTTGAGAACGGTGGTCTGAAGATCAATGTGGCGAAGACCGAGTACTTGGCCTATAACTCCACAGATCCCACACCCGTACGCATAGGCGGCGACACGGTCGAGCGCACGGACCAAGTCAAATACCTAGGATTAAAGTTGAAGGGACAGGTCTATAAGACCATCATTAGGCCTGTCCTTTTATACGGCTGTGAAGCGTGGCCGGTGTTGGAGCGACACAAGCAGGAACTGCGTGTCACGGAGATGAATATGCTGCGGTGGATGTGTGGAGTGACGCGGAAGGACCGCGTTAGGAACTCCCGCATTCGCGGCAGCCTTCATATCCGTGACATTGCGGATAAATTGCAGGAGTGTCGGCTCCGATGGTACGGCCACGTTTTACGGCAACCGGATGCTTACGTGGGAAACAAATGTCTGGCCATGCCGCTTCCGCCGGGCCCCGGCAGGAGGGGTAGACCCAAAAAGTGCTGGCTTGACGTCGTAAAGGGAGATATGCGTGCCAATGGTCTCGCTACCAGGGATGCTGAAGACCGTGCGAAGTGGAGAAGAAAAAGTCGGAAAGCGGACCCCGGGCGCCGAAGCGAGAGTTTGGGCTGCAACCGGGATTCATCGCTGAGATGATGAATTTATTATTAATAAGTTGATACATGTAACAAAACTTATGCAGTATTCAGACAGTTTCAAATAAGAACTTGGATTAATTAATAGGGGTTGATTTTTAGACATCATACTGCCAGTTTTCATTTACGTCGACCCCCGAGAAACCGTATCAATAGCGCTTTGGGAATCCCTGCTATACAGACTACTATCTGTCAGACTAAAACTTTTGCCTGCCAAGAAAATAATAAAAGGTGAGGTTCGTTTTTTCGAACAAGATCACATTTTGAAGATAATTTCCAGAATTGTTGAGTTACAAAACAACTTGTATTTTTTTTAAGATACGTAATAAAATAGGAATTTCTTATTATATAATTTGAAATGTATGCGTATAGTCAGAGAAAACACAAATACGCACTATATTCTTTATAACATGTAACGTTAGGTAAAAAAAACTCCTTTTCAGTTAATATCAATTAATCCAAAATATGTAAACGATGGTAGTCGTACACACGCCTGACTAGCACGCGATGGGGCTGGGAGTCCCGTCCGGAATTGGCCGCGGACCTGTCGTTCCCGGCCCTGGTTCTGTCCATGGTTGGGGGCGATCCTGGATGAACGGCCGTCGCCTCCTTTTGCGAGGCAGTAATGTCCGCAAAGGAGGCGGCGGAGCGGGAGCGGGAGTTAACTCCCGCCAACGCAGGCCACGTCGTCGGCGCCGGAGGGCAAGCAACGACCTCCGGTCGCCGTAGAAAGCGGCCGCGGGCGGCCCCTCGGGGGAGGATCCGCCGCTCGCACTATTGCCGCGAGGGAGAGGGCCGCGTGCTGTTCCGCGGCTCCCCTCAACTCCTTGAGTCAACTCAAGAGCGCCGGGGGGACGAAACCCTGACCCCCTGGTGTCAACACTTTAGAAGAGGCCCGCCTTGGGAAAGGGCGGGCCGGCGCCGGCCCGGGTCACGAGATCGGCAGGCCACATTTCCGTAGGCCCGGGCGTAGGCGATAGGAGAACAGCGGGGTTTTTCAGTGGGTAGTCGGATGGCCGAACATCTTTCCCGGAGTCCCACATATCCCCCAATCCCCCCGGGCCGGGGGAACCCGTCCAGAGAGGGTTTTTCCCCGAGACCAAAAAAAATTTATATATATATATATATATATATATATATATATATATATATATATATATATATATATATATATATATATATATATATATATATATATATATATATATATATATATATATATATATATATATATATACCTAGTCAGGTCATAAATTCTGTCACATGTTTAATGTAAAATAATTGTAACAAGTTTATTAATTATGTAACCATTCATATACCAAAATGAACTTAACAAAACATAGATTCTTATGACATTAAAGTTTATTCAAAATGACCTCCGTGATTTTGAATACAAGCCTTCAATCTGCGCGGCCAGTTGTCTATCGCAGCACGAACGAGGTCCATGTCAATATCGGCGGCTGCCTTAATCAAGGATGTCTTGAGTGACTCCAAATTGGGATGAGGCTTTGAGCACGCCTTTTCCTCCAAGTATTGCCATATCTTGTAATCTAACGGATTCAAATCTGGACTGGAGGAGGGCCAGTCTTCGTGCCGGATGAAGTCGATTTCACGCGCCGCCAGCCAGTCTTGTGTGCTCTTCGCTCTATGAGCTGGCGCCGAATCTTGTTGGAATACCCAGTGCCTGTTATTGAACATGGTATGAGAAACAGGTTCCACAAGGTTCGTCAGGACTGTATTTTGATACACAACAGCATTCGTTTTTACACCTTTCTCACAAAAATGTACCTCTGTTAAGCCCCAATAAGAAACTCCCAACCATACCATGAGCGAGGATGGAAAATGACCTCGTTGGACACGCGGAATACGGTTGCTCGCTTCTTCACTACTGTGTGCGTACACCTTATCATTTTGTTTGTTGTAGCTCTCTTCTACGGTAAACATTTTTTCATCCGAAAAAAGAATTTCCCGATATTTTTTTCCCGCGTACCGCTTCAACAAAGCGCGGCATCTCTTCAGTCTCAGCTCCATTAGACGAGCATTCAAACGATTTCCTGTTTTTCTTCGATATGCCCGAAGCCCTAAGTCTTC
The DNA here is from genome assembly GCA_963693495.1 of Malacosoma neustria. Classification (NCBI taxonomy): domain Eukaryota; kingdom Metazoa; phylum Arthropoda; class Insecta; order Lepidoptera; family Lasiocampidae; genus Malacosoma; species Malacosoma neustria. The sequence goes on along the minus strand of OY856381.1, from coordinate 5,245,686 downwards.
ATTTAACACCCTTTTCACCGTGGTTCTGCTTAACCCCATCTGAAGGGCCAACAGTTTCTGCTTACGTTTGGGATTTCTTTGAATTCGTGCCTTCACAGCTTTTATCACTGCTGGAGTCCTAACAGACCGAGGGCGACCACTTCTTGACCTGTCATCTACACTAGAGTCTTCATTGTATCGTTTGATGGTACGATAAACGAATCTTTTGGTTATATTCAAATTTTTCAGTATGTTAAAAATTTGAATTGGCGCGTAACTGTAACGATGCAACGCAATAACTGCAACACGGTCTTCTTTAAGCGTCCACTCCATATTTAAAAATGAGTGAAATTCTAAAAGTTATACATTTTTATTTTCATGAACAATTCGAAATTCGAATTCAATAAACTTTTTTGTGGCCAGCATTCTAAAAGAAAAGTTTTTACTGTGTGACAATACTTATGACCTGACTAGGTATATATATATATATATAAACGATGAGCTGCGTCCAAAGCTGGCGTCCATAGTGTTGTAGTACAAATGCCCAAAAGCTCTCTTTTGGTAATATTTAGATTTAAATTTAAAGAACTACTCAAGAAAAATTACTCTACTAGTACAAACAGAGATAACTACACAACTCGCATTATAACTCTAGTCGTCAGCACAGACGGAATACTAGATGTTACAGGAAACATTATTAAAACTTCAAGGAGTTGTACCGCAGCGAACATTCCAGACTTCATAATGTTATCACTGTTTGGAGACATTATGGGACAATTGTTTAGGTGTTTAAATAAATTCATGCTAAAAGTTACACTTCAATAACAAAAATAAATGAAACGAAATATTTAGTAATCTTGTAACCTATATTACATGTCATCCTCCATGAATTTTTGTAGAATTAAATTATCAAATTAGGAAACTATAACAAACATAAGAAATTGAAATGGAGATCAATAAATACACAAATAGATTCTATAAAACAAACAAAAACCCAAGTCAAACACAAAACTTCATAATGAAAAGAATTTCAATCTCGAAAACAACAACAATCCGTTACAAATCGACAACCAATAAAAAAGGGATGACAAAAATAAGAGAAAAACAACAACTGCGAACAAGAAAGATAAGGAGTTCCGTACAAATGTAAATATAGGGACTGAAAGCAGTTCGGAAGACAAACATATTACCAAACTTGAGTATCAGCAATACAAATGGCGTGAAACAAAAACGCATGGCACTCAGAGGAACGAACGATACAGTTCCAAAATGCTTTGCAGGTCGCACCTATAAATCTCTGAGTTATCCAAACTCTAGCGGCTAGTGTAATATAAACTTTCGCGAATAAAGTATGCGGAAATTCGGTTACAGGTAACTATATACGCGAGTTGACTACGCTCCGAGTGCTTGGAATTACATTTTTAATAGTTACTTCAATTATGACGTATATCCACACACTAAAATAACATAGGTAGATTAACTATCTAAAATCACAAAGGTTTTTATCGTTCTAGATAATAATAAACATAATCCATATCTAATGATATAGAGATAGATTGGACCGGAAAAGGACATGGGTTACTTTTTATGGCGAAAATGTTTTTTTTGACAGAACAACGCTTGCTGTGTCAGTTAGTGTATTAAATAAATAATACTCTTCTTCTTCCTGCCCTTATCCCAAGGAATGTGGGGTCGGCACAACATGTTCTCTCCTTCCACTCAACTCTATTAGCCATCATCTGAACATTCTTCTTCTTCGTCGTGTTCTTCATTCCTGAAGGTCGTGCCCGTGAAGCTTTAAGCTTATCAAGACGGGCACGACCTTCTGAACATTCACACCTTTTTTAACCATATCATCTTTTACACAATACATACATCCATCTTTACTTTGGTCTACCCCTCCTCTTGTATCCATCCACTCTCATTTCTAGCATCCTCCTTGTTACATGACACTCCTATCTTCGCAATATTAACCAGTCCAGGCTAACCTATTACTTTTCAGCTTCTCAATCAATGGCGGCGCTACTTTCAACCTTCCCCTAATATCATCATCATTTCAGCCGGAAGACGCCCACTGCTGGACCCCCAAAGATCAAAATATACTAATTTCTAATTTTATCCATTTTTGTAACTTGTTCTACTAGATAACAATAAACATAATCCATACTAATATAAATGTGAAAGCAACTCTGTCTGTTACGTTTTCACACATAAACCGCTGAACTCATTTTGATGAATTTCTGTATAGAGATAGATTGGACCTTGGAGAAGGACATAGGCTACTATTTGTCGCGAAAATGTTTTTTTAGCAGCACGTTTGCCGTGTTAGTTAGTGTATTAAATAATATATTTGAAAAATATAAACATTAAAAAACATAAGAGTTCCGTGTCTTCAAAGTTAAATTTAAAACAACAGCTAGTTTTAGTAATTAATATTACCTAAATATTGAACAGAATAAACAAAATTTTACTTAGTACGAAATAAGATTTAATTTGGTACGTGTAGCGTGTTAACATAGGCAGTGAAAGTGTTAAAACAACGTACATAATAAGAACTTATGAGACGAAATAATGTAATATATCAATATAGTTTAACTTAAACAACGAAATATAAATATATTTGTATAAAAGTACTAACAATGACATTACTTTTCAAATAACAGGTTAACCAAATTTTTGATACTAACAGATTCAATTACAAAATCAATACAATTAGAATTTGAGTAAAGAAACAAAACTAAAAATTTCTGACTTATATGAATATGTCCTCTATTAGATTTGACGACCTACGTGGCGTAACGGTTACACTTTGGTACGCTAACGGAAGCCATGGGTTCGATTTCTGTTCCATGACTAGGTATTATGTATTTATTTACAAAAGAAAAGTATATGACTGTGTAATATATTAGTTGTCTACTATCCATAAAACAAGTGCTATGATGCTACTTATTTTGAGACTAGATGGCATTCTGTGTATTGTTACAAATATTTATTTATTATTTTATTAGGTCATACCGACTTCAAATCCATTGATAAATAATCTGAGCCAACATTTTATACCATGTGTAAACAAACAATTACCCACACTGACCGGTTTTATTTACGAGTATTTCTGACCGTTCGAAGAGTTGCCTGCGCTATATCGGTACACTGTTTCTAATTGTCTTCATTACCGTCCGATCTTTAGTTTGCTTCTAGTACTCTCCGGTTTTACAAAGAAATGTTTTCTTAAATAAAGAAACCTATTATTGTTGCACTACCATTGTTATCATTTATTTTTTGTTCTCCAAATAACAAAAGTAACATTATGACTTGTATTATTACTATGATAGAAAAGTAGAATGAAAGAGACCAGCAGACTGTTGAGATAGGTTTGAGAAATAACCGTGAAACTAAAAGCAATAGATGGGAATTCATGGCAATGAAATGGCAGATGAACTGGCAAGAGAGGGCTCATCTAATGATTTTATGGGTCCAGAACCATGTGTAGGCATTCCGACTAGTCTCGTAAAAGCCACATTCAGGGATTTTGCAGATCGCAGTCAACAACAACACTGGCTGACTAGAATCGGTCTGGAACACTCCAAAAAATTTTTGGGATCCACGTACAAAGCACGAGGATCCATCTGGAACATGAGCAGGGGGCAAATACGCTACTTGCTTGGGGCCTTTACTGGGCACTTTGGAACCAACAACATGCTCAACATGAAGATGGGTCTAACCGCGACACCTATTTGCAGGTTGTGTGGGGAATATACAGAACGCATGGAACACCCACTGTGTACATGCGATGCATTGGCCAGGAAGCGAATGAATCTTTTGGGGGTAGGATATCCGACACCGGAAGACTACAGGCTCCTATCTCCATATCTCATTGTTAGGCTCATGAAGCAAATCTTCAATGAGATTGCTATCTAGGGGAACACAAAAGATCCCATTGGGTCGAAGTGTCGGAGATAACTCTAGGCCCCAAAATAAGATAAGATAAAAGCAATAGATTAGCGGAAGCTAGCAAAGTTTATTATGGATTCAGAGATGCACAAGACCGTGCGAAGGGGAGGAGAAAAGTCTAAAAGCAAATTCCGGGCACTGAAGTAGAAGTTTGGATTGCGACCGGGATTTAACGTTATTAATTTAGATCTTCAGGGTCTGCTAAAGTATTGTTGTTCGGTCCTTGCATAAAAATTATTTGAAATTCCTCCTCCAGATTTTTGTTACCTACCGTCACTCTCGGTGAAGTAAATGGTAAAAGCGAGGGTGGGACAAAAAATAATATAAGCAGACGGTCGACGTGCGTCCTCCCTGATAGTTACTCCAAACTCTCATTGGCCGTGCCATAAAATTGTGTGTTCAGTGCGTGACATTTAGCTGGTGCCGTGCAACAGTTCCTCCGCGACCTGAACCGAACCGGGAAGGGGTGGAATCAAGGTTAGTGCGAATTTCTTTGCCCGGTGCAAGGTATCGCGTCTCTTTAACTACCGCTCCTTTCCCCTCCTCTCATACAGTCCACTGCTCTCGAGCTATACTTCTCATTCCTGTACGGTACAATCTCGGTCCGTAACCGGCATCATACAATTGTTATGTGACAGACTGCACGCATTTTGGCCTATTTACATATATACGTATTGTTCCTTAAACTGTCACGCAAGAACTGGTAAAGGATGAACCCTAGGAAGCGACAGATTGTCAAATTAAATTTGTTGTTGAATCCCTGTATCAGCATTAATAAACAATATTTCGTTGAAATATACATTATCTGATGAACGGTTATGTATCTTATTAAACACAGCAACATATAAAACAAATCACCATAAAACAGAAAACTTTCTCGATTAAAGACGACGGTACATCCCGCTCGGGCGAAAATTATAAACGTACCCATAATTAAATTAAAACATAAGTTACAGAGTTTAAAAAGAAATTGTGATTCCGGCTTAGCGAGCGGAGGGTTTGTCACAGCGAAACTTGAAGCGAATTTAATTAGGAACGCCGGACGTCGTCGCTTGCGTTGTCTTGACTGCGCGTGGGCCAAAGATTTGTTCATGGGTACTAAAAAGTATCAAGTTCAACTTATTTTCTCTTTATGGTACAATTCACTTACGAATTCGCGTTTTTATTTTATTGTAACGATAAAGTTAGAGAGTATTCTATAAAGATCCAAACTAATATTTTATATATTAATACATTCCTAATTAATATATTTATAAAAATGCGAAAGTGAGTTTGTTTGTTTGTTTGTTACGTTTTCACGCCTAAACCGCTGAACTCATTTTGATTAATTTCGGTATAGTCATAGATTGGACCTTGGAGAAGGACATAGGCTACTTTTTTTAATTCATATGGCAGAACAACGGCTGCCGGGTAAACTAGTTAATAATATTTTTAATAATCAATCGCAGTGATCTATACTGTCGATAGAAATTATGTTTTCTCGTTTGAATCAGCGGGTTTTGTTTCTCCATCCTAATTAACTTTTTGATATTTTTATAAATATCAAATCATTAAAAAGCATATTTAAACTCAACATCTTAATAAAAAATACAAAATAAGACTTGAAGGTGAATCATTTAAGAAGTTCGTTTTAGTTTATAACTTAAACCGGAGTAAATTCTGTGAACATCGCTAAGTACTATTTAATTAGAAAAACATATTTATCTATTAGAACTCAGTTTGACTTATTCAATTAACAATTTACCGTTATATTTAGAAAACTTAATTTCCAAACTTTGGATGTGTTTTTAACGGTAATTATTCTCTAATAACAGTAATAAATGTTTTATACGTATTTTTTATCGTCGTCTCTATTGTAATAACATATATCTACTGCGTCCTACAGTTAGGCTTGGGTATTTCTCTAGAAGGAATGGATCATAACACGTCAGCATATCTAAGGCGGATTGTCAGGTTACATACCCCAGTAATCTTAGTGTGAACGCATTACGTAGTAAGTATATTTTATTTTTTGTGACAGTTCACACAGCGCTATCTAGTCCCAAACTAAGTAGAATAGCACTTGTGTTATGGGTACTAGACAACTGATATACTACTTATATACTTTTTCATGGATATAAATATTATACTTAAACACCCAGACGCAAGACGGGACGAGAAGTGTGTTATCCGTTACGCCAAAGAGGATGACGTAACGGATAACACACTTCTCGTCCCGTCTTGCTTCATATGAATGAATGTTATAAGCGCCTTTGAAAACGTTAAGTCATTTATGTCCTTGATTGATTTATACAATAATATTTCTAACGAAATGTAAATTAAGAAACCCATATTAAATTGTTTTTCCGCTTCTTTAAAAGAGAATGATGCACTACGGATGAATAGAATTTATGCCCCATTACAATACTCAATGGGTACCTAAGTTAAAGTATAAAAATATTCAATTTTAAAATTGTGATCATCGATCGCAAAAATATAACAACAAACATAATAATAACATATATAATATCAAAACTGATCTTTTAGAGATGTGTAAAAGTAATCTTCGTTAAGAAAGACCTAATTAATATATCCAACTAAAGTCCAGGATGGATTTTATTAATAAAATTTCGTACTCAGTAATAATAAGTTTAATTATTCACGATCGAAAAAGCTTTTAGATGCGGCTTTATAGAAAGTTTAGTATGGGACCGGTAATGAAACTTCTATGGGAGCCGGTTAATGTATAAAGGTCCGAGGAAACATCCGGACCACAACAATTTTCGGTTTTGTTTAGATAATCACCAAGGGTAGTCCATGATAACCAATTATATGTAACATAAATAGAAGTCGTTCTTAAGGTTTTTTTAATATTTTAATTATTTAAGGCTTTACGTTAATTGATCGATTACGGCCAAAAGTAGTTTTTACCGACTATAACACATATTAGGTTGCTGTCATGTATATATCTTTTTCATGACCGATGTGTTATAGACGTAAAAAAATAGAGACGGATAGGAAATTAATAAAAGAATAAGAATTTTACGTGTTTTTGAATATTATATATAAATGTTAATATTGAAAGAATGGAACACTATATGTTATAATATTTTCAATTAATTTACAACTATAAGCACACATACACACAGACACACGCACTTGTATTTTTTATATGTACTTATAAAACCAATGTAGTTGTGATGAACTGAGGTGAACGTTGCCACTGCAACACAGTATGTTTTTTTACTTTTGCGTAGCAACGATATCCCTGTAATACTGTATTTAAATTGTATAGTGCCGAAATAAATGATTTTTGATTTTTTTTAATTATTCTTTTTAAAGACCATGTAGTCCTAGTGGAATTCAAAGCTTTTTCTAAGGACTTCGAGATCCACTGTTGGCGTCTGTCAGTATGGACTAGTGCAAGCCATTTGGGTCGCAAACAACTGTGATATTTCTATCTTTTGAAGTAAGATAATTGTCATATGTTAACGAATATATCCAACGTAGTACAAAGTGTAAAAAACAAAAAAAAACACGCTTTTATAATTAATCAAACCAAAAAGTAAAAAATTATTCTTAGCATAAGAATAAAATTACTGGCGAGAAAATTAATGTCACTGTCCTAAAAGCGTGGGGTGCTTTGTACGATATTTTTCAACTAGCCCTGCATTTCGAAATGAAACTATATAGTAAAAAAATAAATTATAAGGATTGATATCGAGCACTTCACGATTTTTAGAACAGTGACATTAATTTTTTTTCAGTAATTTTATTTTATTGTTGAGATTTTTTTTTTCTTTTTAGTTTGATTAATTATAAAACGTGTTTTTTTTTACTTTGTACGACGTTGGATATATTCCATAACATATGACAATAATATTACTTACTATGACGGTTGTTTGCGACCCAAATGGCGTGCACTAGTTCATACTGACAGCCAACAACAGTAGATCTCGAAGTCCTTAGAAAAAGCGTTGAATCCACTAGGACGAAATACATAGTCTTTAAAAAGAATAATTGAATATTCATACAATTTCACACCATTCATCTATATAATGTTGAAAAACACGTAAAAGTTCTAATAATTTGAATTTTTCAGCGAGATTTCAAATCATAACATAAAATTTGGAATTCGACCATAAAATTTGGAGACTCGTCAGCGACGTTGGAATTATTGTCATAAAAATTCACTAGAAAATCGGTATAGTTTAGTATCTACATGAAAAAGAAAATAATATTTTTTTAAATTATATCTTATTGTTATTAGGAAATTTTAGATTAATTTTTTTATTGCTTATTTTATTACATTAAACAGGCTGACGACCCACTTAATAGTAAGCATAACTGCTATAGTAGCTACTATCGCTTATGGATATTTGCAACGCCGGGGGCACCAATAACACGCTGCCGTGCACATGGGGTAACTGGAACCTGGGTCACTGATGACGGAAATCAACGCAAGGTTATTATGGCGGCGTATTTAGAAACCAGGGTTGGTTGCCATCTAGACGGGCTTGGAGCGATTACGATACTTGGGTTGTTTTGTCACCTTTTACAACAGCTCGCCCCGGCCGCAGGGATCAGTATACTTACATCGCTCCTACACGGAGGAAAAATTAACTACAAAATTCCTTGAGAACTTGTTTAATAGTGCGTAATTTGATAGAATTACCGCCTATAGATTACTCTGTTAAGAACTCTATTTTAACGTAATAATAAATTTTGGAAACTACGTTTCAACTATATTAAATAATTGATATAAAACGTACTTACCAACATATACATTATAATGTACGCAGTTCTAACAATAAATCAATAAATAAATAAAAATTCTTGACATCTTGCCAAGTAAATATTTTATTGCTATTTTACTGCTGGAGAGCAGATAGGTTGACGGCCCGCTTAGAATTTAGCAGTTACCGCCGCCTATAGGTGTTTGCAAAGCCAGTGGCATCGCAAACACGCTGCTGTCCCATAAGAGTACAGGAACTTAGGTCACTAATGCCGGAACACAACACAAGGTTATTATGGCGGCATACTTAAGACCAAAGGTGGTAGCCATCCAGACGGGCTTGGCCTACCACGTTGCTAGGGTGGGTTGTTTTGTCGCCTTTTACGACAGGCCGACCCCGGCCACAGAGGTTAGTATTCTTTCTCCACCCCTGCACGGATAGTTATAATAAAAATAAAGTACTTTTTAATTCTAATTCAAGCTTTAAAAACACCTCCTTAAAAGGAACCTATAAAATTACACTCCGCAAACATTTTAATTATTATATCTTACCATTCCCCAAATTCCTTGTGGGTAACAATAATTTATATTATTAGTCAAGATTCATGGTCGAACATAAACCAAGAGCGTTTACGAGGTTTTAAGAGGTTATATCTTTTCCGACTTGACGCTTTACTGCTTTCGGGCATTAGAAACTTAAATGTTTAAAACTGAGGTGACCTTCTTATATCTGATATTTGTGTTTTGTTAATTCAATATTTATATATGAACTTTTTAATAAATAATTTAATAACGTGATAATAATGCAGCCAGTGTGTTGGTAATAAGTTTTCAGATCTCCCTTAGCTCTTACGGGTTCCTATCTGGAAACTATCTTCTATTTTAATAAATCCTCTTTTGTTTACAGATATATCTACCGTGAAGTTAAATTATTAACGCGTAGTAAATATTTTATTTTAACAGTAGCTGATAAAATAAAATATTCGATAAAACTCTTATTATATTGTCTACTTATTATATTCTATCCGTGCAGGGGCGAAGAAAGAATACTAATCTCTGTGGCCGGGGTCGGCCTGTCGTAAAAGGCGACAAAACAACCCACCCTAGCTACGTGGTAGAGCCTCAAGCCCGTCTGGATGGCGACCACCTTTGGTTTTAAGTATGCCCCCATAATAAATTGGTATTGTGTTTCCTGTACCCTTATTGGACAGCAGCGTGTTTGCGATGCCAATGGCATTGCAAACACCCATAAGCGACGGTAACTGCTAAATTCTAAGTGGGCCGTCATCCTGTCTGCTGTCATACAGCAATAAAACAAATTGTTACAAACAAAATGGCACATAAAATTTTTTTTCTTTGAAAATACTTGGAACCCCAGGCTTTAGGCAAAGTGCAATTCAGATGCAAGCAGAATGCACAACATAGAAAAGTAAGATAACAAATATCAATTTTTAATTCTGTGATTTGAACGGTAACTATGAAAGCGATAACGTATGTACGGCTTTACAGCCAAATTTGATCACTTGAACGAGTCCGTCAATATCTATAATAATAAATAATAATAAATAATAAATATTTTGTGACAATTCACACAGCGTCATCTAGTCCCAAACTAAGTAGCACTTGTGTTATGGGCCCTAGACAACTGATATACTACTTATATACTTTTTTTTTGTAAATAAATACATATTATACATAAACACCCAGACGCGAGACGGGAATCGAACCCGTGACCTCCGCGAGCGTACCGACGTGCGTTATCCGTTACGCCACCGAGGTCGTCGTCGTCGTCTATGTAAATTGACTAGAGCTATTAATATGAAAACTTCTCTAACGTGATATCAAATATTTCTATAAAAGCCGGAATCTATATCAAACAAACAAAGCATAAAATTAAAATTTATTTGGATTTACAGGAAATATGCTTAAACTACTTTTAAAACTACACTATATTACAAAAAGCAATGAAAAAAACAAAAACACGAAAACTGTAAATAATAAATTGATTCCAAATCGATTTCGGCCGGAAACTGTCCCAAAACGCTACTGCATTACCACGTTGGAAGGCAACACTTATCCTTTGCCCTAAATACAAACCAGCTTTTTGATCCCGTGAGACCTCTATCAAGCGTTTTGACAGGTCTCGATAAAGGCCATATGCTTGTGGACCCCACGGCCCTAGAGTCTCAACACCGAAAGCCGCAAATATGATTCCGCTGCCAATGGATGAATATTTGCGGCGTTTCTGGCCCTCTTGTTGTCTAAGAGATTATAAGATTTCTATATCCAAATATAAAACTTACATTTTATTACTATAATGCAGTATTTTCAATTTCGACCTCATCTACTAATGTACTACATATCGTTTCCACTTTACGACCCCTCGAGATATCTGTTTGCACATTTAAAGTTGCAGCGAAGTTGTAAAAGTGCTGTGTACAACATACATAAAATATGTGAAGTCATTTTTAAGTTCCACGAATGCACCACGGAAAAGATGTCATATTTAAGGGTGTAATTTGAAGTAAAGTAAAATACAATATACATACTTAATTGCACTCAAAAATCATTTTACAATTAATTAATTCATTCATTCATTTAATTTTAGTACATCATGTTATACTTTCTTTACGTCTTCTCCGTGCAGGGTCGGAATAAGAATACCAGTCAGAATTCTGCGGCTAGGGGCGGCCTGTTGTAGAAGGCAACTAATTTGTTGCCTACCCTACCTACTTAACCCTAGCTAGATGGTAGGGTTCAACACCCACCTGGATGACTACCACCCCTGATCTTTAAATTTATAATAAGTGAACACTGTGTGGCTAAGTGACCCAGGTTCCAATTCCACTACACGGACGGCGTGTTAGTGCCCCTGGCGTAAAGAAACTAAAACATAAATACATTATTTCCGGATACAATTTAATAAGTTATCATTTCCGTAACAGTGTTATGAGTTCACGTGAACAACTATTGGAATAATACGTTTTTCCCGATCAACGTGAGCATTAAGCAAGCACTTAATAAATACCTTCGGCAAACACGGGGACGTGGAAAGTGTCCCGATGGCGCGCCGCCCAACGTCGCAAATATTTGCCTCCACGTAGTGACGTGTGTAGTGTAGTAGTGACTATAAGATACAGTGTGAGGTCGATTGAATCGCTCTTTGTGCGCAGCCCTTACGATCCAGCTTCCGTTTAGGGCTGCCTAGATATTTCATTTCATCATTACACCTAAACTACACACAATATCTTTTTTTATTGCTGTAGGACAGCAAAATGGCTGGCGGCCCGCTTATAATTTAGCAGCTACCGTCGCTTATTGGTGTTTGCAACGCCAGTGGCATCGCGCACACGCTGCTGTCCCATAAGGGTGTAGAAGCTTGAGTCACTAATGCCGGAACACAACACAAGGTTATGGTGGCATACTTAAGACCTATATATCTAACTCAATAAATTAATAATTGAATCATTCAGATTAATTTTGACACATCCCTATGCCGGGTAGCCGACCCTGCGCAACCACAACTCCGAACCCAGGTTGGATTCAAATGGCAAATATCAATTATTGGGGAATATTGGCTCATCGACCGATTTCCACTAGCCCAATTTTAATATTAGTTCCCCATATTTTTTGGGTTATTGAATAATTGGTTCTCTTTTAGTTTGAGTGGTTATTAAAACGGATTTATGTTTAATTGTTGTGGTTTTATGAATATTTGAAAAGAGAATCGATGCCGAGAGTTGTTTGGATAGCGTGTTTACTGTTGTTTTATTTAAAATTGCCTTCATTGTGTTATCAAAACGACGTATTGATTGAATATGGTATACTTACAATTAATAATTCTTGCTCCATGATACTATAATATCAATTCGATTTGATTCGTAGAGGTAAACAGGAAAGCTACATATATTAACGGTAGCTCACCATAAAGATGTCTTGCATTGCAGTTATGTAATTGTTATATTTGCACGAGTAGCAGCACTATCTTTTTTTATTGCTGTGGGACAGCAGCCAGGCTTTCTCCGTGCATGAGCGGAGTAAGAATACTAACCCCAACAGCCGGGAGTCGGCCTGTCGTAAAAGGCGACAAAATAACCCTATCTACGTTTTAGGGCCCCAAGCCCTTCGGGATGGCAACCACACCACCATTGGTCTAAAGTATGCCGCCATAATAACCTTTTGTTGTGTTCCGGTTTTAGTGACTCAGGTTCATGTACCCCTATGGGACAGCAGCGTGTTCAAGGTGTCACTAGCGTCGCAAACATAGGCTACGGTAACTACTTATTATTTAGTGTGCCGTCAGCTTATCTGCTGTTCCTTCCTCAGCAATAAAGAAAGGCAGGCTGACAGCTAACTATACAATAGTTAGCAGTTACTACCGCTTGTATGTGACGCCTGGTCACTTATATAAGAACACAAAACAAGATTATGATGACAGCATATTTAGATACCAAAGGTGGTTGGTAGGAACACTGGATAGATGACATAGGCGATTTAAAATTCTAACACTTTTCTATCACAGAAACATCTCAAAGTCATTACGATATTACAGTTACCGATACAGAAGCTATTATTTTGTTATGTATGATAAAATCGGTCATCCCCACTCACATTGACAAACAAATAGTTTGTTTCGCATTAAGAGCCAATTTAATTAAAACTTGAGATTACGTAAGTTTTAATTAGATATCCGTATGAAAGTAACCCATACGGGGAACTAATATAAAAGGGGTACACTTCGGTATATATTCCGTTTGTTCAAGTGCTATTTAGAATACATGTACTAATAATAGCCCGTAACGTCCCACGGAACGAATAGGAACAAGGGAACATAGTTGGAGCGTACACCGTACCTAGTGTCGACACTAGTATTACCTTGTTTTTCAATTACAGAGCATAATGAGACTCAATGGCGCACAATGCCTAATTATGCTTATGGTTAAATGGAACGTCGAAATTTTCAACAATAAACAATATTACTAACGATGATATATAAATAAAATTTTGATCAATACCAACTGAAAGAAGAAACGCTTGTTAATTTTCTGTCACTGAGTTGGTATTCGATTGCACGCATCACTTTTGAGAGTGCTCGATTGTGCGAAGCGTTGCTGTAGTTGAAAACATCAACGTTGAGCATTATGTCGCATAATGCGCTCTAGTGCTGCAATTGGAAAACAAGGTTAGTCTACGAGGTGTGTATGCTGTTTACATATCGGTATGCGATCACAGTATGTAAGTTTTTCCACTATAGTATTTTCCTTTCACAGTAGGTTTCAGCAATTATGTTAATTATAACATGTGACCTCATGATTGCTCTCCAAGTGTGATACCAATATGCTACCAGTTGCCAAAAATTCATATTAAAATTAATCTTTGATTGAAGATGATCGGTTGACATTTAAACGGCTTAAGTTAACCCAATTCGCAACTTGGTTCATATAAATAACGGGTCGTTAGAAATTTGTCGTCGACGACAAATGAATTGAATCCTAACTAATATCATAAATACGAGTGAGTTTCTTTGTTTGTTACGCTTTCACGCCTAAACCTCTGAACCAATTTTGATGAATTTCGGTATAGTCATAGATTGGACATCGGAGGACATAGGCTACTTTTTAAAATTCATATGGCAGAACAACGTTTGCCGGGTCAATTAGTAAGAAATATTTGAAAATACTATTTGTTATAAATGATCTAATTATTTCTATTTTGCCACAATATTAAAAATATATTTTTTTATTAGACAGTACATTTTGTATCAACTGTTTTCCTTTTTAAGGCGTACATTATTTATGAGGGTATTTTTATATTTCAAATTATTAGACAGTGGTAATATTCATGTATTTGCAATTACATTAATACAATTATAATAGTAAATTAATTTGAAACATAATAAAAGCTTGTTAACAAAAAAATTAAACCGCTGAAAAAACTGAAAAGCATGAAATAATAAACCTTCTTTTTATTAACCTTAACCTCACGTGTGTGCCCCGTTCGGGTTGCTTTCTTGGTGACAATAACTTCGTAAACGCTCGGCATTATTTAATTTGCTTATTTGACGCCGACTCAAAATTACTTACGTATACTTACATTAGTTTAAGAAGTTAGTTATTAAGGTTAATAAAAAGGTTAATTATTTTTTGCTTTTCACATTTTTCGGCAGTTTAATATTTTTTGCTAAAAGTTTTTATTTTGTAATTTATATATATATATATATATATATATATATATATATATATATATATATATATATATATATATATATCGACTTGAGAACCTCCTCCGTTTTTTATTGTCGGTTAAAAACAGAATTAAATTAATTTTAAAAAATTATTTGCAATTGACATACCGCTTTTGAGACTGAGATTCTGTTAGTAATTAGTACATATATACGCATTATTCATCACGGAACATTTTCTTTACTAATAAATACATAACCTTCCTTCCCGCGAACATTCCTCAGTGTTGTACGACGTATCAATGAATTCAATCGCGCGATACCATCAGTAATTTCGTTGTGATTCAGCAAGTTCCTACATTTGTATGACATAGTTCTCATTTAATAAATACTTGTTCGACTCGGTATGGTGTTCAACACATTTGTTAAGGTATAAAGGAGGTAGATTTCGCTTTAATTGTTATAAAAAAAAAAAAAAAAAAATTCAATGCCGTTAGGTAAGGTAGTTTCTTAATTACGTAATTGTAATTATCATCCAGTTAATCCCAGCATACAAATCTGCACTATTAAGCACTATCACAGTGCTATAATTATGCGCATTAGTGTTGATGCCCATCAATATCATATCCTTTTTTTGGTCCTACACAATAACCACAAGAAAATGCCGAATGGTGGTTATTGTGCCATAATCGCATCTGTTGTTTGAAAGAGTATTGCAGAGAAGAGTTTAGGTTTAATTGGGAGAACAAATTTGGTAGGATTCCTTACACCTTAATATTATTTTATTAATCAATTGATGCTTTAATATTTAAATATATCACTTACTCACATAATACTTCAAGCAGGCTAACATTAAGAAAGTTCAGCTTAGTTGTCCGGTACCCAGGGAACTATAATAACACTACTATCGTTCGTAATGCAGTAATAGTAGCCACTAATAACCCGCCCCCGTGTTAAAAATAAACTATAGCTTCTATTACTCTACTAATACATCTGATGAAATAAATAATATCACTTTAGTTGTATTTGTATATATACAGAACAAACAAATAAACAAACCTTTTTTCTTTCTTTATATTAAAAGTACAAAAATGTATACAAGCACAATGAAATGAACCGGGTATTTCCGATGCATAGGTAACACAGGTAGGAAGAAAACGAGGCGTGCATTTGATATGCATTGCATATCAAAATATATGGATGAATAAGCATCCTATAGAAGAATATTTAAACCGAATAAGTAGCATTAAAAAGCATTTCAAAAACCACTTCGGTATAAATAAACATCAGAATATTTGAGCCTTTAATAGTGATCGTAGCTCGTCAACTCTTTAAATTTATACCTTATATGGGACATATGGTTAGATTTACGGCGCGCAGTTCGTGTTGTCGGCGATCCCATACTCACAGACGGTCTAGATACGCTTGGACTTCGGAGAGACTTTGCGTCTCTTTGCGTATTCTACCGTCTGTACAACGGGGAGTGTTCAGAAGAACTATTTAGAATGGTGCCCTCGTCGTCTTTCTACCCGCCATCGGCTACTGCCCGCCATCGGCTGGGTGTTCATCCCCATTTCTTGGAGCCTCTTCGTTCTTGTACGAAACGTTTCTCTAGAACGTTCTTGCTGCGTACTCTCAGGATCTGGAATGAGCTTCCGGCTGAGGTTTTCTCAGCGCGGTACGATATGGGGTTCTTCAAAAAAGGCGTTATAAAATTTCTTCGAGGCCAGCAGTGCGTTGGTATTGCCTCTGGTGCTGCAAACGTCCATAGGCGACGGTGACCACTTGCCATGGTGGGCCGTCTGCCTGTCTGCTGAACTCTAGCTATAAAAAAAATCTGGTGCTGTCTACACTCAATATGAAACACCGGGCTTACAACGAGTCCGAGTTACAACTTGAGAGAGTATTAGTTTACACTTGGACGATGATAATCAATATCATAAAATCAATTTGGTTTCGATACCCGTCCCGAGTGTGGACGTTCCTGTGTATCATGTATTTATTTATAAATTAAATGTGCGAGTAGAATATCAGTTGTTTACTACCCATAACACAAACGCTCATTACCACAGTATATTTATTTATTAAAACATAGTGAAATGTTAGAAGTATAGCTATGAACAAAAATAAAAAATTGGAATTCAATGACGCAGACAAACTTGGATATGCCACATGAAATATGAGCAATCGAATGTACGTTAAGCGGTAATCATCCAATAAAGCTCACCGATAAATCTGAACTGCAATAACCGTGCATAGTCTAAAGCACGTCACATTCCATCCGAAACTAATTAGTAATACAATGCGGCGAACCAAACAAGCGAACTAAAATACCCGTTTAATACACGTCGATGTACTGCGTTTAATCTAACTTTCCTTACGAAGTGCTCTCGCAGAGTCGACAACTTGGTCTCGGGACGTCTTGCATTAATTTATTAAAGGAACAAACAATCTTGAAATAAGATTTTGACTACCCCAATGAGAAATGCAAGTGTTATTCATTGTAGAGCAAGAATTACAGCGAAAAATTTGAAAAACTCAACTTCATATATTATTTTTAGTAACATTTATATATTTAAAACAAGAAGTAATTTATCAACTAAAACAAAAACTATGAATGACAATGTATATTTAATTAGCTATACCCAGACAGAGAAAGAAAGAAAGAAGAAAGAAAATATGTTTATTTGATGGAAATATTTTCAACGAGTTTCTAAAATGCATCAATTGTATATCCACCAAATTAGGTCGACCACTCAGCATGGTCAGCTGATCAGATAGAGGTGACAGCCTCCTTCTAATCCATACACACTCCACCGCTTGGCGAAACAGGCAGCAGAGTAGGTGAAATATGGCCTTGCATTCATACTAAGGAGACGTATGTCACCGGTGTACATTCTAAAATTACACCGTTGTTTCTTTATCCGTCTGTAGTGCCGGCATCGCGGGATTTGACATGAATCTGGCCTCGGTTATTTCTAGTGCCCGCCTATGCTCGCGGATCTATGTATAGGGACGATACTTTAAAAGATTGAAACATACGTGCAATGCACCTATACGTCCTCTTCTCTACGCTGAGGAACGCATGTCGCTGGTATACCCACTAAAACCACCCTGGTATTCCTCAACACGCCTTGAGTTGACTTGACGCGGGACGGGACGAACTAGTCAGGCCGCAGCCAGCTTACATTCGCAGGTCTCTTGCAAAGTGATCACAGTAACATAACACATAAAAAAATTGAGATATTGTGCTGTGAAATAAGTAATATCCTCAAAAATACATTAAGACAGCTGTAAAAAATAACAAATATATTTCACGTTTTAGCCTGAAGATTTACGTAAGCGGTTTATCCTAATTAATAGGTTTCTTACATAAATATTTTCAGGATTAAATGTCAATTTGCTAGGTTATTTTTTTTTTTATAAATCTCTTTGTTACGCCTAGTATTAAAATTTTACCAACGGATTTAACGTAACAGCTGAGATTAGTTATTCATGAGGATTCATGAAGATGTCATCTTGGTTACATTCACAATTTAGTGCTAAAAGTACAGCAGACCGGCTGACGGCCCATTTAAACATAAGCAGTTATCGTCGCCTATGGATGTTTGCGCCGACGGGGGCACCGCGAACACGCTGCTGTTCCATAGGGGTACAGAAACTTGGGTCAACTGCCTAATTGACTATAAAAAATATCCCAGGAGAAATACGAGCAAACTTCAGATAAGGTAAAATCTAAATAAGACTACCGTCATTATTCTCCCTTTTTTATTTCTAATGAGAACAGACGATCAAATCCGCTAAGCGACTAGACATTTCTCGAAATTAAGAACAATAAGCAACAAAAAACAACAATACTATGTTATTCTATCAAAGATACAAGCAAAATGCAAAAATGCAAGCTCGTCCTACTCACTGTTAGACTCCCTTATACACCAGAGACACAGAAAAAATGACTCAATAACTAAGTAATACGGGCGAGGCGAAACAAAAACAGAATGGATGGACAAATTTACCCTTAGTGACTTATTTATCTCTGTGGGGGCCTAGTCCGTAATTAACGAAATTCCTTCTAAACAAACAACCGCAGATTTCTTTTCGATTTTTTTTTGTTCAAGCGCTGCCCCGCTCTAATATTCATTAGCTACGTGACAGGCAAGAAATACCCGGTAATTATTCATCGGGCGAGTCGCTAAATCGTCAGGGCGAGGTCTTTTAATGGAGAAGAAAATAAAAAAAAACTTTTTAAAACATAACAAGTGAGGCGTGACGCGCCCTGTTATTCATGAGGACCTAAAAAGTTGTCCGCATTTTCAAGTGACTTGGCGACAACAATTTTGATTATGTGCGAGCGTTGTGTCGAAACTACGCGCCAACTGATATTGCTTATTATATATTTATATTTATTATTTATGGCGCTTCTTAGAAGATAATACAAGTTGCAAGAACAAGGCTTTTTTCTTATAAGTTATATTTTAAGATGCTTTCGTTGTTTAAGATTAGAAAAAAAATGGCCAGATCGTATATTTCAGGCAACTTACACGCTCTTTTTAGTACAGCAAACAGGCTTATCTAATAGTGTGCTGATACCGTTGCTTAAAAACAATAGAAATATTGCCAACAATGAGCACGTATGCGGAAAAAAGAGGAAGAGACGGCGCTGTAGGAGAAATTATCAATCGAACCTCTTTCACAATTCATTATCAGAACTTTCATTTTTTCATTCGCCCTTTAATACACGAGCTCAAAATACCATACGTTATGGTTCACAAAACATCATTAAACTTTCGAATGATACTGAGCATAAGCATTCCTTTGACTAAAGTCTTACCGAAAGTTACTAACAGAAACTTAGTCATCATAAGATATTAACAAACTTTATCTTTAAGTATTCTTAGCGAAATAAGTTTAAGTTACTAAGTGTTGCCTTAAATAAGGATCATCATAGTCAAAATTTTACAAGAACTTACGTTACCTAATTAAGGATTTTCCAATGAATCCAGTTGAATTCATTGCCATAGTCAATTATCAGCATATAAGCCAATTTCTTAGTAACTTACTACATATATAATATAATTAATATATCTATATAGTATATAGTATAATTACTTAACATGACTAGTAGACTTAAAAAAGAGACTAATAAAAATAAATAATAGTTTAAGAAAAAAAAAACACGCTTTTATTAATAATAAAACTAAAAATTAAAAATAATTCTTAACCTACGAATAAAATTACTGACGAGAAAATTAATGTCACTGTTCTAAAAAGCGTAGTGGCGTAAATATAGAAAATATTTAAAATTATTTTAATGTTCGGTTAAATTATTATATCTTAACCTAAAATTATAATCTATTCATTCCATTCTGTAATATCTTTGGGTTCAAATCATAATATGGTCTGAATTTAATTCTCACAAATACTGGACACTTAACTGTGCCAGCAGTTAGGTTGTAAAACGTCGAGCCGCTGTTAAAACTTGAGCTTTGCTTAGATCATCGTTAACAGGGCTACAAGTTTTTGAAACTAATTATTAGTTTCAAAGTAGGGTTATTTTAAAATAATATTTCTGACACTAGTCGCTTAAGTTACTGTTTAGAACTAGTGAATTGCTAAGGGATATACTTTGTTCTAGATTTTTTTATTTCTGTCTGACAGCAGACAGGCTTACGGCCCGCTTAGAATTTTGCAGTTACCGTCGCCTATGGGTGTTTGCAACGCCAGTGGCATCGCGAACACGCTGCTGTCCCGTAAGAGTACAGGAACTTGGGTCACTAATGCCGGAACACAACACAAGGTTATTATGGCGGCATACTTAAGACCAAAGACGGTTGCCACCAGACGGGCTTGAGGCCCTACCACGTATCTAGGGTGGGTTGTTTTGTCACCTTTTACGACCAGCCGACCCCGGTCGCAGAGGTTAGTATTCTTTTTCCGCCCCTGCACGTATATAAAAGATAGAAGTGAAAATATTTATTATATAGGTACTATATTGATATTTAAAAGAAAAACGAATAGAAAATATGTCACAACAAAAATGTATATAGTTTCAGATTTGACTAAAAAGGATTTGTATTATCCTTTTTCTGCTAAATATCAGGTCTATAAATATATAGATATTCTGTGTTCTGCAATCCAATATAGGCCAACAAACTTATATAACTTGCTAAAAAATACAATCGCAGTTGTAGTAGTTAAAGATTCCGTCGTTATTCAATCTAAGCTTCAAAAACCTCGACATCAATTCGAACACCCCATTTGAAATATCGGTTCGCAACTCATCAATAACAACAAAACGCGTTGTCGACCGTTGACACGCGTATCGTGCTATGCCAACAATATATAGGCCATACGTCACAGCTGAGGTACTATCGCGACAGCCGGACAGACGCGCGATTTATGCGCGGAAAAAATACACAATAGTGTTGTCATTGCTACAATAGCTTCGAAATGAAAATACTTATCTTGATCGTAGAATATACAAACACCATCTTGTATACAAAAACCACACACACGCGCCTGTCATTTCTTCTTTCAGGTCCATTTCTTCTCCCTTTTCGAATTATTTTTTTTCATCCATTCTTTTCTATGGCGAAAATAATACAGACGAGATAAAACTCTAGCCCTTAAGCGCCTTAAAAATTCTCATTAGATAACAATTAGAAGCTATGACCACTAACTAAGATGAGTATGTGGGAACCCTGGAGAAACCTACTAGGCTCAACAATTATCATTGACTTTTGACGAGACAGCATCTACACGAGCCAGTGAGTAATATTGATACTTTTATTTTATATATATCAACATTTTATTAAAATGTGTACAACCATTTAGTCCTGGAACCAGTAAAGAGGTACTTACACTGCAGAAACGCACGGGCAAGCTAGGGCTCTGTTAAAGCTTTCTGAGCTCTAAATTCGCCTACAAGAACTTTCGAGTAAATATATGTGTAGGTAGAATGGATATTCATTTGACAACGACGATATGACCGAAGATTTACAATCAATGATATACTAAATCGATATCCATCATTTCTCACCACTAATTTGGGTCGGAGTTGAACACAAAATTTACATTCAGCTTGATTAGCGGGTTATGGCCATTGATTTATTGTTGTTCAAAAATATGGTTTTGTTTTACGTTTATTTTCTATGCGTAGATGGAAAGATTTATTATTTCGAACCTGACATATTTTTAACCCGGATTAGATTTTATTTATTTATTAGAATTTTGTTTTTTTTTTACTGGCTTCATGAGTAATTTACCGATGACGGTGCTTATCGAATATTTTTTTGTTACTTATATCGTGATGTATGAGTACCCCCCCCGACTTGGGGGTGTACCAAATATATCAATTATGGATAAATAAAGAAGAATAAAATATATGGACTTGATCTGTCATAGGATGAATAATATATAAAAAATAATGATTGTAAAGAATATAATAAACTTACCACACAAGTTAAAATTATGAAGGTATGAAAGAGTAATTGTATTATAGTATGGCATGAAGATTAAGATGGCCTCTAATATGATATTTTGTTCTACTAAAAACTAAGACTTAATTTTCTTAGTCATCGATATAGTTTAACATTACACAAATAAAAATGTAGTAGTTTTGTAGTAGTATTATGTTAAACTTATACGATATCAAATGTAAATCTAAACAAACTATATGCAGAAAGTATGTGAGGATACTGATATGAAGCGTAGTGTAATCTACAGACTGTACGAGTAAAGTCGACAACAACCGCGCAATATACTTCATGCAATTGCATGCACTCGCTTTCCTGGATACAGTGATGATACGTGGATTTTACGTATGCGCGCAGGAACATCGTTTAGGATTGGCTTAGCTAGCTGGCTTTAAACCTTTCCTGCACTCAACGAGACGCCGGTAGTGTTGTGAAGTAGTTTCCTAACATCAAATTGAGAATTTTAAATATAAAACATTTTTTGGTTTATACTTGAACTGGTTTTTTCTTGGTGTTGTGATTGCTTCAACGAAAAATGCAGACCAGCTCAACGGGTTCATAATTTCGTCCGATTACTCACACGCAGAAGAACAAGGGTTCTCTTAGTGTAGTTAAGTTTTCTTGTGCTTTATACCAAAAGAAAAGTGTTATAAAAGACATTTTTATTGCTGTGGAGCAGCAGACAGGCTAACGCACCACTGCATAGTAAGCAGTTGCTGTCGCCTATGGATGTTTGCGATGCTAGGGGTACCGCGAACACGCTACTGTCCCATAAAGGTACAGGAACCTGGGTCACTAATGCCTGCCATGGCACACTTATTGACAAAATGTGGCTGCTATTCAGACGGGCTTGGGACCCTACGATGTAGCTAGTGTTGTTTTATCGCCTTTTACGACGGGCCGGCTACGGCCGCAGGGGTAATTGTTCTTATTCCGCCCCTGCACGGAGAAGAAAGCCAATTTGCCTTAAGACTGCCATCCTGGGCTCAAAAGTGAGACTTTTAGTGAAACACGTACACAGGTATGTCCTAATTCAAACGATAAAGTTAAAATCATATCTAAAAACCTTTAAGATGAGTTTTAATGAACACTTCATACTGATAGTGATGAACTACTAAAGATGAGAATTTGGCAGATAACTAAACGGCTCAATTGAAACGCTTTTGAATTCAAATAACCTGTTCAAAGTAATTGAATCTCTAATGACATCTAGTGGAAAGCAATCGAATAGTTTTGTTTCGTTTATTCATCGTCCTAAAGTTGTTAATTCGATATTTTCATTATTATATGCCAGTTTCGAACGAAGCATTATTGCTAATTAAGAGGTTTAGAATTGAGGAATTAATTAGTTCAGTATTTTCAATAGATTTGTAAATTATTTTTAGGTGATGTTGAATTTGAATCATCATTTTAATGTTTTGGCGATAAAAGTCAAAATAGTCGATCTACTAAAAAAAGCCCAATATATTAAGATTTTTTCTAATTAAAATGATGTTGGCACAAGGAAAAGATGTGTCGCGGATACTGATACAAACGACACACAGATTGGATGCGTTTGGTTGCAACCGAAACTAACCGCTTCACTACTATTCAAATAATAGTAACAGTCTATGTCTCTCTAGGGGCCTCCCCCCTAGAGGGATGTACAGATTCGCCACCCTTATCTAAGGCGGGTTACACGTATTGATGTTTTCCCTCACCATCTATCATTAAATGCACACTACGTGAGAAAACATGTGTAAGCGGTAAATGCCATCGGGAGAATTGAACCCGCGGGTTCTAGATTAGCCTATGAGTGTTACACCAATAGTTGACTACATATCTATTGCCTATCATATCATATAACGTCACGCAAATCTTTATAGAAAGTGTTACAACTATTATCTCAAATACTAGTTATTATAGTAAAAAGTAAAAAAAAAAAACAATGTATAAAACCGTATTATACTCGTACTTCTCAGCTCTCGATGACAGTGTCCTGAACCGTGAAAGCGCAGACGGTGAGCTTCGGTTTCGCTTCCTTATAAATTTTGAACGTCACTATTCATCTAAAGTGGAATTTTTATTTTTCTCCTATATGTATGTATACTTTGAGACCATGATTTACTGTTCTAAGTTGAAATTTATTTTCTAAATAAATTCTTGTTATTTACTATGTAAATGTTCTACAGCTATAATTTTTTGACAGTTCCACGGTGCGAAAGGAGTCGATTCGATCATTGACAATTAGTTTTTTTTTTTACTTTTACTACGACTGACATTTGATATCTAACATGATAAAAAGTATTATAGTTACAACATGTCGCATCGTGTACTTTCAATAGCTTCTCTATAAAAAACCTTTAGCCTTCAAAGTCTAAAACTTTGGAAGCCTAACTTTCCATGTTAACTAACACAGTAAGCTTACTTAAAATATTTCTTTAATTGCAAGGGCTGTTTTTCTCCTTGCATGGAGAGAGTAAAAATACTAACCTCTGCGACTGGGGGGTGGGGGGACTTCGATAAAACAACCCTAGCTACGTAGTAGGGCCCCAAGCCCGTCTGGATGGTTACCACCGCTGGTGTGTAAGTATGCTGCCATAATAAACTTGTGTTGTTTTCCGGCATTAGTGACCCAGGTTCCTGTACTCCTATGGGACAGCAGCGTGTTCGCTGTGTCCCTAGTGTCGTGAGTGTGAGCCGTCAGCCTGTTTGCTGTTCCCTATCAATCACTGCAATTAATTTTACGTTAATTTTTTATTACTAGAATCAAGCCCA
The DNA here is from genome assembly GCA_963693495.1 of Malacosoma neustria. Lineage (NCBI taxonomy): Eukaryota > Metazoa > Arthropoda > Insecta > Lepidoptera > Lasiocampidae > Malacosoma > Malacosoma neustria. The sequence goes on along the minus strand of OY856381.1, from coordinate 5,220,629 downwards.
GAAATCCGAAATAAATCTAATCAGTATGACTCAAATATAGCTCAATTTGAAAACAATAAGAATATTAAATATTTATGTCACGTATAGGTCACAACTATTAGTTCAAAGCCACCCATAGAACCAAGTTCTATACATTGAATAGACTATAATAGGCAGTAAGAAATAGGCCTGAAGAAAAAGGCTTCAATATTGGCAACAGTTACAGCACAAACAACTCACATTTATTACATTAAATTGCTATTTAATCCAGAGAAAGCAATAAGACTTGAGTTATAACAACTAAGGAATTATTTATTATGCTCCGGGATTTCCAAACCGTATTTTTATGATCCTGGCTCTTGAATTACCAATTACTACTTTGCTTGAATGAAGATCAATCTCCTTTGATTCTCTACTCTATTGACTATTACAGAAACATAAGTAAGTATGTTCAACTACATGTGATGCGAAAGTAATAGAATGCCAGTTTATATTGTTACTAGCTGACCCGGCAAACGTTGTTCTGCCATAAAAATAATAAAATGTCAAAAAATAAAAAATAAAATTTAGGGGTGGACTACCCCTAACATTTAGGGGGATGAAAAATAGATGTTGGCCGATTCTCATAGATACCGGATAAGCACAAAAAATCACTAACTCAATTTAGTTATCTGCCTACTGCCTACCCCCTAAGAACGATGGCGTGATTATTTATAGCCTATGACCATTTCTAGGTTATCATCTATCACCATACCAAATTTCATCAAAATCCGTTCAGCCGTTTAGGCGTGAAAGAGGAACAGACAGACAGACAGAGTTACTTTCGCATTTATAATATTAGTATGGATAAGCATTACATAGGTCATGTTTAACCAACAGAATTGTTGCTGATTTAACCCGAGGTAAACTGCACCTTACAGTACCTGTCGGACCTCCGAAGGGAAGCCGATACGGGTATGTGGAGTTCTCCGCCCTGCTACCGCGATCATTCAGCTAGATGGAGTCAGGGTGATCGCGGATGCATACTCATTAAAATCCCCAGTCGTCGCCATTATGGCGGGTCGCAAGATCGACCTCTGGTCATATTTTTTTTATTGCTGTAGGACAGCAGACAAGCCGACGGCCCACCCATAAATTAGCAGTAACCGTTGCCTATGAGTGTTTGCAACGCCAGTGGCATCGCGAACATGCTGCTGTCCTATAAAGGTACAGGAACTTGTGTTACGTTGTAACAAGAGTAGGATAATTAATTTTCTTTATATAATATTTAATCCTTAAATACTTAATAAAAATTACGAATTAATCTCAACAATATATAATAATTAATCTTGAGGGTATTTAAACGGAACGAACCAGATAATAATTTCGATCGCGCACCTTAAAAGTAGGTAGATAAGAATTAAACGACGGCTGGGAAGAATCTTCGAGAAATCGTTCAGTTGAATAGCGTCCATCGATAAGTAAAAAGATGAATGAACGCGAATCATTCGATCGGTTACCGGTCATCGAAAATACTACAAATGAACGAAGAACGGGAACCAAGTGTCGTCAGGGCTTACGTCACAAATAATTCTTTGCCCCTCTGGCCTATAGCTCTGTCATTGTCTAAACGAGTAGCGGGTCCAAAGTACAGGTGCTACCCAGTACTTTTCCATGCCAAACCATTAGAAGCCAAATCTAGAATCTTCGAAAAAGTGGGCGGTGTCCTGACGGCCAGTATAAAAAGGCGAAGCCGCGATGGACGCCAAGATTCGGACACCAGCTACTCAGCCACTATGGTGGTTCGCGATTGTGGTTAATTTATTTTTAATAATGTTTAAACCAGTCACTTAATTAAGTAATCATGTTGTTCGTTCGAGAAATTATTTAAATTATGCCGCGTATATAACCCTCAGGTGAGCTCATAAAATTAAGTCCATTAGGGCCGGTCGCTATTGCCTAGTTTTGTGCCTAAAGATTAATCCAAAATAAATTATTATTATTCTTTTTATATTTAAATATTGCAAGTTAATATCAACAAGAAGCTACCGGGACTAGTCACGTGGGTGTAAATGTAAATCATAACCTTATTATTTTGTGTTAGGCGAACGTGCTCGCCGCGTTATTGTTTTAAATTCTTTAAAAATATATAAAAAATGTAATTATACTCGCGAAATGGTTAACGTCGTGGCTTGTATGTATTCTTAGTTATATCTGTTTTTTACTGTAAACCTAATGTAGTTGTAATAAGCTTTTAAGGTTGATGCCACCGACGTATCGTCATAAATCTTAAATATGTATAAAAATTAATGTCGCTAATTAGATCTAGTAATCTGTAAACGTAAGTTATTTTGTAATACCGTATTAAAACGGATTTTCCTTTGGAAGCCGACGATTCATATATCGAAGGTCATTTCATTGTATTATTTTTTTATTTATTTTGATGTGCTGAAACTACCTATCTCTGTTCAAATTTATATTTAAACTTTTCTTTGTGTTTATGGTGTGGTGGAATGGTGATAGTCCGAGTAATAGTAGTTAGTTGATTCCTGGTTAGACAATTTTCATTTTTATATTTTTTTATTATTTAATTTTCATTCCGTATTTTGCTTGTTATTATAAAGACGGACATAAGCTATCACCACTCCACTTTCGTGTTTTTACAATGTAACGCGAAGGATACCGACACCACTCCTGGTCGTCCAGGGTGTCAGGGTGCCGGGTCTTTCGCGCTACAGAAACATCTTCGACGCATTTCAGAGGAGAGGGTCCACCGTACGGGCCGAGAGCAGACGCCCCAGAACGGGTCCTTCAGAACAACTACCCGTAGCTGCCATCCTTCGCAGCGGTCGAGGCGGCCACCCTCAGTACGGGCGGGAGCTGCAGACCACTTCCAACGGCAGGGCACGTCAGGCCCCGTGAAAGGAAAGGACGTTGATGACCCTCCACGCGCAGGACGAGGCCTAAGCTAAGTCACCCTACACCCTTACGATTTAACGCCCGATATAAACCTCTTAGTGCTTGTACCCACGTCCCGGTTATATAATTATAAACCGAACTCTAAATTGTTAATTCATTCAGTACTTTATATTAGTAATAAACTTGTATATAATTTAAAATTGTTTAATTTCTTATCTATATTTGTCGACGACCGTCAGGTTGTCGTAACAAAGTGGCGCCCAACAATTAAAGCATAGCACAGAGAGGTTTATATTTTTTGTACTTTTGTGGTGTCCGTATTCTTCATCCAGGTGGTAAGTCTTTGCGGACGAGGCTGAACGGGGTAGTACCACCGATCCGTTTCTCCTTAAGAGAACGGATAGCCGATTTTTGTCGTCTGGCTCCGCAGGGTAATCGACTAACATCCCAGATTGCCCACACTTGCGCGAGAACTACACAGTGGGATAATTTAATAAATTTTCTTTTTTTTCTACAACATTTTTGTGTAGATTTAATTTTTATAATAACTTTGCATTTTTTTTTTGAATTTCTCTCATTTGCAGTTAATTTTTAATTAATGTTTTTTTCCAATTGTGTTTGTGTTGTGCGTAATTGTAATTTATTTCAGAGATATTAATATTATTATTAGTGCATATTTTGCATTTATTTAGTGGTTTTTACATTATTTTTATAATTTAATTTTGGTCTGAAAATTTAATAGCAATTACGTGCAATTATTTACATCATTCTTAATTTTTTTGATTTTATATTTTTACCCACGTGTCACATCTCGTTGCGTTTTTTTTTTTTTAATTTAATTCAATATAGCTGTCTCGTTATTTAATTAACTTAATTTCGGTATTTAATAAATTTAATTAATTTAGTTTTTTAATTTAACTTGGCACAATTTTTTTTTAATTTTGGATTAAAAATGGACCGTAACATGGATTATTTAAATTTGATTAAACCTGAGCTCACATACGTAATAGTCATTCGCAGGTTAGAAGTATTATGTTATAACACTTTAATAGTATCTTTGATCCTTATATCAAGTTACTTATGTTTTTATATTCGGGCGGATTATACGCGTTGGATTTATCATATAATTTTCGTTGATTCGACCCATTAATTTTTTTTCTCTTTTCGTATTGTTAACCGGAGGTATGATATGTTAGTGTTTATTTTGTTTTGTATCGGTAATACTGATAACAACATTAGTTCGTTTGGTAGTTGATTATGGTCGCCTTTAGCGAATTAAAATAAGCCTACACGAATTTTGATGTTTTGATAGGGAGTTTTAGTGTTGTATGACTTATATAATTATGTCTGCACACGGTTTATTATAATTGCTTTTTGAGCAATTTTTTTAGCGGAGTATGACAGTTTCTTGGTATAGGTCTACTCGTCTGCTGTTTTTCTCGTTACAGCGGGTCGTGACTGTAACAAATTCGCTAAAGACTAAACATACTCACAATGCCATTTAGTTTATTTAATTTTGTTTAAGCAATCATTAGCATATACAACGCTGTCACAGTTACCGGTTCGATTCTTGTTAGTTCAGTAATGTTCAGAATATTAGTTTAAAATTTTTAATTTTTTTTCTTTCTCGTTTACAATAATTTTAATTTTAATAGTTGTTGCGTTTCGGTCTCTGTCTGCGTTGCCTTTGTTGGATTTAAATAAGCCTACACGAATTTTGATGTTTAGTTTGGGAGTTTTGTGTTGTAAGACTTCTATATAAGTCTACACACGTTATGTTAATTGCTTTGTGCAATTTTTTTAAGCGGAGTATGACAGTTTCTTGGTATAGGTCTGCTCGTCTGCTGTTTATTGTTTTGCGTTATGCGCGTTTAGAGCGGGTTGTGACTCTTTAAATAAGCCTACACTAATTTCTTCGTCAGAGCGGGTTGTGACTCTTTAAATAAGCCTACACTAATCTACTAGTTACAGCGGGTCGTGACTGTAACAAATCCAGCAAAGACAAACGTATTACACAGTACCGATTCGTACAGAAGTTTCACGTTACAGTATTTCTATCCCTTAGACGCTCTTTGTTATGCAGTGCTGTTCTTGAGTCCAATCTTTATTATAGATTCGTACTCTGGTTGTATGGCAGTCTGTAGATATAGAAATTTCTTCAGACAAATTATGACAGGTCGTGTGTTAGGACGTATGATAGGTATTTGATAGTGGATGTATGTAAGTAAGACAGATACTGGGCGGTTATATTCCTATTAGGCGCTTACCGCAGCGGATTTTACTACGTAAAATCCTTTCTCTGGGAGAGGGGGTATTGTTACGTTGTAACAAGAGTAGGATAATTAATTTTCTTTATATAATATTTAATCCTTAAATACTTAATAAAAATTACGAATTAATCTCAACAATATATAATAATTAATCTTGAGGGTATTTAAACGGAACGAACCAGATAATAATTTCGATCGCGCACCTTAAAAGTAGGTAGATAAGAATTAAACGACGGCTGGGAAGAATCTTCGAGAAATCGTTCAGTTGAATAGCGTCCATCGATAAGTAAAAAGATGAATGAACGCGAATCATTCGATCGGTTACCGGTCATCGAAAATACTACAAATGAACGAAGAACGGGAACCAAGTGTCGTCAGGGCTTACGTCACAAATAATTCTTTGCCCCTCTGGCCTATAGCTCTGTCATTGTCTAAACGAGTAGCGGGTCCAAAGTACAGGTGCTACCCAGTACTTTTCCATGCCAAACCATTAGAAGCCAAATCTAGAATCTTCGAAAAAGTGGGCGGTGTCCTGACGGCCAGTATAAAAAGGCGAAGCCGCGATGGACGCCAAGATTCGGACACCAGCTACTCAGCCACTATGGTGGTTCGCGATTGTGGTTAATTTATTTTTAATAATGTTTAAACCAGTCACTTAATTAAGTAATCATGTTGTTCGTTCGAGAAATTATTTAAATTATGCCGCGTATATAACCCTCAGGTGAGCTCATAAAATTAAGTCCATTAGGGCCGGTCGCTATTGCCTAGTTTTGTGCCTAAAGATTAATCCAAAATAAATTATTATTATTCTTTTTATATTTAAATATTGCAAGTTAATATCAACAAGAAGCTACCGGGACTAGTCACGTGGGTGTAAATGTAAATCATAACCTTATTATTTTGTGTTAGGCGAACGTGCTCGCCGCGTTATTGTTTTAAATTCTTTAAAAATATATAAAAAATGTAATTATACTCGCGAAATGGTTAACGTCGTGGCTTGTATGTATTCTTAGTTATATCTGTTTTTTACTGTAAACCTAATGTAGTTGTAATAAGCTTTTAAGGTTGATGCCACCGACGTATCGTCATAAATCTTAAATATGTATAAAAATTAATGTCGCTAATTAGATCTAGTAATCTGTAAACGTAAGTTATTTTGTAATACCGTATTAAAACGGATTTTCCTTTGGAAGCCGACGATTCATATATCGAAGGTCATTTCATTGTATTATTTTTTTATTTATTTTGATGTGCTGAAACTACCTATCTCTGTTCAAATTTATATTTAAACTTTTCTTTGTGTTTATGGTGTGGTGGAATGGTGATAGTCCGAGTAATAGTAGTTAGTTGATTCCTGGTTAGACAATTTTCATTTTTATATTTTTTTATTATTTAATTTTCATTCCGTATTTTGCTTGTTATTATAAAGACGGACATAAGCTATCACCACTCCACTTTCGTGTTTTTACAATGTAACGCGAAGGATACCGACACCACTCCTGGTCGTCCAGGGTGTCAGGGTGCCGGGTCTTTCGCGCTACAGAAACATCTTCGACGCATTTCAGAGGAGAGGGTCCACCGTACGGGCCGAGAGCAGACGCCCCAGAACGGGTCCTTCAGAACAACTACCCGTAGCTGCCATCCTTCGCAGCGGTCGAGGCGGCCACCCTCAGTACGGGCGGGAGCTGCAGACCACTTCCAACGGCAGGGCACGTCAGGCCCCGTGAAAGGAAAGGACGTTGATGACCCTCCACGCGCAGGACGAGGCCTAAGCTAAGTCACCCTACACCCTTACGATTTAACGCCCGATATAAACCTCTTAGTGCTTGTACCCACGTCCCGGTTATATAATTATAAACCGAACTCTAAATTGTTAATTCATTCAGTACTTTATATTAGTAATAAACTTGTATATAATTTAAAATTGTTTAATTTCTTATCTATATTTGTCGACGACCGTCAGGTTGTCGTAACACTTGGGTCACTAATGCCGGAACACAACATAAAGTTATTAATGGCGGCATACTTAAGACCAAAGGTGGTCACCATCCAGATGGGCTTGGGGCCCTACCACGTAGCTGGGGTGGGTTGTTTTGTCACTTTTTACGACAGGCCGACCCTGGCCGCAGAGGCTAGTATTCTTTCTCCACCCCTTCGCGGGTGAAAATTTATCTGCGACACACCTCGATAACAGTTCTTCACGAAGTTATTTAATTAATATGTGTATAACAAATGGTACCAGCCTGTGGAGCTTTGCGCCTCGTACACAACGCCAGCGTCAACAGCACCCTGAATGTTATTCGCTATGGACTAGAAATAACCCATATTAATCGCAACTGCATAACATACCGTTGTTGTTGTTTACCGAACAATATCGGTTAACTCGATCGAAATAAAATACGCTCTTATTTACTTAACCATACCGGTACAATATCAGTGAAGTCTCATCATTATTCCATGTGTTGTCTACGATCAAAAGCTTTTGAATTTCTTTATGGTTACCACAATTTTTATTTGAGGAACCACTCTAAAACAAAATTATATCATTATGGGTGGAGATTGTACTTTTTGGAGTGATCTCAATACCGGCTAACCCTTCATTAGTGTGGGGGTCTTTTTCACCCGTACATATTCAAAAGCGGCGGTTCTTGAGACGGATCTAATTTGTTTCTTTTCAAGCACGGCCCAGTTTCGCTTCGTTGCTGATTGCGGCCGGGTTCATCTCGGTATTCTCGGTACTTCGCTACCCTTTGCAATTTGTTTAGGTAAGACATCGGAGGGTTTGATTGCTCGAGAATTCGCCCACTCAACGCTTTGCACAATTGTTTGCGTTCACACGCCGCGTTTACCTTGAGATTACGGGTAGTATTCATATTTAACCATTGTCTTTATCATCTTTTTAAACAAATTACCCAAGTATTTTAAAATTTATTTTAAACGGAAATAATATGGTAATAAAATGACCTTTTTCATATATATCAGCTAGTCATATAAATATAAACCATGGATTAGCTGGTTATAAGATATTTTATCCTCGACTTGGTGAATATGGGAAAAGCCATCTGTCCGTCGGGCGTCGATCCGGGCACTAGGCGATAGGCAAACAGTCGGGTTTTTAGTGGATTGTCTTGCAGTCTCACATATCCCTCGACTGCCCCGCGGTCGGGCGATTCGCAAATGAGTTGTTCTTCGTAAAAATGTATTTTTCCTATAATTTGTAATTAAAGTTCTTTTTTCATGCTGTTTCATCTGTATGCAGCCCATGTACGATCATAAAAATTTCCGTATCATTTTATTCTACTGCCAGACGCCATAACTTTCACGTATTACGATACTTTTTACATAAAATCTTACTTGTCTAAGTACATACACATACATATACATTCACATACATTCTTCCTTTACATTACATACACATCGTCTATATTATCCGAAGTGTAATGCTGATACTAGAAACCAAACTAGGCCAGTCTAGCCATAAATATAAAACTGGATGAGGTTTTGGTCCTTGACACAAAAAGGAACCGTATGGACACTCTCATCGAACACTTCGTTCCCAATTTTATGGGCTAGCAAAAACTAATTTCAAATCATATGATATCTTTGTTATGAGAATTTCATAGATAAAATAATTCCGAAAACATTAATACAGTCCAATCAGATACAGTCGGGAACGATCTTAAAATATTAAACAAATCACTATCAATGTTTACAGGGTGTACTCCTAAGAAGAAAAATATTAAATAAAAATAAGTATCTCCTCAGAGACGGGCTCACGAATTCCATTACTGAAATGAATAAATACGGTAAGGTATACTTTAACTTTAATTTTTCCAAAAGGCTTCCCTTTTTTAACCACCCCTCGTACTGAATCGCTATTTCTAGTTTTTCCTTCTACTTATTGTTACTCCTAGTACTTCGCATCTTTATAATATTAATTATTAAAAGGAAAAATATATTTTAGTATCGTGTCTACGTGCGTGTATGAAAGATTGACGTGTCTCATGGCGTTTTAGAAGATATACATGAATAATAATGGTGAAAATAGATTTATTATAGCATCAATGTTTTTGACACATCGACGAGGTGAAGATTGATAGGCTTAGATGACTTAGAATCTATATAGTTTAGGAAAAAAAGAAATACAATTTATTAAATCTATTAATTATCGCTTGAAAAATCATGTAAATCCTACTAAAGACTTTCAAGAATTCCAAACTAAAAGAAAATTTAAATAAAAGCATTCTTAATTTATATAATTATACCAACTTGTTGCCAGTATCATACAAATTTTAGGAACTATTCCATTATTTAAATAAATTCGAGTACCTGCGAGAAATATTTTAAATCAATTGATGGAAAGCGTATCGCTTAAGTTAATGTAAATCGAAACACCATTAAAGTATAACCAAATCGATTTTAAAGGGCATTATTCAAGCAAACAGCCGAAGGGAGTGGAGCTCGACCCTAATTCAGTGTTAATTATTCAACAGAAAGGCAATCGGACCATTATTGCAAAAATCTTAAGGGACGCGCACATTTGCCAAACTTTCATTTGCATTAAAGAGATAAATGTTAAAGGGAAAGACTACAGAAACTGGCTCAACCTTAAATGTAACAAATATTTACTATAGCCGTAAAAGCTAAAAATGTTTTATCTGGTATACCTATATAAAATGCACTATGATCATATTTATACATACATCGTTCATCTTCATTATCTGGAGGCCACTACTGTCGTGTACGCAAAGGTTCTCCAGAACATTAATTTGCGCACGGTGAACATGTGGAATGAGTTTCCAACTGTAGTTTTTACACCACACTACGAAATGGGGTACTTTTTAAAAGGAGTCATAAAATTTATTCGCGGACGGTAACGTGTTGGCGGTGCCCCTCGACGGTAACTGCTTATTATTATTATGTGGGCCGTCAGCCTATGTGCTGTTCCACAGCAATAAAGAAGCATAATACCGATAAGAAACATACATACTTTATAATACATACACATTCATATAATCCCGCCTCTTTCCCGTAGGGGTAGGCAGAGACCACTTCTTTCCACTTGCTACGATCCTTACATACTTGTTTCGCTTCGTCCACTTTCATTATTATTCCCTTCATACATGCCCTTCGGTTTAATGTACTCTTGACCTGGCCTTTTTTCAAGACGTCCCTAATCTGGTCTCGAAACGTCCGCCTAGGTCTACCCCTTCCAACATAGTTTATAATGATATTAAAATATACATAAAATTAAATTCTGAGGTAGGTCCAATTTAGGTAATTTTTGTTTTTATGTATTTTCTCATGTATTTTATGTAAACCTAAATTAAAAGCGGATAGGTGTTAGTAAGGAAACATTTAAACCAAAAAATTATATTAGAATGCTTTATAATAAGCCAATAAAAATAATGGAAATAGAAAATAAGTACACAAAAAGGCTTGCTAACAAAAACGTGCTCGAGTTCCTTAAATGGACAAGGCGGGATACACCGAAATCAATTAGCCTGTGTAAACAATGCCCGAACCGAACAATTTATGTGTGTGCCCAGCTGATTATGTGTGTGCAAAACTGATTGTACGTGAACGAACCCCGTGTTGACACTTAACCGATTTTACAACTCAAATTTACCTTTTATAAGGCTTAAAAAGCTTAATAGCGAAAAATGAATAGGTGTTTGCTTACACACGTGATTTATTAGTCAAATATTGAATAGATAAGTTGCTTTTAAATGCATTAAAGCAGAATTCATATGCTTGCATCTGGGGTACATAATTCTAGGACTAAAGATCATTTCACCATTCATTCCATCCATTCATTTTCATTTAAACCATATTTAAAAGCGCGGTAAGCAACTTTACAAACATAACTTTTACAATTATTTTTAAATTATTGATTACTAGCCGATAACGCCCGCTCTGCTGGGCGATTAACAGGCAAAATTAAATTGAAAAAAAAAATGAGAAAGGGAATCTTCGTAAAAAATATTTTTTCTTTCAATAAAAAGTATCTTATGATACTTCTAATACCTCTAAGAATATGTGTATAAAGTTTCATGATGATCGGTTAAGTAGTTTTCGCGTGAAAGCGAAACAAACAAACTTATTTTCACATTTATAATATTAGTATATGATATCGTACAGTAAAAAACGTCCCATTTCCAAGCTACTCAGTACAGTAAAATTTCACGCATCACAGAATAACATTCGTATACGTCCACCTTTTGAAGCGTTGGTACACATCCGTTCTTTGTCCATAAAAAAGACAGAACAAATTTGTCTAAATTTAAGATTTTGAGGGTTTACTGAGTTCTAAACAGGTTCAGCTTAACTGTAACGGTTCCATCCTATGGCGCTATACTTAAACCGATGTCTATAAGACATTACCAGTGGACTTTAATTAAATTGAAAATATCGATTAAAATCGATCGATTGAAAATTTCAATCGAAATTTCAATTGAATTTTGTAATGCATTATAACATGCTTAATAATCCTACAACTCAACTACTTTATAATTTACCTATGCGTAGTACCTTAATTAAAAGCGTTAAATATAAATCTATAAATTCGACACATGAAGCAACGATGTATAATAATCTATAATTCCAAATTAACTCACATTTAAGATTGATCTTACAGTTCAAAATATCGTATTCCAAACACCCAGGATATTTCAATTTCGACTATCCACACAATGTGCCATCAAATCCACAAAATACCAGGTACACATCAAATTAAAAAGATCGCCGAATTCATGAATAGGGAGTCAAATAGACATTGCGCCAATCATTCGTACGAAACTCGTTGACCAATTCAGATCAATGGAGGCCGCAAAGAAACGTCACAAAGCTTTGACCGACCCGGAGCCCAAATACAAAAGCAAGCTGATTTATTAAGAGGCAATACAAATACACTTTGTTTTATTTAGGGATTTTAATGTAATAAACGGCGTTTTGAATTATGAAGTGGGGTATCAATGGTGAAGTACTTTGAGAATTGACTTTCGTAACTTTAAGTACTACAATTGTAAATTAGTATTAATTTCGATACTAAGTACAGTTTAAGACCCATCCCATTCAGTGGCTACGTAAGTGGCCCTGTACGGACGTATAAACGGACTTCATATCCTCACAAGACAAAACTGCGTAGCAAATATTTTGTTCCAGTCTGGGGGTACATTTTCGTGAAAAAAATCCTATGATACAGGTTTTTATCCATTGTACAGAACTCTAGAACACAGAACTTTGATAATAATAAGAAACTCTTTTAATTAATTATATTTGATACATATATTTAATTTACAGCACAAACGTCAAAGTATATAAAACTAATTGAGCATTGTAAATATATTATTATTTACATAGAAATAGATAAAAAATAAATATAAATTTAATAAAATAATATAAAATCAAAGTATACTAACATTAAAGTAAAATAAAATATAAATTCAAAGCACAGTGTTCTTCAAATAAAATTCTCTATCATCGAGAATGTTTTCGTATCAAATTAACTGTAACAACGCCAACTTTATTTCAAATCGTGCGTTTATAGTCTATACTAACAAACGTTCACTACTGCACATTTAAACTCAAGTCACGCTTGATAATCCGTAGCCAACAAAGGAGGCTAACATCTGAACCGTAACCTCTATTGTGGAATAATCTACCAGTTATAATCAGGTAATGTGGACAATAAGGCAGAAATTAATGGCACCTCCGTCACAACAATCCCTTAAATTGTCATATAATGGACTTTAATTAAGTTAAATGACAATTTAACACCTTCTGAATACATCACTCCACAAGTTTAAATACTCATAATAGTGTGCTAGTACGTAGACTGTAACTACTAGATACTTTTTGCAATCGTTATAATATTTTTTGATGACCTTAATCGATTTATTGCATATATCATATTTGTATTTCATATCTGCCTACAAATAGCAAATCATACCATATTAACTAATATTGCTACTATTCGTTCAAAATAAGTCAGTTACAATCAACAAATTACGTGGGGAACAAATGTTTAGCCATACCGCATCCGCTGATCTCCGACAGAACAGGTAGACCACAAAATTGCTGGTTTGATGCCGTAGAGAGATACACGCGTCAACGTACTCACTTCGGGGGATGATAAAGAGCGTGTAGAGTGGAAAAAATATCAGAAAGCGGACCGCGGGCAGTGCGGAAGTTTAAGTTGCAACCGTGATTTAATTCTCTGGTATGATGATGATGCTCGAAATAAGTCAGTTTGCGAAAAGTAGCCGAACAATCAACAGTGATCATAATAAACGCATTCTCATTTTTCTCCGTGCAGGCGACAAAACAACCTAGCTACGTGGTGCACGCTATGTTTTAAGTATGCCGCTATAATAACCTTGCGTTCTCTTCCGGCATTAGTGACCCAGGTTACCGTACTTATGTGGGACAACATCATGTTCACGGTACCCCTAGCTTCGCAAATATCCAAAGGCGGTAACTGCTTACTGTTAAGTGGCCGTCAGCCTGTTTGGTGTTCCTCAGTAATTAAAAAAAAATTAAATTGTTAGTATATATTTTCATCACGTGGTGTATATTTAGTATACACAGTGAATAATTTAGATTAACTACAGCATATATAATAAATCAACTACAAGATCATCCTCAACAAGTGTATACCGCACAAATTTTTATTCATACTTATGCAATAGAGGACCATCTGAAACAACAATGTCCACTGCCTACCAACCTATTCATCGTCCGCAAATTCTATACTCAAATTTAGCTAGACTAAGTAAATATGGAAACGTACGCGGCATATTAGAAAGTAAACAGACCCCCTGAAAAGCAGCTAGGTTCGCTTTAATTAAATTAATTGTTCACGTGTTATAAAGACCTAGATTTCCCATGAGCTTGAATTTTCTGCGCAGTATGTGGTCGGGAGCTCAGGATTTCGGCCACGTCAGAGCGACTCTGTCGGGGTTTATATTTTATTAAATTAACAGCTATATTGTGCGTAGGCTACACACAAATCACAATAATAACGGGGTCCATTGTTTTCGTAAACCCTTGGAAAGCTGCTGGCTCTATTTTGTTTGGGAAATTAAATTTAAATATTTACTGGGGCAGATTTAATTTGAGAGACATTCACGTTTTTTATGTTGACCTTTGACATCCTCTCTCGGATTTCTATTACGGAGATTAATTTTGTACATTAATTAGCGCTCTGAATTATTATAAGGACAAGAATTATTAAATAGGTCGGTTATCTGTTTACTATGATTCAACTTTCCCTGCCCATTTATTATCACACACTCAAGTAACATAACCTTATTGAATATCAATATGCTAAAAATAAATAATTCAATTTATATATTTTGGAAAATAATTTGCTTATTAATCCCCATAATAGTTTAGGAGACTAACTACGTTTTCTCGCAAAAATTACAAAAAGTGGGTAAACTAGACAGACAAACGACAGACATCAAACGTCGATAAAATAATCTTATACAGAGAAACATTAAGCAATACAAGTAAACTGATAGATCGAATCAAAAGAATTCAAGCACGATTCAGATTTATGAATATTCAAATCATGGTCGAAACGCACCCCTACAAAGGATACGTGCCTAATTACATGGTTGCAAAATTGTGACCACCACACTAACAATAACTTGAATAGATAAGGGCCATTACAACCGGTCTCTCATCTCGGTTCCCTTTCCACAATAGGGAAAAGGGCGACCGGTAGCCGACGTTTTTCACCTGACCGCGTATCATGTCACCGCATTCTCTGTAATGCACCATCGTGTAAATTATCACGATCACACATTGTTTAATTCACCATACTTGTCAGATATGTTTATAGATTTTAAGCTCTTTATGTTCGTGTCTGTGCATCCAAATCTCGCAAGGCAAAGCTTCATTGCATTTCACTCTTGGTGTAGCGGCTAACGCACGACGCGTCGGTACGCTTGCGGAGGTCACGGGTTCGATTCCCGTCTAGCGTTTGGGTATATATATATATATATATATATATATATATATATATATATATATATATATATATATATATATATATATATATATATATATATATATATATATATATATATATATATATATATATATATATATATATATGTGTGTGTGTGTGTGTGTGTATATATGCTATGCAAGTTACTTTGGGACTAGATGGCGGTGTGTAAAAAGTCCCAATATATATTTATTAATATTTTTACTATTTAAGCCTGTCGGTGACTTTTCAACACGAAGGTCCAAGAAAAGTCTCATTTAATATCTATAAATTAGTACAAGGAGTAAACTATTTGTCGTCTTTTCGAGCTCTATTTTTATTTCTGGTTGGAAAACATATGTCGTTAATTGACAGGGCCGAAGGGCTCCGTTTGGTTTTATTTTGTAGCTAGGAGACAACAGCTGTCTCCATAAAAACAACATTTAAACACATCTAAATATGACTCAGAAACCCTTGTAAGAGAGAGATTTGTTTCTATTTTATACGTAAAAAAATTATATGGTAGCTAAGTGGTATCATTCTCGGAAATGAGGCTAGAGGTCTCAGGTTGAAATCCTACAACAGCATGAACTAAGGCAGTTTTTCTTCATCTAGGATGTATATCTATATGCATATATTTGTCACGTACTGACGGTGAGTGAAAGCGCCGTAAGGGAATCTGCATACCGAGATCGTATCGTGGTGAGTATACTGTCCGTTACCTTTAGAGTAAAGCCCAGCAGTGGGATGGTTATGGATTTATTCTACTATTGGCTTCAAAAATAAATATAAACAAATAGAATTTTATCACACTTATCAACATACAGACACATTAAGAAAATTATCAATTTGCATGGCGATGTGAATGCATGTGGGAAACGAGGATCAGATAGTACTAGAGCTATTAGCTTAACAGGGTAATTGTTAATTAACACGGCTATTTAATAGAAAGATATACGATCTATCAGATGCAACATGCGATATGGGCAATGGACATTTCAAAAGAATAAAGCTCCAAATGCCGAAATTCTTATAAAATATACGCGAATCTCTATAAATGTAGCAAAATCGAATTAGAACCATCATGATAAACGAACCCCTAATTTTGATAAATGCAGAAAGCCTTTCTTTATTAAGACTGAATAGGTTCTCGCTGTTTCTTCAAAGATAGCAGCAGTAAAAATCCGTGCATGGAATTTGACTGTCAAAATTATTAAATTTGAGTAATTGAAATTCATCACTCAAACACTTCGAATAACATTCCTTGTAAAAGATGATTGAAATGTAACATTGATGAAAAACTTGCTTTAAATGCATAAACGAAATTATATTTGAATTTTACAGTTATATTTACTATAAAAAATATTATACTCGTATGTATGTCTTATTTTAGTTTATATGTTGTATAGTTTCATACGAAAAAATCCTTTTATATTATAAAGTAATTATGTTTCCAATAGCGAGAATCAGTTTTCACGAAACACTATTAAAATTCAATCGAATAGAAATATAGATAAGTTAAATAAACATATCGGAGGCACACGTCCCACACTGCGGAGAAAAGGGGTTTGGGCCATACAAACTAACACAAGGGTTGTCAAATTCTAAATTTTTTACCAATTTCAATAAAAAAAAAAATAACACGGACATACGAAGACATTAGTCAAAAATGTTATCACACAGTTACAGGTAATAGGCAAATAATGTATCGTAATTGTTCATCTAGCAAGGTAATGAAGGCCTAAAGAAAACCACTTATTGATTACATTAATAAAACCTTTAGAATAATATACAACAAACATCAGCAGATGTTTCTTTGTCAATAAAAAAAGATTTGTAAAATGTCACATTTTTAATAACAATATAAATTCCTATTTAAAAGCCCTCGTGACGTAGTTGTCGAATGTGAATTGTGCACGGACCCCGTAAAAGTCGACGACCCAGCAAAAGAGCCATCCTGCACACTCAAACCGACACTCGAATGTTGTTTACTCAAGAAGAAACCAATAAAAATGTAGCTTGAGGATATATTAGATGATTGACAACGAAATTTCGTGTCCTACTTTTCATGTGAAACGAGAAAAATAATTTAAATAAAAAGGATGTCAGATTTTTCCCCAATAAGAGGTTAAAAACTAAGCCACAACTATTACAACATGTACCATGTTGTGCTGACTCCATATAATATGGAATAAGGGCAAGAGGAGGAAAAAGAAGAAGATTTTTAATAACAAAATAAGGTAATGCTTTACTAATAACCCTTTTTAATATTATGCTTCGAGTTTTAAAGAGGCGAACGATACAAAAACGCTATAAATTTATAGCACCTGGCACCCCTTAAACACAAGACAGGTGTGCGCTCGAGTTCAGGCCAAATCGTTAAGCTCGAACTGCTCGAAATAATAAGTAGTTCCACCGTTTGAGTTGCGGAAAACGTCGCCGGCAATTCTATTGAAAGGCCGAATGAAGATAAATGCTCGGCTCGGCTCCATAACGAGCCAAAGTCGACTGTTTTCAATTTGCTCGAGCCCGCTTCAAGTTCGATTTAGTGTAAATTCGCGAAAACTCGAACGAATATATTTTTACATTGCTATTCTTAAGTCTAGTGTGGCCGCTCCCTTTGTATTACACGGTACTAACCTCCATAACTATGCAATTTGTCAATGAATTTGTTAATGGCGTTGCGGAACCATATTCTTAAAAACATCTGCATTGTGTGATTTTGGGAATCAAAATCTGTTGTAACAGTTTAATATAATGCGCTTAATTTTAACTCAATTCCCTAACATTAGTTTTCACTATTTAGAAAAAAAATAAAAAAGAGAAGTATAAGTATCTTATGCAGTTTATTTTTACAACGAATGTCCGTTTAAAAAGCAATGAAAGGGCTCATAAACTACATACAGTAGTGTTCAATGTGTCTTTCATCATCATCATCATCATTTCGGCCGGAAGACGCCCACTGCTGGACAAAGATCTCCCCCAAAGATCTCCACGACGATCGGTCCTGAGCTGCACACATCCAACCTATTCCGGCGATCTTGACCAGATCATCGGTCCATCTTGTGGGGGGCCTACCAACATTGCGTCTTCCAGTACGCGGTCGCTATTCGAGGACTTTTCTGCCCTAACGGCCATCTGTCCTTCGCGCTATGTGATAACTTACGGAACGCAGACGTGGTCGCTAACTATGGGCCTTATGAGAAAGCTCATGGTCGCTCAGAGGACAATGGAGAGGGCTATGCTCGGAGTTTCCCTGTGAGATCGAATCAGAAATGAGGAGATTCGCAGGAGAACCAAAGTCACCGACATAGCCCGGATGATTGCAAAACTGAAGTGGCAGTAGGCTGGGCACATAGCGCAAAGGAAGATGTGTCTTTCATCAATTAAAATATTTACTACTCATATAGAACTTTGTAACCTTGATAATTGAACGAATATTCTAAACTAACTAACTAAATATTTGAAACCGAGTAAGTTAAATAATGCAGTATCATTATTTGACTTACTCGGTTTCAAAATATTATTTCTATCAATCCCCAGCAACCCAGTTATTAAGGTCGCGAGAAATCTCGAGTGCGGTCACACGTGAAATTAAACTACGGTTTTAAAATTATTGCCCCCATTATAATCGTAATTTAAGAGGGCATCTGCTCCTGAGGTCAGAGATGGATCGGGCCCGCGGAGGCGCTAACTAATGTCGAGACGGGGAATTCTGACGGCTTTCACGTGCCCGAAGTAGCGTTGGAAAAACTTGAAACGTTCCCGTTATTTTCAAAATCAGCGACTTGCTCATTGTTTTGTTTAAAAAAGAATTGTGAAAAGCTATTTCCGGTGACACCGAAAAATAAACGTGGATTTTTAGATATCAGACTCATCCTTATTTTATAAAATAATAGAAGAATGGTTGCAAGCAGAATTCAGACTTTCCTTTAGCCTTAACTATCAATAGAATGAACCCTAATGTTGCCGGATACCAGTATTTATATATAAAATGTATTACGCACTTATCATACGAAAATAATGTAGTTTCTATACATGAAATAAATTTCAATATACGTTTATAATCTGCTAATAGATTAAAATACGACCGAAGTTAAAATACCTAAAATGTTATGAACGTAAATGAAAAATAATCACTAAGGTTGGAAAATACGACAAAGTACAACATATTATAAAAAGGCCAAAGATCAAATATCGCAAACACAAAGTTCCCTCTCGGGTCTAGATTCCTATTTATTAGTTCATAACTTTCAAGATAACTGGGCTATTGAAAGTATGAGGCCGAATATGTAGTGTTCAAACATCGTTAGACCGAATATTCTTTCTCTTTCCTTAATTTCACTTCGTCTTTAACATACTTTTTTTTTTTTTGGTCTCGGGGAAAAACCTCTCTTGACGGGTTCCCCCGGCCCGGGGGGACCGAGGGATATGTGGGACTCCGGGAAAGATGTATGGCCATCCGACTACCCACTAAAAAACCCCGCTGTTCTCCTATCGCCTACGCCCGGGCCCACGGATATATGGCCAGCCGATCTCGTGGCCCGGGCTGGCTCCGGCCCGCCCTTTGTCTTGAGGCGGGCCCCTTCTAAAGTGTTGGCGCCAGGGGGCCAGGGTTTCGTCCCCCCGGCGCTCTCCCAACAACTCTAGGAGTTGAGGGGGGCCGCGGAACAGCACGCAGCCCTCACCCTCGCGGCAATAGTGCGGGCGGCGGATCCTCCCCCGAGGGGCCGCCCGCGGCCGCTTTTACGGCGGCCGGAGGTCGTTATTTGCCCTCCGGCGCCGCCGACGTGGCCTGTGTTGGCGGGAGGGGAGTGTGGTGGTCGACTCCCGCTCCCGCTCCGCCGCCTCCTTTGCGGACATGACTGCCTCGCAGAAGGAGGCGACGGCCGTCCATCCAGGATCGCCCCCGACCATGGCCAGAACCAGGGCCGGGAGCGACAGGTCCACGCCGATTTGGGCGACGAGGGCGCGGCGCTCCTCGCGCCACGCGGGGCACACGGCGACAGTGTGGTTCACCGTGTCCTCCTCGTCACCCGCGCCACAGTGGTGGCACCCTGACGTCATCTCCCGCCCTATGCGACACAGGTACCTCCCGAAGCAACCGTGCCCCGAGAGGACCTGCGTCAGGCGGAAGGTCAGGGCGCCGTGGCGCCTTTCCAGCCATTCAGCCAGGACGGGCCTCACCGCTTCGATGGTGGCGAAGCCCGCGCTGGGGTGCGCGAGGCGCTCCTTCCATTCCACCATGAGCACCTCGTCGCGCAGCTCCGCCCGCTTTACCTCCACTTCGCGAGGCGCGGGTCGAGAGCCACGCTCGGCCGCATCCCGGCGCCACTGGTATAATAGCGCCAGGACTCGGGCCTCGAGGTCCCATGGTGGGGATCCGGCCAGCAGGGAGGCCGCTTCGAAGGACACCGTGCGGTATCCCCTTATCGCCCTGACGGCCAGGACGCGCTGCGGCCTGCGAAGCAGCGCTGTCGTTTTGGCCGTCAGGCGATCCGCCCAGATTGGGGCCCCGTAAAGGGCCATCGACCGCACGGTTCCCTCGAAGAGCCTGCGGCACACTGCGCCCGGCCCACCGATATTTGGCAGCAGACGGGAAAGTCCCGCCGCCGTCCGAACTAGCCTCGGTGCCAGGCGCTCGAAATGCGCCGCAAAGTCCCATCGCCCGTCGAGCACTAGTCCAAGATAATTCATGGACGGCCCGACGGCGATACGGACGCCTCCTACCATTATGCTCAGGCCCGGTGGCGGCCTCTGGCGGGGCCCGTAGAATATTACGGCGTCCGTCTTGTTCAAGGCCACCTCCAGGCCTAGTCGCCGGATTCTTGCAACCGTGTGCGCCACCCCAGCCGTGCCCAGAAGGCACGCCTGGCGGGGGCTCCTCCCGCGCGCTGTGACGAGCGTGTCGTCGGCGTAGCAGATAACGCCGACGCCGGGGAGGAGCGCCCCTCTCAGGACCCAGTCGTATGCGATGTTCCACAGCAGGGGGCCCAGGACCGACCCCTGTGGAACACCACACACGACGTCTCGCCGACTTTGCCCACCCTGGACCGGGTAGACGACGGCACGATCGTCCAAATATGCCCCGACTATGTAACGGAGGTAAGGAGGCACTCGATGGTATTTGAGCGCCTCCCGCACGCAGCTCCACGGCAGGGTGTTGAAGGCGTTGGCGATGTCGAGTGACACCGCCAATAGCACCCCGCCTCTAGCAACCGCGTCCTCCGCCTGGCTCTTCAGACGCGTGATCGCGTCAATAGTGGAGCGCCCCTGGCGGAACCCAAACTGTTCGTCCGCCAGGTTCGGCCCCTCCGTCTCTAGGTGCCGGATGAGGCGGTCTGCGAGGATCCTTTCGAAGATCTTCCCCACCTCGTCCAGCAGCACGATGGGCCGATAGGCGGACGGTGAGTCCGCCGGGCGCCCCTCCTTCGCGATAAGGACTAGCCTCCCCGTCTTCCATCTGCGGGGAAACTGGCCCGATCGCAGACACGCGTCAAAGAGCCTCAATAGTCGGGGCTCCAGGACGTCGTGGGACAGAACCCACGCACGCCCCGGTATGCCGTCGAGGCCGGGGGCAGTGTTCTTGGCCTTCAGCCGCAACATCGCTGCCCCCAGCTCTGCCCGGTCCACATCGGGCACGGGGTCGTCATCCGCGCTGGGGTCCCTCTCATCCCAATGAGGCGGGACCATGGCGGGAGGCGAGTGCTCAGCCCTCGTGGGGAACAGAGCGCCGACAAAACCATCCACCTGGCGCGGGGGGAGACTCTCGGTCAGCGGGGGCGCCCACGGGCGGAGCTTGCCCCGCACCGTTTTGTAGGGTCGCCCCCAAGGATCTTGATCTAAGCTGGCCAAGAGCTCCTCCCACGCTGCCGCCTTCGCCTCGCGGATAGCAAGGTGGAGGTCGTTTCTGGCACTCCGGTACTCCCCGTAGAGCCGAGCCTCCGCGGCCACTCTGCCCGCGTCGCGGCGACTCCGTCTTCGGAGCCTGGTATACTGGCGGTGGGCGTAGTTGCACGCCCTGCGGAGCCGCTCGAGCTCCGCATTCCACCAGTACACCTGGCGCGGGGGTCGATGTGGCCCCCGCCTCGGCATCGCCGCGTCGCAGACGTCTGTCATGAGTGACCGCAGGTTCTCCGCCTCCTCGTCGACGTCATCGGGAGGTACGTCGCCCAGCCTCGACCACGTAGCGACGGTCAAGGCCTCGCGGAAAACCTCCCGATTCATCTTTCCAAGTATCCAGCGCGGACAGTCACCCAGCGGGGTCACCTGGGCTGGAGGCTCTCGCTGACGGGCGGAGACACTGAACCGGATGTAGCAATGATCCGACAGCGTCTCGACGCCCGTGAGCACCCTCCAGCCTCGCACACGGCGGGCCAGGAGGGCCGACGCGAACGACACGTCGACAATCGACCCCCCCAACTGCCTCACGCACGTGTGCACGTGACCTTGGTTGAGGATCTCCAGACCCCTCTCCACGGCCCAGTCTTCGACCAGCTCACCACGCGCGTCGGTCCGCGGGGAACCCCAGGCCTGAGATTTGGCGTTGAGGTCCCCGAGGACAAGCACGGGGCGCGGGAGGAACCGCTGGACCGCGTTGCCCAACTCTTCCATATACCCTTCAAAGTCGGCGAGACTCCTGTTCGGGGAGAAGTAGCCGCCCACGACCACTATCTCCCCGAATCTGGCCGCGGTAAAACCCCTGCCCCTCATCACTTCCGTGGGGAGCGGGGTACCCGCGGCGGTCCTGGCGTGTATAGCCACCGTGCCGTCTAGGTCCCCGACCCAATCGCCTCGGGTGGGGGTCTTTAACATACTGTTGTAAGGCAAATGCCTTAAATAAATTGTTTATAACAATAAGGTACCTGTTAATTTTATAAGTTTATTATTTGTCATTTATACATAAAATGTTATACTCGCAATATAGCAACGTTATTTATAATGTTCGAAATTCCAATAAATAAATATAAAAACCACTTTTCCAGAAATTATTCTCAATTCGAAAACACTTGTTTTAAAAACGGTTTTGATAATACGAGCACAATTAGCTTAAAATAAGGAAATACGAGTACATGATCGTGGGATTATGTACCATTCTACTGAGAAATCTTCCGTACGTCTGTAGGAGTAAGTCTCGTTTTGTGACACCGCGTTATATTTAGCAAAGATAAGGTACGAATTAAATGGGCGCCTTTTGTGACTAGAAAAATAAGCACTACTTTCTGCTCTATGCGGTTTTAAAATATAAATATTTAGAATATTTATAAAATATAGAATATTACGTTCATGTCTTGTACTAAAAATGTAAAAAATCCAGAATCCAACAGGTTCAATTTTCAAGCGATTCCGTCCGTGTTATTTATCGGCACGCCGTGGACCTGGACGGTGCGGGCTTCAATCTGGCCGATTAATGAACTGTAAAAGATCTTGGCGAATTGAGTAATTTCCGCTTACAACACCCCAGCCGGAAGTTAGAACTTTTTCTGGGAATAAAAGATTATAATGACATCGAATTCCCTTTAAAAATATTGTTAATTGCAAATTTAAAGGTTGTTTTGTTATCATAAGAATTGCGTTTATTTATACCTTTTCATCGTCAGGGAATAAGTATTTTGTTTGTTTTTTTATTTTACATGTTAAGCACTGTTACTACTGTCTCCGATAATGTTATTTAACACTAGACGTTTCAAACTGTATTAGTCGTGCGTTCTATCTCTATAACATATTTTTATACACCAAAAATAGTTTAATAGTTGTACGCCCACAGTGCGTGTATAATAAATATACATAATATTACTTAACAACGCTACGATATATGTCACTTTTGCAGGCATTTGAAGCAGAAAGCAGAACGAAAGATTCACCTTCGAAAGAAGAAGATAGGTGTAGTAAAATATGAACTACACATACGTTCTCTTAAACGAAGTGCGACGACCATACTTTAAAAGTTAATGTAAAAAAGTTAAATGTATAGAAATGAATAAAAAAAAATTATTTTCTAAAACCTCAAACGGTAAATAGGGCCCTCGTTAAAATTGAAACTTTATCTCACTCATTATATTTGCATTGTAAACGAATAGCTAAAACTTTAAGCGAGCTTAAATTTTTAGTGCTAAGCCCGTTTGTGAGCTTGCAAACATATCTTGGTGGTGTTTGCTTAGGACCAACTCCGCCGGCCTCGGCAAACAGGTTGGATAATGGCAACACTAGACTTCAGACAGCCCCTCGCGACAACGTTAGAACTACCTGAACAAAGGCCGGCCGCATCAACAAAAGAGCACGTTTTTCATCTTTATGTAACTCGGTTTGTACTAATTTTTTGTTATTGCTGTAGGATAATTTAGTACTTACCGTCGCCTTTGGGTAGTAGTAAGAGTACAGGAACTTGAGTCACTAATGCTGGAACACAACACAATGTAATTATGGCGGCATCCAGACGGCCTTGGGTACCACGTAGCTAGGGTGGGTTGTTTTGTCGCCTTTTACGACAGGCCAACCCCAGCCGCAGAGGTTAGTATTATTTCACCATCCCTGCATGGATAATATACAACTGTTAGAGGAGACTACATAAAAATTCGGTTAATTCATGTCTCATCAGGTACGTAGTAACTAAGTGTAGTAATTTCCGTTAATTAACTAATGGCATATACCGCTTAGGCAGTTCTTCTCACCTAACGTGCATATTCTAACTCAATGGGGATCGTCTAAAATTTTTAACCATTCGATTTTAATTTATTTTTTGTAAATTTAGAGCATTTTGAGAAACTAATTTGAATATTTTGAAGATTGGCTCAACAGTTATTTAATTTTTTTTAAATGTTTTCAGTTTTAAAGGTAAGTGACGTCATCACACGGCACAATGGACTGTACCGTTGCCTCACTAGAAATAATTGAAAAAATTAAAAGCTGTCAACGCGATGTCCACGATGTCATCCATCTCATATCTGTCAAAATTCATACGAAAAAAAAAGAAGTCGCAGGAATTATTACTTTTGACATTTATAAATTTGACACATGACAGATTATCAATACTTGCCACTTACTTTTTATTTTCTGAGGCAACGATACAAACTATACAGTGAAATTTGAAGGGCAGAGAAGGTCAATCATATTTTATCAAAAACATCAATAAAATGTGAATATTTTTCATAATTAATTAGTCCGTAATGATCAGTAACCCTATTCCTCTAAATGGTTTTTCAATTACAACATTTAAAAAAAATGAACAATGCGCATTGCCACATACCATTGGTGATAGAAACATCATGAAAATACCTGCATATAGAAGTAACCTGTATCTGTAACCAGCCAATCCGTCTTAGATAAGTGTGGCGGGTATACTATTCGTGCCTTCTAGGGGGACACCTGAGCCTAGCAGTGGAACGTTATGAGTTGTTACTATTTGTTATAACGTATCTTCACTATATATATTTTTAAAGGGCTGCTTTTTTCCATCCGGCTTGGCCAGAATCATTGTTTAGTTTATTGATTTTTGGGGTTACTTTTTGTCTTTTCTACCCGTCGGTACTACGAGTATTTTCCCCCTAATGTGTTTTAGCGATCTTTTATTTAATATATATTAGTATCCGACCGAAAGTTCGGTTTCGCTTTCGGCCAAAATCGGCCGAAACTTTTGCCGAAACCGATTTCGGAAGTAGCAACACAACTTAGTCAGTGCGTTATCGCCCGACGCAAGACTCAGTCTTACCTGTCGGAGCCATTATTACAACGCAATCCTGACATATACAGTTATTGGAACAGCAGTCCATATCCTATATTGAGAAGTGCAGTTTTAAAATACCTTTCAGCTCCACCTTCCAGTATCCCGAGTGAGCAGCTGTTCAGTGCTGCTGACCAAATATACTCGGATCGTCACAATAATTTACGTGGCGGAAACATAGACAAACTGCTTTTCTTGGCGTATAATATAAGACTTTTTAATTATGAATATTAATAATACGAAAAACCAAAAAGTAACCCTAAATATAAGATATTTAGAAGTTTTTTTTTATTTGAATTTTTAACTATTTTCAATTTAAATGTTTACTGTAGTTTAGTAGTGAGTTACTTACATTTACTACACTAAATAAATGTAAGTATGACTGTCCTACTAATTGTGATCTAGGTATCTTTGTTAATAATAATTTTAGTAATTATTATTTTTATATAAGAGGTAGAAGTACCTAAAAGAGATTGATGATTCTTCTAAGTACAAATACAAACCAAAGTATTAATTAATAAGATTTCAAAATACCAATACTTAGTATTTAATGAAACAGTAACATATTTGATTATTGATAACTGATAAACATTTTGCTATGAGAACTTAATTTGAAAAAATAATAAAAATATTATTAATTTTTTTTTTATATTATATTAAATAAATGATTACAGCACAATTAATATACTGTGTTCCCATTTCATGTCCTAATTTTAAATAATAATGGGTAAAATAGCCAAATTTCAGTATTTTAAGGAATTTTATACTTGACCACGTGAGTTTCGGTTTCGGCCAAAACTGAACCCACGGCCGAATATTCGGTTTCTGTTTCAGCCGGAAAACCAGTTTCGGTCGAATACTAATATATATATATATATATATATATATATATATATATATATATATATATATATATATATATATATATATATATATATATATATATATATATCTTATATCTCTCATCATTATATTAGGGTCTCTTAATGGCTAAACCTGATATTTCCACTTTGTTGCCAGTGAACATTTTTTTTACATATGTCCTAAACTTCACACGATCATTAGCTAGGGCCTAAAGAGCACAAGCACTTCACAGCTACCACACTTTGTGGTTCTTTTTTCTTTCTTTCGGAACCCGGTGCTTAAATAAAATGTCATCTACCAATTTCGGCCCAGATAAAGCCAATATATTTATAATTTCATAAAGAATTGTCAAATAGAGGATGCAAGGTCATTAATAA
Organism: Malacosoma neustria; assembly: GCA_963693495.1. Classification (NCBI taxonomy): domain Eukaryota; kingdom Metazoa; phylum Arthropoda; class Insecta; order Lepidoptera; family Lasiocampidae; genus Malacosoma; species Malacosoma neustria. The sequence continues at coordinate 5,193,527 of OY856381.1, read as the reverse complement.
TGGCTATCTGCATCCTTAGACCTGTAGTAATAGCAAATTACTTTGTAAATATAATTTGGTGAACAATAAAGAATAATCTATCTATCACCGTTCTTGAAAACATAAGATAATAAAAGAAATAGGAAATACGTGGTTACAATATCAGTATTATCATAAGTGCCGTTTTGTTTATTTTCAGATATACCTATACAAAATGTTTTTCGAACAGCTGCCACCCGCAGCTACAGCAGCAGCCCGTAGAAAAGGTAATAGTGCTTCAAATATATGCTATATTAATAATTGTTTGAAATTCTAATTATTCTGGTAGTAGTTAGTCGTGTAACAAAACTTTATTCGATCTTATATTAAAAATATAACATCCAACAAAACTTGTTAAATGTGGGAGTGAATAAAAATGTCTCCAAAAGAAAATAAAGGTTATAAATAATGTTAAAGAACAATAATAATGCACTCGAACACCATAACTAACACGATCCAAGGCAGCGGAACAATTTATCAACGGTATACACAGGATGATAGTATAATTTTTGTAATTTTATCGTAAAAAATTACGATGTAAGCCACTAGGATGGGGTCGATGGGCGTGATAACGGGCGGCGACACGCAACACGCCGAAATATAGAAAATTGTTAGACGAATACACGCCAGTTGTGTACTATCGAAGTTGTGTTGGAATAACTACTGTAGAGGCGATGCATTTAATAAATAAAGGTGAGTGATTGCTTAAGCGATCGTGTTGTGAAGTAGGTCATGTAAAATTTATTCAATATTTTTATACGGGATTTTGACGTTAGTGAAAATGCTAATTCCCAGACTTATTATTTAACGGAATACGCTCAAGTATCAGTTTTACTTTTCAGTCAGTCAAAAACTAAGATCGTTTATCACTTGATAACAGCAGAAAATCATCAACAGTCACCATCGCTAATGAACATTTACAACATCAGGAGCAGAGCGTTAGACGCACGTTAAAGCACATCCCTCCCCCAAGGGCTTAATAAAGGAACACTGTGGTGGTTGTAGCGTCAAATGTGAGGGGCGTACAGGCGCGACGCACGGGAGCCCTATACTAGGCCGCGAACCTTCTAGAGGTGGGGTGTACACCAAGTATTTGTACTTCAAGAAACAAAAAAGATGGGCAATGCAAAGTAGCTGACACAATTTTTTTTAAATCTCATATAGTAGCAAGGACCCTCACAAACAAAAACAAATATGTTTCGCGACCAAGCATTTTGTTATTACGTTTAGTCGTTTAATAAAAATAATGCATTAAGAAAATAACAGTGGCACCAACAGACACTATACATGAAACAACATTCTCACTAGGTCAAAACACGGAAGTTAGGAACCGGCAAAGTGTAAAAACAAAATTAAACTCTGGTATAAAACCATCAAAGTGCTACCACTTTTCTTAGGATTTACAGTTACTATAGTATCGCGTGCTCGCCGACATCGATCGCGCTTGGTTCAAATGCCACAGGATCGAGACATCAGTGGTTAAAATCTATTTCGTCATAATTCAGTTATGCGAGTCTTCTTCCAAGCAATTTATACGCAATGCGTCCGTGCCACGATTGATAAGGAAACGGAATTCGCTAGTATACCCACTTAAACCACTCCAGTATTTATTTACTGTCCGAAGCCATATCCTACGCGGACATGACGGCCTCGCAGTAAGAGTCGTCGGCGTCCCAGACCCGTTCGCCTTCGACAATCGCATTGACAGGAAAGATAGGTTCAGACCCACTGAAACGACGAAGAGACAGCGATCTTCATCCCTTCAAAATACGACTGAAGCACGTGTAACGCCGTGAAAATAATTTAAGATAAGATAATTCTTAAATCACGACTTAAGATTTATTATTATATCATAAAGCCTTTTGACTCAATTTATTCATTTTATTATCAATTTCTAATATTTGCTGCTTACTTTGCTTTGCTGCTTACGGACTCGGTGGCGCTGTGTGGATTGTACCGGTTTATTTATTTATTATAGGATTTCTACTTTAGTTTCTATTCAACACTGTGACGCTTTAGAAATAACGACGACTTCGCATTGTAACTACTTGTTACTGCTGTTCTAAGGTGCAGTTTGCTATTAACAATATAGTCGACCGTTTATGATTGTATTTTGACAAGTTATTTTATTTTAATTTGTTGTGTTTTTAAGTATAAAACCTATAATGAACAATATTCTATAGCGGCCTTTGGGCTTTGTGATTGGTCTAGGGCCCGTACCCCTAAAGGGAAGATACAGTATACTTGATGTCCAAGGATTAGTAAGTTACACATACCGCTGATCTGAGTGAGTAGGTTTAAAAAAATTGTTCTAAATTAGATCCGAACAAAGCTAGCCAATTAAGACCATCGATATTCTTCGTACCACCACATATCCTTTTAAATAAAGTACTGATAAATAGTTTCATCTTAAATAGGGACATATACTAGTAGTATGCAAGAATTTGATGCAACGAAATAGCGGGTCATTGTACGTCAAAATGTAATATTATATTGATTTTCAGCAGTAAAGTCGAACAAAGACGTCACGACCTATTCACCTGGAACTCGATATCCGACGTAGCCGTATCTCGCATCTGATGGAATAATAGTTGGCCACAGAGTTACTTTAATAGGTTCTTGTATAAATGTGAAATATATATAAAATATATACAAATAATATAGACACAGAAAAAACAATTGAGTACATTTTTCTAATTTGTCTATATGTTTCATTCACACACAAGATTCACACACACAACAGTGTTTTTCGAAAAAAAACTCACCGATCTGACTGACTGACTTGGAAGTAAGAAAATTATTTTTAAATAAAATATTAACAATCAGCCACTTATCATTCTCAGTCAGAGTCAGTATTTGGTTTATATAATTATTACTTGTGTACCTGCTGTTCAACAGAGGATGATGGTTCTGCATTTGATCCGCGAAAGTGAAAGTGCTGTAAGATTTTTTAACAATCTTACAACTGATTGTCATATACGCCCAAACCGGAAGAATCTAATTGCATCATACAAATACTTTATGATCCATCTGGATCAAACCCAAGACAACAAAGATGATACGCAGAAGCTTTGATCCGTGATAACTCTAGATACGGTTATAAAAGCTTGGGATGCAACCAAGGCGAACCACTATATAGAAAAAAAGGAACACTACTACAACAAAAATATCAACTAACAAAGAAGACATTAACATAAAATTTAGAGAGAAAGGAGAAGTATAAATCAAATTGCTATTAATTTTTTACTAAAACTTAAAATATTCGTAACGAGTCCAATTAGCACGACTTAATAGATGACGAAAGTATCTATCTAAAACAATTATTTCAAGGACTCTTAGCTAAAAATCACTTTAAATATCCAAAAAAATGAATCTTAACATCATTAAATCACCAATTACTAATAAATTATCGGCTCAAGATAAAACTCTCCTTAACTTTGTAACGATTAATTTGAAGTATCAAATATTCTTGTTCGGCAGCTTATATAACGTTTAAAGGAAAAATATTTAATGAAGAGCTCTTGATTTCATGTATCATTAAAAATTGGTGATTTCACAAATTATTTACAGTGAATTGTCTCGTCTCTTCTTTTATTTTTACACATAAAGAGAGACGAGACATACGAAGACGTACGAGATATATTTAGAGACATACGAATTATACAAATATTATATAAATAGTTTAAAATGAGAAAGTTTTGTTAATCAAGAAATAAATATACTGGAACAATTTACCCATCGCCATCTAGTTCCAAAATAACCAGCAGAGCGCTTTGGTTTTGGGTAGTATAAAACTGATATATTATTTATATACTTTTTTTTGTAAATAAATACATATTATACATAAACATTTAAACTCCGGATGGAAATTAAACTTGTGAACGTATCATATATATAATATTTTTAGAGTAGATACTATAAAACAATAATGTGGCATTTTTCCTCAGCTTGGTAGCATGTAAAAGTAAATACGTGAGCAAATAAAACCAATACCTGTGAAGTTTTGGCCCTGGGAATAAGCCCTATAAATATTATGTATAATTTATTTTCTAGACCGATCACTACGATCCATAGATTACCCCTTTTACCTCATATACAACAAAGAGATAATCCTATTATAGGGGCAAAATCAGCCAAATCTATCTCTTGGATTTTATTTTCTTGTTTAAACAAGGATTTAAATAATAAGTAGGATTTCAATTAAAGCTGTGATTGTATCAGTGATAAAACGCTCAAAAAAGGCAATGTTGAATTGATGGAATAATATTAATATGGTAGGTACATTATGAATAACTTTAAGTAATCAGAGTACGGTGACGTTATGAAACTAATGTTAAACAAATATGTATATTTAAATAAAATTATTTTGGTCTCGAACAAAGAATATTTCTAAGCTAATATTTAAGCTATTCATACTAAAAGGCACTATTAAAATTGTATTTGTATCTGAAAATATTTTTTTTTTAAATTTTAGCAATATGAAAACGTAAAAGTAATCAGATTTAAGAAACATTTTAACACCAAGGTAAATATGCAGGTATCCTTTGTATAAAAGGACCATAATTTAAGACCGTAATAATCAAATCTTCCTAAAAACCTTCCAAAAATATAACTGCCCGTTCAATTCAGAAAACTAAAAATTAAAAACCTATTTACATAATAACGTATACGTAAAGTAATATTTATTGAATAATTTTACTAAGTAAACGCAATAAAACCAATTTATTGATGGAATTTATTAAGGTGATGTGGTCGAATACAACATTATTATAATAAAAAGTGAATTAAGTAATTTTACTGACCACCACTTTTGTTAATGATGGAAAATTGACAGTATATCAATTAATTACTGACACGAACCGTAAGTCTCGTAGGTGACTAAATTAATTTTGTTGTAACCCCCAAAATTAAAATGCGCATTCCAACTCCGTAAACACAACACAACACACATAATTAAATGTATATATTTATTACATTAACATGTATAATATTATAATGTAATATTGGACACGGCAAGTACACTGCACCTCGTAACGGATAGCTACGCTCAGCGTAGCGGACGCTACGCGCGAACGGTCTACGCGGCGAGCGTCGTAGCACTGCCGCGGCTGGGTGCCGATCAGTCTCGACTCGCCCGCTAGAACGTTTGCGCTGTTTCAATTAACTGCTTTGCTACCTTTATCTCAGTAATACTATTTTTGTTTAAAATATAATATTGACACAATTTCAAATTCCTTAACAATAAAAATATCGTAATCATAAGAATGAAAAGTTTTTAAACATATAAATTAAAAAACGAAACACCAGCATGTTGTAGTTTTAATATTAATAACTTTTCCCAAGTTAATATTTATTTATTATTATATAAAATTTACAGAAGAATAAGAAGTAAATCTAAATAAAATGACGTGCTTTTATCCTAAAGACTGCGAACAATTTGCAGTATGTATGATGTTAGTGGCCCCTTGTACAAAAACGTGCTATGAAGATCCACCTATGTGCTATCCCTGCTTGCCACGATGTCCTTTGCCGAAGGTTATGTATTATTGTGAAAAAGCTGCGTGTTTCAAGGCCTCTAACTTTCTAAGAGGAAGATTGCTGTGATCCACCACTAAATTATAAGAAGATTGTGCGCAAGCACCTGCGCAAGCTGCCTGTTTCTGCATTCAAGCGCAATGAAATGCAGGACTAAGAGCAATCGAAGACGCTTGACACTGCGAATTTCCTATTTAGAAGCTCTCGTGACATAGTTGTCGAATGTGATTGTGCACGGACCCCGTAAAAGTCGGCGACCCAGCAAAAGTGTCACCCTGCACATCCAAACCGACACTCGGATGTTGTTTGTTCAAGAAGAAACCAATAAAAGTGTAGCTTGAGGATATGTTAGATGACTAACAACGAAATTTCGTTTCCTACTTTCAATGTGAAACCAGAAAATAATTTAAATAAAAAGGATGACTGATTTTTTTTCCCCAAAAAGGGCTTAACGTCAGGCAAGCGGGCGGTTGTAAAAACTAAGCCATAACTATTGCAACATGCAACATGTTGTGCTGACCCTATATAATGTAGGATAAGGGCAGGAGGAAGAAGATTTTCATAAATGGAGATCAGCAGATCTTATCTTTATGCTATATATAAAAAAATAGCGCATCGTTTACTACTTATTTTAATAATTATGTGTGTGATTGAACGTTTGAAATCTGAAAATATAACCCATTTCAAGACTATACTACAATTTAGATAAGTTATTATAAAACATACTCCATTAATAATAGTGTTTATAAAGATAATACAAATCAACTGTCATTATCATGTATTATAATGGATCATTATCGTTTATTTTAGTTTATTGGAATTTTTTATTGGTGTCGCTCATATATATGTGTAGAGTTTAAAAATAGTTGTGTGAAATTGGAATACTTTGTAAACTATGTTGTAGTTGCCCATTAATTACTACCTTTTATTGTCACTGTTGTAGTGTGTGGTGTCGCACCAGAATAGCACCACCCCATCTCCTCCCTTGGGTGTCGTAAGAGACGACTAAGGGATAGAAAGAACGGAGGATGGGCAGCAGCATCTTTCCGTGAGAGCATCACCAACTGCGAATACTGCGATCGCCAACCCGCCTGCCAAGCGTGGCGATTATGGCAAAACCCCCCCCTAAAATGACAGATACACACAGGCCCCGGCCCCTAGTCCCCGGCGGCCCCGTTCGTGGTGGTCACGGTAGCAGCCACATAAGCGACGGGGCAGGGGGTGCGAAGAATCCCCGGGTTCGGATTCGCTACCAAGAACGACGACCTTTGGCCCTGGCAACATACAATGTCAAGACACTGCGGACCAACGAGAAGTTGGAGGAACTGGAGGAAGTTTTGAGCAGACTGCGATGGGATGTTGTGGGGTTATCTGAAGTCCGAAGACAGGGAGAGGACTCAATAATCCTAAATTCCGGAAATCTGCTCTACTTCCGGGAGGGCGACCAACTGTCCCAAGGTGGTGTCGGGTTTCTCGTTCACAAGTCTCTTGTGAACAACGTTACTGAGGTGGGGAGTGTTTCGACTAGGGTAGCGTACCTAATACTCAAAATTACCAAACGGTATTCGTTGAAGGTCATTCAGGTTTACGCTCCGACTTCGACACATCCTGACGAAGAGGTGGAAGCCATGTATGAGGACATCTCAACAGCCATCCACACTTCTAAAACCCACTTTAACGTTGTCATGGGAGACTTCAACGCAAAGTTGGGGAAACGTAGCGGCGATGAGTTGAGAGTGGGGCAATTTGGGTTCGGAAATCGGAACACCCGAGGCCAGATGCTGGCCGACTTCATGGAGAAGGAGGACCTGTATATGATGAACTCCTTCTTCATGAAGCCAGAACAACGCAAATGGACTTGGATTAGTCCCGATGGTGCCACCAAAAATGAGATTGACTTCATTATGTCGACCAAAAGACAGATATTCAATGATGTCTCTGTGATCAATTCGGTGAAAACTGGGAGTGATCACCGCTTAGTAAGAGGCACATTGAATATCAATCCAAAATTGGAGAGGTCTCGACTGGTGAAGTCTACGCTCCGACCTGCACCCATACAGATCCAAAACCCGGTAAACTTTCAACTCGAATTGCAAAACCGCTTCGAATGCCTCGGTGACTGCGTTGACGTGGACGAGTATAATAACAGGTTCGTGGAAGCTGTTCAAACGGCCGGGTCTAAATTCTTCAAGGCCAGCCGTTCAAAAAGAACCGGAAAAATCTCAGATTCTACTCTCAAATTGATGGATGTGAGACGTCAAATGACCCTTCAGTCCCCGGACGATGCTTCCCAGTATAGGCAGCTAAATAGACAGATCTCCAAGTCCTTGACTCGCGATATCCGCCGCCATAACACAGACTGTGTAAAGGCGGCTATAGAGCGTAACAAGGGCTCTAAAGTATTCGCACGAGAATTGTCTATTGGGCAGAGCCAACTGACGAAGCTGAAGACCGACGACGGCAGGGTCGTTTCGTCTAAACCCGAACTTTTGAGGGAAGTCGAGAAGTTCTACGGACAGCTATACACGACCACACGGGCACCTGTTAACAACAAGGCTAAAGACCCAAGAGCCAAATTAACCCGACACTACACCGTAGATATCCCAGACGTCAGTCTGTACGAGATTAGTGTGGCCCTTAAACAGCTTAAAAACAACAAGGCGCCGGGTGATGATGGAATTACAGCCGAGCTTCTGAGAGCTGGTGGTACTCCTGTGCTTAAAATCCTCCAGAAGCTATTTAATTCCGTCATCCTCGATGGCAAAACGCCGCAGGCCTGGCACGGAAGTATAGTGGTGCTGTTCTTCAAAAAGGGCGACAAAACCCTTTTGAAGAACTTTAGACCGATATCACTTCTGAGCCATGTTTACAAGCTGTTTTCAAGGGTCATCACGAATCGTCTCGCGCGCAGATTTGACGACTTCCAGCCTCCCGAACAAGCCGGATTCCGAAAAGGTTTTAGCACCATAGACCACATACATACGCTGCGGCAGGTTATACAGAAGACGGAGGAGTATAACCAGCCACTATGCTTGGCGTTCGTGGACTATGAGAAAGCCTTTGATTCGATCGAGACCTGGGCGGTGCTTCAGTCTCTCCAGAGGTGCCACATTGATTATCGATACATCAAAGCGTTGAAGTGTTTGTATGAAAACGCCACCATGTCAGTCCGTCTCCAGGATCAGAACTCGAAGCCTATCCGACTGCAGCGGGGAGTCAGACAAGGCGATGTCATATCGCCGATGCTGTTCACTGCTGCGTTGGAAGATGTCTTCAAGCTTCTGGACTGGAACGGACTGGGCATCAACATTAACGGTGAGTACATCACTCACCTTAGATTCGCAGATGATATCGTAATCATGGCTGAAACCATGGAAGACTTAAGCCATATGCTTGATGGCCTCAATACAGCTTCCCAAGGAGTAGGTCTCAAAATGAACATGGACAAGACGAAGATCATGTCTAATGTCCATGTCGCACCTACCCCCGTAACAGTTGGGAACTGTACTTTCGAAATTGTTGACGAATACGTCTACTTGGGTCAAACGATCCAGTTAGGCAGGTCCAATTTCGCGAAAGAGGTCACTCGTCGAATCCAACTCGGATGGGCAGCGTTCGGGAAGTTCCGTAAAATCTTTTCGTCCCAAATACCGCAGTGTCTCAAGACGAAGGTTTTTAACCAATGTGTGTTGCCAGTGATGACATACGGAACGCAGACGTGGTCGCTAACTATGGGCCTTATGAGAAAGCTCATGGTCGCTCAGAGAGCAATGGAGAGGGCTATGCTCGGAGTTTCCCTGCGAGATCGAATCAGAAATGAGGAGATTCGCAGGAGAACCAAAGTAACCGACATAGCCCGGATGATTGCAAAACTGAAGTGGCAGTGGGCTGGGCACATAGCTCGAAGGACTGATGGCCGTTGGGGCAGAAAAGTCCTCGAATGGCGACCGCGTACCGGAAGACGCAGTGTTGGTAGGCCCCCCACAAGATGGACCGATGATCTGGTCAAGATCGCCGGGATAGGTTGGATGAGGGCAGCGCAGGACCGATCATCGTGGAGATCTTTGGGGGAGGCCTTTGTCCAGCAGTGGGCGTCTTCCGGCTGAAATGATGATGATGATGATGATGAAGTTAATATTAAATATTTTATATAATTTTAACTTTATTCATTAACTTCAAATAGGTCTTAATGTTTCTTATTTGATGTATGTACCACGGCAATCATCAGCCACCAAATTTGCCAATAAAGAAATAAAAATAGGTATATTTCAAGAAAACCTTAAATCTTGTTGCGTTCACTCCATACGTATCCTATGTATTATAATTATAATAAATATTATACTAATTAACTGTAACTACGCCAAACCCTTATTTATTAGCTATAAAGTTAGATTCATAAAGAAAATGACACAATCATCATCATAGTTAAAGAGCAATATCCCGTTTGAATTTTAACTTTCACTTCAGAGCTCGCGGTCCTCTTACCTACTGTTACTTCGTCAGTTCACACGTTTTTCAGTATCCTTGGAAATGAATCCACTACTCTGCAATTTATAAAGAAAAGTAATAACATAAAAATAATACAGACTGCCTATGTAGAAAATTAGACAATCCTATATGCAGCCTCCTCAATTCTCCAACTCACCAACGACTTAGAGAAAAAAAAACTGTTAACAACTCACAAAAGAAGCCCAAAGACTTAAAGTGTCCGAAATGAAATATCTATCGGTGACAAGTTAAGAACTTTTCACGGTTCGGAGGGAAACATTTAGCGATAAATTAAAAGAAAATACCAGTGAAGTACGTCGAGAACTCAATCTTACACAAATGGTTTGAATGAACGTTAAATTGCGTTCCCTTTTTTAATTGTTAAATACTTTCCTCGGTATGAGGTATTTCCAGTTTTGAATAGTATTTTATTTAGTCAAGATCTTGACTGCGTCGAATGTCCGAACTCGCCGACAATCAACCCCCACACCTCCATTGCAACGTACGGTCACCGGATCCACGCAGCATTTGGCTATCAACCGGACAAGAGTCTTAATAATTCGTTAATCGGACTTAGGAGACAAGCAACTGGAGTTGCGAAATAACCAAGCCACAGGCAGGCCATCAATAGCTAAGGTTAGCCCTCATCAAGCTAATATGGACCCACTCAGAGCTGCGGCGAAACCACGTTAAACACGTGAGGATGCGTTCCTGCACCGTCGTTATCCCCTGAGCTTATTGCCCGGGGTAAAGAGTACCAACGCGAGGCCCCAAATCTCTCCAATAAAACGTTACAGGGAAGTGGAAAAGATAATCGTTGTTTGTTACCTTGAAAGGTTATCAGCCCAATATTGTATTGATCAAAAGATATAATAATCTGTAGCTAAATTTAGTTTTCACAGAAGTGCTTTAATTTCTAACTCAGAAATTAAAACACTCTCGTTTTGCTGTTTGTAATTATGCAAAAAGGGTAAATCGTTTAAGGCCTACCACAAAGATGGGTGACCCAAATCTTAAATCTTCTCTGAGATTATATAAAAAGAAACATAGCAACAGTTTTATATTACAATATTTACATATTGCTCTTAGAACAAATTCATTTTCAATTCATACCCACGGATAATAAAAAAGCAACAAGGGCGCTCGCCAATTTTGCGGCAAATTGAATCACTCGATTTAAAACAATATTGTTTCTAGGTATTTATGATTTATAAAGAGGGGATCAGTGACGTCACGGGTTTCTTCCATCTTTTCCAAACCGGAGATTTTCTAAAAGCCGCTTTACAAAAACAGATACAAGGAAACGCCAGGACAAATAACGAGCCCAGCGAACCGAGAAATTTTTTTCGCTCCTTGCTCCACCCTTACGCAAAATTCGAATAAATATTAAAATATTCCTTTCGGTTTCATGAGCTCTCATTATTGTACAAATACCTATTACAAATTGACGATGATAAATAAATTTATTAAAGTTATCAGTAGCGAATTGTCCGAGGCTTGAAATAACTAATTTACCATATAAGCTTCAACATATCATAACATTCAAGTTCAAGGAAAAAAATTGTCATGTCCTCTCTCTCACTCCAAGGTACAGTTTTGAGTATTTTTGGCGTGAAAAGGTTAAGACATTGTATGACATTAATAATATTGGCGTGGATTTAGTTAAATATTATGAGCATTCTCATTAAGCAACCGATCTGAAAATAATTTAAACACATAAGCATAGGACATAATTGATTTAAAATTGTATAATGTACCAGTTAAATTCATAAGACAGAGAGGGGAAACGAAATTATTTATTCACAAATCCCATGGAAACCGCTCGTAATTTGACAATTTAATCATAATCATGGGAACGTAAAGTAAATGTACAGACAGTACGGGGAAGTGATGCCTTGTTGCCATTGCTTAGATAACTTGATTGGAATTTTGCTTGATAAAAATGCAGTATAGTATGTGATTAAGTTACATACAAATAGGTGTGAGAAAATAATATTTTAAATAAAAAACATTGGGCATGAAAATAAAACATTCATATCTAATGTTTTATGGATGGGGCTGATATGTTATTATGTTAAAATATTGTTTTATATGGCATTAAAATACCACTAACCACAGTCTGCTATTGGTTATGGTCACTCTTGTTAGTACACTGAGTTAGTTAGTAGACTTAGTAGTCTATGTCACGTACAAAATAAATGAAGTCAATTTTTACCGCGTTTTGTTATATATATATATATATATATATATATATATATATATATATATATATATATATATATATATATATATATATATATATATATATATATATATATATATATATATATATATATATATATATAATAGACAGTAAACACATTAGTATATAATGTGATACAAGTACTGGTAAAATTATATATATCGTTCAAACGCGCCTCGACTACTAAATAAGCGTATTTGTTAGGCGTTGCAATATATAGCTGCCATTTATATTTTTAATTAGCTGGACTCAGCAGGCCAATTAATTCATAACAGGTGTACGCTCTCTACAGAGGGATCTCTTATCAATGGTTATGCTAAAGCATCATCATTGGAATGATAAATAAAATATGATATATTTGAAGTGTCACTTTTATCTTGAAATTTATAACCTGTTTTTGAAGTGAGACGTTCAGAGCCTTCAATATTTCTAGAGTGCCAGGCACTGAAGTGTAATCAATTTTGAGGAATGAGACTAAACTCCAGTACCCAGAAAAGGTGGATACTTAGCAAAAGGACTTTGATGTGTTAGAACATGACTTTGTGTATAATATAATATAAGCCGTAAAAATTTCTAAAGTGGTAGTAAATAAGATTATTTACGACTTATTTGTTACTGTCAAATTTGGTAATGCTAACTGAATTTGAAATTTTCTATATAACACGACCTCGATCGGTCGGTCGAGGAAAATCTTCTCTGTAGTCACTATATGAACACGTTATAAACACTTCAATATTTCTTTAAATATATAAAAAAATATCACATTATCTAAGTGTGTAGGTAATGCAAAGCATGAATGGCACCTATCTATTAACTATCACGCGTATCGATTACCATATTACATGGCTAAGAACTAAAGCTGAGATAAACCAATTTATCAAAGTCCCTTGTTAGGGCTCCGCACACAAAAGGAAGACATGCCCGCCTGTGATTACCATCTGTCGTAATAACATGTGAATAGGAGTCCACGGAAATCTTAATTAGGTTCTGCAGGGTCGCCTCGTTACTTGTAACGAGTTGAAACTTTGCGTTTTATTGTACCAAACCCGCGTCTTTTGCTTCGTAACCCTCATTACCTTGGACGTTAACAAACAAAACAAATAATTATATTTGTTTTTAATGTTTATTTGTTCTCTCAAGGAAGTAATTGTTCGGATTAATGGGCGCGTAAAATCTGAGCAAGATGTATCTATCGCTTTCCCTAAAGCTAGTGAAATCCAGACTGACTTCTTATTTCTTCAGACTATAGTTTATTTTTATCATCATTCTCCAAGTATTTTTAAAGACTAAATACATCAATTTTTTTTAAGCTATCTTAGTCTACAATAAAACGGATTGAATGGTGAAACAACAAAACGTAGAGTCACTTTATTCTTAAATATGCTTTTTGCTTTGCTTTTTACCACTCTTATAAAAGATTTTCGCGTATGCATGGTACATACAACTTGCACAGGCATGTCGTGAAAGCATATTCTTCATCTCAGGTGCTGAGTATCAGATAAAGACCGATGTGATTTTAGTGTAAAAACCAGCAATATACAGTTTTATCAATTGTAGAACATACGGCGCATGTATTTCACTTACCCCGCTGCAGTCCCTGCCGAGGGAATATGTTCTATTTTTATTTATTTCATCATTTCAAATCATATATCCCCTATTCCTCGTCAAAGCTTTGAATATAAGGGTGCTATTTAATTAACAACTCAAATATTAACTACTGTATCTTTATTTCAATGAAAGTAATCCTTAAATTAAATTACTGTGGTAATTTAATTTAATCAATAGTTTTCTGTTATTTTCTTCAAAAAAATATGTAATACACATGTTATAATATATATCGTCCTTTTGTATTTATAATATTTTGTACTTTGACGTCTATTTCATTTTTACGTGATAAATAATAATACACAGTGTTTTTTGGTTGGTTTTTATTGATACTGTAAACTTTTGCCTTTTTAAAATAGTAACCAAAACTAATTATTAAAAAATATTGACACTGAGATTTTTTTCTCTATATTTACAAACCAAAATATGAAATGATCATATACATAAACTATGGGTTTATTTTAGACTAGTTGCAAACGTTGTTCTGCCATATGAATTTTAAAAAAACATGTCATGTTCTCCAAGGTCCAATTTATGACTATACCGAAATTCATCAAAATTGGTTCAGCGTTTAAGGCGTGAAAGCGTAACAAACATACAAACAAACTCACTTTCGCATTTACAATATTACTTAATTATAATCGTTCAAACAGCTGGTAGTTCGGGCTACAGGAAAGTAACCTTACATCACAAGCCGTGTCACACGCGCATTTTTAGTTAATTCATTACCTATGATCTAGAAAAAAATATATACTACTCTTGTTTCTCACCTGTATCAGAAGGCGGCGGATATTTTACGTAACATTATATTCTCTTTCTATTTATAATAGTACACATATAAAAAGAAGCTTTCAAGTATTGTGCAATACAATCTTCCACGTCGCGTCGTCTTTATACGACGATAGAACTCCGACCGCAAGCCAAAGGCGGTTTAACAAATCCCAAAGTTTGCCTTCAGAAATGAATCCTCAATTAAACATCGCCGATTGCACTCAGCGCAATCACTACTCTAGATTGGCTAGTTAAGATTTCACAATATCTTCACAGATATAATTAATAATTACAATATTTTATATAAATTTCATGTATATTTTTTTTATTGCTGAGGAACACCAGACAGGCTGGCGGCTCATTTAATAGTAAGCAGTTACCGTCGCCTATGGATGCTTGCGACGCTAAGAGCACCGCTAACACGCTGCTGTCCCATAGGGGTGCAGGAACCTGAGTCACTAATGCCGGAACACAACACAAGGTTATTATGGCGGCATACTTATACATCAAAGGTGGTTGCCCGTGTTAGACTGGCTTCGGGCCTTACCACATAGTTAGGGTTGTTTTGTTGTCATTTACTACAGGCCAACCGCGGCGCAGAAGTTAGTATTCATACTCCTCCCCAGAACGGAGGAAAACTAAGGTGGATAAGAAATAATAACAATACATATTAAAGCTATACAAGATGATTTAGAGAAATTCGTTCCTCACAGACGACAAAAATAACGTGTGCAGATAAATTTACACTGATTTTCTGGAAACGCCATCAGTCTCTGATTCCGAAACCTGTCCAACTTTATAGACTGTGAAAGAGCTTTTTATAGTAGCAGATCTAGCTTTATAATAACTCAAACTTTCGAGTTAAACGTAGAATAGAGAAGACGTTCCAAGTTCATCAATAATGTGTGTTTGTTGAAAAAGGTCCAACGTTATATAGGTTTCATTAGAAAAATTTAAATATTTTAGAATGTATTTGGTTTAAACATAATTATTTTTAATAAATAAGCCTTTATGGCCACTAAAATACTTTAGTATAAAATACATTACATTGTATTATGTATTTGTAGTATTCTATTCTTCTTTTAGACGTCGCCTAACGGGCGTAGGCTTGCCTTAAAAGTTTTCAAGCAAGCAGTCGTATGCTCTCTTCAAATATATCATACATCAAAGGAAAGTAAATTGTTTTTAATATCGAATTACAAATGTGTAAACATTAGTGTTTCATTTTTATGATTTTTAATGGCCACGTGAATTAATAAATTACAACTGTTTGAAAATTCTAATTTCACTGTTAAACTCATAAACCCGTTAAATTAATTACTATCATCTTAGCGCCATCAATCAATTCCAAGTAGCAAGCTAAACTTCCGCTTCGTTACCCAAGATCCGCTTAACGGTCTTTTCTTCCCCGCTCAGCATTCAGCAGTCTTCAGCATTCATGGTGGTGAGCCCACTCAAAACTTATATAATGATGAACATGAACAATATCAACCACACGGGATTAAAGTTCCCAACGTTCAACTGTTATTAAAATATTCGTGTCGACTCGATGGTGGTACATATCGGGTCCGTATATCTCAATAGCGTGCATTCGAGGCTTGTTTGCTCCGGCAGCGCGCTTATTACACCGGCTTGATAAACCGTTAAAATAGTAGCGCACTATAATGCCGATCAATTTATTGTCGATGGTAAACCAGATAGTATTATAAATATATAAACAATACCATTTTTCTACCAGACCGAAGTATATTCTTTTTTTTTATTGCTGTAGCACAGCAGACAGGCTGACGGCCCGCTTAGAATTGAACAATTACTGTCGCCTATGGATGTTTGCAACACCAGTGGCATCTCGAACACTCTGCTGTCCCATAAGGGTACAGGAACTTGGGTCACTAATGCCGGAACACAACACAAGGTTATTATGGCAGCATACTTAAGACCAAAGCTGGTCGCCATCCAGATGGACTTGAGGCCCTATCACGTAGCTAGGGTGGGTTGTTTTGTCGCTTTTTACGACAGGCCGACCCCGGCCGCAGAGGTTATTATTCTTTCTCGGCCCCTGCACGGATAAAAGCATTATATTCAGAACTAATACAATGAAAAAGAATCGTGAGGTCGTCGTATCGGTCCGAATTAATAAAAGGGCTACACCCTAATTAAACTAGAGTCGTAAAATGCAACTAATAGATAAATGAATAAATATCGATTTCTATTTTCGGAGATGGAAATTCTCGTGGGTCACCTGGGTCAAGAAGAGAAGTCGCCTAGTGAGATTTACTCATAAAGCACGTCATAGTTTTGTCCTGTGCCTTAATTCTATAGAAGACCCCAGGCTTTAATGTTGTATGCAATGTTCGTTACGCTATTTAAAATAAATATTATTATACTGTACATACTCGTATGTTAAATGACAAATGATAGGCCAAGAATGATGACAATTAAATAAAACTAAATGATATTAAACGCCTTTCTCTTTATTTCCAATAATTTATGGAATAATTTAAATAAATAACATGCAACAACAAAATGTAAAAATCATGTTTGATTATTTTATCATTAGTTTAGAAATTTTACATAAACGCGAGTTTTATTATCCAGTAACTAAAGACATTTAAATAGCATTAAAGAAACAGAAAAATTAATGAAATCAATATCTAATATTCAATATTAAATCAATTACGATCTTGTCGAAACTACAAGTCTTATAAAATGGCCGGGTAATATATTCCGTACCAGCAACAATGCATTCTTGAAGGCAATCATAAGCTTTCGTCAGATTGCTGTTTACTTCGATTTTCTGATCAATTATTGCTTCTCTTTACTGAGACACATACTTATATAATCAATAAAATGTGCAATTCACATACAGCAGAAGTAAAACTTAGGAATAGCATATTATAATATTACATTTCATATATTATTGTATAAAAGCAACGAAAGCCCGAACCAAGAGTAGACGAAGATTAAAGGAAACACTGTATACTTGTATTTTATATATTATTCTCTCGCGGGCTAAATCCTATTTATGAATATGTTTGTATCTTATAGGTGCTTTGTCGTTTCATCGAATTTTCAAATCACAATGATTCTAAAGAGGTTTCACTTCAAAATCAGTCTTCAACAGTAACCACTGTGTACTAATTTATTAATAGTATG
Source organism: Malacosoma neustria (assembly GCA_963693495.1). NCBI lineage: Eukaryota > Metazoa > Arthropoda > Insecta > Lepidoptera > Lasiocampidae > Malacosoma > Malacosoma neustria. The sequence goes on along the minus strand of OY856381.1, from coordinate 5,175,712 downwards.
GGCAAAAAAATCAGTAATAATTTGGTTAATATATTTATAATGAGCTTGGATTCACTAAAGGAGCAAAAATTTCTGTAGTTAGCCTCCTTGTATACATAGACTTATTGCATTGGTACATTAATTTTGTCAGTTAGTGTTTAAATTGAAATGATTTAACTTGATTTAAACACTAGTAAACTACAGAATTAAATCATAGCGATCTAAGATAAAAAGTAAGAAATAATTCTTAATATAGGAATAAAATAACGAATGAAAAATATTAGTATTATTGTCAAAAAAGCGTGGGACGCTTTGTGCCATGTCTTACGTATCATTGGACATGGACTTATTGTACCGATCCAATATTTTCCAGAACTGATTTATCGAGTGCCCCACGCTTTTTTCACAATAATACAAATATTTTACGGTGATTATTTTATTCCTGTATTAACAATTATTTTTAATTGTTTCGTTCGATTTATATTCAAGCGTGTTTTTTTAGTTTTTTTAAACTATATTTAATTTTTACTTATTAGTTTAATTTGTCATTAAAACATGTTCTTTATTTTAAACTATGCTTATTCTAATTATAATTTGCTTTAAAAATTTAATCAGGCATAATATGTCATAATTTTTTTTTTCTTCAATCTTATCGAATTATCGTATTGTCATCGGTCCTTGATAAGTCTACGTTTAAATGAAATCTGACCGTTTAAATTAGGTCAAAATCAAGTTAAAGGAGTCGGTTCTTATTTTTTTATTGGTGCGGAATAGCAGACATTATTATGGCGGCCTACTTAAAATCAAGGGTAGTCGCCATCCAGACGGGCTTGGGCCCCTACCACGCAGCTAGGGTGGGTTGTTTTGTCGCTTTTTACTTCGGTCAGGCCAACTTCGAATGCAGGGGTGAGTATTCTTACTCCGCCCCTGCACGGGGATTACAAACAAAAGCGTGTTATAATGGAGTAACCACTATCTTGTTCCTGCGATCTTATAGAAGTCGAAAAATGATACTCATTTATAGTCTTGCTCATTCAGTGAACTCAAGTGCAACACGCAGGTTTTTTGATTTTAAGCAATCAAAGTCTCTTGTTATTTATCTTTAGTTACAAACTATACCTAGTCAGGTCATAAATTCTGTCACATGTTTAATGTAAAATAATTGTAACAAGTTTATTAATTATGTAACCATTCATATACCAAAATGAACTTAACAAAACATACATTCTTATGACATTAAAGTTTATTCAAAATGACCTCCGTGATTTTGAATACAAGCCTTCAATCTGCGCGGCCAGTTGTCTATCGCAGCACGAACGAGGTCCATGTCAATATCGGCGGCTGCCTTAATCAAGGATGTCTTGAGTGACTCCAAATTGGGATGAGGCTTTGAGCACGCCTTTTCCTCCAAGTGTTGCCATATCTTGTAATCTAACGGATTCAAATCTGGACTGGAGGAGGGCCAGTCTTCGTGCCGGATGAAGTCGATTTCACGCGCCGCCAGCCAGTCTTGTGTGCTCTTCGCTCTATGAGCTGGCGCCGAATCTTGTTGGAATACCCAGTGCCTGTTATTGAACATGGTATGAGAAACAGGTTCCACAAGGTTCGTCAGGACTGTATTTTGATACACAACAGCATTCGTTTTTACACCTTTCTCACAAAAATGTACCTCTGTTAAGCCCCAATAAGAAACTCCCAACCATACCATGAGCGAGGATGGAAAATGACCTCGTTGGACACGCGGAATACGGTTGCTCGCTTCTTCACTACTGTGTGCGTACACCTTATCATTTTGTTTGTTGTAGCTCTCTTCTACGGTAAACATTTTTTCATCCGAAAAAAGAATTTCCCGATATTTTTTTCCCGCGTACCGCTTCAACAAAGCGCGGCATCTCTTCAGTCTCAGGTCCATTAGACGAGCATTCAAACGATGTCCTGTTTTTCTTCGATATGCCCGAAGCCCTAAGTCTTCATTTAACACCCTTTTCACCGTGGTTCTGCTTAACCCCATCTGAAGGGCCAACAGTTTCTGCTTACGTTTGGGATTTCTTTGAATTCGTGCCTTCACAGCTTTTATCACTGCTGGAGTCCTAACAGACCGAGGGCGACCACTTCTTGACCTGTCATCTACACTAGAGTCTTCATTGTATCGTTTGATGGTACGATAAACGAATCTTTTGGTTATATTCAAATTTTTCAGTATGTTAAAAATTTGAATTGGCGCGTAACTGTAACGATGCAACGCAATAACTGCAACACGGTCTTCTTTAAGCGTCCACTCCATATTTAAAAATGAGTAAAATTCTAAAAGTTATACATTTTTATTTTCATGAACAATTCGAAATTCGAATTCAATAAACTTTTTTGTGGCCAGCATTCTAAAAGAAAAGTTTTTACTGTGTGACAATACTTATGACCTGACTAGGTATAATCCCCGTATATTATCTGTCTACTAATGTTCTGATGCATAAGAAATGGAAGTGATATGAAAGGACACCGCCATCACAAGGCATGCAGACATTTCGCCTTGTAACAATACTCAAGGGTCCTGGGCCTTTTTAGTGAAATCTTTGAATGCACCCCGCATAATTACCCTTTAAAAGAGAATAAGACCTCATTTCGAAAATATCTACCAATCATGTGTTATCCTAGAAAATAATAACCACCACTTGAAATCGTATATAACAAAAATTGCGAACAAAATTTATAAATATACACGTGTCAGCTGCAATTCGACTCTTCGCGAGTCTACATTTTTTACGGAGAAAATTGCCGTGACACGTTTCGAGTTACAAAAGTCGATATCTAAGAAGCATTAGCTCGAACAAGGCCGTCTCTACACCAATGACTAGTCAATTTGCGCTATCAGTGTTGCAAGCGTACATTGAAAAAAGTTTTGATTAAAAGAAAAGATGTCGCTTAAAAGAAACTGGATTACAAACTAGAGTAGTAACAACAATAAATGGATAATTTGCTTGTTTCGCGCAGACTGAAAATTACTTAGGTATACTTAAATTAGTTTAAGAACTTAGTTATTAAATAACAAGAAGGTTTATTATTTTTTGCTTTTCAGTTTTTTCGGCGGTTTAATATTTTGGTAAAGTTTTTTTTTGTGGCTATAATATACTAACTACTACATGCTTAAATAAAACAATTCTGTCAAAAGTTATGTGTGGTCATATATATAATCAGTGAGTGAACAATCAATCATTCTCTATTTTCGTACCCTTAGGGTTGGATTTTTTTCTCAAATTTATACGGGACCAACTTCGGAGCTACTCTTTGCAATAAAGAATTTTGAAAATCGGAGTACTCTGTAAAAAGATATGCGTAGTAATACAAAAAAAAAAAATTTAAAAAATATACGCGCCGACTTAAATATCTCCTCCGTTCTTTTTCGTCGGTTAAAAAACCCTTAATATATTACATACGACTAACCAATCTAATACTAAGGTACTAAACCTGTACACAAATACATTTGTTCTCTATAGGTTGAAATAACATACATTTATTAAAAGTGCCGCTCGTCAACGTTTAAAAAGATCATAATTTTAAACTTTTACTACAAAAGCAATAGCATATTTTACCGTCGTTTAACACAACTTATTAGTATTTTGTATTATAAAAATAAATTACCTAAATTTAGTAACGATCATTTGAACAACGAGAAATTGAAAGTAAAATTCAGATAATGTAATACAATTAAACAATATTATCGGCTAATACCTGGCAGCACTTTTCGTCACGGTGACAGGCGTAAATTGTTCGCATCGGATAGCTGATATCACATAATCAGCCGGCTAAGAGGCGCTTACCGTCACTTCGGTGTGTACACCACCTAATGCGATCGAATATCCTATTACATATTAATATTATTGATTACTCTAGCCTTTACGTTTTGGTATCATATAAAATAAATCTTAGTACTAGTACCGCGATTCCGATTCCGTGATTTGGACCGCTGTTAGTGACATAAAATCCTTCCCCATCACTGTCGGAGTACACCAGGGATCCGTCCTTAGTCTATTTCTGTTCAGCGTGGTATCTAATACACGTACTGTCAGACAGCATCAGAAACTCACATGAGCCCTCTTGGTTGCTCATGTATGCTGATGATATCGCGCTGGCAGATTCGGACAGGGGTAGGTTGGTGGGACGTATGAAGGCGTGGAAGAAATCACTTGAAAACGGCGGTCTGAAACTCAACGTAGCGAAGACCGAGTACTTGGCCTGTAACTCCACAGATCACACACCTGTGTGCATAGGCGGCGATACAGTCAAGCGCACGGAATAGGTGAAATACCTGGGATCTGTATTTCACGTGTCTGGTGACATTGACTCCGACGTTTAGGCACGCATTGCTGCCGCGTGGGCCAAATGGCGCGAGGTGACTGGTATCATCTGTGACCCTAAAATACCAGTTAAATGGAAGGGACAGGTCTATAAGACCATCATTAGGCCTGTCCTTTTATACGGATGTGAAGCGTGGCCGGTGCTGGAGCGACACAAGCAGGCACTGCGAGTCACGTAGATGAATAAGCTGCGGTGGATGTGTGGAGTAACGCGGAACGACTGCGTTAGGAACTCTCGCATTCGTAGCAGCGTTCATGTCCGTGACATTGCGGAAAATTGCAAGTGTCGCCTTCGCTGGTATGGCCACGTTTTACGGCCACCGGCTACTTATGTGGGGAACAAATGTCTGGCCATGCCGCCACCGCCTGGCATCGGCAGGAAGGGTAGACCCACAAAGTGCTAGTTTGACGTCGTAGGGGTTGATATACGTGCCAATGGACTGACCACCACAGATGCCGAAGATCGTGCGCAATGGAGAAGAAAAAGTCGGACAGCGGACCCCGGGCGCCGAAGGGAGAATTTGGGCTGCAACCGGGATTCAACGCTAAGATGATGATGATGCTGATAAAATAAATCCTAGTGTATTATTCAAGTTTACGTTAATTTTCATATTATAAGTTTATTAATACTATGTTGGGCAACATTTAGATGCATAATAGTGCGCCAATATTTAACCAATTCTAAATTATAAGCCATAAATTAGCAAAGAAATTGCATAATTTTTATTCCATACTATCTTTATCTTATAAATCGAGTGTATGTGTTGCGAACGCAATATAATATCGTTCGGGTCTTATTGATCGAAGGTTCGGGTATACTGTCCGGAACGTAGTGGAATGCACACAATTTAAAAATCTCACCAACTATAAATTTAATCAATATATGGATTATTCTAAAAAACCAGCGCCTATCATTTATAGCTCCCTATAATCCAGAACAACATGTGGTACTTTCGAAAATACTATGATTTTTCCAGCCCGTCCAAAATATTTGAAATACGAGTATGTATTTTAAGTAAGTCTTTGCTCATCCCTCTAGATGACCACAAGTGGTTAAGTATATAAGTGTATTCCTCCCCACAATAAACTTGGCTTTATTGTCAGTTTTATAATGGTGATCGTAAAAGAATGACCGGACGGGTACCACCGCAAACTATGCACTTATTCCTCACATTAAGCCAAGTGTGAGTTTAGAACATAGCACGCGGGCCAGCTCAGCCGGTTGCCTCCATTACTCCTCATTATATATTAAAACGACCGCCAATGCAATGGCTCACACTGGAGATAGCGTACTAGCATGTAAACCACGCTTAAATGTTTCGAACTTGGCGTTAACAATTCCATCACTAATGATGTCACGTAGCTTTGATTAACAAACAGTGATGCATGATGCAGGAAGTTTACGATAGCTGGTTACAATTTTATCAGGATGTGATATTAGGATGTGTATATACCGTGGTAAATAACTGATATCCGCAGTGGAAGCTACCCCACCCAAATGACACGGGTCAATGTCTACGATAGAATAAAAATGGATTCTGTTTGATAACCGCAAGCGCTCAGCAAGTTGGTTGGATCCTGGTTCAGCACCTAAACAATGCCCTAAACGAAAACTTACCCCTAGAAAAGTGATGATGACTGATGGTCACTGTTTGGTGGTCTAGCGCCGGTGTGATTCATCACAGCTTCTTACCAAACGGGGTGAGCATTACTGCAGATGTGTACCGTGAAGAACTGAACACAATGATGGAGAAGCTGGCACATCTCCAACCAGCATTGGTCAATCGCTCGTCTCCGCTGCTCCTGCACGACAACGCGCGACCTCATACTGCACAGCAGACGGTCTCCAAGTTGCACGAACTGGGGTTGGAAGCTCTCCGTCATCCGCCCTACTCACCAGACCTTGCTGATCCAGAATTTGGATAACTTCTTGGCGGGAAAAAAATTCAATACCCGAAAGGCAGTACAAAATGCCTTTGAAAAATTTGTTACCTCCCGTCCAGCTGATTTCTTTAAGAAGGCATCAATAAACTGCCACTGCGTTGGCAAAGATGCATTGATTGCATGGGTGATTCCTTCGATTAATACAAATAAAAAATACATGAAAAATATTCTTTTAAATTTTTTCATACAAAATGGGAATTTCATAGGTAAATACCTAATATATATATATATATATATATATATATATATATATATATATATATATATATATATATATATATATATATATATATATGTGTGTGTGTGTGTGTGTGTGTGTGTGTGTGTGTGTGTGTGTGTGTGTGTGTGTGTGTGTGTGTGTGTGTGTGTGTGTGTGTGTGTGTGTGTGTGTGTGTGTGTGTGTGTGTGTGTGTGTGTGTAAATAATGATATAATAAATAACTCGCAGCCGAGAGAGTAGGAAATTCACAATTAAAATATATAAGTCTGCGTAACCGCTAATTGGTTTTCGAGGAGTGTGGCGCGTATACTGTCAGCTACGTCTAGGAACGAGCTTGAACCCATTAATGAAATATAAAGGGCTGCAAAGATTATTATTGTATAGTTTCACTTGTAACTTGCTAGAGCGTCATTAAATTCAAAAAGAAACTATGTTTTTTGGAGTGTTCTAAAACTGTGGAAACCAATATCATTCGCTGATACCAACAAAGCAATTAGACACCTGTTTCTATTGATTAACAAACAGAAAAAGAGCTGTATTCCTTTTAGAGATGGAGAGCAGATTACCATCGCCACTATAAATCACACAACTAACAAACACATCTATTCCATATAAAATTTTGTTGCGACTATTTACACAACAAAAAACAGCGCACTTTTACTCCCTAATAATTTATGAATCAGGACAAAAATAACACGCAACAATAATTTCTATTAAATCATAAAGTTATATTTTACCTAAACATCTAATAAAATCAAAGGGAACATACAAAATTCATCATAGGAACACCCATTTACGAATAGCTACTAAATAATTCGCAGGTTGAATAGCTTCATTATTACAACAAGATGGGTCATCCATAATGGATCGAGTTCATCGAAGGCCGACTTGCGTAACTTAGTTCTGTACCAATTAAACACTGACTTGAGATTTGGCCCGCAATGTACAACGCTTTGGAGTGGACGCGGGAATTAATAATCATCTGTGATGTTTGTGACAACTTAAGTTAATGAACCTAATGAACTAAATATACCCGAATAAATATACAAACTACACCAAAAATATGGTTATAGAAACCAAAACATAATTGAACTTATCGATATATATATGAAAAAAATTTTCGTGTTCCGTTCATTTCGTAATTTTCGTTTAAGGAGTACTTTCTAGGTAAATGCTCCTTCGGCACGTAATTTAACACAGTTACTTATATGGAGAAGGTGAAGAAAATTGTAATATTTTTTCAAACAATATCAATATATAAAATTCATTGATTTTTTTACTGTTGAGGACCAGCACAAACAGGCTGACGGCCCACTTAATTGGAAGCAATTAGGTCGACTATGAATGTTTACGAAGCCAGGGGCACAGCGAACACACTGCTGTCCGCATAGGGGTACTGGAAACTGGTCACTAATGCCGGATCGCAACATACAAGTATCGTTATTTTAGCGGCATACTTATAAATCAAGGGTGGTTGCCACCCAAATCTATCTCTACAACGTAGCTAGAGTTGTTTTGTCGCCTTTTACGGCAGGCCAATTCCGGCCGCAGGGGTTAGAATTTATACACCAGTCCTACACGGAGAAAGATAGAATTCACCTACATTAAAACTGGGCTTAGTTTAAGTAAAAGGAATGGTCACCACCTTACCACTGGAGATAGAACACACATTAATGAATTACTCCTTATTATTTATTAAGTGAAAAGTAAACATTCGAGAGGGTCATAATAAAAGTCGTGGAACCAGGATAACATTTAATATAGTTATATAAAAATTAGGTAAACTTAGACGAAGAAGAACAATACATAAAAATTCAACAATTTACGTTACAAAATTTAAATATTACAGATCAGAATATTGCGCGTATAATCCCAATATGACATTTATAAACGGTAATCCGGATTCCGGTTGTCAACGCGGTTGTTGGCATACTGACGACTATATGACAAATGGACAAAGCCTTCTAATATATAAAATATTAATAAATATAATAATAATCGCAACACACATCATAACACATATCCTTATTTATTTATGTATAGAATTGTGTATTTATGTATACTTCTTTAATATCTACATGTATATACCTAGTCAGGTCATAAATTCTGTCACATGTTTAATGTAAAATAATTGTAACAAGTTTATTAATTATGTAACCATTCATATACCAAAATGAACTTAACAAAACATAGATTCTTATGACATTAAAGTTTATTCAAAATGACCTCCGTGATTTTGAATACAAGCCTTCAATCTGCGCGGCCAGTCGTCTATCGCAGCACGAACGAGGTCCATGTCAATATCGGCGGCTGCCTTAATCAAGGATGTCTTGAGTGACTCCAAATTGGGATGAGGCTTTGAGCACGCCTTTTCCTCCAAGTGTTGCCATATCTTGTAATCTAACGGATTCAAATCTGGACTGGAGGAGGGCCAGTCTTCGTGCCGGATGAAGTCGATTTCACGCGCCGCCAGCCAGTCTTGTGTGCTCTTCGCTCTATGAGCTGGCGCCGAATCTTGTTGGAATACCCAGTGCCTGTTATTGAACATGGTATGAGAAACAGGTTCCACAAGGTTCGTCAGGACTGTATTTTGATACACAAGAGCATTCGTTTTTACACCTTTCTCACAAAAATGTACCTCTGTTAAGCCCCAATAAGAAACTCCCAACCATACCATGAGCGAGGATGGAAAATGACTTCGTTGGACACGCGGAATACGGTTGCTCGCTTCTTCACTACTGTGTGCATACACCTTATCATTTTGTTTGTTGTAACTCACTTCTACGGTAAACATTTTTTCATCCGAAAAAAGAATTTCCCGATATTTTTTTCCCGCGTACCGCTTCAACAAAGCGCGGCATCTCTTCAGTCTCAGGCCCATTAGACGAGCATTCAAACGATGTCCTGTTTTTCTTCGATATGCCCGAAGCCCTAAGTCTTCATTTAACACCCTTTTCACCGTGGTTCTGCTTAACCCCATCTGAAGGGCCAACAGTTTCTGCTTACGTTTGGGATTTCTTTGAATTCGTGCCTTCACAGCTTTTATCACTGCTGGAGTCCTAACAGACCGAGGGCGACCACTTCTTGACCTGTCATCTACACTAGAGTCTTCATTGTATCGTTTGATGGTACGATAAACGAATCTTTTGGTTATATTCAAATTTTTCAGTATGTTAAAAATTTGAATTGGTGCGTAACTGTAACGATGCAACGCAATAACTGCAACACGGTCTTCTTTAAGCGTCCACTCCATATTTAAAAATGAGTAAAATTCTAAAAGTTATACATTTTTATTTTCATGAACAATTCGAAATTCGAATTCAATAAACTTTTTTGTGGCCAGCATTCTAAAAGAAAAGTTTTTACTGTGTGACAATACTTATGACCTGACTAGGTATATTTGCAAACCTTTCCACACATTACATATATTTTTATTTATTTTGTTAATCACATTTTTATACAATAAAGAATAAATAAATAAATAATCCAAAAGTATTATACTTTTATTATAAACAACAAACAAATTTATTAAAATTTTAGTTCAAATTCTAGATTCTTTCGTTGATGAATAATTTTAAATTCCATAAATCAAATCTGAAACCCCGAGAATGTTTTATAACAGACGAAACTTCAACTACCGAGAGCTCGACGAACGCATTAGAAAGTAATAAAGTAGTTTTCTGATTATGTATAAAACAACATAAATTGTTTTATTGAATGGTTAAATTATTGCTGCAAAAATCTTAAAACCGAAATACATTTTCACAAAAATATAATCAATGGACACATCCATCCAGACTAGAAAAAAATATTTGCAGATGATATATATATTGTCTTCCATAGGAAACGAAGGCACGAACTCGACTTTTTTCTTATTTAAGAAAAAACTTACAAAGCTTTAGTGTACTTAGTGTCAGTTAAAAGAATACCAACGTAAAATATCTTAAAGTGTGAATGAGAACATTAAACGACGAAAACTCATGAATAAGATAGACGCACTTAAGGCGATGGTATATCCATTTTGCTGCACATAATGTTAACCATAAGCACCGGGTTATCTGATGCAGCAAACTTTCCGCGTACCATACCGCAACTCGTTTCGTCTCTATTCATCGCATTGATTTGGGATCTTCTGCGGGCTCGTAAACTTAGGGGAACGAGATCAGCAAATTAGTTCCATGGAAGATCAAGACGAGATTAGGGTGGGTCACAATTGAATTTTGTAAGAATTGCACATTTACTAAAAATAGTAGAGAGAGATATCTCTTGTAGAACGACCTCCGTGGCGTAATAGTTAACGGATGCCGGTACGCTTGCGGAGATCGGATTAGATTCCCGTCCCGTATCTGAGTGTATTTATTTACATATATATTATACTATATATGTATTATATTAGTTGTCTAATACCTATCCGTTGGAACTAGATGGCGTTGTGTGAAATATCGTTGTGTCTAATAATTTGAAGTATAAAATACCCTCATAAATATTGTACGCCTTAAAAAGGAAAACTGTTGATACAAAATGTACTGTCTAATAAAGAAAAATGTGTTTTTAATATTGTGGCAAAATATAAATAATTAGTTCATTTACATCATTTATAACAATTAGTATTTTTTAAATATTATTTACTAGTTGACCCGGCAAACGTTGTTTTGCCATATGAATTTTAAAAAAGTAGCCTATGTCCTCCAAGGTCCAGTCTATGACTATACTGAAATTCCTCAAAATTTGTTGAGCGCATCACTCACTCACTTTCGCATTTATAATATTAGTTTCTTTTTTTTATTGCTGTAGGACAGCAGACAGGCTGACGACCCGCTTAGAATTTAGCAGTTATTGTCGCCTTTGGGTAATTGCAACGCCAGTCCCATCGCGAACACGCTGCTGTCGCATAAGGGTACAGGAACTTGGGTCACTAATGCCGGAACACAACACAAGGTTATTATGGCGGCATACTTAAAACCAAAGATGGTCGCCATCCAGACGGGCTTGGGGCTCTACCAGGTACCTAGGGTGGGTTGTTTTGTCACCTCTTACGACAGGCCGACCCCAGCCGTAGAAGTTAGTATACTTTCTCCGCCTCTGCACATATAAATTAGTTAGGATGATGATTTATGTGAGGAAACGGCTTATGCATGTCGGATTACATGCAGGGGTCACGGATTTCATTCACGTCCCGATTCTGGGTGCTTATAAATAAGTTGAATGGAAATGGAAAAGATGCGGCTGTTGAATTTTCACATTATACTAAATCGAAAGTTTATAAGCTAAGTAATAAATTGAATTTACAGTAATTTCACTATGTTATGGGCACATCTAGTAAAGCATATGAAGCTCCTCTCTTTGAAACGCAAGTGGTTATATCAACAAAACCGACTTTTGACAGTAGCGAAGTTGAACTCGACAAATTTGATTTGCATATGAAAACCAGAGGCAGTCTGAGGGCACTCGTACGGAAGCTGAGAACGGTTGTCAAGGCTAACAATGATTTGAATATAAGTGATTTTTCAAGAAAAAAAAACCTCACCATTTCGATATATATTTGGCAGATAAGTTCTATTTATTTACATAATGGCTCAAACGAAATTCTAGTATCTAAATTTTTGAATTTTTAGATTAAATATAAATAAATATTTATGAGAATTATGGCTATCATCGAAATGTTACAAAAACAAAATGCTTGATGATTTAATGCTGAATGAAATTTTGAGCTATTATTTCAAGAATGTATATATCAAAGGAAAATTCAGAAATATGCATACCGTGCATTTTATCCGTTCAGGGGCGGAGAAAGAATACTGACCTCTGCGGACGGGGTCAGCCTGTCGTAAAAGGCGACAAAACAACCCACCTAGCTTCGTGGTAGGGCCCCAAGCCCGTCTCGATGGCGACCACCTTTGGTCTAAGTATGCCGCCATAATAACTTTGTATTGTGTTCCGGCATTAGTGACCCAAGTTCCTGTACACTTATGGGACAGCAGCGTGTTTGCGATGCCACTGGCCTTACAAACATCCATAGGTGACGGTAATTGCTAAATTTTAAGTCTTACAGCAAAAAAAATACTAAAGTAAATAGGAGTTTACGTAGATATATGATATCAAAAATCAAAAAGATGCCATATTTGTTCACCAATTATCCGACCACTTTATAACAGACTTAAACAATCATTGTATTACACAAAACATGTGAAGTCGTCTAAATTTAGCAAATATCAAAACTGAATTTCCTCATCGACGTGGCGTCGTAGCATGATCTTATTTAAAAGTCACAGCAGGTGCGATTTCATAAAATAATAAAATACTCCACAGTGCTATGCCTTCACATGCTGGCTACAGCCGCGTGTACAAGATCTCGTGAATTTGAATTTTCACACTCTTTTTATTTTACTTATGACGACATATATTTATTTATTATTTAATTTTTTTACATTTTTAAATAATAGTTTTTGATTTGGAGAGGCGCGGAACAGACATCTAATAAAGGAGTATGCAATTTAAGGATGCACAATAATTTGGTAGCCTTACTTTTTATGACATCTGTTTAGGTTCATCAGTGTGGAGACTATAGAACTAAAACTCTTTGTTCACGGGTGGTATATCTGAGTTACAAAACGAGTTTCAAACATTCTGGAAGTGTAAGGGCATAATTTGTAACGTTAAAAGCATTGTCCATTCGCCACCGTGGCTTTTTGTATTTAACGGCGTATTTTTATTACAGTGCAGAGGTAATTTTTTTTATTGGTGAGGAACAGGATACCAGCTAACAGCCCACTTAACAATAAGCATTACCGTCGCCTAAGTTTACGACGCTAGGTGCACCGCAAACACGTTGCTGTCCCATAGGGGTACAGGACCCTAGGTCACTAATGCCGCACAAAGTTATTATGGCGTACTTAAATAGACCAAGGATATTTGCTATCCAGATGGGCTTGAGACCCTACCACGTAGAAAAAACACTAAACTACAAAAATAAGATTAATATGCAAAATGAAATTAAGTTATACTACGAGAACTTCGCTATATAACAACAATAAGTAGAATATTAAATTTCCAAAATCCAAAGTTTTGGAATTCTAATTCTACTGTAAGTCCCTATGTATATCTTCTTTTAATACAAAGACGATGTAAAAGTGCTGAAGTTGTAATTTCATTGGGGCTTGCCGCTACACATTCCATCTAATACTCAAGACATACTAAGAAAACTCGAATCAATGTACATAATAAGTCGCTATAACTAAACGTGATCTATAATACAACAATATAAATAGATATCGAAATGACTACAATGGTTATGTAGGTTCAATCTCCACTTAGAATAATATTTTTTTTATCTAGAGTTCAGCAGACAGGCAAACGGCCTGGACGTTTGCAACACCAGAGGCATTACAAACGCGCTACCGGCCTCGAAGAAATTTTAAAACGCCATTTTTGAAGAACCCCATATCGTACCACGCTGAGAAAACCTCAGCCGGAAGCTCTTTCCAGATCCTGAGAGTACGCAACATGAACGTTCTTGAGAATCGTTTATAGCGTATATATCAAAAATGTTTCACAATTCAAATAGTCTTAGGCCTTTTAAAAACCAGATTCAGGCGGACGATATATTTTAGTGCATGGATCAAAGTTGAAAGTTAAGTTCTTAAATTTCAAAAACAATATCACTTAAAAAGATACTGAGCTATTAATACATTTTATTGAAGCTGTTTTAACCGAATTTATTGATCTTTAGCTGGATAATATAGGTCCGTACAAACTAATGCCAAGGAACCTTAATGCTAGCAAAGAACGAAGAAGTATTGGAATATTAATATTTCTATTTTCGAAAGCAAAAGGTAATAGCGAAATATAGAGTGTAATAAGTGTGAAGTGCAGACGAAAATGTAAAATATCTCCTATCGCTCTTAATGCTCGGCTGCTAGGGAGTGGATTTTAAACATTGTGTTTTACGGTGCATCCTAGCATAATACTTCCTATCAATTCCATTTTTACGTTACACGAGACATGACATGGTTTATAGCTGCACAATATCATGTATAACGTATTATGTAGTTAATATATTTTAATTCATATGAAAGTAATATGAATATTTCAAGTAAATAGTGCTAATATTAATAAAGAAGACCTTAAGGTAGCGGTTCAGGTTGTCAAGCCTACGTAATACTCAAGTACTTTATATAGGTAGAAGAATATTGATGAAATTATTGTGTATTTCTTGAACCTTCAAAACAGACGAATAAAACTTAATAGTATATTATAAGATAATATGCACTAAAAGCATTTTTTGTTGCTATGACAGCAGACAGGCTGACGGCCCGCTTAGAATTTAGCAGTTACCATCGCCTATGGGTGTTTGCAACGCCAGTGGCATCGCGAACACGCTGTTGTCCCATAAGGGCACAGGAACTTGGGTCACTAATGCCGGAACACAACACAAAGTTATTATGGCGGCATACTTAAGACCACAAAGGTGGTCGCCATCGAGACGGGCTTGAGGCCTACCACGTAGCTAGAGTGGGTTGTTTTGTCGCCTTTTACGACAGGTCGACCCTGGCCGCAGAGGTTAGTATTCTTTAAAATATACTACTATATTCTCTTTAAAGATATATTTCTATAATAAGATTTCTCTTGGTGACTAAAATAATTAATACTGCAAAAAGAATATCCACCTGTAATGTTTGCGATTTCGTCTATGGTATGCATTTACAATGTCTGTGTATATTTGTGAAGATGTCACTGTCAGGGCACGAGAGCTGCGGGCGGTTTTGAGCGACATACAGATAGATGTATGTACATGTATAGTGATGTACGTGGATAATAAGGGTGAGCTATTAAGAACACCTATGGAGACACTATATCACTCACTCCTGCTTTTACGCTGCATTCAATCATAGCATATAATGGTTTAGTGCAGAAAAACCTTGGTACATATTTACGTTCAGTCAGAAAACAATTTACACAAAGATGCTGGGTCTCATTATTATTAGACAAGTCACCCACGTTTATAATGAGCTAAAGTAAGAGAAGTTATGTCCACTTTTAAACAGAGCGGTACAAATACGAGCGAACGGTGCAACCATGACAGCCCCCGCGACTAGGGAAGAGGCACGTGTGTTGATTGTGTAGTACTAAATAAATCTATCTACAAATAAATCAGGTGAAATTTCAGTGTTTGTTTTTAATTTCATGTGATCAAGTTTCCCTTAGCTCTTAAGAGCAAATAAACTACATACTAGTTTATACTAATATCTCTATTTGTACACAAGACATCAATATAGTGCAGCGTGATCGCGAAATTACACGTCAATCGCATACTCAGCCGCGCGGACAGTGGCTGTTCTCATCCCGAGGGGCGGCGAGCGCCGGATAAAGCCGAATCCGGTCGGATAGATCTGGATAAAACCGGTTTGCGTATACTATATAATCATTATCGGTTCGTAGTGTTTTAAAGGTTTTGCAAAATTTTGCTGCAACACGTACCTACATGAAGTTATTAGCTGATCGGACGAGCTACAAACTTTAATGTCAATATCTACAAGTAAATACTTTTTTTTATTTTTATAATTATAATCAATCAATTAAACAAAAAATTATATTTCGTGGCAAATAAGTATCTGTTAATAAGCGCACATTAATTATTACTTCATCTAACTACTATGTTTAATTATAATACCAGCCCATTGAATTTCACGGATGGGCTCGGATCACCCTCTAGAAGGAACGTTTGTCCAAAGCAAATTGGTGGATAACACATACCACTGATCTCAGCATGTATATTGGGCGAGAAAAACTGCTCAGGGGTGTATGCTATACCTGCTTTTCAACGTTAGTTACAACATGTACTTTAGGTACATATTAAACGAAACAACCATTGAAAATGATTTTTGTTTATTGCTTTATCACATATTTTGTTTTACCACATTTATAACCACAACAGAACAATATCGATATTACGTTGGCGAAGAGCAATAATCGATACGCTTGGTTGGGGTCATTGCTGTGCTGAGTTCTTTTTGATGTGCACATACATATAATAGTTCCAGTGACGTAGTTTTATCAGACAAGTAGAATATATAAAAATACTACATACAGAACATATTATTATAATGAAAAATACATCTAGCTAAATACATCTAGGTTAGCCTGGTATGGGTAGTAACCTGATTGAGAAGCTGAAAAGGTTAGACTCGTATGGCCATATAATGCGAAGAGAAGAGTGTCATGTAACAAGGAGGATGCTACAAATGAGAGTGAATGGATACAAGAAGATTGCGTAAATGATGATATGATGAAAAAGGGTGTGAATGTTGGGATGACAGCCAACAGAGTAGAGTGGAAGTAGAGAACATGTTGTGCCGACCCCACATACGAGTAGTTGGGCAGGAAGAAGATGCTAGTAGCCTGTTCAGTAATTATTTCTATTCCCATTACAAACATCAGATTAAACGTTGCCTTTTTACGGCAATTTCCAAGCGGTCTTGATTTTAACTCATATTCACTACACTGGAAGACTGATCGTCCGTCGATTTACTGAAAATTCCGATCTTATAAAGTTGAAATATTATACGTTAAAGTTAATTTTTGTGCAAGCTTACATTAAATGAATTTAATTTTGAAATTGAATTAAATCTATTTATCTTTCCCATACAGATATATGATACATATTTGAGATGCGAAATTTTATTATGAAACAGCAAGTGGGAAATACAAAAACCCAAACTAGGTAGGATGTGCTGATATTCCTGGCCTTCTATTAACCATTCCTAATAATAATAATTATTACACATAACAACAATTTATAAACAATTAGTTGTAAGCATGTGTCAAGTACATATGAAATAAGTAATAATAACAGCTTCAATAATACGAATATTAGAAATTCCCAATATTATTACCTCAATACTATAATAATAGTAAATGATCAATAAATTATTCTCCAAATGAGAGCAGTCAAAAATAAATTCACTCTAGTTATTACAACAAGAAGCCAAATTTAAACGTTCAATGAAAGCATTCAGCCTGTGCGGCTCATGCAAAATGTACCGAGGTTAAAACAGGAACTCAAGTCCAGCCCTCCCCGATTCCGTTTATAGCATTACAGATCGATATTCACTCCACAGATTTGGTTGCTTAAGCTACGTAAAATAATAGAGAATAAAAAATACTTGCATTTTAAACAAACCTACTTCGGGATAGTATGAGTATTTCTTAATATGTATATTTAACTACCACTTTACTAACCAAACCTCATCTACTGCTTGACCTTAAACTAACACATACACACACATATCTTAGTCAACCCTGGTCTTCTATTTCGCAACTTCCTAACGGATATATCCTCATTTCAGATCTTATCCAAAACAGAAAACATCCAACATCTCCGACTTCGAATTGATATTTGTGGACCATTAGTATCATCCATATTCCTACTGTCATCATTCATCAAAAACAATTAATTTAAATTCATTTACTTACCAAATAATATAAGCGGATTAAGAAAATGCTTTTAAACACTTTTTTTTAATGCTGTAAGACAGCAGACAGGCTGATGGCCTGCTTAGAATTTAGCAGTTACCGTCGCCTATGGGTTTTTGCAACGCCAGTGGCATCGCGAACACGCTGCTGTCCCATAAGCGTACAGGAACTTGGGTCACTAATGCCGGAACACAACACAAGATTATTATGACGGCATACTTAAGACCAAAGGTGGTCGCCATCCAGACGGACTTGAGGCCCTACCCCGTAGCTAGGGTGGGTTGTTTTATCGCCTTTTACGACAGGCCGACCCCGGCCGCAGAGGTCAGTATTCTTTCTCGGCCCCTGCACGGTCACAACACTTCGAAGATGGCAGTCAAGAGGCAATAGAGAAGAATTAAGACTAAGGAAACCGAACCTTCATGACACTTAAGGCAGGTTTTTAGTAAGGAACCAAAAGAAAGAAAATTAGCTTAGCATGCTTCACATGGTTACCATATAAAAATATTTTTCATTTCCAGCTAACTCATTAACGCGTTGTCAATGAAGTGGTTGCGCGGTCACATCACTGGCGATGCTGCTAGGATTTCAATTAAAACCGCACATTGACCTGTGTATGGTCACAGCGCCTGCTCATCAGAGGCATATCAACCATTGATCGGTCGATGAAGTAAAGCCGATTGTTATAGCTTTGTTATGCGTACATATCATATCATCACAAAGCCTTGTCATCCTATCCAGTCCTGAAGTCAACCTAACCTGGATTGCTAACAGA
Source organism: Malacosoma neustria (assembly GCA_963693495.1). Lineage (NCBI taxonomy): Eukaryota > Metazoa > Arthropoda > Insecta > Lepidoptera > Lasiocampidae > Malacosoma > Malacosoma neustria. The sequence continues at coordinate 5,156,971 of OY856381.1, read as the reverse complement.
CAGTGAAAGACTCATATCGTTTAGTTTACCGTTTCAGTGTTGAGAAATCAGATGATAGTCACCCTAAAAAACCGAATTTAACCAGCTACTTAAAATGAAAAGGCAATATTTCAAAAAACCACTTTTTTAATTTAGGCTATACTCAACGAATGATGTCTCAGATTTTTTATTTCATTTCTATACAATTTCTATACAAATAAATAAAATTGGAGTGTCTGTTTGTAATATTAAAATAACCGCTTGGATGTATAAACCAAAACAACATTTTTTACAATTTTTGTCTGTTTGTTTCGGCTAATCTCTGAAATGGCTAGATCGATTTTGACGGGACTTTCACTGACAGATAGCTGATGTAACAAGGAGTAACTAAGGGTACTTTCATTTTAGAAAAAAAAATGGGATCTCAAAAAAAAAAATTTTTTTGTTATTCGACCAGCGAAGGGTGAGGGAACGGCTAGTAATAAATAAATTGCGAGTAATTAACTTAAACTTAATAGCCACAACATCGAATATATAGTAAGGGAAATAATTAAAAAAATATATTATACAGTTTAGCAATTTAAATACATTTTGCAGTACTTGCCGCTGCTATGTACTTACTATTTTACTAGCACGTCGTAACGGATGTAAAAACTAGATTATACCGAGGGTATCGCTATCCACTCGATGTGGCCGACAGTACGGGCTTTTACAATAACACACATAGAGCAAAGGCCGAGTAGCATCGATCGCTGCTACTATTCCGAGGTGCCTCGGGCTACGCGCAGACGGAATCAATGTCAACCGTTGATTGGGATGCAGCCGAGACATTTTTAGTTTCGAATCAATATCGACAGAATAAGGTCCAATTAAAATATCAAATAAATATACTTGGACGTTTTACACAGCGCTAAGTAAGTAACAAAGCACTCGTGTTATGGATACTAGACAACTCAGATAATACTTATCTGTTATAAATAAACACATATCATACACACACTAAGACTCAGGAACGGGAAACGAAATAGTGCCCTCGCAAGCATTCCAAATATACTTTGCGGTACCGAGTTTCTTTATTTTATTGCTGTAAGATTGCAAACAGGCTGGCGGCCCACTTAGAATTTAACAGTTACTATCGCCTTACTGTTTGCAATATCAGTGACATCGGAACACGCTGCTGTCCCATATGGTTACAGGAACTTGGGTCACTAATGCCGGAACACTACACAAAGTTATTATAGCGGTATACTTAAGACCAAAGGTGGCTGCCATCCAGTAATACTTATAATAACAAATAATGGCTTGACTTCGTAATGGGTGATATGTGTGCCAATGGGCTCACGGATGCTGAAGACCGTGCGAAACTGAGTAGAATAAGCCGGAAAGCGGACCCCGGGCACTGAAACGGAAATTTGGGTTGCAACTGGGATACAACGCTTGGATGATGATAATGACTTATAATAGCAAATTTAATAATAATCGACTTCTTTAAGCGACCTCCACCACCAAATCTTGAAAACTGACACCGATTATAAACCGATAAATTAGAATGGAAACGTTGCTTCACTCACTGCTTCTCTCTCATTAAAACAAGATGAGGCGATCATAAATTAAATTTGAATATTATACTTATTGTATTATATTGTACTCCTTCTTCTTTATTCTGACTGTATATCTACTAAATTTATCATTCACAAAATATTACGTAACGTTAGAACATTGAATAAAAATAGCTATAGATTCCAACTAGCAAAGTAGAGAAGAAAAGTCGACAAGCAGAGGTTACCCGGGTACCGAAGCGGAAGTTTGTGTAACAACCGAAATTCAACACTAGGATGATGACAGATTCTAACCGGCAACAGTGCATACCTACATTATATCCAAATAATAATAATAATAATACATGCTCTATGCGTAACCCGACTACCAGGAAGAAGGCGTGGAAGACGGAATGTGCAGTTCAAATTTGGGATATTTACGCCGCCCAATGAAAGCGAAGCTCGTACTAATCCATTTTGCACAAGCAATCATCCATTTAATCTAACAAAATTCGACAACAGTGAGACTTTATGGGTTAATATAAAGTAAAGTAAAAAGAGCAACAATGTAGTACTAACTACAATATATAGGTACTAACAATCTGACGGCAAACTTTTCTACTTCGCAACAAGTCATATAAAGATTATAGTAGAATTTGAGTACAATATCAAACAACTAAGAGCAAAGAAACTCAGAAGAGTTACATAACTCAACCTACCTACACGCTTCGAGCATCAACACGTAATGCAGGGATGCTACTGCTTGCAACTTTCTCGTTGGCCTCCGTCTTGCTTTATTGACTAAATGATCCGTAAACCTGTAAGTTCTCGTTACTTTGTGTACAGTTTTGACGAAGCGACAAAGCTGCTAGATGTGGCTTATCGGTACATGTTACATCTTATGAACAGATTGTATATGAATTTAAAATAAAATTATTACTAACAATCTTCATATTCAAGAGGTATATCCCAATTATATACCTAAATAACTTATACTCGAATGAATCCCGGTAATCTGGAGAAACTGATGATGACAGAAAAGGTGGAAGGCAAGAGGCCAAGAGGACGCAGTTCAAAAAGGTGACTGGACCTGGTATCCGAACACCTAAAAATACCTGCCAGCGTGGCATTACACCGGGCTATGGACCGCAACAAATGTAGGGAGACGGTCGGGAAATTGCGGCGACGGAGTCACGATCCTCACCTGTGAGGGACCGACTGAAGAGAGAGAGATACTTTGAAGCCCAAGAGTTCAAAATTGAGTGCAATATGTGCACCGATACCTAGATTTTACTTCTATTGACTAAGAGAATATTAGTTTTATGGGAGTGACTGCCCTCAGACTGGTTTCTCGTTTCAAAGAGAAGCTCGACGGTGCTCGAAAATAATTCTTATTGCTGGCTGAAACCACATATATTAATTACTACCCATTTAGAAAATTAAATAAATTTATATATTAACCATTAAATTTTTCAAAAGCTATGTTGTATAGTAGTAGCTTTTTACTTTTTTAAGGCAGTTTTCTGTATACTACGAGAAATTCTTTATAGTAGGGCTTTTCCACAAACAAATAAATAGTATATATCCATCCAGACCAGATCAACCTAATTGTATCATACAAATACTCTATCGTGTTACAGACGTAGCGTCTGTTCAGTTCATAGTTTCATGCTTTTACTACAAAACACTCCCAATGAAATACATTCGCGGCAGTCTTCATGTCCGTGACATTGCGGATAAATTACAAGAGTGTCGGCTCCGTTGGTACGGCCACGTTTTACGGGCACCGGATGCTTTCGTGGGTAACAAATGTCTGGCCATGCCGCCTCCGCCGGGCCCCGGCAGGAGGGGTAAACCCAAAAAGTGCTGGCTTGACGTCGTAAAAGGTGATATGCGTGCCAATGGGCTCACTACCAGGGATGCTGAAGACCGTGCGAAGTGGAGAAGAAAAAGTCGGAAAGCGGACCCCGGGCGCCGAAGCGAGAGTTTGGAATGCAACCGGGATACAACGCAAAGATGATGATGATGATGACTAACAATTTCTAATTTTATTCTAATATATTTGATTCATCAAATATGTATGATCAATCAAATATATTAATTATTACTCAAGTTTTGTAAGAGCTAAGTTATTTTTATTTCAATTTTTTTTCTTTTATTTCAAATATGTTCCTAACTAGAACATTTCTGAAAGACAATTGTGTATATATAATATTATTTATAATACGAGTATGAACTTAATTACCACCGCCTCACAACGTGTTTGACTGTTACAAGGGGAAGAGGCAAGAAACTGCCCAGTACGAGTAACACGTCTAATTTTAGTATATTATTCTCAATTTCACACAAACAAAACTGCTTTTCATCACACAACAATATATAAGATTAAGCTCATATTAAAATTGTCTTTTAATTTTTTTCCTTATTTAATTTCAATTGAAAATAAATCATTCGCTAATGAAAATAATACTTGTACTTCTTTGCTTTCTTTGTTGCTGGGGCACATTCAGTAAAATCTTACATCAATACGAGTATTCCGTGAAGTTGGTAATTTTTCAGCGGCGAGGCCGAGGGCGGTGGCTAATTTATGGCCCCGTCGGCCACTGGAAGGAAGGGAATTACCATACAACGGCGACCGACAAAGAACACCGTAACCGGCCGCTTCCTAAACGATACCACTGTGACGCAAGTATTCTTTGAACAGTTTCTTGATTGTTTCCTTTGTTTTTCTAAAATATATTGTATAAACAATCTGTGCTATGTCAGAAATACTGCTAAATGTTATGATAAATAAATAATAATAATAACAGCCCATAGCGTCCTACTCCTGGGCTCAGATCTCCATCTAGAGAGAACCGATAATATACCCGCCACGCTCGTCCAAGGCGATTTGGCGGCTTACATAATTAAACAGGTGCCCGCGGTTTCCTCTAAATGTGGTCCTTCGCCGTTATAAATGGTATATATAGAAAAAGTATATTGTTTTAAACTAGTCAACTGCACTAGGTAAATCATAGCCTACACTATAAGGATTTTATGCGAGCATAAAATTGACGCATATATTCGGATACATATGGCCAACGGAGTACAAACCACAAAATATATAATATAGTTTAAATATACTATTACACTTTACAATATACTTTTAAATATAGTTCTTTAGAAATACTTTTGTTTACAAAGTTTTTTATTATATTCAGTAAATCGGTAAGGTAATCTATAGTAACGGAAGTACGTTAGGTAGTTAATATTGGCTGACCTGAAAATTTGTACCATGGATCAAAATATAGTGATTAATTTATACGTTTTTCAGAATTTACTGTAACTATATTTAAACAAATAAATATTTCAATTCATACTTTTTGCGAATTATATTTTGAACCCAGTAACCGACAACTTCCAATCGCACAATGTCCTTGAACTGGTTCAGTAATTCATGTCGACTCATGTTAACAGTAGGCGTAAAAGAGGCAATATTTAAAGGAAAGAAATTATTTGTATCAACTCATGGGGGCGATCTCATGTAATTCATGATAGTTACTTGTACTAAAAAGTTTACGTTAATTTAAAGGAACAAGCTATCAGTGTGCAAAATTAGCTTAGAGAGAAAACGAACTTTATTATTAATTGCAGCTGGTTTGCATTACAGGATATTCTAAAGAATTTCCATTGGTTTTTGACGATCTCTGTTGCGCAAAAGCTTGTGATATAGCACAAATCCATAAATAATAAAACTCTTTCTTTAGAAACATTTGAGAACACTCAAAACTAAAGTCAACGTGAAAGGTCAAAATGAGTTTACATTCTACCAAAGATACAAAGATTCTCAAAGAACCCGCACCGCTAACAACGTACCTTTATTTTGTCGACATAAAAAGAAACCTCCAGAGCTTTCATCTTTTAAACTATGAAATATTGCACGTATAAAACTCTTAGCTAACACTTTTCGTCGAGTTTCTTTAGAAAGTTTAACACAGTGCGTCGGTACCCCACCTAGTTTTTATATATTATATGTATTGAACGCGTACACTGAAGAACAAATGCAAACTAATTTACATTTTATTTTATTATTTGTTTCATAAGGTACCCAATATTACATATTATAATATTACGCCTAGTAATTTTTGAAGTGAAACCTTCTTTAGTGGCGTTATGCACTTTTTTTGTGACGGGTAAAAAATGTCAGGTGTCACGTGTCCTGATCAAAAATTCGTACGACGGAGTTTTGCTCCAGTAATACCAACCATTTTAATAATGACTTAAAGTTTATTTTATAATGTAACTTTTAAATTATTGCATGGCATTACTTATACATATCTATTCGAATTGCGACTTTATTACAACGAAACACAGTTGAGTTTTTGACGTGAAAACTTTTAGGCGCGTTGAGCGCTTTTTGGGTGAACAATTTTTGGTTTGTATAGAAGTGTCAATGACCAATTTAAACTTTAATGAACAATTTTTTATAAACCGAAAATAATAATCTAATAGCTCGATGACACAATAAAATTCACAAGTTATTTAGTTTTCACTTCTATCGGCAGTCCCCAAAGACTGCCCTGCATGTTTTTTTTATTGCTCTCGAATAGCATGACTCATCAATTTCAAAAAACAGTAGGACACATTTTTCGAAATCGGTTTTTTTTTTTAATTTTTTACAGAAAAATATGATCTGTTGGTTTCTTGAATCAGTTTGTGAGGCCAGGAGCGCAGTTAACTCGCTGCCGCCCGCGTATGGGAATTGGAACCTAACTCACGTCGGAACACTTATGTCGGAACACAAGGTTATTATGACAGCATATCTAGAGGCCAGGGGTGGTTGCTAGGAACAATTATGGTTAACTAGCCGATCACACCCGCTCCGCTGGGCGATTAACAGGCAAAATTTAAACGAAATTTTTTTGTATTTTTATTTCCATTAAAAGTATCCTATGTTACATCTAATACGTCCAAGAATATGTGTACAAAGTTTCATGATGATCGGTTAAGTAGTTGTCGCGTGAAGAAGAAACAAACAAACTTACTTTCACATTTTTAATTATTATTATGGCTGTTAACGAAAAAAACGTCACAAAAATCTGCAGAATTGTTTTCACCGACTGCAAAATGAAAGACAGGGAGATGGCTGAGGTTTCAAAGTTATCATATGGCAGTATGCTTACTATTTTACACGACAATTTGGGTATGAAAAAGCTCAACTCAAAGTGGGTGCCGCGTTTGTTAATACCAGATCAAAAACAACAACGAATCGACGATTCGGAGGTCTGTCTGAAGTTTATCAACCATAACAAAGCGGATTTTTTGCGTCGGTATGTGACCATGGATGAAACCTAGATACACTATTACACTCCAATGTCAAAGCGCTCATCAGCTGAATGGGTTGAGGCAGGTTATGGCGTCAGTATTCTGAGATGCGCATAGTATTTTGTTTATCGACTATCTTGAGGAAGGATCAAATCTGAATACTATATAGCGTTGTTGGACCAATTGAGCGAAGAAATAAATAACAAACGGCCCCACATGGCAAATAAAAAACCACTGTTCCATCAAGATAATGCACCATATCAAAAATCAATGGCTACGATGGTCAAATTTCATGAATTGCACTTCGAATTGCTGCCCCACCCCCGTATTCGCGAGATTTGGCCCCCAGTGACTACTAGCTATTCACAGATCTGAAAAGGATGTTCCGGGAAAAAATATTTAGCATCAACGAGGTCAAGTCATTGCCGAAACTGAAGCCTATTTTGCGGGCAAAGATCAAACGTTCTATAAACATGGCATCGAGAAGTTAGAGAAGTGTTGGGCCAACTGCATCGCCTTAGATGGAAATTATGTCGATGAAATAAAACGAATTTTGCGAATATTTTGTGTTTTTCTTACGTAGTCCTGAAACTTTTTCAATGTGTTATATCGTTATGGTTATATCGAATCTAGTGTATCTAAGCAACTCAACTTTGTATATTTCTTGGTACAGTTTTCTTAGAAATTTCGTTCGATAAATGTACGAGTGAGTATACATAGGACAAAATTATTATAGGGCTTGAATTGAAACCTTAAATTTAATTTTATTAGAAGTACTAGGAGCGTCTACGTAACTTGTAATAAAATTACAAACCAAAATTATGTAAATACAATAAACTCGGGCAGAGAATCGAACTCATGACCCCTGCAGGCGTTCAGGCGTTTCGCCATGGAGGTCCTCAAGTCATCTATATTTTATGATCAATGCAATATCGAGCTATGCATTAACTCGATTTCACTAGAGACATGAACATAATTTTTAAAACTCAAATGCAACATTTGGAATTAGCAACAATGACAAACGGTATCCTAGCAAAAAAAAAAAGCGAGACTATAATAAATTGACGAACAAACACCTAATACTATGAGACAATTAACTAACTTAATATCCGCAAGAGATCTATCGAGAACGTTTTTGTTTAAAAAAAAGGCTACAGCATACAATAAGTAAGTAGGAAGACCTTTCCAATACAAACAAAAATATTATTTTAGTTAAAAGTTTCGCGTTCATCCGATCCATTTCCTCCGTTCCGTGGAAAATTCAAATAGGATATTTTTCACCGCAATTCGGAATTTATATGAGCTGGGAAGTTTATTCTTTTCGACATAAGAATGAACTACAACTGATAAAGTTGCCAGTATTTTTTACATATAAATATTTTGGTACCAATAGAAAATATTGTTGTTTGACCTATATTAAAATACATTAAAGATTACAACCAACTACCATTGCCTAAAAATTCATTTATTAAATTAAATTAAAATCATCTTATTTATTATCATTTATTAAATTTTTTCATTATCATTTATTAAATTAAAATCATCAGTAGAGGCGTTCAGATGCGGTGTCCTTCTCAAGAATAAAAATGATGTAGAATCTGATAGAGGAATTTAAATCGAATCTTCCAGACTCTCCCGTTTTGCGAATATACATGTTCAATTCAGATTTGATTCATCAGTTGATTTTATAAACTACCTTCACTCTGCCTTAAGGTGATGTTGGAAGCAAACGTGGTACGGACAGTATCGCTATAAGGCTTTATAGTGGAACGTGTCATCTTCCCTGAAGAAAACTCTGTGCCAAGTGCATTCAATTTAATTGGCTTCAGATACTTTTGTTCGAATTATTCGGAATCAAGTCAGTCTAATTGCTTTACCAATCGTTTACTTTCTCAATTAATCTCTTCTCTAAAATCAACTGTCTTTCAAACACAAATCGCTTTGTCTCTTCTCGCACACAAGATATACGGTTTATTCCGTACATTGTTCAAACTGACAAAAAACTCAGAACTCTGTTTTCTTTGAAAACGTCACCGGTGAAGTGACTCAAATGCTGAAGTTATAAGAACTCGGCGTTGTTCATCCACATTTATAAGGCAGAAAATTTATTAACACTATTGAAGAGATTGGCAGTGCTACTGTGTTTATATGAATTTGCCCTAAAGCTAAATTAAGCGCTAGTCAAGAGATAGGACTGTTTGTAATATTAATAAAATTATCTCAAATAGTAGTTCTATAATAACAACATAAATCAACTGTCAACGCGTATTCACATCTTTTATTTAAAACATTAGTTAATCTTCTAAAGCATACGATTCCTTTATAATAATAAGGAATACCTTTCACAAGTCTCAATAGACACTCAAATATATTCTTCGTAAGCAAAATAATATACTTTCGTCGAAATTTTCCAAACACGTAATTCTTAAATATCGGAAACACATTGAAACCTATAACACACATGGGACACTTACAAATTCTATTGCAATTAGTATATTAAACCTAGCCCGGTAGGAGAGGCGCAGGTGGCGTTCGGCTTGGTAGCCTGTTAAGAAATTCACTTTTATGGCTTATTTATAGACATTTGTAAAGACGGATGGCGGGTAGCTTTCTGAACAACTATAGAGTTGAACTCTCGAGTAAGTACTGTGACAGTAAATGCTTTTCAATTTTCGAGAACCGATAATATCGATGTAATGTATGTTTTTTGCTATTAAATATTCATATGCTATTTTTATTACTGAAATTGCAACACGTTGATAACACGTGATCACCGACAAAAATGGTAAAAATAAACTTATTAAAGTGACCTCAACTAGAAGCTTATTCCGTACTCTAAAGGTACGAGAAAAGGTTCCGGATAAATTTTCATACAACAGAAAAGATGTTTCAGGAAAGAATTTAAACGAAGATTTCATAAATAAGTAGTATTGCATATTAAATTAAATAATAGTTTTTAGTGAAAATGCTTATAATGAAAACAAGCTTCATGTATTATATTATGACGCACATAGTTAAAATGGAGTACCATTTTAAGTGATCTAGTGGCAATTAATAGTATTGCATAATTTACATGTGATTTTCTACCTTTTGAGCATTTTTTTAGAGACGATAATGACTAATTTACTTTAAATGTTCATATTCGATAGAAAATACTGTAAATTAAATATAAATTTCATTCATAATAATATCTATAAAATATAATGAATTATCATAAAGAGAATGTTCGTCTTTACATTTCCACAGTGAAATGCTCTAAGCTTGAATTTAAATCTCAGTGAGAATGGGCGAGTGTGCCCAGTCAAATGTCGCCGGTGACATTCGCCATTATTGGCTCCGGGGCAAACATTACACAGTGGCTTACCCGGTTTAAGATCCACCCTTTGTCTGATGAACAATCGTCCCCGGACCAACCGGTATTTCTTGAATAGCTTATACGCGCATAAATTTTAATGCAAGATTTAATTGTTATTTGTCAAGATACGGTCGTGTGTTGGGATATTGGAATGTTCTCGAGAGAATTAATTACAACGAACCATCGATAGTCAACTGTTTGGTATGCGTAGACAACACATTGGCAACTATTTCGAAAATCTCAGTTATATGATTCATATTTATTTCAGGTCAATCAGTATGTGTACTTGGGGACCCTGAGCACCGCAGCAGAAGTTTTTGGCTTGCAACCAGGATTCAACGCTAGGCTGATGTTGAATCAGTATGTGCACTACTTTTTATACTTATTATTAACGCCCAGTTGCTGTAAATCTGAGCGTCCACATAATTATAGTACATACCTTAATATCTCACATACACACACATCACACAGTTGAAACATCTCAGTAAGAGGTTCGATTCTTAACCATCGTCGTTCAATAAATTGAGGTAGCCTATCTATCATTAGAGGTATCTATTTGGAAAACGCATTCCACATATTTTCTATATGGAGACCGCATTCGACAGGTCCATAACAACGAATTGGTATGACTTTTGTAATAACGACCGTTGCCTGTGATTGCAAAAGATGCACCAGCATTCTCTCAATTTGAGCAGGATACACCAAGAGGGGAAGAGGGGAAGAGTTGAGAAGATGGGTCATTATTAACCAGCAAGTGTTTACTACCACGTAATTAATTCATATTTATTGCTGCTCTTTATATAATATGCTTAATGTTCAAATTCCTTTCACAACACAGATTGCAGTTTATACTCGACTTAACTATTATTATATGATATAAATAGTTGTTCTGTATAAAGCGCTATTAATTTTACATGCTTTTCTCTATGTTTACTGTACTGAGAAATTGTTCACTCTTACTTTTAAACTCAACTGTACGCCGAAGATACGTAGTAATGACAAGTAAACTTTACCCCTTAATAACCGTCCTCAGCGGGGAGAGGCCCCGATAGTTACCGTACATGACACTGCAAATGAAGGGGCGAAGTCTATGCCAAATTAATTTATTGTGGCCCAATCGGGTCTTGATTTGCCTACGATCAGACTAGTCCCCTTTGTGGAAATCAGTTACATTTCACGTTCATTTTGAAATTGCGTTTAGTAGGTAATAAACGTCTATCGGAATATTTTATGCAAATACCTTTCATCTTGAACGCTATGTGCTTGGTCTCTCAAATAAAACTATATAGAAATTTCACATACTCCTATATTACGTGTGTGTGACGTTTTGACTTTGCGAAACCAGTCAACATCGGAATACCTTACCCAGGATCCGAAAGAAATACCAGCGTTGCAGCAACAGATTCCAGAAGAGTACACAGCTGATGTCAACTTTAGCCCCCAATGACTTAATTCGAAAAATCAATACAATCTGTAATAATAAATAACTACAAAAGGAAGATGGTCCTAAGAATTCGTTTCATCAAATCCGTAATTTTCAACATCTGCAGATAAACCTACTCTTAACATAAATATTTCAGCTGATTTCGAAATATCAATAAGATTTCTATAATTAATTGTTGGCAAGGTCGAAGCATATCTAAATATCCCAAAATACAGACATGTTTGCATAGATCAACGCTTAGCACATAATAAATTAATATCTGTAAAAAATGATAAAAGTGAAACCTTGAAAAATGTAAACTTCAATATAACACCGCACAAAGAAGAGACCACAAATATAGGAAACACTTTATAATGTCTTTTATCTCATTCTCTTCACGTTATATTCTAGATTTATATATAAAGCTGTCAGCTTTAAATAGGTGTCTTTATACAGGTATATAGGTGTCTCTTTTTACTGTGACTTTTCCGTTTCGTCGAGTTTCAGATCAGAACAATGCTAAAGAAATTTTCATTTCAAAAAGGGAACTTTTGGAGTTAAAGTCAGGATTCGAACCCGGGTCGATCCGAAACCCAGAGACCCAACCCAAGAGCTACATCCGCTGGAAATTTAGGGTTAAAATTATTCAAGTTATTAAACACTTCAAAAAAGAAAAATGTATATAGGTGTCTCTTTTTGCTGTGACTTTTCCGTTCCATCAAGTTTCAGATCACAACGATGCTAAAGAAGTTTTCACTTCAAAATTAATTTTTTTTACCTAATAAAATTTTAAGTATATTAGTAGTTACTTTTAAAAGTATGTGCTCTAGGATATAATAAATTAAGAGCCATCTGCGAAACCTTCACAAAGAAATAGAGCTAATAAAGTACTAGGAGCGTATAAATATTAGTTGGTGTCCATATGAGCGCTTAATGTCAGCAATTTATCTCAATTTACCTAGAGCACACAACAGCATTATTACTGCATAATGTACGACAGGAACAGCTCATTTGACATAAACCACGCGTGTACATTACACATTATAAAAGCTGCACTAAGGATAATACAGTGCCGACATACAGGAAGTTTGGCTGGGAAGTAGTAAGATCTGACTATATCTGTTGATAATACGTCATCGAGTGATAAGTATTAGTTTATATTATAACTTCAGTAATACAGAAAAGGTGTTGTCCAATACAACAAGTTACCTAGTACTTAAAACATAAATATGTGCTACTAGCTGACCCGTCAAATGTTGTTCTGTCTTATAAATAATATAAGAATAAAATTACTGACGAGAAATTTAAGGTCACTGTTCTAAAAAGCGTGAGTGCTCGATTATAATTTTTTACTAATTTCATTCCGAAATGCATAGTTCAAAAAGATCGTACAAAGCACCCCACTCTTTTAGAATAGTGGCTTTTTTAATTAATTTTCTCGTCAGTAATTTTATTCTTATATCAAGAATAATTTTTTTGTCTTTAGTTTGATTAAATACATGGTTATTGGTAATTCGACGTATTTCCTTTGGGAGGTGATAGGGGTGACTATTTGTGATAATTTTAACCCCCATATGCATTATGTAAAAGTGAACCATTTTTAGTTATCATGTTTTTTTAAACTTTTTTTCAAAATAAGTCAAAAATATAACATAAAAGTATTGAAATCTCATTAAAAATGCATCCGCACGTTCAGGAAACCAGAGTAAGTGGTTACACGGACACTTCCTGATCAATTAGCCAAAAATATGAAAGCTAACTTGATGTTTCCAATGCAAAACATTTCTTCTGAGTACTATGCCAGTAGTTCATGTGCTCAATATGAATTGAATCATTGCATTCTCATAGAAATGAGAATGCAATGTCAAATTATTCTGACCTCAAAAGTCAGCCAATCTCAAACCTTAAAGGAGTCTGCCCACTAGACCGTTCCAAACCATGACCGTGCTAGGAACGTGCCAGGCAAAAAAATATTATTTGTATTAAAAAGTATGTGACTATGCCCACTAGACCGTTTCGTATCCGACCGACCGTTTGCTTTTGTATCTGATACGGTCCTAACACGGTCATGGTATGGAACGGTGTAGTGGGCAGACTCCTTAAAATAACCAGTAAATACAAAATCTTATAGGTATACCTTTATCCTATGCATGTCGACGACCTTCTAGCGTATCGGCTAACGCACTTCGGTACGCTTTCGGAGGTCACGATTTCGATTCCTGTCCAGCGTCTGGGTGTTATGCATTTATTTACAAAAGAAAAGTATATATGTAGTATATCAGTTGTCTAATGCACCTAACACAAGTGCTATGCAACTGAGTTTGGGACTAGATGGCGTTGTGTGAAATGTTCCAATATATTTATTTATGAATTGGTCTGATAATAAATCTTAGTAAAAACAATATTATATTTGTGAATGTATCGATAAATACAAAAAATATCACCGAGAACTGCATAATAATTGGATTTATTTCAAATAACTACAATTGTTTAAACTAAAAATAGGCGAAATAGAGATTAAAGTAAAATATCAGCAGTTTTAATTAAAACTTAGAGTCGGTGTGAATAATATTCATAGCTCGGACTGCTAACGTGTCCCGTGAGATGCATTCAGCGAGATCCTACTGTTTTTATTATAATGTAATCTATTTTTGTCCACAGCTTTGAGGAAACTTTTCATTTAAAATATTAAATAGGTTTTACATCCTACTTATAGCCGTGTTTTTAGGTGAATTCAAGACTTTGAATTTGCATATCCAAAAATACACATTTTTAAAAACGCTAGCTCATATTTCAATCTCATTGCTATAATATGTAGATCGTATAATGATGTTGGCTCTAAAATACGTTATTAGGTATATAAATATGATCTCTGAATAAGTTTAAACTAATGTTCTTAAACTAATAGCCTAAGAGCCCAGGACGGCCAGACCTTCGTCATTTTATAAAGGCTGAAAATTTTTCTGTGCATGTCCCCTATACAGGTAAGAACGACCAGCGACTATAGAGTTTGGGTTGTGGTTACTTGGGCAGTGAACAGGCAGTAAAGGTGCATAAAATAGGACCTTAAATTCGTTAAAGTATAAAGCTCAATTTTTTTATATTTTCTTCGCCATGCCATGGACTGGATATAGGAGGAGTAGTGATGAAGAAAATGAAAATATCGACGACAATGATTAAATTTAAAAAACGATTAAATATTTTTTTACATATAATATTTTTTTTTGTATTTTATAATGGTAAAATGACCTTTTTTACTTTATATAACATGGTTATGAACGTAATAAAATAATTTTCTATAAAGATCGTTATCGACTAAGCACTCGCGCTCGCACCTACAGCGGACTTTCAATGTGTCTGACAAGATGTAAAAACCATTAAAACTGTCCGGCTATTGGGGTACCATTTTTTTATAGGTCCCCAAGTAACATATATAAAATTTAGCTTTTATACTATAACGAAAGTATAATGATAATTTCTTAAAGTTTAGGGGTGTCTGGCAGGGGGTAGCAACTGTCAGAAGTGTCCGGCAATGGACGAGATTTCTAAAGTTATACCGAAGAAAATATAAAAAAATTGAGCTTTATACTTTAACGAATTTAAGGTCCTATTTTATGCACCTTTACTGCCTGTTCACTGCCCAAGTAACCACAACCCAAACTCTATAGTCGCTGGTCGTTCTTACCTGTATAGGGGACATGCACAGAAAAATTTTCAGCCTTTATAAAATGACGAAGGTCTGGCCGTCCTGGGCTCTTGCTCTATAATGTAAGTATACCTAAGCAATTTTGAGTCGGCGTCAATACCCTCACGTGTGTGCCCGTTCGGGTTGCTGTCTCGCTGACATTAACTTAGCCGCCACCGCGCCTCTCGCTTTACCTAATTAATTAATTTGTTTGTTTCGCGCCACTTAAAATTACTTAGGTATACTTACATTAGTTTAAGAACTTAGTTATTAAGGTTAATAAAAATAAGGTTTATTATTTTTTGCGTTTCAGTTTTTACGGCGATTTAAAAAAAAAATATTTCATAATTGTATTTATTGTTTATTAATTTATTATTTGTTAAAAAAAATTATTTCATAATTTTTGTGTCTATAATCTACTAATTACTACATGATTAAATAAATCAATTCTGTAAAAAGTTATGCGTGGTCACACATAAAAAAAGAAAAAAAATATACGCGTCGACTTGAGAACCTCCTCCGTTTTTTCGTCGGTTAAAAATTTACTCTGTATTCTAAACTGAACAGCTATCTTTTTAATCCCAAGGAAACTTCGTTATCAGTACCACGATGAAACTATGGCAGGAAACCAACGTAAATAGATCGGATGTACTGTGTTCGTACAATGGCGGTTGTTCTGTGCTGTATGTCACTGAGACCGATGACCAGCGGCGGCTATGATGCCGCCATAATAACCTTGTGTTGTGTTCCGGCATTAGTGACCCAAGTTCCTGTACTCTTATGGGACAGCAGCGTGTTCGCGATGCCACTGGCGTTGCAAACACCTATAGGCGACGGTAACTGCTAAATCCTAAGCGGACTGTTAGCCTGTCTGCTGTCCTACAGCAATAAAAAAA
Source organism: Malacosoma neustria (assembly GCA_963693495.1). Classification (NCBI taxonomy): domain Eukaryota; kingdom Metazoa; phylum Arthropoda; class Insecta; order Lepidoptera; family Lasiocampidae; genus Malacosoma; species Malacosoma neustria. Next base: position 5,140,791 of record OY856381.1, on the reverse strand, counting down.
GTCATAATTCCAAAATTCCCTAAGAAATGCCAGACTAGCTATGATAACTAATTTAAATGTATCTTAATGAGATTACTAAATTAATAACTTTCTCCGTGCAGGAGTGCGGTAAGAATACCAACTCCTGCACCCGGGGTCGGTATGTCCTAAAAGGCAACAAAGAACCCAAACTACGTGGTAGGACCCCAGGCCCATCTAGAAGGCCACCACCATTGGTCTATACATGTTGGTGGTGCCCCTAGCGTCGCAAACTTCCTACGCCACGGTAACTGCTTGGCTATTAAGTGAGCCGTCAGTCCGAGTTTGTCGGCTGTTCATGAGCAATAAATAATAAACCGTGATGAAGTAATCTAATAACGATGCATCTATGTATATTGTATACATATATTAGAATATTTTCGCTAAATATAGCCAATGAATATGAAAATGTTTTTCAGGAATTCAATATCTACTCCTAACAAATAAACATTTATATACTTATACGAATATATTTTAAATATAAAAAAAATATTTTCTTTGTACGTTAAGTGCATTAAGCCGTATTCATAAGAAAGTCGTCAGCATCCATTAGTTGAATCATAAAAGAAACAAAAATGTCAAACGTATCCGTGGATCCATATTGATGTCAAACACAGGGCGGGTGGAATCCTTTATCTTTTATCAAAAGGGCCCTCTTTCAACCATTGAGACGAGAAAAACAAGATTTGCGGTTGAATTGTTGTTAAATAAAAATGACTGTATACGTGTATAAATATTTGGATCTCTAGCTGAGATGGTTTCTATTTAATGAGAAAGATAAGTACATCATAAAGCAATAAAAGTTTTTAATTGCAAAAATATTAAAAATTTACTTTCTTCTACATAGTTTATTTCCCTTAAAAACTCATCTTCAAAATTTTTGCTCTTCTTTTAAATGTGTAATCAATTGGACTACCATTTTTTTATCTGTTGTTCAGCAGACAGGCAAACGGCCCACCCGATAGCAATCACCGCCGCCTGTGAATGTTTCCAATGTTAGAGTATTACCAACCCACTTCCAGCCTTGAAGAAATTTTATAATACATTTTTAGAAAACCCCATATCGTATTGCAATGGGAACACCTCAGCCAGCAGCCCATTACCGGAGCGTGCGTAACACGAAAGTTCTCTAGAACAGTTTCGTACAAGAGGTTCCAGGAAATAGGGAGGAACACCCAGTCAATGGCGGGCAATGCAGTGGTAGAAAGATTAAGAAAACACCATTCTAAAGGGTTACTAATGTAATATATGTTTAAACTTAACATATACATAAATCGTTAATTAGTTAGTGTAATCAACGATCAAAGCAAGTATCATTAACAGGAGTGTTTATTGAAAGCCCATTGGCGAGAGTCGACATAATACAAACAAGGTAACAGATTATTAGGATAATAACCTTCGAGGAGCTACAATTAGAACTCAAGTACGTCTTCAATATATATAATAAGAAGAATACACGCGACATATTTCGTGAATTATACCAGCAGCTGAATCAGTTAAAAGCAACATGTTTTTTCTTAATTTAATAATCAAATTCACAGGTTTTATGTTTATAAAGTAACAGCATAAAAAAGCTTAGGTTTGCATAATGATATCTTAGATGTATGCACCTTTTAATCTGTTCATAAAAATATATGAATCAGCACATCGAAGTTTAAAACTCTTTAGTCAAATTCACATAACTAGCAGGTGAGGTTCTCGTAAGCCCCGAAGATCTTTGGTTCAACTATATACTTCAAATCTTTATAAAACAATACCTTTATAAAATATATTGTACGCCTTAAAAAGGCAAACTGTTGATATAAAATGTACTAACCAATTTAAACCATATAATGTACAGAGTTCTGACAATAAATAAATAAATCTTTATACAATATGATGGTAAATTATAACCAAGTCATCCACATGTCTACTATGCTTAAATTCGTATTTATTCTTATATTAAATCATTCCAGTACATACTATTTGTATTTAAAGCCACTAAACCGTTCTTGAGCGCATAAAAACCATAACAGGTTGTAATAACCGGATATTTCAACCACAAGTAAAGCACAGTAAGCCGAGTGAGGGCTAATTTCAACCGAGTTGGGTAGGAAAGAAAATAAGCGACGCGGTTTATGAGTCCGCTATCGTGAATAAGCACTTTTGATGTAGAAACTAATTGAACACTGCATTCTATGTATATTTTACAATGAAATAATTAAACTCGTTATAGCTATATAATTCGAGGCCGCGTGGTCTCAGGCGTAAAAGACGACTAAAGGCACTATGGTAGTCTTTAAGCACCGAAAGCTAAGTTCACAGAAAGAAAATAAAGAGTATAGTTCAGTTTAGTTATTTGGGAGGGGGGTACAAGTTTTTAAAATAGAGTATACTGTCTAGTTTGGAAATTAGGGCTCATTCAGTAAATGTAATGGTTATTATAAACATCACATTTACTAGCTGACGGGAGGGGACAGGCGATAGTGCCCCACCAAAAACAAAATTTACGCATATTTAATATATTTTATTCAGCTTCTTGCACAGGATAAAGAAATTTCGCTAGGACATCGAAGCTTGATGATTTTGCGGCAACTTACCTCCGCTCAAAATGGTAATTTTCTTATACAACCAGGATGAAATGTAAGCAAAAATTATTAAGAAATCATAAAATAGTAATGATAACCGTTTCAATATGATAACATTATGACATGTATATATAGATATAACTATATGATTCCAGTATCTTAGAGCTAAGGCACGTTAAAAAAAACTACTGTTTACGAAAATAATATGATCAATTCAAATTACCAAAATAAATAAATTAAAATGTCAATCATGAATATAAACATACAAAAAAATTCAATTTAGAAATAATAATAAATGTATCAATATACAACAACGAATTTGCGTATACACGAAATTCAAACAAAAACACCCCGAAACCATTTATGACAAAACATTCGATATATTTCAGCCACCGGATCCCCGATAAGCTGAAAGACCTTCATAAAAAAACATTTAACAAAAACACTTCTCGCCGAATATGAAAGTTTCGAAGGTATCCCAAAGCGTTAACTGAATAAAAAACTCATAACACCCCGCGTACAAGTGAGAAGTTTTTAATGTATAAACCGGTATCCATTATGTGCTGAAGTTTTTGAGGGCTGTATTGAACGAGCGACAGACCGTTATTTCGTTATGGGTTGTACTTTCATTTTCAATAATTTATTAGTTTTTTTTTGTACATGAGACTGACAAGCGAGATGGTTTCCTTTGTATCCTGTGCTCACGCAATACTTCTGTCATCCAAACATGGAATGTCTAAAATGAATGATATGAGTCAGATACGTTGCCAATCTAGAAGGAATTTTCATACACTTGATTTAATATTGACTTCGTTTTCGAAATCCACTTACTTAAAAGTGTGGCTAGGAATATTTGGTTTCTCTCTTGATGCCCGTCTTAAAGCGGTTCCACTCTTCTTCCTGTCTATCCTACATTATATCAGCATAACATGTTCTCTCCTTTTTTTTTCTCGGAGGAAAACCCCTCCCTTAGGGTTCCCCCGGCACAAGGGGGACCGAGGGATATGTGGGACTCCGGGAAAGATGTCCGGCGATCCGACTACCCACTAAAAAACCCCGCTGTTCTCCTATCGCCTACGCCCGGGCCTACGGATATGTGGCCTGCCGATTTCGTGGCCCGGGCCGGCGCCGGCCCGCCCTTTCTCAAGGCGGGCCTCTTCTAAAGTGTTGACGCCAGGGGGTCAGGGTTACGTCCCCCCGGCTCTCTCCTGTGGACTCAAGGAGTTGAGGGTGGCCGCGGAAAAGCACGCGGCCCTCTCCCTCGCGGCAATAGTGCAGGCGGCGGATTCTCCCCCGAGGGGCCGCCCACGACCGCTTTTTACGGCGGCCGGAGGTCATTGCTTGCCCTCCAGCGCCGACGACGTGGCCTGCGTTGGCAGGAGTTGACTCCCGCTCCCGCTCCCGCTCCATCGCCTCCTTTGCGGACATTACTGCCTCGCAAAAGGAGGCGACGGCCGTCCATCCAGGATCACCCCCGACCATAGACAGAACCAGGGCCGGGAGCGACAGGTCCGCGGCCAATTCCGGACGGGACTCGCATCCCCGCTGTGTGCTAGTCAGGCGTGGGTACGACTACCAGACGACACTTCAGAAAAGCCAGGGAGTCGCCTAATGTCGTAGCCGGCCCAGTAAGACCAACCGACAGCGAGGATGCGATTCCCGCCCCGGGAACACTCTCTTTGCAGGCGCAGTCGAAATAGGTATGGTTTCGACTACCAAATCAGGACCCGGGGCAGAACCCGGGACCCCAATCAGTATTCGCAACCATCCCATCGGAGACCACGCCACGAACAGAGAGTGAAGTTGGAAAGGATGTAGGAGGTAGACGGGAAGAAAGGTAGGACTCTGTCGCCTCGGACGGAGAGGGGAGTGAGGCGACGGATGCTCCGGCACATGTTCTCTCCTTCCACTATCTCTATTAGCCGTCATGTCAACATTCACGCGCTTTTTTGCCATATCGTATTTTACGCAATCCACCCATCTTTTTTTGGTTTAACTCTACTCCTGTTGTTGCGTACTTAGCGCAATCAATTTACCGCGAATATTTCTTAGTATCGAGTTGATCGTCTCTAAGCAAATGTATTGCCACCCCTCTTCTACGACGACGCTGCCATCTCTCGTTTCGATACATTTTCAAAAATATACGCTGCGGACGCGTCGCATCGATCTCCGTTGTTTTTTCGCAATATTTACATACATTAACTAGCGCAATCGAAAGTAGTTCGGGCCAGTGCTTCCTACAGTCATACTAGAAGAGCTCCAGCAGCACGAAGACAAGAGGTAAGTGGTAGTGCATTTGTGGTGCTAAGATTCGCCTCCCAATACCGAACATATTTTTGGTCCATTCGAACCGGATTACGAATGAAATTGATTGTGCTAGTATTACAACTTTTCAATATTCCTGTTCATTTATGCATATTTTCATAATTAAAAGCTAATTAATTTATTTCAAATTGTACTAAGAACTATTTTTTCCAAAAACTACCTACTTCATAATTTCGTATCAATATCGTTCACGACGATTGCAAATTGCTCTGCACGGATAAAGGCGGTCGCACACAGCGCGAGGTGTTAAAAAAGAAATTCATTAAGAATATCAATAAAGAATTATAATTAACGCTTTCCATTTAACCTTTCATATATATTTAATACACTCTTTAGTCAAAATCAATATTAAATAAAATATTAGTGTATTTACTCTTGTAAAAGTATATAAACATTGCAAATTTGCATTTTTTTTCTTACTCCGTTTTATTTAATATACAGTTTAATTTAGTTTTGTCAAATTTAAGCATGTTCCTTAATTTTATTTTCTTTTATTTTTAAAATTTAAACAATTGTCGACCGTTTAATAAAATTAGTTCAGTGTGCTCCTAACCTATTTTATAATTAAGTAGGTCACCGTCACTGTTTCTCATTATTTCTTAAACGTTTATTTTACATTATTTGCTTACGACTACATTACTATTTACTTACTTTTATATTCAAACTTACCTTTTTATATTATTTACTATTTAAAAAATGTCGCTTTCCGAAAAAGAGTACACAGAAAAAGAACAATTGTTGTTCGAAAGAGAAATACTGATGGGCAACATTAAAAAAATGTTAGATTATTCCACGAAAAGTGAGGTTCAGTTTAGGTGCAGGCTTCGAGAGCTAGCTTCATGTAAGAAAGAATTCATTAAAGCTCAGACTAAACTAGAAAAATTGTTAGTGAAAGAAAAAACATTTAACAAAGATGAACAATACGCGATTCGCGAACAATTTGACGATATGTTTTATGAGGTTCAAGCCGCGTCGGACTTATTGAAGTCACGGAGTCGACACAGTGAGCCCAATATACACTCTCCTCTAACACGTTCTTCCCATTTCCGTATGTTACCGTTACCACCTTTGCAATTACCTTGTTTCGACGGAAATCCAACTGAATGGCACAGCTTTTATGATCTATTTAAGTCTTTAATTACTGACAACGAACAATTATCCGACGTAGAACGGTTTAGGTATTTATTATTATCTTTAAGAGATGAACCGTATAACTTAATCAAATCATTACCGGTCACTAATGAAAATTACGAAAATGCAATAAAAATCCTAATAAACCGCTACGACAACAAACGAATTGTGGCATCTAAACACTTGGATCGCATTATTGACCTCGAGCCATTGAACAGTAAGAAATTACATGATAGTTTGCGTAATTTAATCAACATATATTTCGAAAATGTAACCGCTCTTAAATCCTTAGGCTTTCCTATAAAACATTGGGATTTTTTTCTACTAAACATCTTACTACGGAAAATTACAGATGATATTAGAAGCCGTTTCGAAACATCACTTTCTTCGCCTAGTGATGTACCTTCCGTTGGCGAGTTACTCGATTTTCTTGAAAAGGAACTAACAGCCTTTGAAGTGATGTCCAGCGCCGGCAAAATACTCTCTCAACGAGAGACAACGCTTTCAATTCAGCCTCAATCGCGGCGTCGTTTTCCTCTTTCGCGTTCACTTACCGAGACTCCGCGTTTTACTTCTTCCACCCCTAAATCCTTTAATGTTCATGCCGCGACTGCTAATAAGCTGGAGTGCGACAGCTCCTCCGTTGCAGGTCCTTCACAATTCTACAACCGCACTAGGAAATGTTTTTATTGTCAGTCAACGTCCCATCCACTATACAGATGTGACAATTTTAACCAACTGGATTTAGAGGAACGTAAAAAAATCATTTCATCGAATAATATCTGTTATAATTGCTTATCTGTGGGACATCGAGTGATAAATTGTAATTCTAAATTTTCATGTCGGAGTTGTGCACAGAGACATCATTCAACTTTACACGAAGATGACCCAAAGGTTACATTTCGAACTGCTTCTCCGGTAAATGCCAGTTGTAACAAAGTGTCTCTGGCGCCATCTGTCCGAAGTTCTCCAAATGATACTGTCCCCGATAAACAAGAAAATTGCACAGTCCTCTTAACTACAGCATTGGTCAAACTAAGACCAACCGGCAACGAACCCTATGTTCCACAAGCGATCCGTGCACTCATAGATCAGGGTAGTCAAGCCACTCTTATTTCCGAGTCGTGCGTCCAACGCTTAAGACTACCGAGATTTCATGTTAACCCTAGCATGTCCGTTTCAGGCATAAGCGATACCAAAGCAACTCCTCGTGGAAAGACGTTATGTGAAGTTACTCCTCACGATAGGCCTGATCCCAAACTTTATATAGAGGCTTTGATTATTCCTACAATAACAAATTACGTGCCCATTGTTCCCCATACTTTTGAAAGCATTTCTCATTTAAAGGATATTCCTTTGGCGGATCCAGAATTACGTTCTGCACGTCCTATTGAACTCCTCATAGGCTCAGATTATAGTGACAGAATATTGCTTCATGATAATATTATAGGCCCGCAAGGTACACCCGTGGCCATGAATAGCATTTTCGGCTATTTATTGAATGGTAAAATATCAAATTCTGGTCATCGTAATTTCTCCGTAAATTTAAGTACTTATAATTTGGATATGCAACTTCAGCGCTTTTGGGAAGTGGAAGCTATCTCTGAAGAAAGATCTCTTTCGAGGGAGGAGGAGATTTGCGAAGCTATGTTTTCCAAATCATGTACACGAGACGACTCTGGCCAATACACGGTAGCTCTTCCTTTTAAAAATAGTGTTATTACTTTGGGTGAATCTAGAAATATTGCGCTTACTCGCTTGCTACAACTAGAAAAACGTTTCAAAATGAATCCTTCCTTGCATGCGGAATACTGTAGGTGTTTGCAAGAATATTTAGACTATGGACACATGGAACCGGTTTCGCCTGACGTGGCTAACAATTCCTATTATATTCCGCATCACGCTGTCATTAAATCTTCTAGTTTAACTACAAAGGTCAGAGTTGTTTTTAATGCCTCCTCCAAATCGGCGAATGGGGTTTCCTTAAATGACAATTTACTTACTGGTCCTAAATTGCATAAAGACCTCTGTGATGTTTTATTAAAATTTCGGCTTCACAAGATAGTATTCACAGCAGACATTAAAATGATGTATCGTTTTATCAAAATTCGTGCCGAGGATCGCGACTTTCAAAGAATCCTCTGGCGCTTTTCACCTGAGGAGCCTGTGCAGGATTTTCGTCTCTGTACTGTAACTTTTGGTGTAGCCTCTGCGCCATATCTTGCGCTACGTACACTTCGTCAACTTGCAATCGACGAAGCTTCAAAGTTTCCTCTCGCTTCAGAAGTTTTATTAAATGATGTGTATGTCGATGACATAATCACGGGTTCCGATAGTCTCGATGAGGCTGTTTTACTTCAAAAGCAGCTTCAAGAATTATGCCTTTCAGGTACTTTCCAACTACGCAAATGGTCGAGCAATAATTCTGCTTTTCTTAACACCATAAATGACAACAGTCCCACTGATGATGACACAATGATTCTATCCGCTCTAAATGAGGGTTTGTCTGTTGAGGTGTTGGGGTTACAGTGGAATCCTAAATACGATACTTTTCATTATGATTTCACGTCTCCAATTATAACTTGTTCCAAACGAAATATTCTTTCTGAAATTGCAAAGATATTTGATCCTTTGGGATTTCTTAGTCCTATTACAATTTTCGCTAAGCATTTGATTCAACTTTTATGGATTTCAGGCATAGATTGGGATGAGACTCCGCCTCAACCCATCTGTGATCAATGGGTTCAATTTGTTTCCGAATTACCATTACTTACAAATTTAAAACTTCCTCGGTATATTTTTGCTAACAAGACGAATGTTCAAATACATGGATTTGCAGATGCCTCCGAAAAGGCATACGCGGCCTCGGTTTACATTCGTGTTACTGATGAACTTGACCATGTATCCGTCAATCTGGTTTTCGCTAAAACTAAGGTTGCACCGTTAAAAAAGCTGTCCTTGCCGCGATTGGAGCTTTTGGCGGCCGCTCTTCTTACAAAATTACTAGACAAGGTTAATCTTCTTTACCAATCATACGTCCAAATTGAAAATATATACGCATGGAGTGATTCTTCGATTACATTGGCATGGATTCGCTCGTGCTCTCATGAGTGGAAAACATTTGTTTCTAATCGAGTCAGTTTGATCACTGGTACTATTCCCGCATCACACTGGAGACATATTCGTTCTGAAGACAATCCAGCTGATTGTGCATCTCGGGGTATTCTCCCATCAAAATTGGATCACGACGTATGGTTTCATGGTCCAGTTTGGTTGACTAAATGTGAAATGATGTGGCCGGTTTCAAAAGTCGATTTCACTACTGACGAGGAGCGACGTAAGATTGTACATGTGACACAAAAGTCCAATTCTGGGGATTTTTCATTTTTGGAAAAATTTTCTTCATTTCCCAAGGTCCTTCGAGTTATGTCGTATATCTTTAGATTTTATTTTAAATGTAAAAAGATTAAATTTTACGAGTCAAAAATCATAACAGTACCGGAGTTAAAATTTTGTCATGACAGATTAATTTTGGTTGTTCAACGTGAGAATTTTGCCGATATGATTAATCTGGTGAATTCAAATCGAAACTGCCCGAAAACAATGCAAAGACTACAGCCTTTCATTGATAGCAATGGCTTGCTTCGAGTCGGTGGCAGGATTCAAAGATCCAACATTTCTTACGATGCCAAGCATCAGATATTACTTCCTGCTAAACATCATTTAACAGATTTAATAATTGATTACAATCATAAAATTAATTTACACGTTGGTCCACAGACTCTTCAATACATACTTTCTCAAACTTATTGGATCCTATCAGCTCGGAAAGCGATCCGTTCCCGCACTTTTCGATGCATAAAATGTTTTCGTGCCCGTCCAATTGCTTCGCAGCCTTCAATGGCTCCGATGCCCGCGTCAAGAGTAATTGAAAGTCGTCCGTTTCTTCATGTCGGAGTAGATTTTGCAGGTCCTTTTGATACAAAGCGAGATTATCAAAGAAATGCAACGTATTTCAAATCTTACGTGTGTATATTTATATGTATGTCGACTAAAGCTATACATTTGGAGTTAGTTAAGGATTTGTCTACTGAGTCCTTTTTGAATGCCTTACGTAGATTCGTTTCTCGCCGTGGACTGTGTTCGGATATATATACAGACTGTGGACGTAATTTCGTTGGCTGTAATCGTTATTTGAGGGATTTATGCAATTTTCTAGAAAGTGAATCAGTCAAACTCAGTATACAGGATTTTTTTATCTCTAAACATATCAACTGGCATTTCAATCCTCCATATGCCAGTCATTTTGGCGGAATTTGGGAAGCAGCTGTGAAATCAATGAAATCACATCTATACAGAGTCATTGGCACTCGCCCTTTGACATATGACGAATTTCACACAATACTTTGTCAAATTGAATCTATTCTAAATTCTCGCCCTTTAAGTGCGCTTAGCGCTGATCCAAGTGATCCATTACCTTTAACACCAGCTCATTTTCTGGTAGGGTCTCCGCTGACGGCTATTCCAGAATATGACTATTTAATTGAGCTACCTAATCATTTAAAGCGCTGGCAAGTGATTCAACAAGCTGTTCAACATTTCTGGCAACGGTGGAGTGTTGAATATTTGTCTACACTGCAATCTCGTTCGAAATGGTTTCACAACAATAAATTGTCGCAAACGCCGGCACCCCTCACTGAGGGCTCTGTAGTTGTAGTGAAAAACGACAAACTTCCTCCCTTGCAGTGGCAACTTGCAATCGTACATAAACTGCACCCAGGTTTCGATAATATTACTCGCGTCGTTACTCTCCGTGTGGGCCAGTCTTTCTTCAAAAGACCAGTGATTAAAGTTTGCCCTTTACCAATTGCACAATAGCGTTCTTAATACAATTTTTTTCAAATTATCCATTTTATTTCAATTATTCAGTTAAAGTTGCTTCCTTATACAAAGTATTATTACAAATTAAATTTCGTTAGCATTTCTCCACATCTATCTTTGTTCAATATATTTTATTTTCTGTTTTAATTATTTTAGTTTCTAGTATTTTCCTATTATTTTCCTTTAAAACCATAACCGGTTTTAACGCCGGCACTATGTTGCGTACTTAGCGCAATCAATTTACCGCGAATATTTCTTAGTATCGAGTTGATCGTCTCTAAGCAAATGTATTGCCACCCCTCTTCTACGACGACGCTGCCATCTCTCGTTTCGATACATTTTCAAAAATATACGCTGCGGACGCGTCGCATCGATCTCCGTTGTTTTTTCGCAATATTTACATACATTAACTAGCGCAATCGAAAGTAGTTCGGGCCAGTGCTTCCTACAGTCATACTAGAAGAGCTCCAGCAGCACGAAGACAAGAGGTAAGTGGTAGTGCATTTGTGGTGCTAAGATTCGCCTCCCAATACCGAACACCTGTATCCATCCACCCTCATTTCTATCATTTTCATTATATGGCATTATTCCCTGCGCATTACATGGCCAAACCACGCTAGTCTGTTACTTTTAAGTTTCTCAATAACTGACGCTACTTTCACACTTCCTCTAATATACTCATTTCAAATTTATTCCTTTTTGTAACTCCACACATCCATCTCAGCATTTTCATCTCCGCGGCATGTAACAAACATCCTTTCATTCCTCCCCTTTGTGGCCCAACATTCCGATCCAAACAATACGACAGGCCTTATTACGGATTTATAAATTTTACCTTTGAGTTCCACTGTGCTTAGTAAAAGCTTTAAAATGATACTTATACTTTGTGTCAAAAAATATTAATTTCAAGGTCCCGTATTCGAATCCCACGGGGGCATGCACCGCTTAGGCAGTTTTTCTCGTCTAGTGAGCATATTATAGCATAATTACCATGAACCAACGGTGAACGGTAAGGGTCGTAAGGACACCTGTACATATACCGAGATCACCGGCACCCGCCAATTCGCCTTGGTCGAGCGTGGTGGGTATACCGTCCGTTACTTCTAGGGGGAGGCCCAAGCCCAGCAGTGGGACGACATGGGCTGTTATTATTATAAACCATAATATACTTATCCGTGCAGGGACGGAGAAAGAATACTGACCTCTGCGGCCGGGGTCGACCTGTCGTAAAAGGCGACAAAGCAACTCACCCTAGCTACGTGGTACGGTTCCAAGCCAGTCTGGATGGCGACCACCTTTGCTCCTAAGTATGCCGCCATAATAACCTTGTGTTGTGTTCCGGCATTAGTGACCCAAGTTCCTGTATAGTCCTCAGACATACTGCGTGATTTGCGATCATAGCGTGACCCGGCAAACTTGGGAGGAATCGATAGCCAAGTTTATGAACGCTTTAAATTTTCAATTGAATTGAGGCTCCGTATTGGATTTCACGCTTACATTATGGAATATAAGATATTGCGAATTCCGCAATATTAGGGTCGAGTTACAACCGAGTACCGAATAATGTATGTAGTAATTTGGCTCAAGACATATTACTAAAAACTGCAATATTATATTATTGCTAAATTTAATTGCAGTTGACTCCGCTCTCGAAAGCAAAAAACAGGTAAATTATTTACATAAGATTCTTAAAGCTTCTCCTTTAAATGCCAGCGTCAAACCACCTATGTGCTACTCCCGCTTCGCACGACATTAAACTATACACACACACACACACAAAATAACACAGAATTAACAAAATGTTAATTTATAATACAAGAATGCGACTATAATGAATAAAACGCAAACATTGTTATCATGGCACATCCCTAAAATGCGAAGCTCTAAAATTACGCAATTACCCAAATTCTGTCGCATGCAATGCGCGTGACAATTGACAAAACGCAAGTCGTCACGCGAACTGTCACTAACGCATTAGGGTCTTTCAGTGTGAAGGAACCACGTGACGTGTGTTCGCGGCAAATAGACGATTTGGCTGACGTGGTTTTTTAGATATTTATTGTCATATTTATCCGATTTACAGAATATCTCCGTGCAGGGGCGGAGTAAGAATACTAACCCATGCGACCGGGATCGAGGTGTCGAAAAGGCGACAAAACATCCCTAGGTACATAGATAAACGTAGCGTAGGACGCCCGATGGAGCGATGACCTAAGTAAGGTGGAGTGCTGGTCGGTGCTGGATGCGAAAAGCAAAGGGCCGGGATTTGTGGCGCAAACTTGGGGAGGCCTACATCCAACAGTGGAAAACGAACGGCTGACAAAGATGAAGATATTAATTCATTATATACCTTCGCAAGGATACCGTCAATTTATAAAATTGCGACAAATATTTTGTAACAAATACATATAGTACTCTACAGAAATGTATGAAGAATTGTTTCAAATTTTTTAAGTTTAAGCTTTTTAAGTTTTACGACTGGTCTAAATTCCTTTTTCTCTGAAGAAAAGTAAATATTTGTGTACATTGATACGCAACCTTATCTACGCACTTCGAATGATTTATTGACATAACTTTCTAAAACAATTCGAACAACAAGTGTATTATTCTCCTGTCACAAAAATAAGTTATAAAGAGAAACTTAAGAACCTATATAAACACGTTCAAAATAATAAACTGTATTGACAATCACTTAGTAAAACTGTTATAGTTACATCTCGAATTACACCAGGGCACAACGAGGTATCCAAAAAATGTTAGTAAATGTATGAAATTTGTATGCGAACCAGTTCGGTCGGCACTTCGAAAGGCAATATTCGAAATTGATATTACAAGTAGACAGTATTTGACACGGCAGCCGAGCTCGCACGTGACGTTTATAGAGCTATTTTTATCCAACCTTAAATATACATTAGTGACTTGTATTTTTCATCATTTTATGCACCTTATTTTATAGAGTATGTATATAGAGATGAGAACGATTCATTAAACGCATTTTGTTTTTTCGACTAATACTACTAAAAGTCTAAACAAAGTTCTTTATAAAGTTTAAAATAATTCGTTTTAAATAATTTATTCACAGAAGCTTTATAAACATACAAATTACAAACAAGTAACCTTGAGCAGAAGATATTTGTATATACGATTAATTTTTGTTCCGTATGAAGATTAAACCACAGGCCGTTTTAACCCATAGTCTGGTGACTAATAATTGCGATCGTGGTGTTGATGAGATCTCCAACATTTTTTTTTTCATAATCACAACATTATAAAAACTACCAGAAACCTGGACACAAGTATTATAGAACGATTCAGCAATTCTATTAACAATAAATAAAGATTATTTTAGTAGACCACTAGGAAACTGGTCGAATAATTCGATCACAACAAAATAAGGTAAAACCTACCAAAAAGTTCGTAATAGTATTACAGAAATGTATCCTGTTACCCGAATATCCATAGCCCTAATGCACAACTAGGGTTGAACTATTTCAAAAATACACTTATAATGTTCATATATCTTCTTTATTTGGCAGTTCGCTATTATTAAAAGTAAAAAATTCAATTAAAAGTTAAAAAAATAAACTTAAAATATGTTTTACACTTTCAAATTGTGTAACCAAAGTAAATCTTAGAAAAGCTCGACACAAAATTAAATTAAGATAAATGGATAATAAATTTATAGCTGCTGACGCGATGATTCCAAGGTTTTCAACACGCTCCTTAGAAGGCATTTAGCATCTGTTTGTTGTTAATATATGTATAGTAGATTTAAAAATTCTTAAAGTTATTTGAAAAATGGTGTGAAAATTATTGTATCTATAGGGCACTGTTTCTATCGTAAATATTTTCGTTTATCTCTATTGTAGATATTCGTATAAATCATATAAATCATTGTCGTTTCAAATTTTTTATTGTTTGTTTTAATATTTTTTTTGTAGTGCTGTAAATCATAAAAAAGTATTTTAATAAGAATTATACAAAACGGAGGCAAAACAAAAGGAAGCAGTTTAGGGGTAAATCTTATTTGTTTCATATTAGTGTGAAAAATCCACTTCATTTTCTTCGCTTGTATTGGTAATTTATTTTGTCACATATGTATACATGTTCCAACCCTACATACTCGTTGTTTAAGTACCGTACAATAAATACATTACGGTCATGTCCGCGCTGTAGATCGGAAGCGCAGGTGGCCAATAGATGGTGCGTTTAAAGTGAACAGTTTCGTTCGCAGGAACACGTGTGTTCACAGTGGATATGTTTTACTACTATTTAGTACACTAATTGTGACTATTATACAACTTTATCATTTAAACACCGTTTCCTCTCAATACATATATAAGTATATATTTCGATGTCTCTGTCAGCTGTAGGTTGCTAAGTATAGACTGAGTATTGATAATGTCCTTCCGTGACTTCCGAATGGACATCAACGCAGAATTATTAATTACTTTCCCTTGTTTTATGAGCGGAGATCCCCAAGAATTACTTAGTCCATGTCTGGCGTAACTTTTGATTTTTATAACGCTTATAGATCAATTGATATCGCTATGTATATAAATGCAAACATTAATATGTAAGCTAAAAACAACCAAAATTTAATTAAAACCGTATAAATTCCAAATAAATAAATATCAAACATAAACAAGGATGTAGAGCATTTAATAAACTGGAGCATAATCGAGACAAAGAGTCCAAAAGGGAAACAATTACATGGGACAAAGCGGTATTATTTTGCCAATAAAGTGTGAGGGGCCAGAGATCGTATCGCCGACGGATATCCATAGAACGAGGTGTTTTATTGGGCACCGATCCGGGTCTGTAGTCAAATAAACTAGAGCTGTGTGCTGTAAAAGACACGAGATGCAATTAATTAAATTTTGCATACAATTAAGATTAAGTAAGTTTGTTTCCGTGCCTTATTGGACTCGAACCGACATAATCCAAACGAGTGATACGAGTTATATACGTAGCCGCGCGCGTCGACCCAATTTCGTTAAATACCTACAAATAAAATGCTCAGGCATGCTTTAAGAAGTTGTCATATTGATCTAACTTATAGAAGTAGGTAGAATATTAATTTTATAAGTAGAATAAGATGGGAAATCATATTTTATGGAGTATAATATCTTATCTTATCTATATCTTCTATCCGTGCAGGGGCGGAGAAAGAATACTGACCTCTGCGGCCGGGGTCGGCCTGTCGTAAAAGGCGACAAAACAACCCACCCTAGCTACGTGGTAGGCCCCAAGCCCGTCTGGATGGCGACCACGTTAGTTGGCAAGTTCCTGTGTCCTTATGGGACAGCAGCGTGTTCACGGTGCCACTGGCGTTGCAAATACCCATAGGCGACGGTAAATGCTATATTCTAAACGGGCCGTCAGCCTGAAAAATGTACCTCAACTCAATCCACAACGACGACCTATGTGGTGAATAGTTCTAACCGTAGTTTGTTCCAGTTCACCAACTTTGATGTTCCAGGTTTAATTCTCTGCGGGACGAATTCAGAAACGACCTTTCCAGTATTTACTCAAGTTATGGTCATCTCGAGATCAACCACCGCTAACTTTACTTAAATATTCACCATAATCATGAATTGTTTATCTTGTGAGAAATACACAATATAACAATGTTCACTAAAATAATTAAAAAAAAACAAGTCCATCTAAAGAAAATAATTAGAAATATTTTATTGATAAAATAGTGCGAATAATCAACCAGAATAGGTGGTAATTAATTAAGCAATGTATTAAGTTAATTATTACAATAAACAATATAAGTTCCTAAATTACAATGAATATTTAATAATAATCTTTTTTTACATTTCAATAATTACCTTCAAAATCTTTTATTATAAATGTAACATTAGTACTGGACAAGTCTGTTTATCCGTGCAGGGGCGGAGAAAGAATGCTGAACTCTGCGGCCGGGGTCGGCCTGTCGTAAAAGGCGACAAAACAACCCACCCTAGTGGTAGGACCCCAAGCCCGTCGGGATGGCGACCACCTTTGGTCTTAAGTATGCCGTCATAATAACTTTGTGTTGTGTTCCGGCATCAGTGACCCAAGTTCCTGTACCCTTATGGGACAGCAGCGTGTTCGCGATGCCACTGGCGTTGCTAATACCTATAGGTGACGGTAACTGCTAAATTCTAAGTGGGCCGTTAGCCTGTCTGCTTCTTCTGTTCTAAAGCAATTAAAAAATGTGTTTTAAATTTCGATATCTCTCCAACCAACACCCGAAAGCACCGGTACAGGTGAAAATAAATGGCACCATAAATAATGTAGCTTATATAATACTAGCTGTGCCCGCGACTCCCTCCGCGTGGAATAATGACTTTGGGCAGCATTTTTTGGATATATCTTATGGTTAATTTTGTATTACAAACCCTATAAACCCTAAAATAAATGAAATAATCAAACTACGTTCGAACCTACAAAGTCCAGCCTAAGCTGAACCCTATTTTATATGATTGGTGATATAAATCTGAGGTAAACTTAAATTGGATTATAAAATCCGAAACTGATCACTTTTAACTAACCATTTAATTTAACCATTATAAAATAAAAGTAGCCTAAGTTACTCCTTGTTACATCAGCTATCTGCCAGTGAAAGTCCTGTCAAAATCGGTCCAGCCGTTTCAGAGATTAGCCGAAACAAACAGACAGACAGGCAAACGGACAGACAAAAATTTAAAAAAATGTGGTTTTGGTATATGTACCGTGTATACGTCCGAATGCACTTAGTAAAAAGCGGTTATTTTAATATTACCAACAGACCCTCCAATTTTATTTATTTGTATAGAAGACTCACTTTCGCGGGAATTCATGTGTATTTGACATTATTTATAAAGAATGAAAGGTTGTTTATTAAAACGTGAATAGGTTTGAGTACAGTAGAATCCGTTTATTATGACTCCGCCCATATTGACCAACCGCTTAGTATTAAGTGATTACACAGCGAATTTTGGTTTTCATATAAAATTCTTTATAACAAAGTCTGATATAATGACTTCGCTTATGACATGTCGCATATTATGGCCCATTTTTAATCAATTAAAACAAGCTAACTAAGCTAATGATCAACACGTAAGTGATGGCGAAGTCGAGGATGGATAATTAGTTACCGCAGAAGAGGCATTAATAGCTGCAGAATTATTATCACGATTTGCTTATAGCAGTATTGAAAATAATAATTTGTCCATAACGATGTCTTATTTGCACAATATTATTAGAGACTGATATTATATTACAACATGGAAAAAAACGAAAACAGACAAACATTATTGATTTCTTATGTTAAAAAAATTAAGAAATATACATATAATGTACTTATTACGTAACATTTTTACATATTTTGATTTAATATGCTGTGTTTATCTCTATTAAAATAAATACATACATATATACCTAACAAAAACAAGAGATTGATCATTGTCAACAAAATTCTTTGTATGCCATCCGGATAGTAATGGTGTTTATTATCATTTCCCTTCCATGTATTTATAAACGGGTTACACTATAATTTGTTATTTATAAGGTAAACATATTTTTTTTAAAAAGATACTACTAGTATTTATGCAATTATTAGGTAATTTTTTATCGCAGATGTGGCCAAAAGTGAAGTCAAGAGAATTGGACACTTATTATAGAGGGAGAATAAATGGGATAGAACTTGTGTGAGCGACAAACGGGTTAGCGAATGTATCCTCCTAAAATAAAATATGGAATGAGACAAGGTGCGCGAGGAAGGTGATGAAAATCAGACTCACCAATCAAAACAAGTTCAAGTATAACAAATACACGGTATTTTAGATTGATGATACATTGTTCGACTTCGTCCAGTAGGGTGAGGTGAAAGAAACTTGGCTTCGTCGTATCACTACCGCGGGCAAAACTAATTCGATTTCTATGAAATAATCGGATCAACTCGTCCTACAGATAAAATAGATGTGGTTACATTTTTTAACAGTTTTTACAGAGCAAAATCCATTAAGAAAACCTAGTGATTCAGTATTTGTTGCCTTTTACGACGCCCTAGACACAAGTTCGAGCTAAATAAAATGCAAATTATACACTAATCCTATATCTTTAAACGAGCAATTCTTGTATATATATACTTATATAATTGGAATCTCGGAATCGGCTCCAACAATTTTAATGAAATTTAGTATACGGGGGGTTTGGGGGCGATAAATCGATCTAGCTAGGAATCATTTCTAGAAAATGTTATATTATTCGCTTTTTTTTTATTGTAAGAAAAATAACAAAAATGTGACTCTTCCTGACATCTATCGGCGAATAATAATACTATTTTTTTAATTGCTTTAACGACACAACACTAAAGCTATTCCAGCAGATGGCGTTGTTAAATAACAAGAAGTTAATGAGTGTTTGCTTTGAGGTTAGACTAAGAAAATAAATTGTTAATTTCCAAAAAACACAATTTATAAAAAAAAAATACCGAGCAAAGCTCGGTCATCCGCATATTTTTTATAAAAGGAAGAGTCAACATACAAATACAGTAGAGCAGTCTCTACTCTATCGGAACTTAAGTGACAGAAAATAGAAATAAGACAACATTGTTTGTTTATTTAAACTGGATCCCCACTTGAAATAAGTGGCTTTCCTTGTTTACTATTGTTTCTAATAGAATAACTATTTGAAACGAATTGCACTGTCGCTAAAACGAGTGCTGAAATGTAAGTCCGAAATAGTCTTTTAATACTTCAAGGTTTTTTCTTTATCGATACTAACTTACTAATTCAATTATCTCCGTGCAGGGGCGGAATAAGAATGCTAACCCCTGCAGCCGTGGACGGCCTGTCGTAAAAGACGACAAAACAACCTTAGCTACGTAGTAGGGCTCCAAGCCCGTCTGGATGGCAACCACTATGGTCTATAAGTATTCCTCCATAATAACCTTGGTTTGTGCTCCGGCATTAGTTGATGGTATAGGAACCTGGATCAGGTTCCTATACCATTATGGGACAGCAGTATGTTCGCGGTGCCCCTAGCGTCGCAAACATCCATAGGCGACGGTAACTGTTTACTATTAAATGGGCCGCCAGCCAGAGAGAAGCCAGAGAGAATATCTAGTACACATAACACAGCGCTCTCCTGCTGTCTACTTACTTATGGGACTAGATGGCGCTGTATAACTTGTCACAATATACAATTGCCCTATACCGGACTCGCTTGCACTGTAAATCAGGATGTTCCGATAAAATTCCACTGTGTTGGCAGCACTGTCGGAAACTTTAAGACAAGCGTGGCTACAAATCATCGTAAGTTGCAATTTCTGCACGATGCGGTCGAGTCATAAATACTGGCAAACGTTATTAGTTGCATAGTTGCTAAGGACGCAGTGGATTTTTCATTATGTGGTTGGGTTATAGGGAGAATAAGTTTACTCTTTTTGATACCAGCATTTCACAGAGTTCATACCAGATATTTAACAACACTACAATACGGGTAAAGTATACGAAAGAAAACATTAATCACAATTCTAGCAGGTCAAGCCGTATTTTGGCAAAAAGAATCATATTGTTATTATTTCGAAAGGTGGCTATGCTAGTTTATTCAACTTAATGAACCATTGTGATCGCCACATTTACTATAGCTCATTGGCAAAGCCTGCCTCGTTGATGTAACGAAGCAGTTTTTTTGACAAGAGCCGCTCGTATCTCATCCGGTTCCAGCATATATGCTTTCCTAGTATGAGATTGCGTTTATGCATCAGGGAACAGCAGTGGCACAGCAGGTGCAGAAGCGTTTCGTCTGCCTCGATACAGAATCTGCAGGCTTTGCTATCCCTGATCCTTATGATGCCGAGGTGCTTGTTTAGGCAACAGTGTCCGGTTAGCGCCGGCGTCAAGGTGCATAGCTGACTCCTGTTTAGTGCTAGTGCTTCGACCTCAAGTTTGCGGTTGTAGGCTTTTACTAGCACTTTGGAATGATTTAAGCCTAAAATTGTGTTCCAGCGCTTAAGAGACTCTCAGAGAATCATATTGTATACAGAAAGCAAAATGTTCAGCTAACTCCAAACATGAGTAATTGGTTCAGACTAAGACTAAAAATACAATAAACTATATTCCGAAGTATAACATTCAACACCTTTAAGATTCACTGTGGGTATATTATTCAATATAGAATTTGGGTTCCAATAAGATCACAGAGTCTTGCTATTAGAGGATGACAAAAGAATTGCTCCTTCTTCTGACTGAAGAGGATCAGGCAAAAGAGCCGCTTAGTTATATATATATATATATATATATATATGTGTGTGTGTGTGTGTGTGTGTGTGTGTGTGTGTGTGTGTGTATATATATATATATATATATATATATATATATATATATATATATATATATATATATATATATATATATATATATATATATATAGAAAAACATGCAAAGTTTTATCGGTATTCTATACCAGCCGGGCTTAAAAATGAGAGCTAGATACAGTAGACATACAAGGGGCTAACCTAATAGAAATGTTTATAAGATATATTTGTATATTACCAATTAAACCTAATTCATATCACATGTGAAAATCAATTTAGAACTCAAGGGAAAAGAAAACATTAACAAAGAAAATAAGGCGGCTAACTAATCTCCTTAATCTAATAGAAATAAGCGTCTTGTGGACACATCAAACACATGGTGAAATTAACAAATACCAACCAGAAATTGCACTTAATGTTACATACGGCTCTGAAAATTGGCGAACTTCAGAGCGAAAATGTTAATATGTATAATAGACAAAAACTGCATCTTAATTGTATATGTATATGCAAAACTTAATTTAACCTAGTTCTTGCAGTCGATTAGAACATCGCCTCAGCGGGCGAATATTATGAATCTATAGAAATAGAGACTGTAATGTAGACATACTCATACAAAATAGGTGTTGGATAAGAATGCCGAAGATAAGCTGGACAGGGAAAAGGACCAACGAGGAAATGATGATCATAGCGAAGAAAAAAAAGGAAAATCTTGAGAATTATTGAGAACAGATTCTGAGACAATTGATAGGACTCGACTATCCAATAAAAACTATCACAGAAGGGAGAATTTGAAGGAAAGCTAAAGATAAGGAGATCAATAGCACCCTACTCGCCTGTCAGCTCAATACCCTAGACTCAATCTAAAGGCGGGCAGTTCGTTTTGTTGACAATCCCATACTCACAGACGGTCTAGATACGCTTGGACTTCGGATAGACTTTACGTTTCTTTGCGTTTCTACCGTCTGTACAACGGGGAGTGTTCTGAGGCGCTGTTTAGAATGGTGGGCACCATCGTCGTCTTTCTACCACCGCACTGCCCATTTCTTGGAGCCTCTTTTTTCTTGTACATAACATTTCTCAAGAGCGGTACTCTCAGGATTTGGAATGAGCTTCCGGATGAGGTTTCGCGGGACGATATGGGATTCGTCAAAAAAACGTTATGAAATTTATTCGAGGTCGGCAGCGCGTTGGTATTGGTAATGATTCTGGTGTTGCAAAAGTCCATAGGCGACGGTGACCACCTGCCAGAGTGGGCCGTTTGCCTGTCTGCTGAACTCTAGCTATATATAAAAAAACATTATAGCGCAAGTAAAGGAAAGACTGGATCTCTTGTATCAACAAGTCAAGGAAAGAGCGCCTTGTAGAGACGAGAGCTCTTAAATAAATGATGATGATATCTAAAATTCATCGATACTTAAATCAAATACTACTTGTATTACATCGATATATTTTATAGTTAATTACATGCAAAAGTAAACACCCTAAAGTCAACATGGACCTCTTTTGAGTTAGGATCATAAATTAGAACATTAAAACAGCAATACGTTTAATGAATAAGAACAGTTACGACTTAAGAAAATATTACGTGAAGATTCGTTGAATAATCATAATAGCCAGACTAAAAATCAGTGTGTCTGCTGTAAATGTATTTTGAGAAGGAATAAATGAGTGACATGATTCGCATAGTTATCGACCATTACAATGATTCCGAATACCCCTAGAGGTAAATTCAATTCCCAAGTACTGCTAATGAAAAATATTCAGTCATGGACATCACTTAGTATGTGCCAGTTTCTGGTATTACATAAATCAATTACTCATGTGTATATAATAATCGGAGATGAATTTGTTTTGTTCATTAACAGTGCCAATGTCTCTTATTTAGAGATAGAATAAGACTGGCGGTAACCGGTTATCACCACCAACCGCAATCAGCTAGCCAAATATGCTACAAAAGCATCTGTTAAAGAACCTAAAGCAGCGTATTAGATTGTCATAAAAAATTAATTTAAAAAATTCAAATGTGATCAATTTCGGTCTGCAAGCAATGTTGCATTTTGCCTGCTACAGTGGAGCGTTAAGTTCTCAAATTGCGACCGCTTTCGAAACTAGCCATGCGCGGTTTGAATTCAGAACGCCCCGTTTCTTCGCTACCCACTAATTTGCTTTCGACACAAACTTTAAGAAGTTGACGAAAATGGGAGAATTTAGTTTCAAGTCTTGGCTTTGCGGATCCAAAGACACGACTATGCATGTTTAACGCATTATACTTGAGTGTTCATAACCCCAAATCATTTCCAATAAAAGTATCATTTTGAAAGTCAAACGGCTGGCTCTTTTTTAATAAATACAACCCAAGAGGATACAGTACTTTAAACGAATCTCTTAAGAACATAACTTAAATATTTGAAATTTTTTAAAGATTATCATCATCTCACATTTAAAAATAGTACTTATTAACTGTTATTACTTAGTACCTTGTTAACTGTTGTATTATAAAAAAAAATTATTTAACACATAATAATCGACACATCGTATGTAGTAAGTAGTTTACAAAGAGTTTTGAAAGAGAAAACTAACAGTATTACTACTCGTACTTTGCTGTCTAAGACGAATCTGCTGGTTACATACACCGGTGATATCAATTGTATATTGAAATATTATAATAATTGAACGAAATTTGAAGGTAATCGTGAGGAAACCATACAGGTTTCGTAACGGCCAGTATGCACATTGAGCTAGAAAAAAAACTGTCGCAGGGGTGCATGCCATCGTGAGAATTGAACCTCATGACCGTTGAGTTGTGGGCTGTGATACCGCTTGGCTACATCGTACATTTTACACGTACTTCGCCGCTTGCCTATCTAATAAGTTATCATGTCATAAATTATCGACTTGAAGATTTCCTTCAGCTTTCATCAAACATGATGATAGCATTACTTTTTCTAAAAGGAAGATCATAAAGTATAAAAAGCATATATACAGTCAAAGCTGCACGTGCCCACAAATCGTGCTCAAACCATGTAACAATAATATAATTTGCTACCATTCCTCACATAAAAATTTTAACAAACTATGTTTTCAGTCACTGTCTACTCTGTCCATCGGTAGCGAGACGTGACCGCTCACGGAATTATCTCGGGCTATTCGCGACTTATCCGTACAATCTGTACATCTTCTACGTTAAAAATTGAACTCTAACACTTCAGCAACATAGTTGGAAGTACATTTTCATTTTGCATGTGATGCAGGGACCAAGTAAAATTAAATTTTGCATGTTATATTAAGCTTTAAGCGCTTACATTTAAGGATGATAGTCGTTACAGAAATGGTTATCAAGAAGCAATGTCAAGAGTCATGGTAGCAGACAAACGTTGGCGTCTCTAGTCTTTGGTCCTGTCCGGACACGATGTCTAGTAGATTTATGTTTTCCATTATTGCTGTCCAAAAACAGTGATACATTTTCGTATATTGAATATAAGTCTGTTAGAAAAGCATATAAATTTTCAAGAGAAAATAAGTATTGTATTTTAAATTTCAAATACAATCACAAAATAGCGCTTAAAGAGAAACCTGGTAAGAAGCTGTTTTTCTATTTATGTTTCAATGTCTGATTATGAATCAGCTATGCAAATTTGTTATCACAAATTCAATTCGTCGTACGTCGGATATCACACTATATTAGTATTGGCCAACGGAAAATAAGCACCAAAAGCTCTATACTAGGAACCATGAATATTTTAAGTTAGTTTTAAGTATCTGTATGCAATAAAGAGTTTTCATCCATTCATTCATTCATGAATTCAAAGCGTATACCAAATAGTAGTGGTCAGCAGAAAGCAAATCTTCGAAACAGATGGTATGATAAAAACCACAATAGAATTCAATGTCAAAATTATGATGATCAATTCTTTCTAAGTAGTTTTTTTTTTGAAGCTACAGTCATGTGGCCCATAAGAAACTAAAAGTTCGCCACCCCATCACTTTACTTGGTATTCATCCAAGTTGTTGGTCGGTAGTCACGGGATTGGAACACAGGACATCGTCGGTTTTTTCTATAGTGGAGGGGTAACGCTTTGAGGTATTCTCTATGCTGAGGTGGAGTAAGAATGCTAAACCCTTCTTCCGGGGTCAGCCTGTCATAAAAGGCGACAAGACAACCCCTAGCTACGTGACAGGACCATAAAGCCCGTCTGGGTGACCACCACTTCTGATTTATAAGTATGCCGCCATAATAATAACATTGTGTTATGTTTCGCCATTAGTAACCGTAGCGTGATCGCGATGCCCCTAGCGTTGCAAACATCCCTATGCGACGGCAACTACTTACTTTTAAGTGGGCCGTCAGCAAGTCTACTGTTTCTCAACAATAAAAAGCGGCTATCGACTCCGAAAAATCTAATTTAGCAACATATATTTCATCTTTTATCTACAACGGCAAAAAATAGTTGCCACAGCAAAATATAGCTGGATTTCTGCCTAGAATTAACACTTAACAGTGCAAACGGAGTATGGAAGCAGAAAAGGCAGATGGCAAGAAAACGGAGAAGGAACGAAACGAAACAAAAATTTTTACTAATATTATGAATGGAAGTTTATTACTAACAATAAGTCTGGCTGGAATTTCATGAAATTTTAATCACATATAGATTGTATAATATATATGATAGCCTATATCCTATGCAGACTGCTGTCTGGCATGTGCCGTAGGCAATCATAGGTATATCCCGTAAGAATGTACATTTAACATCAAAATCATACTCACTTGAACAAGATCGCTAAAAACAGCTAATTTCAAATGAATTCGTGTTCCAAACTAGTGCTTACCGATAACACAGGCGTGAATCCACGTACGTGTCTCAAAGCGTTACACTTACACATGGTTATTATCAAAGTTTTGGTTAAAGGCCGACAATCTGCGTGACTTCGCACGATCTACTTATAAATCTCACGAGAAAATAATACGAGAACAAGCACGAAATTGCCAATAATCTTTGCGAAATTTTAGCATCGATCACATTCTGAATGTTGTTTGAGCGTTAAGAAAAAAAATTTGTATTGATTAATTATTGATTGATATTATTTAATAAGAAATATTCTATTATATGTGATTTTTTTTCGCATTATTAATTACGCGTAATTGCCCGCAAACAAGCATACTCAAATCATATAAATACATAACATGGTCAGTAGTAATATGATAACAGCTGAAACTCTTCACAATAATGAACTAATTACTCGTATTTTGTTAATCACTCTATTCCTAATCTAAACTTTTGAATTGAATATTTCTTTAAGTTTTGTCTAGTTTTCAACAAAAACGTGTATTTTTAGTTTTTTACACTAACTTCGTTTCGGACAGCTATAACTAACTTCATACAGACGAGTTATATAGCATACGGTCAGCGATACGCTACATTATCTATATCAGTCAGCCGTTATATTGAAGAGAAAATCTATAACATAGAATATTTAGTTTAATATCACCCTTAGTTTCTTCTTCTAATTCTTTCATCCCGTTTGCATCCGTAGCTTCCACTTCTAAGTCCGGGGTATAAAGAAGGATAATATAATATGACCAATTTAAATATAATGTTACGTATAAATACATTTTATTTTTGTTATCTAAAAGCCTAAACTTAACCGAACATCGGAAAACTTGTGTCACCCCATTTATTTGCTTAGCCACTTCGATAGATTAAACACACTCTTAAAGCAAGAACAACAAAACGGGAGCCCGGGGGCCTCGTGTCGTGTACCCACTCGTTAACCCACTAACTTTACTGCTTTTGTTTAAATTAAAACAAACCCTTTTATAGTGAAAACGCTAAGAGTGTGTTGTCCAAATTGAATTTCCTTCTTGACAATGAAGAATTTAAATAAACAACACGATTTGGTTGCAAACGCTCTCTTTTTGGGTCAATCGATGAACAGTGTTCTAAGACTGAAACTAATACACTAGATATTTTGATACATGTTTGAATTAATAATCTTATTTATTAAATTTTATAAATATTTTCAATGCCATTACAGTCAACAACCGAATCGACACTAAAATTTATTGATACAAATTTAAATAGACGAACTTATTTATACATCGTAATGCATATCTCGTGAATTTCCCCAAAGAACATGTAAATATATCCAAATCTGGCGAATTCTCGCAGATTCTGTTTAAAATGCGCAGAGCGCAGTCTTAATCGTATATAGTTATTAGTTACATAAAAATTAATACACATTAAGACATTGGGATTAAAAATTAGACCTCTCAATAATCTAAATATGTAATCGACTAAGTGAAGATCCCTCCACACTTCTAATTTGTGTATGCCCAAACATACCCAAAACAAACAGAGAAGGATACCTTAACGGAAAAAAGGATATACTCCATACAGTTTAAGGTACAGAAAACGGGTAAATTTGTTTTGTATTTTATCTGTCATTGATTTATTGATTTATATTTATGTTCAGAGGGGTTCCAGATTATAGCACTAGTTTCTAATTACTTCTCACTAATGCATTGTACAGTGCTTTCACTGCAATAATGTTAGTAAAATCATTATACTGTCTTAAAACAAAATACCGTAGATTTCTAAAAGCGTCAGATCGTCAGAAAAAAGAAGACATAAATAATGTTTTATGATCCGCGGCAAGTCATTTATCATTATGACGAATTCCAAAGGACCAAGATTACTACTACCTTGACTCACACCTGAATATGTATAGTATGGTTCCGAAGAATATCCTTCATATTCTACATACAGTTGTTACAGTTGTCTTTCACGTAAATAAGTACCAAAAATTTTGAGCAATTTAGGCGTAAATCCTATAACTGTCAACTTTGTCAAAAGTATATATTACTGTCAATGGTATCGAATGCTTTTTTTAAAATCGAAATACGCAGCATCAACTTGTATCCTGTCCGAATTTGGCACCGCACATATTAAAAAACCAAGCAGATTACTGCCTGTACTCCGTCTAGGTCGAAAACCATGTTGAGAGTCTGTCAATTGTGCACTTAGTTCAGAGTATATATTTACGTGCATTAACTTTCAAACACAACCAATGAAGACAGAACCGCTACCGGCCTGTACTCTTCAACTTTCATACTATTATTTTAGGCACTGGAACCACTCTAGTAATTTACTAGAATGGAAATTTTCCACTTATTTGGATAGGTACATGATTTAACCAAAGTTTATATATGTGCTGCAACAGATTGGCCAACACACGAAAACAGTATTTTACAAGGACGGAGTTTCATCCGGATGAACTGAGTGCTTCGGTTTCAATTTTTTGAGAGCCGTACGCACTTTAGTATATATAAAATTATCTACGTTTATTACGGATACTAGCTGTGCCCGCGACTCCGTCCGCGTGGAATATTGACTTTAAGCAGCATTTTTTGGATATATGAGGTCAACTTAAATTGGAAATTCAACCTACTAAGTCCAGCTTAAGCTGAGCCCTATTTCATATGATTGTTGATATAAATCTGAGGTCAACTTAAATTGGATTATTAAATTTCCGAAACTTATCATTTTAACAAAAAATATTTTTTTTTTTCTAAAATACAAATAGCCTAAGTTACTCCTTGTTACATCAGCTGTCTGACAGTGAAAGTCCCGTCAAAATCGGTGCAGCCATTTTAGAGATTAGCCGGAACAAACCGACAGACAGACAAAATTTGTAAAAACTGTTGTTTTGGTATATGTACCGTGTATACGTCCGTATGCACTTAGTAAAAAGCGGTTATTTTAATATTACAAACAGACCCTCCAATTTTATTTATTTGTATAGATGGCCATACTCAGTGGTAGTTTTTATTGCTTCAGCTACATACATTCAAATTTGGTGGAGTATGGCTGTAAATGGAATTAAAGAAATTTGCAAATTCCGGTGCACATTTCTCTTTTTCAAGTTTTTGACCATTTTTGAGGATAGAAGCATCCTTACTCTTATTACATCTTTTAGTTTTAATATAACTCCAAAATGACACGAGGTCTTTACAAAATTATAACTGTAATTTATTATTATACTGTTTAAAAGCTTCTTTTGTATTCTTGACTAACAATCTTATCTTAGAAAAAATTATTGTAATAATTACGTGACTGAGACTGTTTATATAATTTGTGGAACCTAGCTTTTTCCTTCCTTTTTGTTATATATTAAATCACACAGTATACCAGACCGGGAAGCAAAACCTGGTAAGCACATTAGATGCTTTCTTTTTCCTTGGAGTGCTACTATCTATAATACTATTAAATCTACTATAAAAGTAATCTAAAGCTACTTTTGGGATTAGTATTAAGTAAAGCTTTAACCAGTCTATATAAGCTATTGCAGTATAAAGTTTAAATAATCATAATAATCATAATCATAATCTTTATTTGTTAAAATGCAGGTCTGATTACAAATGATGTCAGTTTATAAATTCTTCCCAGTGCATTTTTGCCCCCAGGCGTACAAATATACATTATTATTTGGGAAATTAATTAATTACTTCACAATAAATTCTTAATTCTAAAAACTTTCATATATCATTAATTTATATTAATTAAAATCGTCATTCAAAAATTCCATTATATCATAGTAACATTTTTCAATTAAGAATAATTTTAATTTTCTTTTAAAATTTGCCATGTCAAGATTTAAAACTATTGGGTAATTTATTAAAAAATTTCGGTGCCATACCAAATATACTTTTGCTGGCTAGGGATGTATTCATTGAGTTTGTTATTAACTTATTTTTATGTCTTTCATTATATTTTTGTTGATCTCCGAATTTCGGAAAGCTGTTTGGATTACATTTAACAAATAATGCTACCTCATATAAATATAGACCAGTTAGAGTTAAAATATTCATATTCCTAAAATGGGGTTTACAGCTATCGATAAGTTTAATATTACATATTGCTCTTATGCACCTCTTTTGTGATCGAAATACATCTTCTTTGTTACTTGAGTTGCCCCAGAAGACTATACCGTAGCGCAGTATAGAATCAACACTTCCGTAATATGCTGTCAGAGCTGTATCACAATTGACTACTTTTCTTAGGTGATAGAGCGCATATGAAAGACTATTTACTCTCTTAGTTATATTATTTGTATGCCGCCTTTTTGAAATCCGCCTTTTTGAAATCCCATCGAAATGTTGTTATTATTTGTTTGGGTTTGCCTGGATACGTAACTACGAAAACAGCCATTAAAACCAATCTGGAACACCAGCGGAGGATGATAGCTATCTATATTCACTAAAGAGTCAGCGCTAAGATTCACTGACAAGTTACTGGTTTCAATATTATTTTTTTATTGCTTTAGCACAGCAGGCAGGCTGACGGCTCGCTTAGAATTTAGCAGTTACCGTCGCCTATGGGTGTTTGCAACGCTAGTGGCATCGCGAACACGCTGCTGTCCCATAAGGGTACGGGAACTTGGGAAATATTAAATAATATGAGATCTAAACACCTATCGTTACAGTTAACTACAGTATTGTTTTGGTGAAATCCACAATAAAATAAAGCAATAGTTATTAATTTGCAACGATGCCAAGTATAAATTGAAATCGCCCATAATTATATTTTTGTCATACTTTGAACATAACTTTCAATTAAACTAAATAATATATTCACTATCTAACAGAAAATGATTTAGATTATATGATCCTTAGCTATAGCAGCTCTATCTATCTATTTATATATCTTTCTACCACCGCACTGCCCGCCATCGGTTGGGTGTTCGTCCCAATTTCCTGGAGTCTCTTCTTTTGAAAAACGGTTCTCAAGAACGCTCCGTATTTGGTATGAGTTTCAGACTAAGGTATTCCCATCCCAATAAGATATGTTGA
The DNA here is from genome assembly GCA_963693495.1 of Malacosoma neustria. NCBI lineage: Eukaryota > Metazoa > Arthropoda > Insecta > Lepidoptera > Lasiocampidae > Malacosoma > Malacosoma neustria. Next base: position 5,109,728 of record OY856381.1, on the reverse strand, counting down.
TTTAAAAAAGGCGTTATAAAATATATTTAAGCCCGTTAGCGCAGTGGTAATGCTGTGTTGCAAACTTCCATAGGTGGTGGCGACCTTAGACTTAGTTTACTCTTATTTCTGTCCGAGACCACGGCCAATATGAAACTCAGTCTCATTAATAACATTGGTTCAATGCTTTTTAAACCTCACGTTTCCATTATTAATAAAAAAAAACGTATAACGTGCACATGCAATTAAAAATACTAAACCGACAATTACCGATCTACCAACTATATGGTTGACTTTCACGAGTATTAATTAAACATATTATTCAGTACTGATAGTATGATAGCTAACACGAATATCGCGCCAATTTAACAATAGCATTATTACTTCACGCAATGTCACTTAGGGGACGTTGGGACTAAGAAAGTTCCCGAACAATCTAGCAATTACATCGCGTTTCATGAATTACATGTTGATTTTGTTAATAGTGCATAACAAAACTAATTCACCATTCAAATGTCAACGTGACTTTTAGATTATTTAATTTATCAACCATGTTGTGGTATCGTTGAACTTTGTATGAAGAAGGTCAACTAGTACGAACAATATAGAAAAATGTTTCTTTAATAAACTACATTCATTGGTAATATATAGGTAATAGGCGCCATCTTGCCATGACAAAGTTTTTCAGCAATCTATTACCTACGAAGCAAAATGTCTAGTCGTCCCATGTAGGTATATGTATAATCGTAGGACTCCGATAGGTAAAGATAATGTGCAAAAGGACGCCGTACTTGGGGATATTGAATAACGTGCAATAAAAAAATGAAGCCCATCCTGTGCTCTAAATATAAAGTAAGTGATGCACGAATATTTTAGGGCAAGAAATTTCTTAATTTTTAAGTTTGTTAATTTCTTTCTTTCTTCAGGAACAAAACTTATGGCAGTGAAGTTGATTCCCTACTACAGGCTACACTCATACGCGATTAGATTTCTTCTAGGATTTATTAGTGTTATCTCAAACACGAACGAAGCGTGAACAAGTGCTTGAGTGGAAACCGAGTCTCGTCAAAAGTAGTGAAGGACGCTCCGAGGCGAGATGGGGCGACGATTTGCGTTAAATGGCTGGCAAGAACTAGATGCACAACGTGCCGGAGACAGGGCTCTGTGGAATGCTTTGGGAGAACCCTAACGCTTAGCAGTCGACTTCAATAGGCTGACGATAACGATGACGACAAATGAAGGGCCTTTATATGTATAGTTTATGTCAGTGTATTTAAGGAGGAACAAATAAGAATTTAGACCACATCATCGTAACACTGAACTCGTTATCGACATAAGCGTAAGATCAAATGTATTGTTTAGTTAAATCTCAAGTACTACTTTACAGGGATATAAGCTTCAGGGCCCACAATAACGCCGTTCGAGGAACCCAGTTATATGCTATTAAAAGTCATTAAACAGGTTCTACTTGCAGGTAAATAGTTACGGATTCTTTTTTATTCCTTAGTATCTTTCGTTAAAAAATACGTAAGCTCAAAGAAGCCTTATGACAAAAACAAGTGTCACCGCTTTCGGGTCACGAGGACCCTAATAACTTAGCCTGATGTCTAGCTCGAAGGGTTGACGTTCTAACTTAACCCGACAATGTTTACTACGTCCCTCCGCTGAGGCCACTTACAGGGAAACACATAAAATTGTTGAAACACATATACTAGAAGCGATTCGAGCACAGTTAATGGTCAGTACAAAATAATATTTCAAAGACACGAATGTTATTATGAATATTGAACAAATGTTAACTATCAACCATACAAAAAAGAGGTTTCAAACAACCAACCACCATTTATTAAGCGATATTTATAATCCCCATATTTGTATTATTCATATTATTTCATATCATTGTTACTTAATAAACTCTCAACAGTGTAAAATGAACTCTGCTGGTTATTTAAAACATCAGTTGTTAATATACAACCACATTAGCCACTTCCAGGTAAGTTATTATCCTGCCATAAAACCTTAAGCAGATAATTCAAGCTAGTTGTGTTCGAGTCGCCACCTGGGGGCTCTTAATTGCCAACACGTCCGCCATATTGGAGCTAAGATATCGTCCACGTGGTTTACTGCACGTAAAATTAACACGACTAATCACTAAATTTCCTGGACATATGTATATAAACGCTTAACGGATAAATATAATTTATTTCATTATTTCCTAAATATACTTTGATTGTTATATGAGCGGCTTAGACATTAGAAAAGTCAGCGCTTTTTTAGTCGAAAACTTGGAAGCCTGATTCATTTAGGAAAAAGAATCTGCCAACATTACTTTTCTTTGTAACATTAGTTATTGCCATTGAATTTCAATATACCTTCATATTAATTTAATAAATAACATTTCAAAGATAATTTTCCCTTTTATTTATAAATTAAAATATTTTGTTTTATATGGGAGTCGTAAAACAGAATATGCCGAAATCGCAGCGTTATCTATCCATTAATAGAGGCCACCGTGGGTCATATTATTCGCAATATGCATTCAGAGGGTAATTAGCAACCACCTTATGTATGTAATACAATCGGCTGGATGCACGGTTTATGCGATCACAGATTAGCATAATGTGCCGATACTGTATTTACCACTGAAATAACATTTCTATGTAAATATGTTAAGCTAGTAATTAGTTTGAAGATTTGGAATATATTTACGCGATATACATATGGTATATGAATCATATAAGCAAGGACTATGTTGTTAAAAACGCCCGTACAAACGAAGATAGTCGCTTTTGCTTAAATGAGCCAAGTGATTTGTTTTCTAAACTCCGTTTGTAAAATTTATTAAAACACTATTTACAATACTCAAAAGTTTTGGAAACTTCGTCACAACGTGCACATGTAAGGATTTTGATGTTATATATAAATAGATGCGCAGAAATTGTGACATTACTTAGCAAAGTACAGAGAGCACAAGGAGAGAACATTGTGCGGACTCAAAATAATGTGGGCTAAGAAACGCAGGGGTAGCAGAAGATTTGCAGCGTACCTCAGACTCCTAAATGTGAGCTTCGGAAGCAGCCAAGTTAAAACTTGGAGTAACTAATTATTTAATAATTATATTTAAGAACAACAAACATCATTCGAAAAGGTTAAATAACCAATCAAAAATATTAAGGTTATATTTTAAAAATGTTGTTGGCGCAAGAATAATACCATAAATTTTGATATAAAATAATAACTTGGCCATGTTATAATGGATTTTATCCGAAAATATATTAGCACTTAATGGAAAAGTCAACGGAGGCTGGAAAATTAAAAATAAGCAAAAGATGAATCATTGCGAAGACTAGACTAATAAAATGTATTATCATGTTAAAATTAAATTCAAACACGGTTAAGGTGAAATGATAAAACACACACACGCACGCACGCACGCATACACGCACATACGTAACATGGAAAAGGAAGCTAATACCAGAGATACAGTTAAAACTATCATAGTTTTAACTGTATCTATCATAGTAGAACAAGTGAGATCAATTATGAAGAATAAGGTAAGCAAATAAATGGTCTCTTTTAATATGAATCTTCCTCCTACCCTTATTCCACATTATATGGGGTCGTAAAAGGCGAAAAGCAACCCATCCTAGCTACGTGGTAGGACCCCAAGTCCGTCTAGATGGCGACCACCTTTGGTCTTAAGTATGCCGCCATAATAACCTTGTGTTGTGTTCCGGCATTAGTGACCGAAGTTCGTGTACCCTTATGGGACAGCAGAGTGTTCGCGATGCCACTGACGTTGCAAACACCCATAGGCGACGGTAACTGCTGAATTCTGAGCGGGCAGTCAGCCTATCTGCTGTCCCACAGCAATAAAAAAAATCGTTTTATCGAATAAAGATTTTATTATAAATAATCTGAAAGCATCATACAGATAGTAAATGCACAGTAGTGTACTTACTAATAATTAAGTAATACTAACTCACAGGCATTACAAGAAAATTGTCTAGTTTTCAGATGATAGGGCCATAGCCATTTAAAAACATATCTTAATAACATCAATTCCATGAATTTTCTTGTGCAACGAGGCACAAACGCGGCAAGTATACAATGCCTCTCAGGGGAAGCGAGAGCATAGCATTCCTAAATTATTATAACGCCATCAAATATTTGTTAACTAGATATACCTAACTGGAGACTAATCAGTTTACATTAGTCTAAAGAGTTAATAGTATTCATTAATATGAGTTTTCATTAAAATAAACGCCAGATATTTAATAAATTTTATAATAAATATTATTTAATTTAAATATAATATTATATTCGTAGTTTCTTTTTTTATGAATATTTACATAAAACATTAACAAAACATACAAGAACATTGGCATTGTTTTTATCATGAAAGAACTTATTATCTCATACAGAAAACGCAATACAAAGGAATTATTAAAAAGAATCAATTCTAATAATTGTTACTGTGTTCGTTTCCTTCTTCGATCAACATTGTTAATCGAAGGTTTCCTTTTTTAAATTACTCAAAGAATTCCAAGTTCACAATAAGAAAAGCATATTTCTTTTTGAGATTGATACGTATGGATATAGTATATCCTGCGATAGGGACAAATTCCGGTAGCCATTACGCGATGATTCGGAGTTACATAGTCATGTATGTCAGTAATCAATAAACGAATAAACATAAAACTCGCTTAAAGATAGATCACTATGATCTATAGAAATCCGCTGAAAATTAGAAAAGAAAACATTAAAAGTAAACACAATTTGGTGGTAATATAAAATTACGCCTACCGCCTAAGCCTGTTTACCTTTCGCGATCTATCATTCGTCCGTGAATTATGGTGCTGATAACTCAAAAATATTTGAACTCAAAACTCCATTATGGTAATATCAAAATACATAAAACACTAAGTTGGCTGTTGAAATTACAAGTGAGGGGTATTATTTTGATCGCGTTATTTTACGGGCGGTAAATGGCAAACAGCGGCGGTACGGAGTCAACAATGAAAGTATTTATCTGATTTATTGTGTCGTTGCGTGGGGCGATACAGGTGTTCTAGGACAGGGATGTCATTCAGCCCACGAGTGCCCTATGCGATTACGTCTAATGCCCTTGTGCGTGGTATGTACAAAAATTCATGTATATAAAAGACGTTAAAATCTTTCTTCGCTTACGTTTGATGCAGATTCAAAACATAGACATTAAAATGACTAATTCGATTTTTGCATCAAAACACTTGTTTTAAGTCAGTATTATTCATGCCCTCACTGTAGACTGATGGTTACGTTCATTATAAGACAATGTCCATGATGTTAAAAGCTTTCGCCGGATCACCTGTGGGGGTTTACAGTTTTAATAGCCGTTCCAAGTCTGGGTGTTTATTTATAATATGTATTTATTTACAAAATAAAAGTATCAGTTTTTTTAATACCTAAAACACAAACGTCCTGCTGCTTACAGTGCAGGGTGGCACTTTTGCCGGATCGCCGACATTTACGGGGTGCGTGCATAATTCACATTCGACAACTTCATCACGAGGGATTTTAAATAGGAAATTCGCAGTGCCGAACGTCTTTGAATGCTCTTGCACTCAATGGAGTGCAAGAGCATTCAATTCTTCGATCATTCAGGCAGCTTGCGCACAATGCATCCATCATAAAATATCTTAAAAAGCACCTCACGCTTTTTTATTATATACCTACAATAAAATTAATTTTTTGTTGATCACACATATCCTTACTTCAAATTTATTGAAAATTATTTTTTACCTTTTAGTTTGATTAACTATAAAATAAAAGCGTGTTAATGTAATTTATTTGTTGTCAATTCCTAATTCGTAAATGTTTTTATTAAATTAACGCCATCTTCCGGCAGTGTTATTAATTAAACTCAAAATGGTGTTTCGGTAGAATTTTGAATTTTTTGATTGCTCGAAGAAGTTTGAAGGGTATAAATCGAGTCCGAAAATTTCGTTAAGATCAAGTTAATATAAATCGTGTAAAAAAAGAGCAAAAAGCCAACGTCACACGGTATTCCCAGTCGGTCACCCATCCAAGTACTGACCGCGCTCGACGCTGCTTAACTTCGACGATCGGATGAGAACCGGTCGGAAAATTCGTTAATCCTGGTATGTATAATGATACAAACTATACATATTATGCATTGTCATCGGTCGGTATGCAAAGTTTCAAATAAATCCGTCGTTTTGTAAGGGGTGAAAATGACGTTCAAATATTCCTTTACATAGATACATACCAAGCTAATAAAAGCGTGTTTAAAATCAATATGTGCATTTTATCTGTCTACAAGTAAGATTCGCGTCTGAAGTGAATACGGAAAAGTTGTTTTGCTTTTGTTTAATAACCGTTTAGCAACCCTACTTAGGAATATTCTGACGGCATTTACCAGTATCGATAACGCACGGATGGCCTTGCCGTTACAATTTTCTTTGTCTAATAAAAGGGTTTCTTTTTTCTTCTAGTCAGGATAGCAGTAGGTATTATTTCTGGATGGGACCACATGACAAATAGTATCTGAAACAGAAGTACTAATTTCAAGGGTGCTTTAGTTGATGAATACTTTGGCTTCTTTATCCTGGCGTCTGATGAAAATCCTGCGCTATAGAACCAGGAACATGTTGAAACAATATAGGTCATATTAGTACTAATTTTTCTTCCTTTACTTGTAAATACATAATTCTCTTTCGGGCTTAATTTTCCCTAATGTAGATATTATCCGTGAATTAATGTAGATATTATATAGGTATATCTTCATCCGTGCAGGGGCGGAGAAAGAATACTAACCTCTGCGGCCGGCCGGGGTCGGCCTGTCATAAAAGCCGACAAAACAACCCACCCTAGCTACGTGGTAGGGCCTGATAGCCCGTCTGGATGGCGACCACCTTCGGTCTTAAGTATGCCGCCATAATAACCTTGTGTTGTGTTCCGTCATTAGTGAACCAAGTTCCTGTATCCTTATGGGACAGCAGCGTGTTCGCGATGCCACTGGCGTTGCAAACACCCATAGGCGACGGTAACTCCTAAATTCTAAGCGGGCCGTCAGCATGTCTGTTGTCCTACAGCAATAAAAAAATATTATTTATTCAAAGACTTTAAACAACTATCTCGCTGAGCGTTTCTTATAAAATAAAATTGTATGATAATTCACACAGCGCTTTCTAGTCTCATGGTACGCAGTAAAGTCATTGTATTGTAGGTACTAGACAACAGATATAATACTTATATATTTTTCTTTTACAAAAAAATACATATACTACATTGATCAAAAAGTTTCCGGACTGACATATAGATGGCGCCACATATGCAAAATCTAGTATAGCATTCGATAGCGCCAGTCTTTATAAGGTACGTGTCAAAATTTAATGACAATTGAACCACGTGTTCTCAAGTTATTGTTGTTTGTGTCAAGCAACTTTGGTACCTATCTTTGTCAAAAGATGGATAAGAAAAAATTTCGTGTGTTGATCAAGCATTATATTTTGATCGGAAAAAATGCGAAAGACGGGAAAAAGTGGTTTGCTAAGCATTATTCGGACTGCTCCAGGGAAATCATCGTGGTCGTAGCGACGTCAGCGATGCTCAACGCAGTGGTCGCCCATATACAGCTGTTAACGAAGAAAACGTAAAAAAATCCGCAGAATTGTTTTCACCAACCGCAAAATGAAAGCAGAGAGATGGCTGAGGTCTCAAAGTTATCGTATGGCCGCGTGCTTACTATTTTACACGACAATTTGGGTAGGTATGAAAAAGCTCAACTCAAAGTGGGTGCCGCGTTTGTTAACACCGGATCAAAAACAACATCGAATCAACGATTCGGGGGCCTGTCTGAAGTTTTTTAACCATAACAAAGCAGATTATGACGATTATAGCGGATTATTGCGGTATTTGACCATGGATGAAACCTGGATACACTATTACACTCCAGAGTCAAAGCGCTGATCAGCTGAGTGGGTTGAGGCAGGTAGAAGCATTCCAAAGCGACCAAGGACACAACAATCGGCTGGCAAGGTTATGGCATCAGTATTCTGGGCTGCGCATGGTATTTTGTTTATCGACTATGTTATGAAAGGAAAAGGGATCAATTCTGAATACTATACAGAGTTATTGGACCAATTGAGCGAAGAAATAGAGAACAAACGGCCCCACATGGCAAATAAAAAACAACTGTTCCATCAAGACAAGGCACCATGTCAAAAATCAATGGCTACGATGGTCAAATTGCATGAATTGTACTTCGAATCGCTGCCCCACCTCCCGTTTTCGCCAGATTTGGCCCCCAGCGACTACTGACTGTTCACAGACCTGAAAAAGATGTTCCGGGAAACAAGATTTAGCACCAACGAGGAAGTCATTGCCGAAACAAGCCTATTTTGCGAGCAAAGATCAAGCGTTCTATAAACATGGTATCAAGAAGTTAGAGAAGCGTTGGGCCGATTGTATCGCCTTACTCATCATCATCATCATCATCTAAGCGTAGTATCCCGGTTGCAACCTAAACTTCCGTTTCGGTGCCCGGGGTCCGCTTTCCGACTTTTTTCTACTCCACTTCGCCCGGTCTTCGGTCTATCGCCTTATTCGTAGATGGAAATTATGTCGATGAATAAAAACGAATTTTGTTTTTTTCCTTAGTCCGGAAACTTTTTGATCAATTTGTTACATAAACACCTAGATTTGGGATGACTCGAACCAGGGACTTCCAGAGCTGACGGAAGGTCCAGAGGTCGGAAGAGGACATTATTTCACACGCACATCACACAGTACGTCATTTTTAACACAGACGCAAGAACTTGCGTTATGCACTGCAATTTTTTCACATAAATTTTACTAAACATAAATACATATTATTTTCTTATTTTAGGCCATAGAGGTCGTCAAAGATGTGCTGCTATATCAAATTATATATATTAACCGTATAACCACAAATGAATCCATATTAGTGATACCCTATCATCCTCAATCATCCTCACGAGACGTAAAATTTGGTGAGAGCCTTTGTGTATCTGATTTCTAGGAATCTCTACAAGTCGCTCTCTCTACAAATCATTTGATTAAATTTATCGGGTTTTATTATTAAATTACACTTTGAAGATATCGATCACAACGCAAGAAGAAGCAGTAGTGTTTCATACATCGTGCGATACAGAAGAATTTATAATTGATTTAATTTAAAACTGGCCATGCCCAGTCGAATAGTTTTCACCCAGAATGAGTTCATCTCTGGGGTTTTAAACAGATCGCCTGTCGCTAAAACAAGAAAAGTGTGGATTTGACAATGGGCACCCATTGTTAAATCCACACGTTTCATTTATTAAATGGTCGTCAATATGGACGTATGCGTGTCGCTTTTTGATATTAAAAAAACTAAAGCGTGGCGTCAACCTGAGTAAATAGCAAGAGCACGATTGCAAGCACGCTCATCCGTGCCTCGATTTTGCTTGTATCCTTCGTACGAACATCTGCTCTCCACATATGCGCTCAGATTCCTTACAGTTCAAGTGATTTAGTGATAAAATATTTGTGTGATATACCTACAAATGACGACCTCCTAGCGTAACAGCTAACGCACGTCGGTACGCTTGCGGAGGTCACAAATTTGATTCCCGTCCAGCGTCTGGGTGTTTACGTTTAATATGTATTTATTTACAAAAGAAAAGTAAATATGTAATATAGTCAGTTGTCTAGAACCCATAACACAAAAGGTAAGCTCAACGTCAGTAACGTTTGGGGTGTCATAAGGAGAGGATAAGAAACGGATTATGAAAGAAAATGCATGGGGTGTCAGAAATCTAACACGTCGCATACTTAACAAGATATTGCAATTAATACTATATACCTAATTGTAGTAAACAAAAAATGCCAACTAAAGTCAAACTATAGTAGAAACAATTGAAATTTAATTTTAAGATACAGGTTAGATAATGTTAACAATAGCTGAATTTATTGGTATACAATATTCAATACAGAAAAGAGTAAAAGAACAATCAAAAAATCGTTAAAACTGCGCCAATAGCCATCTACTAGTCCATATTTTATATTTAAATCTTTATTGCAGTTTTATATCACAACATGATGCTGGCAAAAAGTATCCCATACGATAATAAAAGGTACTAATATCTTGCCCCCCCCCCCCCCCCCTAAAAAGTAAAATGGGTTCAGTTACATATTCCAAACATGTTTATGTTTATGCAAACTCCGTGAAGGGTGTGTATGTATTGTTACATTATGACTTCACTTTTTCATATACAGGTTGATATTTATTATAATATACACATAAAGGTACCTGGTAGCTCTGTGGTATTAAACTTAGACCAATTTAAAGGTCCCGGGTTCGAATCCCACGGTGGCATACACTTAGGCAGTTTTTCTCGCCATATTATAGCATAATTGCAATGTACTGACGGTGAAGAAAAACATCGTGAGGAAACCTGCGTGGCGAGTGTACTGTATGTTCCCCCTTCTAGGGAGAGGCCCGATCCCAGCCGTGGGACGTAATGGGCTATTATTATTACACATAATTTTTTTCTTCTCATAGTAGTATAGTAATTAAATTGAATAAGAATAATATTAATAAACATTTTGATTGGCTTTTACTATACAGAGCCGTTATTAGGGCTTATCAATTGTTTTATTCAAAAACACAACAATTGACTGTTTAAACATCCAATCAAGAGATTTTTTTAAATCCTCGTATGCTAGTTATTGCTACGTATCACTACTTACTTCAAAACCTTACTATACTGTTTTTCCATATAATGTATGTATAAATATCTTTATACATACATATGTATAAAGGAATATATGAATAGATCAACTACGTGTATTCCGTAAGATCATAAAAATAAACATTTTATTCGTAAAACAAAATCTGGTAGGCATCTGTTATATTACATTTCTGATGCTAAAACAAGACAAAGTATTGAGAAGACGTGCTTGTTTTTTATTGCTTTCGATTGCCAATATTTGTATTTTAGCGGCGCACAAAAGTGAAAAGCGCTGTAATAAAGTCTGGGATTTATGGCCATGCCTTTATATTATATACACCGTCAAGTCTTGTTTGCACAAAAACCTAATAGTTTTATATTACAGATACCCGATGGAAAAATGTATAGAGAACACAATCACTGTGGTGTAGGTACCCTGCACAACTATCTTGATAAGTGTCAGTATATATACTTCTTCGTTATCGATTTCAGTCACAGCGAGTGTTTACCGATTGTCATTTAACTCCTTTGATGCTCTAAGATGGCTGCCATAGCCTATCTTATTTGCAATAAACAAAAATTTTAACAAAAAAACCGCCTTCAATAAAAAAAGACTGTTCCAAAACAAATTAATATGCACTAAAAAGTAAAAAAATAATTGCATATTCTTCTATAACTTAATAATCAACTTACTTTTTCTACTCATCAATATGTAGGTACGATCTATATTACGATAATATAATGTAGTTACAATTATTATTATTTTTGGAGTCGGTGTCAGCCAAGGAGGTTTGGAACTACATACATATTAGTACATACATTATGAAAAAATGAAATGAAAAAATGAAAAAATTCTTTATTTTCTCCCAAAATATTACAAGACAGTACATACATATAAAAGTGCAATAGGTCGAAAGTGTGTATATAATAAAAGTACTATCAGTAGCTCAGTGAAATAGAGGGAGACAGGAGTCCAAACTGAGCAGAAGCCCGTCCTATGGATCTCCTGGCCTCTTCTCTCTTACCGTTGACATAAGGAGAAATTATGAAAATGTGGGCTGCGCGCGTACATGGGTGTGTGTGTGTGTGTGTGTGTGTGTGTGTGTGTGTGTGTGTGTGTGTGTGTTTGTAGGGGTGGGAGCACGCACGTGCGTTTATGTTCCTGTGTAAGTATTTGTGCTATAAATAAATAAATAAAGTAACACATGATAAAGTTAACTTATTACAGATTGTAACAACATACAATATTAGGAAGTTTACTACTTAGTTATTCAACTTTAAAGTATTTAATAAGAGATTCCGTTTCATTATAGTTCAGAGATAATAGCCATTCTGTTAACACTTTTTTAATGTCATGTCTATTCATAGTGTGTACATTGAAATATTCATTTACTTTATTATATAAGTTACTGCTTAGAAAATTAAAAAATCTTTGGGCAAAGCATGTGTTTGTAGATGGCTGTTTGCAAACCATATAACTCCTACGTGTGTTTGCTTTATCGTGATCTTTTTTGTATGACATAAGTGAGTATTTTTTCAACAAAACATTCAATATAAACAGTTTTCTTACTGTTAGAACCTGTATTTCCTTGTACAGAGCTTCAGTAGGGAACAAGCGTGGTTTATTAAAGGCTATCTTAAGGATTAACCTTTGAGCTCTTTCAAGTTGCATAAAGTTAGTTTTAGATACGCCACCCCAGGAAGAGATGCAATATGTCAAAATGGATTGCCCTAAAGCAAGGTAAACAGTTTTAATCAAATCCCTGTCGGCAACATTTCGAAGTTGCTTGAATACAAATGCTAATTTCCTTACTTTCTGTGTTAGAGTTTGTACGTGATCATGGAAGTTTAAATGTTTATCAATAGTGACCCCTAAATATTTGCAGCTACGAGCCAAAGCTAGAGAGGGACAAGTACAATTCAAAAAGTTGCATGAATGGGCTATAATATTATGATTATCAGTAATGTTGTCACCCGTTTCACGTATTGAAAATGGAATATATTTGGTCTTAGATTGATTGAGAGACAATGAGTTTGCCGACAGCCAACCGCAAACACTATTAAAACCGTTCTGTGCATAATTAAAAACCTCGTCCCAAGTATCTCCATAAAAAGTCAAGGTAGTATCATCTGCGTATGATTGAATTCTGCAATTGGTCAACTTAAGCCTACACAAATCATTAATATAGCAAAGAAAGAGCGACGGGCCCAAAACACTGCCCTGTGGCACACCATATGTAATACCACATTCTTGGCTTATCACCTCATCCACTCTCACAGTTTGTCTACGACAGGAAATATAATCTTTAAAAAGTGATAGCTGATTACCGCGAATGCCAATACTTTCAAGTTTCGTAAACAGCTTAGAGAATTCAACCGTATCAAATGCTTTTGTTAGATCCAGATATATAGTTAAACATTTCTTCTTATTGTCGAGCAAATAAACCAAAAAATCAATGTAGTGAAGCAAAGCATCGTCAGTAGACCTAGATTTTCTAAAGCCAAATTGGTTATTTGCCAAAATTTGTTTACTTTCAAGGTAGTTCATTAATCTCTTATTGATAATCTTTTCAAGAACTTTTGATAGAGCAGTGAGAATAGATATAGGTCGATAGTTATCAATAATATCTTTTTTACCAGCTTTGTGTATTGGTATAATAATAGCTTTCTTAAAGGTATTTGGAAATACTCCTTCATTTAAACACCTATTAAAAAGATATGTCAAAATCGGAACAATATATTTTTTAAGCGACTTTAGGACTTGAGAGGAAATACCATCATATCCAACAGCACAACGATTCTTTAAACATGAAATTAAAGTGCTTACCTCATCATTATCAGTTTCTAGAAGTACAAATGATTCCTTTACATTATTATGGACATTATCTATAGGCAAAGAGACATTTAGTTTTATTTTATTAGCTAAAGTGGAACCAACGCTGGAAAAAAAGCAATTTATGTTATCAACAGAGGCCTGGGCTGAATCAGATAAGCTTAGAAGCTCCTGCGAAGAGTTGGATATAGTGTTTAAATTCGCGATTGTCTTAATAGTTTTCCATAATTGCTTCGTATTATTTTTCGATTTATTGATTTGTTCTTTTTCATATGCTTCCTTAGATTTCTTTATTACATTTTTTAGAAAATTTCGATATCTTTTGTAAGTAGTAGAAAGAATTTCATTTGTAGGATCTTTTTTTAATTTATAATGCATCTTGTCTCTATTCCGCATACACCTAAGAAGACCTGGAGTAATCCAAGCCTTATATATAGTTTTGCTGCGTGAAATTTTTGATGTTGTGGTGTTTAATTGGACTAAATTTTGTATATAACCTTGTAAAGTAGACATAGCTTCATTTAAATCTTGTATATAGTATATAGGACTGAAATCAAATAGCTTCCCCGCATTCTCCAGTGCTTCAAAATTAATTACAATTTTTGTCTTGTGTTTGTTATGGATATTGTATTCATTAGTTTGTATACTACACAGTACTGATTCATGGTCCGTTATATCAGAATGCAAAATAAAAGTTCGTGTAATATATTTAGTTTTAATGATTATATGATCCAAGCAGCTTGAACCTCTTGTTTCAACATAATGAGCGGGTATTAAACCATTAATTGATAAAATATCCAAATAGTCACAAGATTGATGACTTGTCTCTTTAATATTAATATTAATATCTCCTAGCAAAACAACATTTTTAACAGCACAAAAAGATAACAGTAGATTTTGCAGTGATGCCAAAAAATTATCAATAGCAAGAAAAGATGGAGGACGATAAATAGCTATGAAAACAAATTGAGAATCAAGTTGTATAATAAGACAGTTGGAATCAGCAAGTTCGTACTCCTTCACATAAAAATTCAAATCGTTTTTCACATATGCCACAAGTCCATCATTTTGATTAAAATTGCGCAAGGTACTATAAGTAGAATATCCATCCAGTGATGGAATATTACTAACACAAGATAACCAACATTCACTCAGTATTATAATATCGCATTTAATTTGTATATTAGTCAAGAATGCACAGAAACTGTCAAAGTTACGATTGAGGCTTCGTATATTTTGTTGTAATATAGTGATACAGGCATTCGGCCTTTCAATTAAATTCAAACAGTCTTTTGGCTGGCAGGAAATTGGCTCCAATAAGTTAATGTCATCGATATTCCTAATAAACTCGTTTATTGCAGCGAATCTTATAATTTTTAGAAAACATTAGCTTAAATGTTGACACACTATAAAAAACATGCATATCAAGCTGTGTGGAACGGTAGATACACAAAACATTAAATTTCAAAAATATAATTAACTTATAAAAAATCATAAAATATATTTTGATAGTTTGGTTTCTTATTTTTGTAAAAAAATTCATTATATAATTGTTATGTAAATAATTTATGTTAAATTGCATATAGGTCATAATGTATGTTGTTATTATATATGTATAAATGATAGAATGTACATAATAACTTATTCTGTAATTCATTGAAATGAAATAACTATTAAAACTACATGTATAAATATGTATATTTTTCTTCTGCACTATTAAGTTTATTTTAGCGTTAAACAAATAATCATTATCTGAGATGAAAATAGTATATGTAAGTGTGTAGGAGAGCTTGAGTGTTTTTGGTTTTATTTTCATATAAGTAGGTGTGTTAAATTGACAAAAGTATTTTGTATACAGATAGGTAAAACAAGACCAATAAATACAGCTATAGTAATAGCTTAAAATTATAAAAAATGGCATGCATAGAGTATATATAGCAACAAGCAAAAATAATATTAAGTAGCACAGTAATAGTCAGCATATGTTCTTTTTAAGATCATCAAGACGGTCTTCGTTTTTCACTAGAATGTATTCGGAGCCAACGTCTTTTCGTATATACACTCGCCCTCCCGAACACCAACAAAAAGCATAATTATGTTTTTTTGCGAAATCACGGGTCAGATAGAAGAGTCTTCTAGTCTTAAGGGTTAGGTATTCCGAAACAAAGATTGGGTTCTTATGAGGATCCATACCAATGTGACTTGCGTTCAAGCGAGCAGTAGTATTTTCCTTGTTAAATTTTTTGACTTCCTTTAATACTCTTGACGCTATTAGAGTATTTTGAAATTCGATTAGGATCGAAGACGATTTCTTTTCCTGCTTGCTAGGAGAACGGTATACATCTCGTACGTCATTGTTTGAGATTTTCACAGAAAGATTATCCACAAGGTTCTGGATATTACTGTACAACATCTCCTTAGTCTCCTGTTGCCGTTTGGGAACATTTCTAATCTCAATAGTGGTTTTAATTGAACGGCGTTCTAATATATCAATCTTCTCATCCAACTCCCTTAAACTGTGTTCACTTTTCTTGCGATCAGATTCTAACAAATCTATTTTGGCCTCAACGCTTCCTATTTGATCCGACATAAAGTGCAAACTCTTCTCAATTTCTTGATTAGAACTGTTAAGCGTTAAATAAAAATCCTTAACATCCTTAATATGGTTTTCCAAGAGGTCCAGACGCTTATTTTGTGCAAACATGAAGTTATTAATTAATTCCTTTAGTTCCGAGTACTCCTCAGAAGCTTTCTTTTCAGTTTTACTTGCATTTTTACGTTTTTTTGACTGGTTGGGGTCGAGAATTCCATCGAGGTTTGCAGTTAGGGGGATGTTTGAGTCTGAAGCTGACAGCACTTTGCGTGGCGGAGAGTGAAGTAGTCCACCAGGCATACTTATAAGGTAGTAGATGCACGTTTAAAATTCAGGCTATACTCCTAAGAAGGTCAGCGCAAGAGTAAAGAAAGGTGAAGCAATTTTGCGTATCGCACTATAATAATTAAAGAGCGTAGGCCTATTTGTAATATCGCCGTCGGACAGTGAAGCGAATCCAAGGTCAAAGTGATGCAGCAGGCAGCGAAGAGCGAGATAGAAGTATACGAGCAAGACAATGGGGGGCGTGGCCAGCGACTCGTGTGTCGTTCGTGGATTTGAAGCGCAGATTTAAACATATAGTTGTCTTATTCACTTTAAATCATTTGTCCTACTCAGATATGCTCAAATAGTTATGTTATTTGTTGCATCGACACTGGAACACGGAGATTTATATACGATGATCACTTGTAATTAAATATCTTAAACAAACTCACACAGTTATTTTGATATCAGGAAGAGCTTCTTATACGCCTTAAAGATGCTTGATACAATAAGTAGCAGTCGAGCGAAGGATATTTCCTATTTATCTTATATAGTTAGTGAGCACAACGAAAACACGTCTGTACGTTCCAGAGCCCAGAGAGAAGAGCCATTATAAGTGAGATGTGCTTGTGTATTATTATTGCTAGGTATATTGTAGTGTTTCCTTGGCTGACACCGACTACAAAAATAACAATAATTGTAACTACATTATATTATCGTAATATAGATCGTACCTACATATTGATGAATAGAAAAAGTAAGTTGATTATTAAGTTATAGAAGAATATGCAATTATTTTTTACTTTTTAGTGCATATTAATTTATTTTGGAGCAGTTTTTTTTGAAGGCGGTTTTTTTGTTAAATTTTTTGTTTATTTTTTGATTTTTAGTGAATCTGAAGTACACTAACTAATTTGTCTGAACATGGGTAGACCTACTAAACGTGCTGCTCATATGAGACGGCGCCGTTTAAATGAAACAAACGAAGTCAGAGAGAAACATCTATTATATCTCAACAGAGGAAATCTACTTCAAGGACAATTTCAAAAGAGACTTGCGAAGAACGCAAAAACGACTTTCGAAAATAAGGCTTTACATGAAAAAAGTTTTGAACAGAGAAAATATCAAAAAACGTAGTCACCGTCGCGGCTTGATCAACGATCGTCTATCGAATGAGACGGAGGAGCAACGTGCCCACCAACTCAGCGTTTTACACGATCGTCTATCCAAAGAAACGGAGAAACAACGTGCCCACCGTCTCGGATTAATCCACTAACGGGTATCTAATGAGACGGAGGAGCAACGTGCCCACCAACTCAGCGTTTTACACGATCGTCTATCCAAAGAAACGGAGGAACAACGTGCCCACCGTCTCGGATTAATCCACGAACGGGTATCTAATGAGACGGAGGAGCAATATGTCCACAGACTCAGATTTTTTTTACATCGGTCCCAAGGATCGAACCCGCAACCTCATGCGTTGCAGGTCGGTTACTTTGCCACTCCGCTACCACCAGTCTTTTACATTGTAATAAAGCTCATCAATAATACGCAAAAGCTTCTACCACCCACTCGGCTACCACCGCTTCACACATAATACACCTTAAGTAATGTAATTAGAACGCTGGCGTCATGTTCCAATGCAGCAATAAACGTAAGCGCATTGCAATTTGATTACACACAGTTAGAAATTCTGCCACAGATCGCACTCTTACTGTGAGCCGTTAAGGAGTTCCATTGATCATCATATTCGACTACGACAATTACTTGACCATAACGACATTACGGTAGGTGACTCAAATATCCGAATAGCCTATAAAAGATTCGGCCGAGTATCATTAATTTGCTCCCAAGAATTGAAGATTTCCGTTACTTTGTCATAGATCCCATAATCAGAACCTAACCAAACTCTCATCAAACTACCTTTGAAGTACATCCTTTCTAATAAAAAATGAATCATCGAAATAGGTTGGCGTGATATTGTTATTCGTCCATTTGTTGCGCACATACTTAATGCAAATTTAAGACATATATGGTTTTCTCATGGATGCCATTGTCAGAACTGGACCAAATTGAAATGGGACCACACGGCAAGCACCAGCTTTCATATAAAAAAAGAATCATCAAAATCGGTTCACCCAGTCGAAAGTTCTGAGGTAACAAACATAAAAAAATACAGACGAATTGATAACCTCCTCCTTTTTTGAAGTCGGTTAAAAATGTATAACATGTTAAGACGGCATTTATGCCGTCACTTTTGGTATCCAAATCAAGTTGAATTCTTTCGCTAATTCGGAAATATTATCCTGAATGAGACGCCCCCACTTATCATGATTCCCGGATTTTTTTTTCTAATGCAAAGGTTATATATGACATATCTTCATGTGTATTTTCAGAACGTCTTTATAACGTAAGAACTGACCAAGTGTCAATGTGATCGCGGTATAGGGATGTTTCGCGTCGCTCAGAAAGAACGGATCAAACACATCTGATATAGTGGCGACATGGGTTAACACCTTTCAGATGAGTCGCCGCTTGAAATGCGGAGCACTGAGATCACATCGCCACCACCACATTCTTCTATAACAGTTCCTGATCTATTTCCTAACGATCAGACATGTTCGTTAAGGAAGCCGCAGATAGAGAGCGGGAGCGCACAAGGCTCCCCTTTAAGCCCTATAGATAATCTCCGACACTATGAGTCTAACGTTATACATATATAAACAAAGGAAAGGTCAACAGGGTAAAATACTAATATAAAGATTATAACAAAATACATTTATGTTTATATATACATATATAAGACAACATATTTATAGATAATATATTTAACTGTTGTTAAAACAATCGTCAAAGGCACCTAAATCCACGATCATATAATAATATATCGTTATTTTTATGTACCCTCCAACCCCTTGACCCAAAACTTGAGAAATCAAAGTTAAAGGTTCTCATGGAAAGTCCACATCAAAATTCGTATTAAAAGTTAATAATGAATGCTTAACTTTTATCTATGATTGGATTATGCTGGGGGAACACATTGAGACATTCGTTAAAAAGCTAGAGGTACGAGTATCAGGCTTTTGAACCTCTTAATAGGGATGTAGCTTTGAATAAACTTTTCAGCTATTTAAACTTTAGCAATTTTATTTCAGCTACTATTTATCTTTATCGGCACATCTATACTAAGTTACAATTGTGTAATAGACATGCAAAGTGAATTTTTGGTTCCAAGCAACAACTAGACGCGGTTTGGCCATGTTATGCGAAGGGAAGAATACCATGTAACAAAGAAACTGATAGAAATGAATTAAAGCAAAGATGGATGGATTGTGTAAAAGTTGATATGGTGAAAATGTTGAGATGACTGCTAACAGAGGAGATTGGAATGAGAGAACATGTTGTGAAGACTCCATATAATGTGGGATAACGGCAGGAATATAAAGACGTGACAAACTTATCTCAAAGTCGTTGCAGTAAGGCTAAACCGATTTGACGATACGCCAAATTCAAAAAGGGATCTAGTACGGTTTTGGTTGTGGGTTCAATCTTCATAGAGCACGTCACACTTGTAGCAAATAGTTCATTTTAGTATACCCAGGTGGGAATATCTTCAGAGTTTATTTGTTTGTAAAAGAAACCTGCAATACAGGTGTTCCCTAATTTCCTGCATTAGGGTAGTGTAGTAAGTATCATAGGCAGATAAAGGGGTGTTTCTTGCTTAAAGGGCTCGGCAAAGTAGCCTTTCAGGGTCTATCAAACGAAAGACTGATACACGGCGGCGTTTAGTACACTTGTATTGTCTTACAAGTTTCAAATGCCACATATATCTGTTTCGACTACAAAACAAACCTAACCCAACTGTTTATGATGTAAATTCAGCGAGTGTCAGAAAACTCGTATGATATGCATACGAATCGTGAACGGACTTTATAAGTAGCTTATTTAAAATTATAATTCTCGAACTCCGGGGAGTTTTCGTATGATTACTTTGAATATGTATTATATATCAGGCATCTAATCAAATTGGCCCCAATATATTATTAAACGAACATAATCCGATTACATGAATAAGAATTGGTCTTAACGAAATGACGTTGTAAATCATTAAATACATGTTGAGTAAAAACAATGCTTTTCCACAATCATATTGATTGTGTGACCAGTGACCAAAGTAAAAATGGATGGATTATGTAAAAGATGATACAACACATAAAGACGATAGTGTGAGTATTGAGACGACGATTAATAGAGGAGAATGAAAGAAGAGAAAATGTTGTGCCGACCTAACATAGTTCGGGATAAAGTCAGGAAAATTAAGCTAGCACGAAGAAGCACAATAGCTACGAGTATGGGTACAAACAGTGAAGAAAAACATTGTGAGGAATCTTGTATACCGAGATCACCGGTAAGTGTAACTTGTGAATCTGCATCGGGCATACGTAGCGAGTATACACTCCAATTCCTTTACCATCCTATGCCCTCGCCGATCAGTGGGGCGTTATTGGCTGTTATTTATTGAATATGCTTAAGTTTAAGTGATACAGATCTTGCATAATGCTGCAATAGAATCCGAGTAATTATATAATCTGTACGTATATAAATACGTATAGATTATAATAAATTCGAGACCAGCAAGATCATTGTACTCAGACATAAGGTCGTTACCAGGTCAGGAGCATTAGCTAAATATGAAACAAATAATTTGGCGCTAAGACATGAAAGGTTCACACATACGCGTGTAAAACGGGGAGGCCTTTGCGAGTACACGCCTTGGGCAGACCTCGAGATATAAGATAACAGAGATACATAAGCTTTAATATGTCCGATGCCGACGAGAAGGTCACTTTCACATACACGTAACTAAGCTGTTCTTTTAACAAGTTTCAGAAATATATTTTATTAACAAATATGTTTTCAATTTCTTATGTGAAAATTATATTTCTTATAATCGAGACAGCTTTTTCTTTGTAGGGATGACTGTCAATTTGATATCTATGTAGCACTTTTTATCATTTTAAAAGAAATGTATTTTTTTGGAACTGTCTAACGTGCGACTACTGAATGATACGGAGATCAGAAAGTAGAAGATTACCATAAACATATGATACAAGTATAAGAATAACTACAAGTATAAGAATAATAGAATAATGGCAATTTCAATTGATATGCATATCCATATAACAACATTTCTACTGTTCTATGATACCCGCAAAATTGGAGTGATCCGACATATGCTTCTATAAGTATGCGGTAGTTAAATGGTATCGCATTCTGACACCAACATATACATAGGTTGGTGTCAGAATGCGATCCGTGACCTACAGGTCACGGATTCGAATTCACGACGCCAAGCAGCGCTTAGGCAGTTTTTCTCGTCTGATTCATGTCTAATACACTCATGCGATCCTCGCAGGTCGCGAAATAACCTGCATACCAGAAACTCCAGTATTTGAAACTCACTAATCCACCTTAGATAAGTGTGTAAGTTTCTTCTAGGAGGCTCGAGCCCAGCAGTGGGATAATACAGCCTGTTATAATTTTAACTATAAATATAAAAATTTCATTGTTTGGTTTGTTCGTCATACAATATTGTCACATTCTTATCTACACTTAACTTTAAAATCTCTTTAGTAATAAATGCAATTAACGATAGTTATTTGTGTATACACCTTTATGAATTAGAAAAGAACACCTGATAATTTAAAAAGGAAACACTTAAAGAACAAATAAAGAGTGTTTTAATTAAATTTCGAACAGTTGTACTTAAATTGAACGCGGCTTTATATCATCCGTTTTATAAATCAGTCACGTTCGGTTTTCACGAAATCGACACCGAATTAACGGCAAGCAATCGCAAGGAGGACGCGCCTATCAAACTAATGACTATCGAACGTAGAGCGTTTAGAGCTAACGTAATGATACTCCGATACCAAATGCATACTAACGGAAGATGACAACTGTAAAGGATGGGTATAAATTGGGGATGAACTCGATTACAGATCAAAAGGTTTATATAAAACAGTTTGATGATATAGCAGGGTGTGAAACAAGTCGTATATTTTTATGGATAAATCAACATCACATTGCGTTTAATTTTGATTACATCCCAGCACGGAGTTTCCTTTCCCGCTTTTAATCCTGCATTACGCACGGTCTTCGACATCACTTATAACGAAACCAATGACTAGCAAGTAATCTTACACTAACTTATGAGTATAGCGACAAAATCTCGACGCATTGTACTCATCCCCATGATATGCAACACCTGCTCGTGTCATTCGAGTCAAGCTTCGTTTCTTGAAATATTCTGAAATGAGCTGAAACGTGTTCACATTATTCAGAAACTACTCAAACTCGAATCATTCAATTTGAACAGTAGTATACTTTGGAAAGGTGCGTCACAACGTAATTGAAAAAAAAACAAGCGATTTACAGTATTGCCAAAGGTGAAGCAAAGATTATAGGGGAAGAAAATCTTTACCTAAAATTAAGTACATTTCGCTAATGATCCTTATTTAGACTACTAGTCTTTTAAATCCCGAAGCGCAGCCAACGCTTGCTAGTAAAATATGTACCTATCGTAGACATTTTAATAATTTTCTTGATAAATGATCTGAAATAAAAGTTTGGGTAAAACTCGTTAAACTTTCATTGTGAATAATATTTTTCTTTGACAAGTTTAGAATTAAAAATAGTTTATCTAGATAATACATATTATATTTAATGAACAAAGTTTTTGAATAATCAAGAGAAAGTAGTAAATGTAGCAAAATTCGCAAAACAAACTTTAAATATATTTCTAAACCATAGCGATTAGTACTCCGGTTTGATATCGGACATAATCGACAGTCATATAAAAAAAGTGTTCAGAGCTTCTTCGAGCTTGAAATCCGCATCAGGTGTTGATTATTCCATAGGACAAAACTTATTTGAGCTTTTTTGTGGAATGTAGTTAACTAGATTTTAAAGGGCCAGCAATCGTCTGTATCTCCATTCTCGAAAATTAAACCGCCCAGGATCAGACTGCCTGATAGTATACAAAACGAACTAAATAATTATTATTACTTCTGACCAAAAACCCACTCATTATGTATATCATTTTCCAACATTAAAAATAATTTATCCAAGGTGAAATATTAGCTTTTTCATCATTGACCCAATTACCCGCGTACCTATTATAAACATAAACAATTTATTTTTGGCGCCCACCGAACTTTTGGCTTCAGCGAAAACATTTCCGTCGGGTATCTCATCTTTCCAATTAAGAGCGAACAAAAATTAACCGACTCAGCTCAAAACAGTGAGATGAACGCTTGCTGACTTACCTAAATTGGTGCGCCCGGTATTTTGGACGAAATACATTTTTTCAATCGTCTACATTCATTTATTAATATCACTGTTTTTATTATATTTTCATGTTACTCATACATGAAGGGACTCTAGGCGTAATAGCGTTTAGCGGGTAAAACAAAGTGTAAGTAAGAAATCTCGGACTCTAATAAGCTAATCCTGTGTATTTTCAATACTTTGGCTAATAAGGCTAATAATGATAATACATGCACAATTACATGCAAAAAATCAATTACCGTTTTAAGTTAATTTTTTTTCCTTTTGAAATCTTAAATCAGTCATCTAGACTTATGTTTTGTATGAGAATGTGGTTTAGTGAGGTAGAGCCATTGCTATTTCTGCCCTTATTAAGGTAATATGCGCGCTCCACATTCACGCGAGTATCTCGCGAGAAAGCGAGAAAAACACGAGAAATGTGAATGTGGAACCGATTCACATAATTTTCGCAGGTTCTTACCTTGTTCTCTGATTTTTGTCGGTTTTTTGGCGCGAGACAAAAGAGCTAAGAACGGGAGAACAGACGAGAACTTGTGTTGACTCCACACTCGCATGTTTCTCAGTAGCGAGCGACTCGCCGATTAGAAGAGTTGTGCGTGGTATTTACTGAGCATTAATATGCACCGGATTTGGACGAACGAACTAGAATTGACATTCCTAGAATATTTTCAAGCAGAACCGATTTTGTGGAATACAAATATCAAAGATTATAAAAATAAACTAAAAAACTAAAAGATAAACTAAAAAAAGCGCAATTATAATATGCAAATGCGCATAGCAATAAGCTTGTCGCAACAGTTAATTCTGCGTCCATCGTCATCGAGCGTGAGAACTGTATTGAGAACCTTGCGAGTGTGTACCCAAAGAAGCTCTCGCCGAGATTGTTGAGATTCTTGCCGAGATTCCCGGCGAGGATCTCGCATGAATGTGGAGCGCGCATTACATCTGCTCTCTTAAGTCTTCTGAACTGGTTTAGCTGCAAGAGCAAACTGGATAACTGGTTTGAGTAAATTGTCAAACGGTCTTTGTAGTTGTCTGAGTAGTGTTCCGCTTCATCGAAAATGGTTATGATTTCCAGGTACTCATGGATTTCCGAGTTGCGAGCATATCGGGGCGCCGATGAAAGTACCCTTATAATGTTATGAGCTCTTCGCAAGCACATAACGTCATATATCCAGATCGGTTTTATTATGGATCAATATACCTTGTTTGCTTGCTTGTTGGAAAGAGATAAGGCGGACTGTCTACCGAGGAGAACCAAAGCAGGTTTTTAAGTTGATTTCGTTGCGCATCACTTTTATGTGGTCTTTCCATGTCATCCTACGGTCCAAGTCAAATAAAATGCCTATAATTTAAGACACATTGATTAATTATCTTTTAAATAACGAATAATACAAAAAAAATCACAATACACAATAGAATTTATGCAAAAACGTTTCCGTCACAAGTAAGACGCGGTGCGGTTTGTGGTGGCATATTTTGCGACCGCTTCGACCGAAACAGTGCCCTGACGTCTAAATTCAAAACCACGCAATTCCCTAATTAAGTATTTGTTACATCTGTGCAATTCTCCTACAATGGAATATTTCGTGTTATGTACCTATATAAATTTTATAATGGGTAGGTGCTTTAAAAAAATTAATTATAATAATAATATTTGTATACTCATACCTGTATATTATTTTTTATGTGTTCAAAACATGTCCAAATATCGATATAATATAAAAATATGCGAATCGTAATGCGAAAATTCCCTGCAAAGAAAAAACCCAAATGCAACAGAAATCTAAAACAATTAAAATAAAAAATCACTTTAATAAAATTCAATAATTTCCATCTTCAACATTTACTATAAATAAAATACTATCGTAAACATTTTTATTGTCAGAACACTGAATAATGTTTTACAAAAAAATAAATTAAAATCCCATTCATTTTAAGTGCTCCTAAATTTCTAAATGTGCACAATAAATGTTTTAAACAATCAACCTATGTTACTCGTTTTTATTACTTTAACAAATCACGGTAGACAGGTGTCAAATTAATTTCAATGCACGAGATACATTCTCATTTCGGGACACATTTTGTACGCGCGTAAGAATTTATGTCATTGCGATCAGGGGTTGACGAGCGTGAGATTCATCTAAGCGTTTGCTTTTAAGTGGCTATGAAATGTTACGTGGCTATGTTGTCAATTGCGAGCACTTTATATATGTATATTGAAATTCGAATGCTTCAAAGTATTGCAAATCGATTTAATTGCGTATCTATTTTTCAACATAAATTTCAGTGCACACCTTAAATTATATTTCTTGAGAAAGTGATGCTGCAAAAATAACCTTGAAATTTCATCAAAAAGCAGAACGAGATCACAATATTCTTTTTCTAGTTTTTTGTTTTATTTGTTTGCTTAGTTAAATTATACCTACATTGTTCCATATTTATAAAATAAATTTTCTTTTTAAAAGTATCAAAGAAGGGCGTAGACTTAGAGTAGAAGAAAGATCATGCAGTTTGTTGCAATCTCGACCGTACATAAATAGCTTACTATTAATGTACGGGCCGCAAAAATAATGTAAATAATATGAAAATTGTTTTTTTTTTTTATTACATTGTTTTTTTGTTGTGTTAAAGATTTTAAGGAAAATAGACCTTCCAAGTCTGTAATTGTGTTTATTTCGCAAAAAAATAACATAGAATACCAAAACGAGATTACGTTTCTTTTTACTATCGTCTGTAATTATAGTTTTTATAATGTATGTATTGGGCTTAAAAAAATTTCAAGAAAAACCTAGATGAAATAATTTTAGGAATGAATTGCAACCAAATTGGCAGTGCGTGCCTGTCGATATTAGTTTTTCTTTAATTTAAACAATATTGATTCATATCTCTTCCTCAATACATATTAAAATCAAATTTTTCAAATCCAACAACACAATTTATTTTAGGATCTAAGGAAAGAATATAAATACAATTTATTACAATTTTGACACAGTGTGTAAAACATTATTGGAGTAAAACAAGGAATTCCTCCGGCATGCGCGATGAGATTACTGTGTGCCAAAAAAAACGTTACTTTTAATCCCGATAGAGCAAAGTTACGTTGCAAAATCCATAACAAAAGCAAGCTTCCGTTAAATATTAAAGCGACGTATCAAAGTGATTGCAATTTATGAAAACAACATGGGCGCGAGACGAGAGGGGAATTCGGGAATATTTAGTTATTCCATTACACTCTTGCGTTGTAAGAGTAAGGCCTGTTCATGTGTAAAAGAACGATCAAATATGCATGAATGGATAAGGAAAAAATTATGCGCTTCTATCATGAATGCACACTAAACTATATTAGACATCTTATTAAATGACAGCATATCCTTTAATACTAGAATTTATGAATAAGAATCGAAAACAACATATTAAGGGCGTGTTTAATTTGTTTAATCACTGGTCGATTCAACCAATTGATAAAAATAACAATTGTCATACTAATAAGAATTAAGTCACTCAGATATAAATGTTATCTAAAAAATTAACTTGGAAAAATTATTATGAAGGCTTGCTTATTTAACATCTCTACACATAAGTAAACATAAGTATTTCTACCGCTACTAAAGCCGCCATGATATGTGATTACTAGAATCGTGATATTAGATGATTTGAGACATCAATCTATCCGTTCAAACTGATCTTAAGGCATTTGGTTATCACTATAGATTCTGATTTGGTTGTGTGTTAAAAAAATGTTATTGGCAAAAAATGACGCATATAAAATATAAAAAACAACAAATTTTCAACATTTCACTAAGACGTAAATATATGTAAATAACAATGTACAATTATTAAAGCGCCAATTTTCTAGCCAATGAAATTTGGCATTCAGCATTATGCTGAGTCGAGACCGATATACATACACACACATACATATATGTACATTATACAAAAAGTATTTTAACTATAATGAAGAAAATCTATATTATTCTATAAAGTAAAACAAACATAATATGTAAAAAACAAACAAGACACCAAGTAGGAATGTAATGCAAGTCCTTTTTTTCTAAATATTTCATTTAACTGACTGTCCAGGGAATAAAAGACATAAAAGAAAAATGTTACGAAACGTAATATCATAGGAGTACATATGGTATACACAGGTTTTAGATTTGAATTAATTTTAGTTTTATAATAATAACAACATCATTTCAGTCACATAATAATACTTATTTCCTTTTACCAATTCATTCCTTTTATAGTTCTTAATCACAGGGTCCGATGTTTTCTTTGATATCCTACTCGCTTCGAATTCTCACTACAGCTTCACCTGCTTTGCGCCTGCAACGTACTCGCCCTCGCCTTGTCCAAATAAACTCCCAACCGTATTGTGGGCCTCCCTTCCGTGCCAAGTAAAATAACATCCGGTTAATCCTGGTTAGATGTTCATTCACGTAAAAGCATTGCAGGTAATCCAAGGTTAGTTGTCCAGGTAATCCAAGGTTGCTTGTATTAGGAGTGCGTTGGGTTCGTGCTTTAATCAACATTTTGTCGCGTAACTTGCGTTGTGCCAAACCTGCCACGATAATTCCGATAACGATTTTCATCCCGGCCGTTCATCACCATTATCAGAGTTTTTGGCCCAGCCTCCAACTAGTTTTACGTGTACTATGTCTTGAGTGTCCAAATTGACATCGAGACTTGCGCCAATTGACATAACTAACTGTGTGTTTTCGTTACGTTGTTCAGGAATATTTTTTAAAAATAGTTATGCAGCTGTTTCGCATACTTTCTTACCAAAATAATTTTTATATTAAAAAGTGTGCATTACTTTGGAAAAAATGGATAATTTCGCGTTTCGACCATGCTCAACAGGGATTGTTTTTATAAGGCAAACGGCACAACCGATAGAAGGTGAATATCGTCGCCTATAGGCGTTTGCAAAAGCAGAGGCATTGCCAACAGGCTACCGACCTCGCATAAATTGGATTCTTCTTCGTCGTGTTATTCATTCCTGAAGGCGTCCCCGTCTTGATAAGCCTTTACGGAGACGTTGGCGAACTGCCTCCACACCACTCTGTCCTCGGCCTGTTTCAGAGCTGCAGGCAAAGTGAGCTCCGTGATTGTCTTAATTTGATCCAACCATCAGGTTGGTGACCGTCCTCTGAGCCTTTTCCCCTCTATTTTGCCTAGCACTATCAGTTTCTCGAGGTTGTCTGACTCCCTTCGAGCGATATGGCTAAAATAGCCGAGTACTCGCTGGTAGCAGGTCGTGGACAATCTGATTCTGTCATTCAGCTGGTCGAGAATGGGTGTGTCGGTTCTTTTTGCTGTCCACGATATGCGTAGCATTCTCCTCCAACACCATAATTTGATAACGCTTTTTTTTTAATCCCATATCGTACTGCGATGAAAAATCCTCAGCCGGAATCTCGTTCCGAATCACGAGATGCTAAGAAGTCTTATAAGACGAAATGACAACTAATTGATGACGTACACACTTTAAGTATGTTATACCAAACAAGAACAAGCTACAAAAGACTAAGAAAACGGAAAGATTTGTCTTCCATGTCAATGCCGGAGATTTAAACATTACCCTTAAAAGAAAACAAGAAAGCCAACAATGTCCTTTCTATGGTCCGAACAAAAATATCTTGTGGAAGCGACATCATTACATTAACTAACCACAATGCAACTCCGCGTCCAAATATTTTTTCCTTGCTTATACGAAAGACAATAGAGCACGTCCAGGCCGTAATAAATCACGAAGTGATTAATGAAGCGTGCGACAGCGGTCCAGTTAACTAATCATATCAGGAGGTGTCTGATGCACGCCAGTTTCTTTGGACTCGCCCTTTTGTTGGTATTGTGTGCACTTTGGACAAACGGACGTTTTGGTTTTTATCGAGTAATGATGTGGAACGCTTCCAAATGTGCGTCTACAATCCTTCATACATTACTTTTGTCGTAGTATAGCATTGAGTTTCGGGCTACCGTGTTGCCTCGACGCTCACATAGGTGTGCGTGCTCGTCAACAGGGGCTAGGTGCCCTCCAAGTTTATGCCGGTAAAGAGGTTCGCCTCGACATCCCAACCTTTCCTGCACAAGCGGCAGAAGATCGAGTAGTAGCATTGAGTTCAAATCTGTACATGATGTTAAGGTCTATCGAGATATCGTTCGTCAACATTCGGCAGTGTATGAGGTCTACTCGCTCACTTGTTGGACGCTGATCAAAAACCCAACGACCAACCCCAACACAGCCGAAGACGTGAATGACAAAAATCTGAATCTTACTACCAGCCACATATTGTATAATACAACAGTTTGTATATATTTGTAATATCACCTTTATACATTTACCATTTTCACCTTTTACAATGGAATAGGAACGAAATTTAGTGACCCCTAATATCTCCATGATTTGTGTGAGTATAAATAATGCTTATCACTCGGGACCCTTGACAATCAGATCAATTATCGTCGCACGGAACCGCGATTGTTTCGGCTCTATTTCCATAATCCACAATTATCAGTTGGTAACAACGGAAACAATCTCAAACACAGTTTGTATCGTAATGAAATTACGCCTGTGAGTAGGGTGTCAAATGTGTTAAAACTTATACACGCTTAACTTCGGAGAGTCTATATTATTTCAAACTACAATCATAAAAAAGCTCAATTACTATAATTTTAAAACTATACAATGTAATAAATTGCTACAATATTTTTATAAAATTAAAGCATGTTCCTACAAATTTACTTATTTGTATATAAACAATACGGTGTCAATGAATTTATGACAAATAAAAAGTTTAATTTACAGTTAAAACGTGCATTTTCAAAATGCCTAATAAAATTATAAATTAATACATAAGATGGTTAGCAGTAGTGGTAAACGAATAACTTAAGCCGTGAATTGAGCCAAATCAAATTCACATATATAGACGGAATAAATCACTTTTGTACGTGTATACTTTGTACAAACAGGTCGAGGTGGTCGGATATACGAAATTTCCCAGTTCCGTTCTGTCACCTCGCTGGATTTGTGTCACAGCCTCACTACGGATGAAGTGGGATTTTAGACATATGTGTATTATATGACTGTTAGCTCCATTGCTATATTGATTTCATAGTATTGTTATTTAGCGAATTAACATCAAAATTATACTTTTTCATTTCATTTAAGAAAATTAATGATGAAAAATATTATCCGGTTATACTATTCATTATAATATACTTACTACTATTACAGTGTCTTTTATAATTATACATTATTGGGAAAAATCTCCTTTTCCCTTAAAATCCTCAGAAATATTAGCGAGCGCTTTTTGTGAACTATTTTATAATACGGGTAATTCACCATGGCTAACATACTGCACACCAACAATTTAAATAGACAAGACTTGATTATATTATTAAGACTTCGTTCGGGAGACATTCCACTTAATAGGTTTGCATATCTAATGGGTAAATAATATCTGTCTCCAAATTGTGAAGTGGTACGGTGGAAGATGCATATAATATCATGCTGAAGTGTTTTCGAAACGAAGTTGCTAGAAATAAGTTTGCTCGTGCTGTTGTTTTATTATAAATAATATGAAATAGCAATTCCCTATAGCCGATCTTAGATCATGCAGACAAAACAAATACATGCAAGGTCGTTCACAAATAGACCCTGCCTAAAATTTAACAGGTCGTAGTACTAACTAGTAGCTGAAACCACGAGACCGTGGCGATTGTCAACAGATATACGAGTAGGAATTCAGTTTGTTTTTTTTAAGTACAAGCATCCGTGCGCATCAATCGTAGCTATAGGAAAAGACTATAAAGAAAAGACACTATTTAAATTTAATAATGATTAAAAGTAAGACGAGGAGTGAGCTTTCACTTTCAATAAATGTTTATGAATATTAGAATAGTAAAAATAATTAAAACAAAGATTTTTAATAGATTAAAAATTATGCAAAACCGTTTACAAGCTGTAATAACAGTTAATTGTCTCAAAATATTTCTCCCATTCATATTTTCATAAAATAAAACCAATAGAGTCCCGATATAAAAAAATAACAATTTAAAATTAACCCCTTCGCTCGGGGCACTGAATGGGATTGGGAGTAAATCGATCGTAAAATAGATTAGAGGGTCTGTCGGACCCTTTACATAACGAATATACGTGTCAAAAATTAATTAAGTCCATCAAGGGGTATGAAGGGGTGAGGCGGGTTCATGATACAACCCCAAATGTGACCTCTACTGCCAATGTGTAATAGACATGAGTGATTAGGGGTTATTAATCTAATATTTTTTTAATCCGGAAATATTTACACTTTACCTACAGATTCAGTAAATTTGGTCTACATACGCACTAAGTTTTACACCCACTTAAACACGTTTACTACTTTCTGAATGACGAATTGACTACTTCTATACGCTGACTTGTGACATGCTTTTTTTTCCTAGCATGGAATCACTTTGATTCTTGCAAAATTCTACTTCATATTTGCTTTATCTACAAGTTTTTGGAAATCATTTAAATCAACAAATTTCTCGAATATACATGTTAAACCTCTATATTGAGGGGAAGAAAGGCTTATAATTTGGAAGGATATATTATCGATTATTACACAAAATAAAGTTTATATTAATCGGCACAAGTATGAGTACAACTTTGAACGTGAAAACTTCTCAATTTAATGTGAAATTTCATTATTTATCGTCATTATTAAAGACAGAACATCAAATCCACAAAATGAATAATCTGATATCGTTTTAAAAACATATCAG
The DNA here is from genome assembly GCA_963693495.1 of Malacosoma neustria. Classification (NCBI taxonomy): domain Eukaryota; kingdom Metazoa; phylum Arthropoda; class Insecta; order Lepidoptera; family Lasiocampidae; genus Malacosoma; species Malacosoma neustria. The sequence continues at coordinate 5,077,201 of OY856381.1, read as the reverse complement.
AGATCCTTTCGAAATAAATTATAAACTCGCCTAAAAGATAACTAATATAGGACTATATATAAATACATAAAGAGTGGTAACTAAGCTTCATACATCGAATCGATCGAAAGTATTCTATGTTTAGGTCTTCAGCTGAGGCGTGACTTTGGAAGTTACAAGAAAAATCTATTTTCGCACATTAATATACCAGATATTATTACATAGAATACACAGCGACAGAAATTAAACTAGTATAAGATACACCACTTTGTCATGCGATCATATTAGGCAATATTTGATATTTTCGAAGCGCAGACAAAAATAGGTAAATTAACTATAAAGAATAATATACATGGGAGCATGGTAATATTAAAAAATTTATAATCAGATTTTGTACCCCATTTAAATATTTTTGTATATAAAGATTGTAAGCCGCATTAACAAGGAGTATTCATGTTTTACATAATATGATCGTATTCAAATTATTTAATATCACTATTTAGATTAGATTTAAACAATCAAAGTTAACAGAATTGATAAAAAAAAAACATTATCCCATCCCTGCAAACATTGATCCGGAAAAAAGACTGGCATTTGCACTGATCCGAACACACCCAAAAATATGCTGCTGTGCTCGATATCTATGGGTGCGTTCTTCGAGAACTCATTCTATGAAGTGTAACTTCTGTTACACTTTACTACTTCTAGTATTTTGTGATATTATCTTATTCCTCGCCTACGCTTAAATATTAGTATTAGATACTCCTTTCGATCAATTAATAATTTCAAAAGCCCACAAAAATTTTCAGGCGTAGGCTGGTGACTGGTAAGTCTTAAATTATACTAGTCATATTTTTGGATTAGATTTAACCCTTTCCTTCATTTAGGCTTAGTTCTAATGCTTTCAGAAAAAAAAGATATTGATATTACTAATTTTAAATAATTTTTTGTTTATTGCTGAGGAACAGCAGAGACTGACCGCCCATCTAATAGTAAGGAGTTATCGTCGCCTATAGGTGTTTGCGACGCTAGGGGCATCGCAAACTCGCTGCTGTCCCATAGGGGTACAGGAACTTGGTCACTAATACCGGAACACAACTCAAGGTTATTATGGCGGCATACTTAAGGCCAAGGGTGGTTGCCATCCAGATGGGTTTGAGGCCCTACCATGCAACTAGGGATGTTTTGTCGCCTTTTACGATAGACCGACGCCGACCGCAGGGGTTAGTATTTTTAGTCCGCCCCTGCACGGAGGAAATAGAAAATTATTCTAAATAGAAATCATATACATATAATACATAGATTTTATTTAAAATTGAACCAATCAACAAATCAATACAGTACTTGTTACAAGTCCAACTTTAAAGTACAGGAATAATTCCACAACACTACGGAATAAAATTAGTTAAATTATTTTAAATGCGTGTATTGGCCAGTGTATCGCATACATTTTGGACATGTGACTGTGGCCAGAAATAAGAATGGCTACTTCTTTTATTTACATCTACTCCATTATTTTCTTGAACCTCTTGGAAAGGAAGTATGACGGAAAGGCAATCTAAAAATAAATAAAAATATGCGCAGGAGTGTAGCTTCGAATGTAACCGGAATAAAATGCTCGCAAGAGAAATTCCTATAGATTTCGAATATGTTGGTATCTTAAGTTGTGATGGACAGTCGAAATATCCCTTCTCTATATATAGGGCAATGCCCTATATATAGAGATACATGAGAAACTGTATAACTCTGAGATGTTAAAACACCGCGCAAACTCCTGTAACGACCTCTAAACACGGGCCACGACAAACCAAAGATGTGAGACCGGGAAGGTAGGGTTGTCATTCCACTTTTCTGTTAAAATTTCCATTTTTTTTTTATTGCTATAGAACAGCAGACAGGCTGACGGCCCGCTTAGGATTTAGCAGTTACCGTCGCCTATAGGTGTATGCAACGCCAGTGGCATCGCGAACACGCTGCTGTCTCATAAGGGTACAGGAACTTGAGTCACTAATGCCGGAACACAACACAAGGTTATTATGGCGGCATACTTAAGACCAAAGGTGGTCGCCATCCAGACGGGCTTGAGGCCCTACCACGTAGCTAGGGTGGGTTGTTTTGTCGCCTTTTACGACAGGCCGACCCCGGCCACAGAGGTTAGTATTCTTTCTCCGCCCCTGCACGGATAAAAAATCTTTCCATAAACATATCTTTCTTATTTATGTATCATATTAACGTGACAATAAATAAACCTATTTGTGTCTCAATAGTTATAAGTGTATTCATGCATCGGTAAAATGCAATTAAGTATTTTATTTTCACTATTCGAAATAAAACGCAATACGTTTATAAGGGTATCAATAAAAGAAAGAAACCTTTATTAAATAGCTCGCTATTATCTAGATCAGTTGTACTAAAACAGACTAATATATGTATATTACAGCAAATATAGAAACACTGGTAATAATCAAATGGCAAATAAAGCGTCCTCAAAACAGCGTGTACTTACAGCGTTCTTGAAAAATGAAATGTAACATATCAAATGATGAGATAATGGTCAAAGACGCAGTCAGATGGCAACCCTAAAAAGGCCCCAAGCGAAAGTTGAAACGAAAGTCGCTAGGAAGTTCGTTAATTATGCAAATTGCGGCGTGTACCCTGAAATATGGGCTGGATTCACTCAACCAGGCCGGGCACCAGATAAAACCCGCGCGCCGGCTTACTTATGGCCAGTGTTGCCAAATGGCTCAAGAGCCTTACGCCTTCATCTATAAAATGCCAAAGGCAAGCACTTTTTATTTTAATTTTGCTCTAATTAGATCATGTTTGTACATGTAATATAATTTTTATTATGAAAATCTTGCTAGTTTCTTTTAAATTAATAGCTTTAAATATTATTCATATTTAAAAACAAAGGAAATACATGTGAAATGAGCACGCGAGGCCGGTTTTGTCCCAAAACTCTTTAGGCTGCAAGATTCTGTTATCTTATTTCTAATATCGACAAATTTAACCCTAGAACTACAAACCGTGGTAGAAGTCTACCCCAGATAAACTTTTAACTATGTTTCGAAGTTAGTGACATTATCGGCTAAGATCGAATATTTTATTCACTAGTTAAACCTTTTTAAAATCAAACTTTCTTCCTCCTGCCCTTATCCCACATTTTATGGGGTCGGCACAACATGTTCTCTTTTTCCACTCTCCTCTGTAAGCTATCATCCCAACATCCACGGTCTTTTTGCCATATCATCTTTTACGTAATCTATCCATCTTTTTTACGACCTCCATAGCATAGCGGCTAATTTGGGAACGCTTGTGGAGATCACGGATTCGATTACCTTCTCGCATTGGGGTGTTTATGTATATATATTTATTTACAAAAAGAAAAGTATATATGTAGTATATAAATTATCTAGTACCCATAACGCAAGTGCAACTATTTACTTTGGGACTAGATTGCGCTGTGTGCCAGTAAATTTATTTATTTGTATACAGCTCAAGATCTGTTATTAATTTCAAGAGCATAAACTTGGTATTACGCACGCTTTTCTATGTTCGTGTAGCTTCTGCCGACAAAAATAAAAAGGCACGTAGGTGTGTAAGCCTATGTCTAGTCTAGTTTCACCTCGGGTTGCGTAGTGAAAGCTTAGGACGATATGTAAAGAAGAAAAATTCGATATACGCATACCATTTCTACAAAATCCGATTGGTAGAAAGATTCAAGGAACTATTATATTTACAAACCTGACAACACCACATATAACTGTCGCAACATGTTCGTATTTAAATTACAATCGGACACTACATCGTACAGTTTCATATGGTATTGTATTCGAATTGACCACAATATATTGGCTATAACTCTGTTCGGACAACGACATTAACGATTTTGTTAAACTACTACGTTATAATAAACTATTTATTAAATGTTTCGTCGCAACATAAGAAATATATTTTCATATATCTCATTTCAATTCATTTATCTTGTATAAATTATTAGAAGTTTATGTAACGGAGAAAATATTATAAATATTGATATTGAAACGCTTAACAGTTTACTTACTTGATTTTTCGTTCTTTGATTAGTTTAGTTTGACTTGTATGGTAGCTGTTCCTTGTAAAGTGGGCACTAAATTCGATGACTTAACAAGATGGTGAAGCCATATTGTTATTGGCAGACAGCACTCGGTCAAAACGGGCTCCGGTGAGTCGGGACTGCGCGGTTGAGGATAACCCCTAGGACACCCTTGAGCGTACGAGCCTCGCAGAGAAATGACGAAAAGCCCATCCTGCGACCCCCGCAAGGATTTAGTTGACGACCGCGATTTTTAGTGGATATGTCGCCGCGACCACCGCATGCTGTAATTTGATAGCCAGATAAATGGTTGTAATAGGAGGATAGGAGTACTACATACCCGCTCTGACTTTCTCCCCGAAGCTCCGATGCGGTACTGACCATTGTCAGTACTGCATTAGAGGCACTATTTTCTTCGAGATAAAAAGGTCCCTCCTTTTTTAGTGTTAGCTTGACATCTTAAAAGGTGATCACTGTGGTTTCCCCCTACAAAGTGAAGAAGAAAAGCAACAACCGAGGATCGAATCGGAAAGCGGCTAGATATATTAAATCACACCTATGCGCGTTTACACAGTGATGGCCAGCGGCAATATATCTGTCGGCTGACCTAACAAGTTAGGTAATGTATCTGATTCCAACACCAGCTCGGACGCTACGTTGGAAGTATGCAATAAATTTGCAAACTTTTAGCGAGCAATTTCCTTAGGTTTACGGGAACAAGATTCACGGAATCACACCAACTAGAGAAAACTGCAATTTTACAATTGTTTATTTTTTCACACAAGTGCCATGTAATCCCAAAGTATTTCTCGCTGATCGCTTTTGTCATTGGTACAAGATAGCTGATATGCTACTTATGTATTCATATATTTATTAAACAGATACATTCGAGCCCCACTGGTGTTCCAAAGTGCCTGTACATTCGAAAGTCATTGCACCATTTATGTCGTTCGCTCGAGGTTGTTTGGACATCGTCAGTATTTAATAACGACCATGATTCAATTAATTTTTAAGTTTTAACTTTATTAAAATTCTTTTCTCAAAGGCTAAATACCTTTATAATCAAAGATTTCATCATGGCTACTCAGTTAATTTGAAATGTTACTACATCAATTTGAACAGCATCACTGTAGTACTTCAAAATGTTTTGCATTACTAAAACTGCATTGTAAATCCGTTTCGTAACCATACATTCATATTTTGTAAACACTATTCTCACAAATAGGAAAGAGTAAATCAATTCAGATTACTAATACATCATTTTATTTGGGTATTGGGTATTGGTTTTTAGTATGTGGCTCCAATGCTTATAATTTTCTATATACTACTTAATAAGCAAAACGTATTTCACAAATTACAAATATAAACATTTCAACGTTTCATTTCTCTATATTTCATTTCAATTTTGACATTCAATAAGACCAAGGAGAATATAATCACTAAAGTCTATAGACAACTAATGTTAATAAATGATTAAATATATATGTATATATCATTATTATTATATTTTTTATTTATTAATTAATTAAGTATTTAGGTATTTAGTAATGTATATTATGAATTTGAATATTTCATTGTAATAATATTAACTTACAGTTTGACCATAGATTTAATCTATGAATATGTGTGTGTGTTATTGTTAAAATAAGCGTAGGCATTTAAATTTAAGTTCTGTTCAGGGCCTGTAATACTAAGTTTAGAAATATATAAAACTGGTGACTAACGTCAAACCGACATCTTGTCTTGAGAAAATTTAAATGACGGTAACAAATATATCTCCGTTAACTATAATTAAGCTGACTTTAATTAAAGTGGAGTTAAGACTTGCGATGGCCTGTCCCTTGAAAGTTAGAACATAATATCTTGTTAATTAAAACATTTTCTGAAAGTCAACTAGCTCTAGTCTATATGTTTTATTTTTATATTGGCATTTTGAAGGTTGTTCGTATCGTAACCATTATATATAACTATTTTTATTGCTATGAAATAACAGACAAGTTGACGGTCCACATTATAGTAAGCAGTCACCGTCACTTAAAGAAGTTTGCGACACCAGGAGCACCGCAACACATTGCCATCCTGGTAGGTTAATTGGACCTTGGGTCACCACTTTAACGCAACGAAAGATTATTATGGCGACAGGCGCCAGGGGTGGCCGTTGCCAGACGGGCTTGAGGCCTCATCATTTAGCAAGGTTTGTTTTGTCGCTTTTTATAACAGGTCGCCCCTAGCATTAGGGCTCAGTATTCTTACTCCGCCCCTGCACAGAGAATAGAAACTATAAAGGCTTTGTCGTAGCATAAATGTTTTCAGGTAATAAAGATAAAATTAAACTGTCATTTCTAATAAATTCAATTCATACTATTTTTTCAAGTTTAATCACAAACACAACGCAATACTAGAATAACGGTATTGACAATAAATATAGTATATGATTAGTGTAGACGATGTGTTTATTTAAAAGGTTAAACAAACATAATTATTTATATTCGGTTACGTTTAACTTCTAGAATTATCTCAGCCCAGAAGAAAATAAATTTTCGGCATCAAAAACTCTTCGCCGAGATCTAAGCATATTTTTAAACGTCCAAGAGCTCCCCGGAGGCTAGCGCCATTAGAGAGAGTGCGTCGACAACCCTCCGAATATGAATAAACACCCCACGGCTGGCCGCCCTTGCATTAATCACACGCCTTGCTTTCGGGCTTCAACATTTTGTGAAAGCACCTTTATAGATTGTAAGCAAAAATGTCACATTGTTAAAAAACAACCGTTATAAGTCAAAAAGGCTTTAGTATAAATCAATATTAGATATTAATTCTAAACATTCAATTTTGCCACTCAATTAATTATAAATAGATAGATAGATAATAGTCATTTGAAGAACTGCCCACAGCAATTATTGTGTGGCATGACACGAGTCCTATTGCCACGCAGTACAACAACATTCTACTATTTTTATAATTACTTTCACGTGGACGGGTCAAAATTATATCCAATTCACTCGTAATTCTGGATGAAGTAAGTCACACAATAGCTTGTCATTAAAAAGAAATTTATTTGAAACTTAAACAAGGTAATTAACGTGCTGTCGTTCCGGCTACTTCTCAGCAGCCATTTTCACCTACGACGACATATCTACAAACTTTACAGCTCTTTGGAGACATTAAACTAACGGATTTGTACATGAAACGTACAAGAGCTGTCGTAAACATCACTATCGATGTCATATGCGCGACTATTACTGTCAAACGATGTAATGTTATGATTAATCTGATTGTGTGTGCAGTTGGATACAAATGAAAGCTGTCAAATGGATCAGAGACGTCTAATAATAAGACATAAACGTTAGTAGTCCATTTTATTACACTTCATACTTCATCACATAATATAGAGAACTTGCCAGAATATTAATTCACCTGCTTTTTTGTAACGATTATGTAACTAACATCTTGACGTTCATTGCGTTTACAATCAAAGAGACGTCTTTCATGTATTACAGCAATGGGCTACTGTACTAGAGCCTCCCTCTAGAGGGAAATGACAGTACTCCGGCCACGATTATCTAAGGCGGACTGGCGGGCTACACATACCAGGTGATGTCGGCATACAGGTTTCCTCACAATGTGTTCCTTCACCGTTGGTACATGGCAATTGTGCTAAAATATGTTCACTAGACGTCAAAAACTGCCTAAGCGGCGCACGCCACCGTGGGATTCGAACCTGGGGCCGCTAAATTGGTTTCCAAGTGTAATGCCACTGAGCTATCAAGTACTTTTAGATATCATATACTACAAGAATTAACAACAATAGCATTTTAATTAATAGTTTTTTGATAATAGTTGCTTAACTTAGCCACGATTATAAACGACTACACGACATATTTAAATTCTAATATGTTTGACGGCGCAATGTCTTTAGCAGTTCAGAACACCTTTAATACCTCTATGGGACAGCAGCGTGTTCGCTGTACCTCTAGCGGCGCAAACATCCATAGGCAACGGTAATTGCTTACTATTAAGTGGGCCGCCAGCTTCCCTGCTGTTCCTTAGCAATAAAAACACGGTGGGATTCTCGTCCCTGGTCTGGATGTTTATGTAAAAAAATAATTAATTTACAAACAAAAATATGTGAGTTGTCTAGTACCATATAATCACCGCTCTACCGCGGCCCTGTACGAAATGTCTCAGGATATTTGTTATTAGCTGACCCGGAAAACGTTGTTATGCCATATAAAAAAATTGGTTCAGCGGTTTAGGCATGAAAACATAATAGACAGAGTTACTTTCACATTTATAATATTAGTATTGTCCCCCCCACAATATGACCAGTGCTTTCTTACTAAAGAGTACTCAAGGGCACGCGATACCGGCATCGATCCCAAACCATCAATATCATTCATCTCATCCATGATATTGGTGTTATAGCCTATCATATTTCTACTCATATTAGGCTCCTATCATATTCTTACATCAACTCCTTAGTTTATTTCTCATACTTCCTTTTCTACATCCAGAACTGTCCCCGGTCGTAACAGTTTTCTGTTCCACTGGATTAAGACAGGATTGGACGAGTGTGCAAGTATGTCAGCCCAAATATTTGTGCACCAAAATATATCCTGCTTACCTGACCGCTTATGTCTATATATACGTATGGATTTATTTAAAAACTACAATCATTACACATATTTCTAAAACTCATTTCTAAATGTACCTCAGATTAACTTCTATAATAAAGCTGTACAGTTTATATAATATAAAGCACACATCGATCACATTTTGTACAGTGAGTCAGTCGTAATCAAAAACAAATTGAACAACTCTGTAATGATGTTATTCACTTTGTGAGGAGTGGGGGCGAGATTGAATAGCTTGTTGGGGTTGTGTGTGAACACCTTTATTATCGATATGGACTTAGTAAACAAGTTGTTTATTCGATATCTCTACGAACGTGATTCGTCAGATTCTTTTTTGAGACGACTGCGACATATTTAAATTCGGATATATTTGACAACCTCTGTGGCGTAACAGCTAACGCACTTCAGTACGCTTGCGGAAGTCACGGGTTCGATTCCCATCTCGAGGCTTTTTTTATAGCTGAGGAACAGCAAACAGGCTGACGACCCACTTAATAGTAAGCCGTTACCGTGGCCCATAGATGTTTGCGGCACTATGGGCACCGCGAACACGCTGCTATCTCATAGAGGTAAACGAACCTTGGTCACTAATTGTTATTAGTAAATAAGACAAGGTTATTATGGCGGCATACTTAAGACCAAGTACGGTTGCCATCCAGATGGGCTTGAGGTCCTACCACGCAGAATATTTCTTTATTTATATATATATAAATAAATACTTACAAAAACAAAGTACATAAGTAGTATATCAGTTAACTAGTACCCATAACACAAGTGCTATGCTACTTACTTCAGGACTAGAATCTGGCGTTCTGTGAATTGCCACAATATATTTATTTATATTTGTTATAGATATCGTCAATTTTGGCGTACTCCGTGGCGCAACGACAATAGCACATATAATCCTGTCCTAATCCTAACCTCAAACATAATATGTATTTATTTACAAAAATAAATATATATGTATTATATAAGTACCTAGTATATCAGTTGGCTAGTATACGTGATGCAAGAGGTCAGCTGGTTTCCTTATTCTAACCCTATAGCGGGCGTACTTTTCTTAATGCTGTAGGACAGCAGACAGGCCGACGGTCCGCTTAGAATTTAGCAGTTACCCAGTTACAATTGGCAGTTACAGGTGTTTGCAATGCCAGTGGCATCACGAACACACTGCTGTCCCATAAGGGTACAAGAACTTGATACTATTACAAAAATTGTTAAATTACATTAATGTACTATGGGTATATTATATAAACACATACACATACTCATAGAAACACGCTGACACTCATATACACACCCTCTCGCACAATACTCATACATACATATATTATTATATTTATTATACATTATTCAAAGACACACAATTATATATGTAAATTTGTGAATATTAAATACAAGTATATATCGACACGACTCAACTCAAAGGTCGTAAGGCGTCAGCAGTCGTATCGTGTAAAGAAGCCTCCATCGGCCTCCATGCTGAGTGAAGTTCGCGCGATTGACATTAACAACAACAAAAACCGTTCGCTGTATTCATAAAAATAATTGTGTAATTCTTAGTATATTTTATGTTATGATGAATCCGTTATAGTGATCACAAACTGTATTTTTTGCCGTGCACTAAATACCGAATGCCTGAATCGAGATACATTGGAAAGCGGTGCACGATTAAATGTGAGGTGGGTACTGGTATATTTATTTTTCCTGCATCCCCCACAGTCTCATTGCCCGTATTTTTGTATAACTACAGTGCCTTTAACAAAAAAAAAACAGTCTAGAACTTGTTACAAATAAATCAATATAAATAAATTGAAGTTCCATAAATAATAGGTACTCAAAACATTACGATAAATTGAAATATGCCAATATCAATCAATCACGCATTATAAACTTCGAGATTTCAACTATTTTATATTAGCTCTAGTTTAATTAAATACACAATGAAATAAGTAGCTACTTGCAACAACAGCACTTCTAAAATTTATTCAGTTAATTGTATTACTCAGAAATATAAATTATCTGATGACTTATTTACCCTCTGAATGTAATGTAATTATAATTAAGATAGATATAGATACATATATATTAACCATATCGGATGTTTAATTACTGTGGTTAATAATTAGACAAATAAGAAAATCTCCCATTTTAACAATACAAATTTAACTCAGTTTACTGGGAACGTAAATCTAACACAGGACCAAAATTTGTAGAAGTAGGTGAACCACATGGTGGAGACAGTGTGTTTATCTTGCACGAAGAAAACTATACCTTATTTGTGCCGCCCTGCTATTGCGATCACTCGACTGGCAAGCAAGAAATAGACAGGGTGATCACGGTACATCTACTAAAATTCCCTGTCGCCACCTTAAGCTTTTGTGGGGGATCGCAAGATTGAATTTTGATCATTGCTCTGCGACACCCACAGCTCAATAGTGGAAATAGCATCATAAGACGTTCCAAGCCTATATTAGACCGAATAGTTCAACTAGAGCTGAAAATAATTGCATCAGTAGGTGATGGCTTCTTTTTAACTTAATTCCATTACGAGTGTAGTATTATTGTGTAAAAATGTAAGAAACAAAGGGCATAAATACGGCACCCTTGTAACATATGAAACACATTCAGATTTAAGTCAATTATGCGTACAAAACATGCCATATAAATCTACGCCGAGAATACATAAAGCTCGCATCTGTTGAAAGGACAACATCCCGTTACGGCATACTAAGGCGACTGACATACTACGAGCATTACGAAGTTTCGAAGAAAAAAATCGAATTAGATGACATCATCTTGTGTCTATATGATAGATATTTGAGAGGTTTTTATCTGTTCCTATTTTGCCTATTAAGCCAAAGAAAGTCATTTGGATTTGTCTTATTAAAACAAAAAAATATTTATATATATAATTCATCTGTCCTCCTAAACGCCTCGACCCATTTTGGTGTATTTTTTGTATGTGTTCAAGTGGATTCGAGAACGTTTTAGTTTAAATTCACAACTCGGTTCGCAAGAAAATGTTTTTTTTATTTATTTATATGGCAATACAACGTTTGCCGGGTGAGCTAGTTTTATTATAGAATACTGAGTTCATGAAATAAAAAAGGAAATTATTGATAAATCACATTCCTATTTGATGATGTTGTTTCAAGTACAGAATGCACTTTTAAAAGATTTCATAATTGCTACAAATATGTTCGCCGTCAGTCACCTATCAAAACACACACACACACACACGCACAGATTATCATTTTTATATAGTCACATGTGGATACAGCACGCGTCTCATCACGATAATGGACACTTCAATACGAGCATTGCACACGGTTTGACTCGTCGTCGCATTTATGCCACGCCAGATAGTGTTACCATTTTCGGTTATCATTTAATGAAAAAACAGAACCTCATTTTTAATTCAATATAGTGGAATCATTTTTTTAAGCGTCCCGAATCATATTATACAATAAAATCATTAACATTAATTAGTATTTTCAAAAGTTCAAATAGTTGTCTTGGTGCAAATATTGAGACGATGGCCAGTGAAATGATACGTAGGAAAACAATGCAAGAATCTAATGCTTTCACAATATAATTTACAATAGAAAAAAGAAACATGTGTATATATGGAACGCACGACGAATGTTTCAATAGAAGTATTATATTTTTAAGGAAAATAATTTACTTTTTATATTTCATTACAAACATTTGCTCTAGTAAGTACTCGTATGTATGTATGTATATATGTATGTATGTATATAGATATGCAAAAGCATCAGCCTCATGAAACCTGTTTGTGCTCTAGTCCAGTGGTGCGCATACTAGGGGTCGCGACCCCTGTGGTGGTCGCCAGAAGATTGTTGGGGGTCGCCAATTTTTTAATTGTTCAATAAGATTCAAAGTTTTTCCTTGAAAACGTTCTTAGTTGGATTCGTGATCCATTTTCCTACGACATATGCAGTTCAACTATTCCAGTTAGTGAGAAAGAGCAACTTTTAGATTTGATTAGTGATGGTACTCTACGAAATCAATTTAAGAATCAGTTTTGTAAAAAATTTTGCTTATCTACTTCTACCTAGTCAAAAGAAGCCAACGTAAACAAATATCGGTCGATCGATAATGCTACGACCCAGAGTCTGTCTGCACGGCAACCACCCTTGGTCTATAATTATGCCACCATAATAACTTTGTGTTGTATTCCGGCATTAGCGACACAAGTTCCTGTACCCCTATAGGACAGCAACGTGTCTGCGGTGACCCTAGCGTCGCAAACAACCTTAGGCGACGGTAACTGTTTACTGTGACCAATCTGTCTACTGTTACTCAGCAATAAAAAAAAATCGATCTTTTGAAACGTATGGTACCAACAAAACATTGCAATCAACCTAATGTCCAAGCATAACTCGAATCGTCTGTCGCGTGACGTGGGCCCATTCTTCTGGCAGCGGCGCGTTAATTAAACCATTTCGATAAACAAAACACCGCCCAACACCGCATTACCATAACAATTACCCGCTTACTGTCCAATAGAGACTGAAATTTTCGTTAGGTGAAATCATAAACTTGAATTACTGTATAGTATCGCCCTTATCATTAAAATATTGCGAAATAGATTTGATGTTTTTATTATATAAGACAACCGTTCTATTTAACGTTCAGAGCGCACATCGAAAAAGAGCGGGTTTAGCGTTCAAAAATTTGGTTTTATAAACTTTCTGCTAATTATTTCCTAAAACACAATGAAATTTATTATATAATTTCATAACATTTGTTTATGTTTTGCATCACTAAAAATTTATTTATGGTATATAACAATTAGGCAGAAACCTACTTACTATAAGACGCCATTTTATGTGACTATAATTTTCCTCAGTGCATGGAACCTTTTAAAATTTATCCACCAGTTTCTAAATATCGCTAGCTAGAAACTAGCATTCACAGAGGGCAGTCACTGCTCCGCTAAGTCCAAAATTTGTTCAACAAGATTATTTATTAACAAGAATGTGTGTATATTTTATACTTTAATGTTTACAACACATACTGAAGTATTATTTTTATATGTTGTTGTATTTTTAAGATTTACTGGCCCTCTCTTCCAAAAATAATTTTCGGTAATGTTAATGTCGCGGTCAGTGAAAAGGTTAAGGATTTAGACATAAGTATTGATAAATCGCTATCTTGGGGTCCTCATTTGCAAGAAGTCAGTAGGAAAGTGTTTGCATCTGCAGCATCTTTAAGGCGACTACGAAACTTCCTTCCACATGCTACTAAAATTGCGCTTGCCCAGTCTCTCTTGTTATCCATAATTGATTATGCAGATGCCAGCTATCTTAATCTCAGTGAACAGCAGCTAGATAAACTTGAGCGCCTGTAGAATTTCTGTATACGATTTATTTTTGGCCTTAAAAAGTATGACCACATTTCCGTATTTCGCGCACAACTCAAGTGGCTTCCCATTCGCTCTCGCCGAAATGCTCACATCCTTTCCCTTCTATACAACATTTTGTTTAATCCCAAAACTCCTAATTACTTAAAGGAGCGATTCCAGTTTCTTCAGGATAGGCATTCTAGGGCCTTGAGAACGTCATTGAAATTGTATTTAAGAATGCCCAGTCACACTGCCCAGTTCTACGATAAATCTTTTACAGCACAAGCAATTAGACTGTGGAACATATTACCAACTGACATAAAACAAGCCAAGTCTATATCATCCTTTTATTAAAGGATTTAACAAGTGTATTCACTTGTTAAAGAATATTATTTAAAAAGCTAATATACTATCACTACAGAAAAGTTACATTATTTATTCATGTTGTGATTATTCTTGTCATAATAAATTATTACTATTTTATACATCTATATAAGTATGTGTACAATATTTTAAATTTCTTATACATTACATAAATTATATATTGCTGTACATGTATATGTATGTATGTATATGTGTATATACGTATGTATGTATGTGTAATTATAATATTTGTTTATATATGTATGTAGTATATGTTGATTATTTTATAGCACATACCGTTATATAATTTTGTAAATCCTGTCTATCCAAAGGTTGTCTGGCAGAAATCGCTATAAGCGATAAGACCGCCTATTGTACTTAGCATACAAATTTATGTATCTATTAATTAATCCTGAACTGTGTATGTGCAATAAAGAAATATTATTTTTTTTTTTTACTTTACAATATATATCTTGTTGTATCAAAATAATAAATAATAAATTGTTTATTGACATATATAAAAATCCATAACAATTAAATCATCGATTAGTGCTCAAAAAAACTTATTTGAACTTACTAAGAAAATATAAAGGTGTAAACCATTTTGTAGAATACACAAAGTTCAGGAGCAGCGACGTGAGCAGAGCATAACTTTATGCCCCGGGAAAACAGCTACAAAGTAAAAGATACCTTATAAAAGAGTTGATTGGAACGATCAGCGTCGTGTCACGGCCAGGAAGTGCGCAATATCGAGTTGGCTGTTCAAGGAAAGTTCAGATTAATTAATTCAATACAAGCCGCTCTCGACACGCAAAGGTTGCAGCGTGGCTTTACAGCCATTATGTTCTAATTTACGGATTATCTATAATAAAATATCGATTGAATAAAGCTTTAAATACAAACTCACTTTAACGCTTGGTCGTTCTTTAAAGTAAATTTATGTCTGTAAATACAAGAATACAAGTAGGTATTTAAAAAAGTTTTATTTTTAATCGTCTCCTAACCATTGTTTTAAAATGTTTGAGACGTACAATTTTTTATAATTTACTTTGCAACTTTAGAGAAGTCATCGTAATTAGTTTCAGAAAATAACCAATCTGGCCGGGTGATTGATAACATAAATGTCAAAAACATTGTCACAAATTCGAGCAACTTGACAATGAATTACAGCATCTTTCCTTTCACATTTTATAAATCAATTTTGATTGGTCCTCTCAAGTTGTAGATCCACACTTGAATCGAAATTGGATTGGAATAATCTCGATTGCGTTCCATCAGTAATTCCATTAATCTCGATAATAACGACCGCTCGACATTCCTCCATTGTTTTATTTATATGAGAATGGGTATTTTTCATACAGAAACTAATTAAATGTACAATTAGGCGTCAAGAAGTAAATAATACGAGAGAATATTCTCTATTTTTATGAACCTTTTTTGCTCGTCAATGGTCATTTTACAAAATAAAAAGACCTAATTGAACTATATCATGTTAATTTCTCAATATTCATTTTGTTGCATGGATCCCAATCTTTGAAGTCAAAGATGCAAATTGATTTAAATCCAAGAATGATAATGTTAATGAATTTTTTGACAGTTGGCGGCTAGTTACTGCTAATTATTCTAATTATAAAGTACATAGTTGAATCCAAATGCGTATATATATATATGTATATAATAATGACAGACACACCTCTAACAATAAGCTCCATCTACATTGCCTTAAATTCTTTTTAATTTTAAACAACGAGGGTAGTAACTTTGAAAATCTGTTAAACGAAAAAGTATTTCTCATACCACCCACTTAGTTAATTAAGGCCAGCTACTCACCGTCGCCTGTGAGCACCGACAGGTGGTGCACTGGCTTTATTTTTTCCCGCCATTATCCGCCGAGATGCGTTCTCTATTAGCCGAAAAACAAAATAAATAATTCTTGCCGGGAGCACACAATTCTGTTAACGTTCACACGTAATGTAGTGTACACAGTCTCTCTTCATTTTCGCACGAAATTAGGTTTCAGTGCAAATTGAGACGGTGTTTTGTTGTTTTAAAGCGAGATACTGAACGTGTGTTGGTGATTTCCCGGATAAGATAAATATATAGAAAGAAATCTAATATATTGGCACAGTTAATCTTAGCGCTACTGAGTATAGTGCAGATAAATTTTATGCGTAGTTCACGCAATAAAAAAGATGTAGCTAAATTTTATTTTTCCAGGAGCTACTGCCGCCTGGCCTTTCAAAACCCGATAGGAAAATGCTCTAACTTTGCTCTCTGTAAAAACTACCAAAAGGAATAATCTATTTCTGCTTCACCTTCAACACTTCAGTTTTTAATAGGGTAGTTCCATTTTTAAATCTAGCAATCCAACAATCAACTGTTACTTTTAATATTAGCTTATTTAGCCTTTATTAAAAGCAAACACTTTATATTTTGAAATAACTCCTTTCCAATTGTTCCAGACTTAACGTATGGAGTTTGTATGAGAATTGAGCTCATAACGCCAACTTATTCATTAGCCCGAGGTTCCCGAGGGCTTTAATTTCAAAACAATTTCTTTATTGAATCGTAAGCCTACGCAACAATATATACAGCGTCGCGCTTTGGGAACAGAGTTGCCGTATAATTTCGCTTGTAACTTATGAACTCTTTATTGGCTAAAATGTGCGAGTGAGAAATATCACATATAATGTTTTTGCTGGATAATTTTAGTAAAAATATTTATATTTCAAGTTGAAAAAGAAATGTTTAATTTAAGAATAATCTAAATAAACAAAATAAGTGCTCTTATTATAATAAAAATAGTGAATTCTACTTGATTTATGTTCTTGTAGCCACAGAGCAACAAGAATACAGATGAAAAATCAGGATAAGGATACCGACGCGAATAGGTGTGCAGAATTTAAAACTTGTGACAATAAGCAGTAGCGTACCTTAGGCCCAGACTTTAGACAGACAGAATAGAACAGACTTTAGATGCAACCAGGATAAAAAGCTTACGTTAACTCAGACCAGTATAATATTCTAGATTTTAATCTCAAACTTGCATGGAATAATTTAACGATGCCAACGACAGCCAATATTTTGTACAAATCCGCACTCCACGACAACTGTCAACAAACAGAAAATATCGCTTCGCGTGATGTAAGATCCGTCCGGTATTGCCAGGTGTCAATTTCGATAATCGATTAACTATAAATTTATTCGATACAATCTCTCGAATTATGCCATGTTCAATAAACAATTTACAGTATATTACTAAAAACGTTGTTTTTCGTATAAATTTATACATAAAGTGGTATAAAAACAGCTTCTGTATGTTATACTTTTTTCAATTACTGAAGTTCTCCCTTCCTGCTTCCCTCACTAATATCGCATAAATCCCAATTGAAAATTGTGGAGTTTGTAATATTAATCGATGGCGTGAAGTTGGAGAACTTTTATATTAACCGTTGAACTCTGTTTCGCTAAAATACGGCTTGCTTTCAATCGTGGTGTCGAGTTTACGCTCTTCCGCACTTGATCGATGTATCGCTTCCTTTATACAAATTCCCAAATATTTACCTTAGTTTAATCATTACGATCCTTAGAAAGTAATACTTAAGTTTGATCAAATGGAAAAAGTGTTAAGTAATTAAGTGCTTTTTCGATAAAATACAAAGCAATATGTAAACATTTTATGCATTCTCGTTACCATATATCTATATACTCGTAGACTTTTCGTAGTATATATCGTAGCAAAATAATATGTACGACGTAGCGTGTAGCAAATATTTTTATTTTATCTATTTGATTGATAAATTCAGTCTTGAATATTTTAGATGAGTCATAAACATAAAAATATTTAAAATTCATTTACTTTCATAGCCCAATTTTAAATTAAAGTCTATACAATTGTAAAATTTTATACACCGTCAGTAATTTATAGACCGTATAATAAATTAATAGACGTTCTTTCAAAACCCCTAACTATTTTAACAGCGCAACAGTGAATATAAATTCATTAAAAAGTTGAGAGTCAACCGAAACGCTACATCGGGCCGTGACAGCGATAAATAATAACATTACGGTTATCGAGAAAGTGGACAATGGTTAATATAAAAACTTTAACAAAGCTATGCAACCCAACTGAACAATACTGCTATATTGTAACAGAAAATATATTAAAAATAAAATCAAGTTATTAGAATAAATTATGTATCATCCATACTAATATTTTAAAGAGAAAGTAACTGTCTGTTGCGTTTTCACACCTAAACCGCTGAACCAATTTAGACAAATTTCGATATAGATATAGATTGTACTTTAGAGTAGGATATTGGCTACTTTTTTAATTTATATGGAAGAAGAACGTTTGCCGGGTCAGCTAGTACATTATAAAAACCATGAGCGCGTTGATAATAATACTTTCTATAAGTGTTTAACTATTACGATTATATTAAAATTCAGCTTAAAATAATTAATATAAATCACAATAGTTTGAATTATTACACTAAGAACAAAAGCATTCCAACAGCTTCGATTATATACGAAAATGTTATTGGTATATGAAATTGAAAACCTGGAGAGAATGTTTCAGAACATTTTCCACATTTCCTGGCGGTGAACAGCGCTCGCCACATCAGCTCAATCCCGTCGGTTACACTGCAAACACCCATAAAGGTTGTAACTGGGCGCAATGCCATCGCACCTTTGTTTAAAAACAGGGTGAGCGCTGTACAGAATTCCTACTTTTATTTTTATTAACCTAATACTACAAAAGTGGTAGTATAATAAGTTAAAGCGAGATTATTTTAATTCTTCATCAACACGACAATTCTTACTGTCGGCATTACACATAATTTTTATATTGTTGAGGAACAACAGATCTGATGATCTGACTCTAGGCTGACGGCCAACTTAATAGTAAGCAGTTACCGTCATCTATGGATGTTTGCGACGCTAGGGGCACCGCTAACACGCTGCTGTCCCATAGGGATACTGGAACTTGGATCACTAATCCCGGAACACAACACGAGGTTATTATGGCGGCATACTTATAGACCAAGGGCGATTGCCATCCAGACGGGCTTGGGGCCCTACAACGTAGCAAGGGTTGTTTTATCGCCTTTTACGACAGGCGGACCCCGGCCGCAGTGATGAGTATTCTTACTTGCCCCTGCACGAAGTATACATAAAAATAACCTCACATCCGATTTATAGAATAATTTTCGACAATAATGGTGAAAGGAAATACTTATTGATCTGGATCATATTTTAATGTAGATCTAGAATAACTTGAACTTAGAAAAAGTTGTATCGAGTTACGGATGAAATCATCAAATAAAAAATAGCTATAAGATATTTTTATCTAAGTCAAAGGAAAAACATTTTAGTGTAAAGCTGCAACCCTAACAATGTAAAGGAGCGACAAAAGGAGCAATTAATAGTAAACAAGCGGGAATGTTGCGGTAAGTGCGCGTCCATTAGCAAACCGACTAAAAAACTCCCTTAAACGTCCTCTTTTAGGGAACGATCCAACTATTTGCTGGTTTAATGGTATAGTGAAGACGTCTGTTTATCTGGTTTTAGGTTTTTAAATTTAAAATGCTGATTTATGTGAGATATCGGTGATTGTATTACGGATGTAAGTAGCTAGATTCAGGAGTTTGTGTTTAAAAAAACACTTTTCTTAAATACAATTAAAGTATTTAAATTTGAATTAATAGAAAAAAGATTTTGAAGAGATTAAGTAAATTTTAATTTTAAACAAGTATTCGCGCGCAAGCTAGATAACGACTGGTTTCCCGTAGGCGATCAGCCGATATACTACGGATTTAATGACGCTGACCATTGTCAGCAGCAGTGCAATTAAAGTGCTTATTACACTTGGCTAAATTTAGTCGACTGAATTCAGAAACAAATTTAGAAGCGAGTTAGAAGCTTCTGATCACACTGTTCTAAATTCAGTCACTGAATTCAGTTGCCAGTTTAAGGGCGACGAAATTGGACGTGTCGTGTGTGTCCGAGAATGGCCCCAATATTATCTAAACAACAAAAAAATCGGTCTTGGCGTAGCCCTCGCTGTCGGCTCAATTGAAATGAAAAAAAGAAAAAGAAGAATATGGGTGAAGAAATATTTATTGCTGCGCGGAAAGTTAGCAAATTTGAACATTATGAGTGATTTAGAACCAGCAGACTTCAGAAATTATCTACGAATGGATTCGAGATTGTTTGACCTAATATTAAACCTTGTGACACCATTTATTCAAAAGCAGGATACTATCCTACGAGATAGTTTATACTATCTTATGTCCACAAGAAAGATTGGTTGTAACATTAAGATTTCTCGCAACAGGAAATTCGTATCAAGATTTAAAATTTAGTTCTTTAATATCCCAACCCCTGCTAACAAAAATTATCCCTGAAACATGTCGGGCTATTATATATAAATATCAATTCGGACTAATAAATATAAATTATCAATCTTCTCTTTTAATGTCTTTGTCGTAATCGTAACATCAACTTTTTTGTATAAATTCAGTAATACTTGGAAACCTTTATTGCGAATATTTTTATTCATACAATTTTTGTCATTCTTGTCCCAAAGATAGGGCATGTCTTTATACAGCCCTAAAATATTAAGCATAACTTCTTTTTCGTTTGACATTTCGTAACTGTGTATGGCACTGAGACTTTACTTTTTTATTCGGAAGTAAAAAACAAACTAAAACGTCCTCGCGCACGGAGAGCTATTGGGCGACTGAGTAAGTGAGTAAGTAACTAAATGCGATTACACCTTCCTAAATGCGTTTCTAATTAGGCTTCTAAATGATTCAGTCAGTTAGAAACCATCCTTGCTTCTAAATTTAGGATGCTAACTTACTAAATGCTATTACACTTCACTGAATTCAGTAGCGACTGAATTCAGTCTCCTAAATTTAGCCAAGTGTAATAAGCACTTAAGCCAGAAAGTAGAACAGATTGTGACATTTTTTTGCGCAAAAAGGTCCAAAACAATAGATAAAATAGACCGGTTTCAGAGGAATGACTGCATAGATGGAATATGACAGTTCTAAAGGAATGACTTCTAGCTAACCTCTTAGTCCTGAAACGGTAAAGCGAGCGCTTTCTTAGCTGTCTGTGGTGGATCAAAATTAGTAATCCATTTGTCGGCTTTTTCAACGACCTATGAACGTTAACTTGTTAGCCTGAAATACGGTGCCGGTTCACTAGATTGTTCCTAACTTTATCTAACTTACAAACACTAAAATCGACTTTAGAATGTGTAAATCAGTTTCGTTGCCAGTAATACAATTCCAGTCTAAAACACACGTACAACAAAGTTTGTCAGAATCGGAAGCGCGATGAATTGAACTAAAACCCTTTCGACGTTCGCTAGTATATTTAGAAATTGAGTGCAAGTAAATAGAATAGAAAAGTTATTTATTACGTTAAACATAGTACATAAGTTGTCAAAATAAAAATCACCACATGTTTCACAGACATTGGACATGCATTATTGTCTTAAAACTAAAAATCCAATAAATTATGTCAAAATACTAATATAAATCTAAGCTAATATCAATAAAAAAATAAAAAATTCATTAACCCCATAATAACAATTATTATGAATGAGCCAATTTTTGTATTTGTTTTTGAACAAACGTAATGGCAGCTCTCCTAGAACGCTTGGTAAATGATTGTAGATCTTTATAGCCATAATCTTACAATTATTGTAGTACATGGCGCTGTTACAGATTATCATTTTAATTTTATTTTTGTCTCTTCTCAGAAAGTGTTTGTCAGTTTCATAAGTTTCAAACATATCTGGATGTTGAAGCTCTTGTACAAGATATAATTTTCATAAGGACATAAGGACGCATGGCATACTATAATCTATATATATAAAAACGAATGTTTGTCTGTATGTCCTTTATAGAATCGTAAACTATGCATTTGATCATGTCATGATCTTCAGGAAAGTGTTGTGCATAAGCCCACAAAGGTTTCTGGCACGACCAATCTTTGACAGATGGCGCCACTATAATTCCAATGAATTTCATTTATTGCCGTGACAGTTAAACGTAAGAATACATATATGTAAATTGTGAATTTAAAATCCATGTTTTAATATTATGGATGTATCGAAAAAGTTTTGCATCTTTGAATAAAAACTCTTTCCTTTATATCATCATCATCATCATCATTTCAGCCGGAAGACGCCCACTGCTGGACAAAGGCCTCCCCCAAAGATCTCCACGATGATCGGTCCTGCGCTGCCCTCATCCAACCTATCCCGGCGATCTTGACCAGATCATCGGTCCATCTTGTGGGGGGCCTACCAACACTGCGTCTTCCGGTACGCGGTCGCCATTCGAGGACTTTTCTGCCCCAACGGCCATCAGTCCTTCGAGCTATGTGCCCAGCCCACTGCCACTTCAGTTTTGCAATCATCCGGGCTATGTCGGTTACTTTGGTTCTCCTGCGAATCTCCTCATTTCTGATTCGATCTCGCAGGGAAACTCCGAGCATAGCCCTCTCCATTGCTCTCTGAGCGACCATGAGCTTTCTCATAAGGCCCATAGTTAGCGACCACGTCTGCGTTCCGTATGTCATCACTGGCAACACACATTGGTTAAAAACCTTCGTCTTGAGACACTGCGGTATTTGGGACGAAAAGATTTTACGGAACTTCCCGAACGCTGCCCATCCGAGTTGGATTCGACGAGTGACCTCTTTCGCGAAATTGGACCTGCCTAACTGGATCGTTTGACCCAAGTAGACGTATTCGTCAACAATTTCGAAAGTACAGTTCCCAACTGTTACGGGGGTAGGTGCGACATGGACATTAGACATGATCTTCGTCTTGTCCATGTTCATTTTGAGACCTACTCCTTGGGAAGCTGTATTGAGGCCATCAAGCATATGGCTTAAGTCTTCCATGGTTTCAGCCATGATTACGATATCATCTGCGAATCTAAGGTGAGTGATGTACTCACCGTTAATGTTGATGCCCAGTCCGTTCCAGTCCAGAAGCTTGAAGACATCTTCCAACGCAGCAGTGAACAGCATCGGCGATATGACATCGCCTTGTCTGACTCCCCGCTGCAGTCGGATAGGCTTCGAGTTCTGATCCTGGAGACGGACTGACATGGTGGCGTTTTCATACAAACACTTCAACGCTTTGATGTATCGATAATCAATGTGGCACCTCTGGAGAGACTGAAGCACCGCCCAGGTCTCGATCGAATCAAAGGCTTTCTCATAGTCCACGAACGCCAAGCATAGTGGCTGGTTATACTCCTCCGTCTTCTGTATAACCTGCCGCAGCGTATGTATGTGGTCTATGGTGCTAAAACCTTTTCGGAATCCGGCTTGTTCGGGAGGCTGGAAGTCGTCAAATCTGCGCGCGAGACGATTCGTGATGACCCTTGAAAACAGCTTGTAAACATGGCTCAGAAGTGATATCGGTCTAAAGTTCTTCAAAAGGGTTTTGTCGCCCTTTTTGAAGAACAGCACCACTATACTTCCGTGCCAGGCCTGCGGCGTTTTGCCATCGAGGATGACGGAATTAAATAGCTTCTGGAGGATTTTAAGCACAGGAGTACCACCAGCTCTCAGAAGCTCGGCTGTAATTCCATCATCACCCGGCGCCTTGTTGTTTTTAAGCTGTTTAAGGGCCACACTAATCTCGTACAGACTGACGTCTGGGATATCTACGGTGTAGTGTCGGGTTAATTTGGCTCTTGGGTCTTTAGCCTTGTTGTTAACAGGTGCCCGTGTGGTCGTGTATAGCTGTCCGTAGAACTTCTCGACTTCCCTCAAAAGTTCGGGTTTAGACGAAACGACCCTGCCGTCGTCGGTCTTCAGCTTCGTCAGTTGGCTCTGCCCAATAGACAATTCTCGTGCGAATACTTTAGAGCCCTTGTTACGCTCTATAGCCGCCTTTACACAGTCTGTGTTATGGCGGCGGATATCGCGAGTCAAGGACTTGGAGATCTGTCTATTTAGCTGCCTATACTGGGAAGCATCGTCCGGGGACTGAAGGGTCATTTGACGTCTCACATCCATCAATTTGAGAGTAGAATCTGAGATTTTTCCGGTTCTTTTTGAACGGCTGGCCTTGAAGAATTTAGACCCGGCCGTTTGAACAGCTTCCACGAACCTGTTATTATACTCGTCCACGTCAACGCAGTCACCGAGGCATTCGAAGCGGTTTTGCAATTCGAGTTGAAAGTTTACCGGGTTTTGGATCTGTATGGGTGCAGGTCGGAGCGTAGACTTCACCAGTCGAGACCTCTCCAATTTTGGATTGATATTCAATGTGCCTCTTACTAAGCTCCTTTATATTACGAACATATTTATTATAGCCAGCTTAATTCGATAATAAAATATTTAAAATTAAAATTTAAGAACTTTTGTATCGCCGCGCCGCGCACCGACAATATTGTGTGTATTTTTAATTTTTTATATTTGGGAGCGTTATTCGAATAATTTTGTTAATTTCATTGTGAGTTAAATTAATTTAGTTACTTTAAAAGTTTTCCCAAACATTACACAGAACTGCAAAAATCATCAGTGGCTCAGTACGCGTGCTACATTAGCGGCCAAAAACATCAACTTCACTATTCAGAATGGAATACTCGGCGAAACGACAACATATAAGTCCATCGGTTTGCAGTTCCCGGTGCGATTCGCTTTCGCAATGACTATCAACAAAGCACAAGGACAATCATTGCAAGTGTGTGGATTTAAATTGGAGAATCCATGCTTCTCACATGGGCAGCTAGCTCTATGTGGCCTGCTCATGCGTCGGAAACCTTCTGATTTATTCGTTAACGTACCAGATGGAAAAACAAGAAATATTGTGTATCCCACAGCACTTCAATAAATATACAAATTGAAACGAAACGCAGCAATGTCACAATTTTTTCGACATGAACATAATCAATAAAATGACTCGAAATAAATTCAACATTTGTGTAATGTCTTTCCTTCAAATTTATTTTAGTAAGTAGCGTAGCAACGCGCGCAGGGTACAGCTAGTTCCAGTATAAAAATTATTTTATATTGACTTTTACAGATTTAATTTTACATCCCTTCAACATATTATACCTTACTGCTCGATTGGTCAAAGCGTTGTTCCGTGCCACTAATTTTTGATTGATTTTCTTAGGATGGGTGTTCTGGGAACGATTTCAGTGATTTCCCTAGATCTCAACTTTTTTTCTTCGTTCAGTGACGGAGTAAGAATACTAACCCCTGCGGCCAGGGTCGGCCTGTCGTAAAAGGCGACAAAACAACCCATGGTAGGACCCCAAGCCCGTCGGGATGACACCACCTTTGGTCCAAAGTATGCCGCCATAATAACCTTGTGTTGTTTTCCGGCATACGGGACAGTAGCGTGTTCACGGTGCCCCTAGCGTCGCAAACATCCATAGGCGACGGTAACTGCTTATTATTAAGTGGGCTGTCAGCCTGTCTGCTGTTCCTCAGCAAAAAATAATCTATAAAATAATAATTTTCTAATACGGGGATACGATTAACAACTTTTCAGTATTTTAGACTGTTTTAATTATTTTATTGTGTTGGATAAGTCTAGTTTTTGTATCGTAATGACTTACTGCTTGTACTTATAATACGCAACACGTGGACGATTAATAACCAAATTAAAATTGGAAAAGTCCGGATTATATGACAGTTTCTAACAATTTTTAAAGATGTCAAAGATAAACAGTTTCAAGGAATTGGATTAATTACAATATTTGTTCTAATTAAGTTTATCATCGATGTAATATAATACTAGGAACACTGTCAACTTCTTGTCGTTCTCATCGAAGTGGATTTAATTCGACAGAAGTACATCGGTTCATAATTAAATCCCTCGACTTTCCGTTGTAAGGCAGATAAATATCACCAGAAGTACTATCGCTTATAATCGTACCAATTAAATAATTTCATTTTACACATTATCATACTATATTATATTCCTTTTTTGTTTATAAAATGGCGTCTCGATAAGTATAAAATAAGAGTGAAGTGGCAGTGAGGCAGTTGACGCGCCCGCCCCCGTTATTTATTCCCCGACTCCAGACATTTTCCAGGCATAATTATAGCAGCTGACTGACAATTAATTTAACCATTCGAAAAGACTTTCCGAGAAGCTTTGCGTTAGCAGCGATATTTAAAAATATTGCAACAATTTAAAGTTATAAACTGTAATATTCTAGGATATATATTGTTTTTGTAAATGTAAGGATCGTAGCAAGTGGAAAGAAGTGGTCTCTGCCTACCTATACGGGAAAGAGGCGTGATTATATGTCATCATCATCATCATTTCAGCCGGAAGACGCCCACTGCTGGACAAAGGCCTCCCCCAAAGATCTCCACGATGATCGGTCCTGCGCTGCCCTCATCCAACCTATTCCGGCGATCTTGACCAGATCATCGGTCCATTTTGTGGAGGGCCTACCAACATTGCGTCTTCCGGTACGCGGTCGCCATTCGAGGACTTTTCTGCCCCAACGGCCATCAATCCTTCGAGATATGTGCCCAGCCCACTGCACTTCAGTTTTGCAATCATCCGGGCTATGTCTGTGACTTTGGTTCTCCTGCGAATCTCCTCATTTCTGATTCGATCTCGCAGGGAAACTCCGAGCATAGCCCTCTCCATTGCCCTCTGAGCGACCATGAGCTTTCTCATAAGGCCCATAGTTAGCGACCACGTCTGCGTTCCGTATGTCATCACTGGCAACACACATTGGTTAAAAACCTTCGTCTTGAGACACTGTATGTATGTATAAAATTAAGTATAGAAAGTTTCATCCAGAAATAAAAATTTTCTCCGTGCAAGGGCGGAATAAGAATACAAACCCTGTGGCCGGCGTCAGCCTGTCGTAAAAGGCGACCAAAGAGCTCTAGCTACGTGGTAGGGCCCAAGCCCTTCTGGATGGCAACCACGTTTGGTCTTAAGCATGTCACCGTAATATATAACCAAAATCGTCGCCAAAATAACCTTGTGTTCCATCATGAGTGAGCCAGGTTCCTGTGAGCATAAGAAAATTGAAAATTTATTCTTATAAGACTTATGGCCATTGACTTAGACTTTGACCTCTAATAGAAGGTGGTTAATATTGGTAGGTACCTTGATAAGAATATTCAATTATAAATCCCCGGTGAAAAACAAGGGGTTATAATAATTTAAAGATGTTTATCTGTGTCGGTGTGCTGTTTCCGGCATTGTACATTCCAAATTAATCGATCTCTGATGCGGTTTTTAATTGAAAGGATGGCGCTAGCTTAATCTTAGCTATGAAGTCCAAAGATTAGGTAAAAAAATTTAAAGTTCTGCACTATGCCGATTTGGAAGTAGCAATTTTTATGTGGAATTTTACAATAGCTTCCAAGCCCATCTGGATGGCGACCACCTTTGGTCTTAAGTATGCCACCATAATAACCTTGTGTTGTGTTCCGGCATTACTGACTTAGGTACCTGTACCCCTACGGGACAGGAGCGTGTTCGTGATGCCCCTAGCGTAGCAAACATCCATAGGCGACAGTAACTGCATATTATTAAGTGGTCCGTCAGCCTTTATGCTGTCTAAAAAAAATGAAATGCGTTTTTAAATAGAAAACATCTGGGCAAGTTTCTAGTATGTTTAACTTCAATGTGACGTTATCAAAAGTTTTTGATTAATTTGATGAAGAAATTTTAAATTTCTAACATCATATATTCTTTACTTTTCTTTTTTAAATTTTACGAATTACATAAAGCTCATAGTTATTAAAAACTCTGAAAACAGAACGACCAAAGGGAAATTTCGTAAATACAGAAAAACAAAAACGGATCCTTGACCACTCATAAAGAACCACCAAAGCGTATCAACCCGAAGCTTAAGCCTGCGTAACTAATTTGTACACAATTTTTTTTTGTGTCGATAGAAATTCGGGCCTCACAAATATTTACCACTACGAGCTTGTGAATGACCCCACGTACCCTGCAATAGCTGTATACATAGAATAACGTAGATAAAATACAGTTCCGTTTAGGCCAACGGATCCTTGCTAAACTATAAAAATCACAGAGTTGTTTTTGCAAGCTTTAAAACGGTTTTGTCGCGTATCTTGGGCGAACATCCACTCTTTTGTGGTAACTATAGACTACTAGTATTTTTATCCAATTAGTATTAAGCTGATATATGCCTTTAGTTAAAAAAAACGTGTGCGTCTCGGAACGCCCGACAGAAGTGATAACTGAAACTAATCTAAGTTGAACTATTTAATATTGAAATTGTTTAACTTAAGAAAAGCTTACGTTAGTACTTAAATTTTATGTATATATGATAATGTAAGGAAAGGTTATTTATTAATAAAAACAAAAATATTCAACAATAACTAAAGTTTACGAATTTCCAATTATTCCAAAAACTGTTTCAAAATTATATTAATTAAATTATTCCTTAATGTATATAAAGAAAAAAAACTCAACAGTATTTCATTGTAATAAAGTCGCAATTCGAATAGATCTAGGCTCTATTGATTAGAGTGAGATTACCGCTGCCGTATGCATGAGAGAAAGGGAAACCAGACAGACTGGCGCCGTAACGCGTTACGTAACGAAGCGGTTTACCCTCCCATAAGAAGTTATCACTTTAAAAAAATAAAACGCAGTATATTAGTATATCGGAAGAGAATAGAAGCACGGGCATTGGAAAAATCTATTATTTTGATATTACGACAAACAATAGTAGTATGGGTATTAGAAAGAAAACCTGTTTTAATTAGAAAAAAATTGGTAGCAATATGATTTTAATCTAACTTAATCTAATTGTTTTCCTAAATTAACATTAGGTCAACAGTCAGCATCATCAATCAGCAACTTGCTGATTGTTTTGACCAGCGCTGATCTTCCGCTGAAGCTAGACAGTGTTGTCAATATTATTATTTATTGTTTTTTAATTTTTTGGAGAATATAATATCATAAACATAAAATAATTTGAGGGCATAGAGCTATAAAATATCCAGACTCTCTTTTTCGAGTAAACAGAGCATTGTTCACAAGCACTACAATTTCTAGCTTTCTTGTACGAAATCTAGGTAGTTTTCCGATTTTTATTCTGGTTCGAATATTTTAGTAACAGAAACATTTTTTTTATTGGTTGGGGATGTATGTGCAGATCATATATATAAAAATAAACATTATTTTACAATGGGCACATTACCATTACTCACGTTTAATTTTATAATGGTCGTTTCATTTTACGATGCTCTTTTCATGTGTCACACAAATTTCTTTTAATCTCATGTGAACCCAGGCGTCGCATGTTGCGTGGACATTTAAGTCTCGTAAAACTCTTAATATCCCAAAATAATTCAAATTTCAAATATTAAACGTACTAACAACAGGATTTAGCTTAAGATTGCCCGCCATCGCCTCTGTGCATCCCCATTTCCTGGAACCTCTTCTTTCTTGTACGAAACGGTTTTCAAGAACATTCAAGCTGCGAACTCTCCAGATTTGGAATGGCTAAGATTTTCCCAGCGCGGTACGATATGAGGTTTTTCAAAAAAAGGTGTTATATAATTTCTTCGATGCCGACAGCACATTGGTAATGCCTCTGGTGCCGTTTGCCTGTATGCTGAACTCTAGCTATAAAATAATACAATTTCAAATTAGACGTACAGTTAAAAAGTCTTTATTGGCTTGGCATTAGTAGCTACTACAACTCCTCCTCTACTACTTGGCTACTCCTTTAGCACTATAACAGTAACAGCCCATAACGCCCCACTGCTTGGCTTGGGTCTCCCCGTAGAGGGAACGGACAGTATACCCGCCACGCTTGTCCAAGGTGACCTCGGTATGCAGGTTTGCTCACGATGTTTCCCTTCACTGTCGGTACAATAACACATATTATAGCAATTATGCAATAATATGCACATTTGGCGAAAAAAACTGCCTAAGCACTGCACGCCACCGTGGCATTCGGACCCGAGACCTTTAGTCTAGTCTCCGAGTTTAATAATAAATAAATATTCTTCATTGTACAACACACAAAAAAATACATGTACAACACAGAAGAGAAACAAATATCAAAGCTTGTACAAATGGCGAACTTGTCGCTGGAAGTAATTTCTTCCAGGCATCCTTAGGATGGATTAGAATTAAAGGCTAAGTGGTGCGTTGCATTTCTAATACAAAATTGGAAAATCGATTAAGCAATTCATTAGCAAATGCGAGCCTTGCTCCGAAGTCAGACTCTTTCAAGTTTCAATTCTAGTGTTAATTGCAGCTTGTATCGATGCAGTTTAATATCCAAGTTTAAAATTCGTTGCAAACTTCGTCGCGATAAGTGTAAGACAGACGATCTCCTGCGAGTAGACATTTGTGGATCTCCTCGTACCGACTGCATAACTCTCTCAATATTGTCTTCGGTCCTAGATGTTCTTGGACGACCTTTTGCTTGTGGTTTAAACGTTGAACCGGTCTTTTCAAAACGCTTAACTATATTTTAATTAAATTAGCACTAGGAGCTTCAATAATTCGTCGTAGTCCATATTCAGAACAATATAGTCGCTTAGTACCACAATGTATGAACGAGAGTTCTCGTAAAATGCGCGCACGCACAATGCGCGTACGCACAATGCGCGACGCTTCCCGTCGAAGTTACTCATAGTGACTAAAACTCCACCTAGCCAACTCCTCATGTAGGCTCCCCTCGCCCGCGCGCTTTCTATCCCGCAAAAAAAGATGATGCAATATGCACGTTCTATTGCGCCGACCTGTAGTTGTCTATATTTATCTATTTAGCCAGTTATTGTCAACACGTTGCACTTCGTACTAAATGACTTTTGTTAATTCGTCAGGTTGGCAGGTGTGCCCTTCGCCTCGACTGCTCCTGCCAGAAAATTTCCCGCAACCACACTTTATGGACAAACTACTCGCAGGTGGTGAGGGGTTAAATTTTTGAACTACATAAATTGGGAATTTTCCGGTCCCGTTGCACTAATTCGATTTCGTTTATTTCTTTCAACATCCATATAGTGTTACTCTTTTCATAGTAATTAATTATTATTTCTTAAGCCTTAACCACATATGTGGTCACCAGTGACATGGAGCCACTCGCTGCGACTTCACGTTTGATTTGGTAGTAGCTTTTACTTACTTTTTTATTTCTTTCTACATTAAACTCTTAGTAAAATATGTTAACTCTATCACTTTTCTTGCAAGAAGACTGACACGTATAAGGATCTAATTAGATCGAGGATCAGTATTTTTTTTTATATTTTATTCAAAAAATTGGTTTCATTTTTAACTTTTTTTCTGTTCATTACATAACAATGGTTTATTGATGACTACTATGTTAAAACGATACTTCTTACAAAACAAAATACATATAAGAACCGACTTCTTTGACTTGACACGAAAATCGAATATTTTTTTTATTGCGTGTGTGGTCATTGCTGCCACGACCATTGGTCCGCTGTTGGCTCGATCCATTTATCGATAGTGCTATGCCATATATTTATTGACTGGCATATCAATCCTTCAGTCTGTTTAGACAGCAGTTGTGCTGCAATTTAGTCAGCAACTCTAATATAGTTATATCGTATGAAAGCGGTGTTTAGAGAGACATTAGCGTACATTTAATTCATATGAACATTTCAAAAACATGCCATATTCCTGCGTATTTGACATTTAGCCGGCATCCAATGCACTGCAACGCAGCTCGAAATTGGCTTTGGGCTAGTTGTGTTCAAAATGAATGTGATGTCCGTTTTATTTGGATCTAACTGTTTCCAGTGGATTGATCACAGTATAGCCATGGGCCAACTGATTGTTACTCCTAATGTCATTGTAGTTTTTTTTATACAGTTGCATTGAATAGAAACTTTGAAACCGAAATTATGACACAATATTTTTAGAAATATTTGTAAATATTCCAAAAATATTGCGTAATAATTCGTCAATAGTGGAATAAGTTATAAACCAGCAACATTTAATAGTAAATAAACCCTGGCATAGTTTACCCCAGTCCCGTCTTATATCCAGACCAAAACATAGCCTGTAAAACGACTTTAGAACCGTCTGCATTTTGAAAACTGCATATAAAAAGTATTGATTAATAGTAGTAACAGATGTCTTAACTAAGACATCTCTTATGAGATACCCTAATTATAGCTAATGTATAAATATATACATTTTCTCAACTTATTACTGCTTGTTAGTACGGAAAAGTTGCCCTAGGCAGCAAGCAGTAGCAATTATGAACGCAACATTATATGAATACCAAGTAGCCTCGTAAAAGCGTTAAGATTTCGGAGAAAGCGACCCTAAAATTACGGACTCCGGGAATCACGTGAACGACGGACTATATCGCCTCTAGTACTGTGTGTGCTTTTACTAATTTGCTTTGCAATCATTTATTGGTTAAAATTACCACTAAGTTTTTATCCGTGCAGGGGCGGAGAAAGAATACTGACCTCGGCGGCCGAGTCGGCCTGTCGTAAAAGGCGTGAAAATAACCCACCTTAGCTACGTGGTAGGGCCCCAAGTCCGTCTGGATGCCGACCACCTTTGGTATTAAGTATGCCGCCATAATAACTTTGTATTGTGTTCCGGCATTAGTGACCCAAGTTCCTGTACTCTTATGGGACAGGAAGCTGTCGCGATGCCACTGGCGTTGCACTTGTAAGCACCCATAGATGACAGTAACTGCTAAATTCTAAGCGGGCAGACAGCCTGTCAGCTGTCCTACAACAATAAAAAAAATTACGTATTTTCTAAATAAATATTTGTGCATAATGCGTTAACTGCGTCCCGGATTCGCATCCCGTGATGACAAACACCGTTTAGGCAGTTTTCCCGCTTAATTTACATATTATAATTGCCATTTATCGACGGTGAAGGATCATCGTGAGGATACTTGCATATCGAGATCAATGGTATATGGAGCCCGCCAATCCGATTTGGACGAACATGACGCATAATATGCTGTCCATTCCCTCTGTAAGGAGGCTCAAACCCTGCAGACGTTACGGGCTTTTGTTATTTCAGAAGATACATGTAAGAGAGCCAAATAATATAAAGAATAGATGAAATTCTAGCAGGATTTTCCTATCTGTGTGTAAAATCAATGTTCTAAGGTGAAATTTTATGATGCAACAATAAATTAATAATTAATATCCAAACCATCCTCAATTGTTTTGTGAAAACATACTTAGAATGTCAATTTAAGAAATGTTGAAGCTTCTTCTCGTTGTTTCTAATGTATTTTTTCTCAATGAAGTGTTCAATCATTAAACTTGTATAGAAGACATACATCGTGTATAGAGTTCACAATGGCCAACCGCGACTGTTAAATGCACGGAAACACTCGACGAATAATGAATGGTACGCACCCCGTTTTCCACCTCCATTGACGCGCTTGAATTGGCCCATATCAGCAAAACTACACAGCGCCGCAACACGTTCGATATATTTAAAGCTTTTAAACATGGCCCCAGTAAAACGAGTATTGTAAAGAACAGTCAAATAATACAAATTTTAACACGAAAAAAACCGATGGTCAGGACTATTAATTATTATTATTTACTATGCTAGTCTATAGCTATAAGTAATGCAATCATTTAAAAATTACATTATAGAATAAACCTTAAGCCATTATTAATAAGGTTAGTATTACTGGAGCAAAAAAAACGTTTCACATCTTCGTGACGCTAATATTGCATTTCATCCGTAAAAAATTTACTCTCATGCGCGCAAAGAAGTATCACTTCAAAATCAATGGAAAACGAACATCGGGGAGCAGAATCTTCAAATAGGTCGAACGTGCAAATAGAAGTTATTTAGCGGATGGAGCACACCTGTATCGGTGACCAGTCCATCCAACCAGACAA
This sequence comes from Malacosoma neustria, assembly GCA_963693495.1. Classification (NCBI taxonomy): domain Eukaryota; kingdom Metazoa; phylum Arthropoda; class Insecta; order Lepidoptera; family Lasiocampidae; genus Malacosoma; species Malacosoma neustria. Next base: position 5,042,901 of record OY856381.1, on the reverse strand, counting down.
CGAGGCTATTCATTTCCCTGATGGACAGCCATTACTCCAGTCAAGATGGATAACGAAGCGACAATTAAACAACTACAATCGAATGTTTTCACTAATTGAAAAAGCCACACACACACACGTCGATCAATATGAGAGAGCACTATATGAAATGAAACTTGGATATAGTATGTGGTTTCGTGACGGCTGATGTATTATCACTATTGACTTTACGAGCCTTACTGACTTTTACTAATCCAAGTAACAACAAAGTGTGGTGCTTACACGTGTATTATCCTACCGTACAACAGCGTAATATCTTACCAACTTAAATTGAACATTATTTAATTTAATATTATATACTTAAACAAATATTAATAGACTTAAACGAAAGGAGAGGACAACAAAAAGTGTTCAGGAGTAAGTTAAAACTAGAACGATAATGGAGGAATTAGCGAGTCTGCGTCACTTGGCAAAGAATCCTAATCATAATAACTCAAGATCGTATCGCCAACGGAAGGCGATGAACAAAAGGCGACTGAGCAACAATGGCGCCCAACGCGGGGGCCAGAGCCGCGTGCTAACAAATTACCGGCCCGCAGATAACTAAGCAATATTAAATCATAGTAATTTGTAGGTACAAGACACAGTCTCGCTCTTAACGAGGCATTTTATTTTACTTATTTCAGACTGTTCTCTTATAAACATTTGCAGTAGATTCGTATAATTTTTAATCGACACAATTACATCCCTTTGCGACGCGCGACGCTAGAGGCACCGAGAACACGCTGCTGTCCCATAGGAGTACAGGAACCTGGGTCCCTAATGGCGGAACACGACACAAGGTTATTATGGCGGCATACCATCCTGACGTTAGTTTTGAGGTTAATATTTTTACTCCGCACCTGCACGGAGAGAATATTGTAGTTTGTATAAATGTTTAGTATAAAATTTATAAGTTTAGTTTTAAAATATGTATTAAACAAATAACAGATGCAGATATATTTTCACGGGATATAAATAGTATATACCTAGTAGTTAACACATTAAACGCGATGGAGGTCACCAGTGAGCTCATCTTGTTTATTTGATTTCGCCATGGGGGATCACCGGTGCCCTCAAATGGTTTTGTTTATTACGAAACCCCACGATATATCCTTATACCCTACGCCCTACGCTAAACATTTTGGCTACATATCTCATAATACTATAATTTCAAGAGTAAAAATTTTAAATTTTCTGTGGTGGCGTTTAACGTGTTAATAAATAAACTTGGTGCGAAACTGCAATTTCGCTCCTCATAAAATTAAGCAAGTAGCGAAGATCCTGTGACGATGGAGGCGGGATGGTTTTCGGTGCGCTTGCATCTTTTCGTCGGGCGCCTTCCGTGGCGCATTAGCAATTCTAACAGTCGCAATAGTTGCTCGGAAATTGTAATATTTAGTCTTAATAAAGCCATTTGTAACATGGAATATCCGGAACAGACGAAAGCTCGGAACTAGCCCGAGGCGGAGTAGCTGCGTTCCACTTAAATTTACGAGAAGCTTAGTCACTTTAATAGAAATTGAGCGAGGCTTTTTATTTCATTCGTCTTATATTTATTCATCTTTAATGCAATTTGTCCACATTGTGAGGAAGGGAGATAACAGTCTAGCTGATTGTAGTTGGAAACACGGAGCGTAAGCGAGGCCGCGGACGATCTCCAACCAAATGGTGCGATCAAGTAAAGTAACCTCATCGAAATTTTGCACAGTCATCAGAAATACATCGATGGAGATCAATAACTCAAGAAGCACCGATGTCCTCAATCCTCAGCCATGACGACTGCAGAGAGAGAATGCATTTTGTAGATATTACAACGAATGATTGACCCCTACGTGTAGTCAAAGCTAAAAGAACAACAAAGTTGTAGGTAACCAAACAAACGTTTTAAATTCTAACCACTATAAATTATGCACTCGAACAATTCCGAAACGTTTTGCGGCTATTGTATTATATTTTGCGGCGGTAACACGAATACAGTTTATTAATAAACCTATATGGAGCAATATGAGGTTCGACATGCTTTTATGAATGAATATAAACGTATGAATTTCGGTCGGCTACTCGGCCGGAGCGGACAGGTCAATAAGCAATCTTTTATAATATGTTAAAAGCAAAATGCTGCGCCAAAACGTGTTAATTCGGCATTTATGTAACGTGACCGGAACGCCTGATAAAATTGCACGAAAAATGAAAACGTCCATTCAATATTCGATATTAAATTACGGTTCCTTTGGGTGAATAATCAGACATTAAAACAACATAGTTTTTAAACGAAGAACTCTTTATTTCCGATATTAACTAGAAGCCATTTTAGTATTAGCTAATTTAATGGGGTTTTTGTAGGTTCTAGCGTGCAAAACATCAACATCGGTAATTTCACAAATGTTTATTTAACTGTTTTAATGGTACAGTGAACTTACAAATACAAGTTACAAGTTAAAATTACAAACTAAGAACATAGCCTTTTGGGTAAGCGGCGCGCACGTACACTTTTTCTTATATTAATGGCGGTGCCCGCGTCGTGAGGCGCTCGAGTGGGTTCGACGCGAGGCGAATCAGCGCCTCCTATTGGCTGTTCGCAGCGGTCCGCGCATGCGCGGTGGGCACCGGTGTATGTCCGGTGTTGCCGCGTTACATACTCCCCCTCCAAATCACAGGAACGTCCCGTTTGTGAGTTGGCCACTGAATCAAGCGGCGACGTATTTGGATTGCGCGGCCGTCCACGATGACGGCGTGGTTGAACCGGAGCTGAGGTCAACCCTATGCGTTCTTTGAAAGGAGTTAAAGCGGAACTATGGAACTTCCCTACCACCTCAGAGGTATCCACGTGAGAAACTTCATAAGAAGTTGGACTTACAACCTTAGAAATACGATATGGACCATCCCTTCTGGGCATAAATTTCCTAGTCCGACCCTTTGAGGCATCACTCAATAAGTGTGTGGTAACTAAGACTAGGTCTCCTTCCCTGTACTCAGGAGTATATCGGCGGCCCCTATCAGCATAAATTTTCTGATGATCCTGCTGATGCTCTGCTCTTTCCCTAATTCTATTGAAAGAAGAAATAAAACGTTTCAGGTAAGGGGTGATCTGTGGTAAGAAGTTATCTTTACTTAATATGGATCTAGGATCACGTTGAGCATCGAATGGTGTTCGTAGCTCACGAGCGAAGGTCATGTAAGCTGGACTACAAGCAGTAGTAAGACAGGTGGCGCTATTCATGGCAAATCTAACCTGTGGCAGAAACTTAGGCCATGACCGGTGCTCATTCTGAACTAATATGGATAACTGAGTTTTTAAGTCACGATTTTTACGTTCAGCAGGATTGGATTCCGGATGATACAGAGGTATCAGATTTTGCTTAATGCCTAGAATGAACATGCACTGTTGCATGATAGCAGATACGAACTGAACTCCATTGTCGGAAATGACTCTACGAGGAAAACCGTATCTCAAGAAATATTCATTAATGAGTGTCTGAGCGCAAGTCTCAGCACTTGCATCTTCTAATGCGAAGAGGTCTACCCATCTAGTAGCAGTATCCTCTATTAATAAGACCCATTTTTGTCCTTTCTCACCTTCAGGCAATGGACCAAATAAATCAACAGCAAGAACTTCGCCACGTTGACTAAGAATCGGAGTCTGTAATAAACCAGGAGGTTTTTGGTTATTAATTTTATAACGCTGACATTCTTGACAGTTTCTCAAATAATCAGTAATATATCTTCGCATTCCAGGAAAGTAATATTTTCGGCTCACGCGTTGAACAGTGCGTTCTACACCTTGATGTCCGGCCGTAGGCGAGTCATGATATTCTTGCATGACTTTCTCACGCATCGTGGCTGGTACAACTAGCTGAGGTTCCTCTGAATCAGACTCAGGATGGAAACGAAACAGTACACCTTGAGTCATAAGATAACCTCTATCTAACCAGCGTAAGCCTGCTGTATCAGGAGCCTCAAGATCCTGGATGATTTTAGCTACTTCAGGGTCTTGCAACTGCTCAGCTCGGAGTTCACTAAAGCTTATAGTTGGAACATCGACAATGACAGTGCAGAGGTCACAACTCTGTAAGCAAGAGTCGTCACACTGTGGGCGACTCAGAGTGTCTGCTAACACATTGGCTTTACCAGGTGTGTAATCATATCGAATGTCAAACGCCTGAAGTTTTAATGCCCATCGTATAAGCCGACCACTTGGGGACTTCAATGTCAACAGCCACTTGAGTGGTTGATGGTCACTTTTTACAATGACAGGATGACCATCGAGATAACCACGAAATTTTTCAACAGCCCATATAACAGCCAGGGCTTCTCTTTCTGTGGTTGAATAGTTCCGTTCAGCGGATGTCAAAAGTCTACTCGCATACTCAATTGGTTTTTCCTCATGATTTTCACCCTGTAATAGAGCAGCGCCCAAGGCATAGTTACTAGCATCTGTGCGGAGCACAAACGGCTTACTGAAGTCTGCTTGAGTCAAGATGGGAGAAGAAGTCAACTTCAACTTTAGAGCATCAAAAGCTTCTTGCTGCGGTGATTCCCATTTCCAGACTTCAGATTTCCTAGTAAGCTTAGTTAAGGGTTGGGCCAGCTGAGAGAAATTGGGAATAAATTTCCTAAACCATGAGCATGTTTGAATAAAAGATTTCAAATGTTTGACATTTTCAGGAGTTTTCATATTAAGAACTGCATTGACCTTGTTTGGGTCAGGCTTGATACCTTCCTTACTTATTACATGTCCAAGGTAAGTAATTTCATTACGGACAAAACAACATTTTTCTCTATTTGCCCGTAAGCCATATAAACGTAGCCTGTCAAAGACCTTTTGAAGATCTTCCAGATGTTTATCCAAACTGTCAGAAATTATTAAAATGTCATCAAGGTATGCTAATATTACAACATCTGAAAGAGTATGCCCTGATCTAAATTTATCTATTAACCTTTGAAAGGTGGCCGGGGCATTCTTTAATCCAAAGGGCATGCGGTTAAAACGGTAAGTCCCAAAAGGAGTGATGAAACTTGTCTTATCCCTGTCTTCGGGCCTCACAGCCAACTGCCAATAACCAGATTTAAGGTCAATGGTTGACATGTAACGAGCTTGCTGAGTGGATTGAAGCAACTCATCAATAAGAGGAAGAGGGTAAGAATCAATCTTAGTTATCGAATTTAATCTGCGGTAGTCAACACAGAAACGAACGGTATTATCTTTCTTGGGGACTAAAACAGCTGGAGAGGACCAGGCAGACTCACATTCTTCAATTATCCCATCCTGAAGCATTTTGTCAATTTCAGATTTCATTAACTCCTTTTTAGCCGGAGTGAGTCGGTAAGGTGGAACAGATACAGGTGGATGGTCACCTGTGTCTATGTGGTGTTCTGCATAGGGAGTTGGTACTCCCCCTGGACGGAAAATGTCATCATTCTTCTCCAATAAATCTGTAAGGCGCTGGCGTTCTTGAAAACTCAGCGCAGTACCCTCATTAACCAATAACTTAACATTGTCATTAGTAACCTCTGATGCATATGAAATAGGCACAGTAGGCTTTTCATACTGTAACTCATAATATATATTCTCATCAGAGAAATGCCAGGTTGAAGAAGCAAAATCTATGGCAATACCAGAGGCAATTAAAAAATCTATACCCAACAAAGTTTCATTATTAAGAGCATCAGGAAATATAATAAAATCAATTGTTACACGTTTACTCTGTTTTATTTTCACTTTAAGATTTATACTAAGTACTCTACGTACTTGAACTGACCCATCGGCAAGCTTGACACGCATAGTGGACTCAATAAAGTTTGAACCATGTTTTTGAAGTAAAGCATATAATGAACTACCAGCTACACTACGTTTAGCTGCTGTATCAATAAGAGCTATGCCGGACATTCCTAATATTTCTATACATAAGATAGGACGACTAATTGCCTGAGACTGTATGCTATCAATTCCAATGACCATAGAGTCGAAACTCGATGAATTAATATTTTGTAAACAATAATTATTTAACTCCTTGTTTGGAATACTATTATTATTTCCAGAACTCATGGTCATCCTATTTAGTAATGGATCAGTAGTATTATTACAAAGTGATTGACAACTCACCTGAGTCGACGACTTACTGTTCTCAGATGATTTGGAAGGGGAGACGTTATTTAATTTATTTCCGCAATCTAACGAACAAAAATCCGCGTTGCACTTAGTGCATTGAGAACGGATTACACCCCTAGCACCACACCCGTAACACGATACGCTCGTTTCATTATTTTCGTTAACACTAACACTGGCACTAACACTTTTACGAGCCGCAAGTTTACGACAGTCTTCACGAATATGACCGAACTGTTTACAGTACGCACAACGTTTCCGTAACACTGGGGCCGCTGGAGCTGGAGTATGCTGAGAGTCAGGTTGAGTGGCAGCCGTAACGGGAACCGTTGACCGGCGTGGCACACTACGATGCGCTATTGGCGTTGACGTCACACTCGTAGGAACTGCTCCGCGTCCAACTGGGGTACTCGTAGAGGTAGTCGTATATGTCGTGCTGCGTGTAGGTGTGCTCGACAATTCTTGAGTCGGTAAATGAAAAACGCTCGAATTTTGACATCGTCCTTCATTAATCGATGTTTCGATCGTTCGGGAGAGGACAAGTAGTTCTCTGAATGATTTAAATTCCTCTCGTCGTATTCGTTTACGTATGCGGCGATGAAGAAGTCCATAAGCCATGTCTAACTGGACCTTCTCGCTCAAATCACCAACTGGGAGCTTGTTTAATAACGCTCGGAGGTTTGCTATAAATATATCTGTGTTCTCCTCGCCTTGAGGGTTTTCAAACACTTGTATATAAATTTTGTATGGAGGGCGCTGATCTCCGTAGGTACTTCGTAAATAAGTAATGGCTTCATCCCACGTATGTACCTCCAACTTGACGCTCTGCCACCATGTTGCTGCAGATTCCGTCAGGAGCATAGATAGTCCTCTCATAGCATTCAAATTTGAGACGTTTGCGCATTCCTTGTAACTTTCGACCGCGTCGATGAACGCTTCTACAGATTCGGACTCGTCACCGCTGAATCGAGCGCTGCAATGTGAGAAGTTACCGGACTGATGCGACGGGGTTGAAGACTGCTGCATGACCTTATCCAGAAGTTTTTCAAAAGCTTCGGTCTGCGAACGCTGTAAGGCGGCCATAATGGCGGCGACGTTGTCAGTCGAAATTCCCGTAGGAGCGGCATCGGTATCTTCATCAGAGCCCGCTGATCTGCTTTTCCGTAAGCGTGGCATGGTGTTAAATTGTAGAAAGTTCGACGAAACTGTACACGAGCTTCATATAGTAAAATCACCTACTGTACGGTAATGACGCTTCACTGTTGGGCGCCAGTTTTAATGGGGTTTTTGTAGGTTCTAGCGTGCAAAACATCAACATCGGTAATTTCACAAATGTTTATTTAACTGTTTTAATGGTACAGTGAACTTACAAATACAAGTTACAAGTTAAAATTACAAACTAAGAACATAGCCTTTTGGGTAAGCGGCGCGCACGTACACTTTTTCTTATATTAATGGCGGTGCCCGCGTCGTGAGGCGCTCGAGTGGGTTCGACGCGAGGCGAATCAGCGCCTCCTATTGGCTGTTCGCAGCGGTCCGCGCATGCGCGGTGGGCACCGGTGTATGTCCGGTGTTGCCGCGTTACACTAAGAAATAACCCATTGTATAATTGTCTTGAGTGAAATATATAATACTTGCTAACCCGGCAAAACTTGTTCTGCCATATAAATAAAAATAATAGCCTATGTCCTACTTTGGAGTCGAATCTATCTTTATACCGAAAATCATCAAATTCGTGTTGCGGTTTGGGCGTGAAAGCGTAACAGACCGAGCTACTTTCGCATTTATAATATTAGTAGTATGGATATATTTGCCGCTTGAGTATAAATAATTTTTATTTCTCTACAGATTTAAATTTCAATACGCCAATAAAAGGAAAATAAAATAAACTAAAAAACACACTTTTATATAAGAAAAAAGGTATAAAATTCATTTTATTTTTTGTTAATCACACTATCCTTAACTGAAAACTTTTAGTTTGATTTTCTATAAAGGCACGTTTTTTTCTAGTTTTTTTACTCTATAATTTATTTTTAATATTTCAGTTTGATTAACTACAAATTATAATTTATTTATTGTCAATTTCCAATGGGTAAATGATTTTATTAATTTAACGCCATCTTCTGGCAGTGTTATTAATTAAACTCCAGATGGCATTTCAGCAGAATTTTGATTTTTTTGAATCCGAAAAATTAAAAAATTTTGTTACATTACTGGTCAAATTAATATAAAGCGTATAAAAAAGAACAAAAAGCCACCGTCAGGCGGTGTTCCCAGGCGGTCACCCCTCCGTGTACCGACCGCGCCCGACGGTTCTTAACTTCGGTGATCAGACGAAAACCGGTTCAAAAATTCATTAATCCCGAGGATCCTGGTAAGGATAATGATACAAACTATACAGATTATTGCATTGTCATCGGTCCTTGACAAGTGTGCAAAGTTTCAAATCAATCCAACGTTTTGAAGGGGGTGAAAATCACAGTCGAAAATTCCGTTACATAGACAGATAGATACATACCAAGCTAATAAAACTGTGTTAATAAGCTTGTACGAAGGGAGTTCTTAAAGGAGACACAGAGATAATGTTTTTTTTTTTTTTTAATATATATTATAGATTATAATTTCATTAATTCATTAATATTTAATTTCCATAAGGGAAACATCCGCGTCAACGTTCCATAAGCTCCAGGAACAAGCGGAGCGAGCCGAGCGGTCCCAAGACCCCACAAGTCCAACCTCCCAAACATCAGAGCCCCTGAAGAGCACTCTCGAAAACATGAGAGGTGCCTTACAAGAATTAAAATCAAACGTACACGAACATATCATTAGTGCCCAATCAACTGCCCAGCGCGAGCCAGCGGTCGACCTGGAAGTAAAATTACAACCCATTACGGAGAACCTAGAGGCGGTCAAATCCGAACTTAAGGCCATGAGGGAACAAAAAAGCCCGCAAGAGCAGCCCAGCTTGAGCCTTGCGGAGGAACTGGCCCTCACAAAAGACCCAGCCTTTAAACCTTCATCGACGGCCAAAAAATCCTACGCCGAAGCCACTCGGAGGAAGCCCGTATTACGTCCAAACCACACCCTCATAATTTCGTCGACAGATCCCAACAAAACCGGCGAAAAAGTAATTGAGGAGATTCGCAAAACCATCGACCCCAAAAACACCGGGGCACGTGTGGAAAAGGTGCGGACCGCTCGGAACCAAAAGGTTATCCTGAGCTGCGGAACGAGCGCGGACCTGCAGCTGGTAAGAGAAAGGGTACAACAAAACACTACACTAAAAGCGGAGATAGCGAAAACGTCGCTGCCACTAATAATCATCAAGGATGTGATGGCCTACCACTCGGACAAGGAGATCGAAGAACAACTCCTTAAACAGAACGAACATCTCCTCAAGATGTTAACCCCGGCGGCCATTCACATCCGAGTTAGATCTCGTAAAAGGACGCGCAACCCACTACAATGTAACGTCATCCTGGAGGTGTCCGCCCCGGTCCACAAGCGCTTCACAGAGGAGGGTATGCTGTACATCGGCATACAAAAGAGGATGGTAAGCGACCAGTCCCCCCTCACTCAGTGCGCAAAGTGCCTGGGGTACGGCCACTCTCGAGCACACTGCCCAGAAGGTGACACCTACTGCAGCTACTGCAGTGGGAAGCACTCATGGGAGGAGTGCAATAAGAGGAAGGAAGGGCTACCACCAACATGCAGGAATTGCAAGTTAGCTGGGAGCAAGACCCCAGACTCCCCAAGGTGGACAAACCATCACGCCCACCACTCTGATTGCCCCGAACGACAGCGGTGGGACACTATAGCGCGGTCCAGAGTCAACTACAGTTGTTAAGGGCACCAACACCCAGCCCAACACACCTCGAAGCGGATCGAGAAAGTTACGCCTGCAGTTCATACAGGCAAATCTCCAACGCTCCAAAATCGCCACTCAGGAGCTCCTGCAAGTCGCGAGTGAGAGGGGAATTGACGTTGCACTAGTCCAGGAACCATACGTGGGAAGGACTGGATGCATGTCCGACTACCCCGGCACTAAGATCATCCAGTGCACTCTCAATCGCCAAAAACCGGTAAAGGCCGCCGTATTAGTATTCCGTGACTACTTGGAGGTCATTCATGACCCCCAACTTGTCACGGAAACGGAAGCGGCGGTTCTACTGGTAGCAGGTAACCTGAAGTTCGGAGCCATCTCGGTCTACTTTGAGGGAGACAACGATATTGAAGCCAATATCGTATCAACTACAACGGCTGTAGAAGGCCTTAACACGAGTAATCTAATAATAGGCGGCGACGTCAACGCCTGGAGCCACTGGTGGGGGTGCGAGACCGAAGACCGCCGTGGACGAGCTTGCGTCGACTTCCTTAACGGCCAGGACCTCCACATTCTCAATGAAGGAGACACGCCAACGTTCGAGGTCTACAGGAGGAATCAACTGTGCACCAGCATAGTTGACATTACAACCTGTAGTACGCCGCTGCTAGACAGGGTGGAGGCGTGGAGAGTGAATCGCGACCTAATAACATCTGACCACAACGCCATAACGTTTGGGCTGCGCCTGTCAACCGAGCTGAAACCTCTCGGCACGGTGACAACGCGCAAGTACAACGTAGCGTCAGCCGACTGGTCCGAGTTCGCGTCACTTTTCCGCGCCCGCCTTTCAGCGGCCAACATCACCACGGACTTCATCGAAAGCGTAACATCCGGAGAGGAGCTGGACGCCGTAGTGGGTGCCTACACACACACAATCCATGACGCGTGCAACAACACCAGCACGATAAGGGAAATAGGTACCTACAAAGGGAAGACCAAGCCACCATGGTGGACCGCTGCTCTCCAAGAGCAAAAAGCGGAAGTCCTGCGCAAAAAGCGCAGAATCAAAAACGCGGCCCCCCATCGTAAGCCCTCCGTCTATCAACAATATAAAAAAGAAAAAGAAGACTACACTCAGGCTGTCTTGGCAGCACAAACCACGAGCTGGAAAGAGTTCTGTACCACACACGAGAAAGAGAGTCTGTGGGATGGTATATACAGAGTAATAAGGAGAACAGCCAGAAGGCAAGAAGACATGCTCCTGCGGAGCGCCGATGGGACCACATTGAGTCCCGAAAACTCGGCAAACCTTCTGGCCAACACGTTCTATCCAGAAGACTCTGTATCGACAGACAAACCATCACACAGTCATCTTAGGGAGAGAGTCAAGGACAAAGCCCTGCAGGAAGCAAATCTGTCGGAAAACGACCCGCCGTTCCGGAAGGCCGAATTGGACACGGTGCTCAAAGCACAGAATCCAAAGAAGGCCCCCGGTCCGGACGGACTTACATCCGACATTTGCAGATGTGCGATCGAAGCGGACGGTGGAGTGTTTCTAGCGATAGCAAATAAATGCTTGTCGCTGAATCACTTCCCCAAACAGTGGAAAGTCGCACACGTCATCATCCTGCGAAAACCAGGGAAAGAAGACTATACCCATCCAAAGTCCTACAGACCCATTGGCCTACTCCCCGTACTCGGCAAGATAGTAGAAAAGCTACTAGTGGGACGTATACAACATCACATTTTCCCCACACTCCATCCGGCACAATACGGTTTCATGCCGCAGCGCAGCACCGAGGACGCCCTCTGTCACCTTGTGGGACATTTACGATCCGAGCTCGAGCAGAGCCGGGACGTGGTCTTAGTCTCACTGGATATAGAGGGCGCCTTCGACAACGCGTGGTGGCCTGCCCTACAACATCAATTAATAGTCAGGAGGTGTCCGGCGAACTTGTTCGACACTGTGAACTCCTATCTCACCGACCGTAGCATCGTGGTCAATTACGCCAGAGCGAGCAGCGAGAGACCAACAACTAAGGGATGTGTCCAGGGCTCCATTGGAGGCCCAACGTTTTGGAACATCATTTTGGACTCGCTGCTCCACAAACTCACTGGCTTGGGAGTTCACTGTCAAGCATTCGCGGACGACGTCGTCCTGGTTTTCTCTGCCACAAAGGTCTCCGCCTTGGAAATTCCAGTAAACTCGGCCCTCGAGGCAGTGGAGGAGTGGGGTGGTCAGAACAAGCTAAACTTCGCAGCGCACAAAACCAACGTGATGCTCTTAACGAAGAAGCTTAAGTACGTCCAACCCAACTTCCACATGTCAGGGAGTAGACTAAAAATAGTCTCCGAGATGAAAATCCTCGGCCTTACCATCGACCATAACCTCACCTTCATCTCGCATGTGTCAGCAGTGTGTAAAAAGTCTGCAGACATCTACAAGCAGCTCGCGCGAGCGGCGAAGGTGACCTGGGGCTTAAACGGAGAGATAGTCAGGACGATCTACGTCTCGGTCGTTGAGCCGATCGTGCTGTACGCGGCGAGCGCATGGCATCACGCGACGGAACTCCAGACGGTCCGCGACCGTCTGGACGCTCTTCATCGTTGCTTCGCCATAAAAATCTGCAAAGCGTACAGAACGGTCTCGCTCACTTCTGCAGCAGTCCTCTCGGGAACACTCCCTATGGATCTCAGGGTCCGGGAAGCGGCGCTTCTCTTCAAATCCAAAAAAGGAATAACGACAGACTACCTACCACCCGAAGGTATAATGGAGCAAAGGGTAAACTTTCACGACCTCCCCCATCCAGCCGAACTCACAACACCCGAGTTCGAGCTCCTCGAGAACCTGGACTCCGATGTCAGAGAAACCCACCAACTCGCCGGCCCGTATATCTATACGGACGGCAGCAAATATGAGGGCAAGGTAGGAGCCGCCCTCACATGGTGGGAACAGGACAAGGAGACCAGGTACTCGACCTTCAGTCTGCACCCCTCGTGCACAGTATTCCAGTCGGAACTCTTCGCCCTCCTCGAGGCGGTGACAATGGCAAAGAACAGCAGCGACCCAGTCGTGAATATCTTGAGCGACTCAAGATCTTCACTAGAGCTGTTGTCCAATCCCAAACCATATCACCCACTCGCAAAATCCATCCAGGAGGGCATAAAAGAGATCAGTGCAGAGGGGAGAAGAGTGCGTCTTTTCTGGATCCGAGCCCACATAGGAACCGCCGGAAACGAGCGAGCCGACGAACTGGCTAAGCAAGCGGCGCTGCGGGAGGGGGAGACATACGACTGTAGTGTGTAAGTCGATTGAGTCAGTATAATTAAAGTCGTCGTACAGACAATACGTGTTTCAATTAACGACCTATACCCCCCACACCTCATGGCGACCCTGCCTTGCGCTATCGCCTAGGTATCGGGTTTCGCCCAGGTGCCGGGCGACGCGACGGCGCGACGGATAAATAAGCGAGATCAGCGAATTCCTGTGTGCCTCAGTGCACGAAGTTAAGACTTTTGAATTATAAAAATTAAAAAACATGAAATAATGACGCCAACCACTGAACTGACAACGTCGTTTGAAGACAGAAAAATTATATATTATAAAAATTACAATGGGCAACGGAAACAATAAACAAGAAATAAAGGAGGTGATTATTGGAGAGAATACTATTATAGAAACTCATATCCAAAGAAACAACATCCTACTGCTGTCGGCCTTGGGATTAATCATACTTTTCATTTTGGTTGTACTTATTAAAAAAGTACTGGACAGACAGAAGAAATGGATAGATAAGAGAATTAATGCTGAGTTTGTCAGAAGAATGCGTATGCGGCTGTCCAAAAGGATCTACGGCGAAGGAGAAGGAGTTGAGGATGTGTAGTGCTTTTATTATTTTTTTTAATTCTTTTTCTGTGAGCTATAAAACTAAGAGTGCTATGTTTGTGTTTTTGTGCGCTACTTATTCCAGAACAAGGTGCCGTTACTGATTTTCTATTGAACTTTAAATTTAGTTAATAATTAGTGAGTATATTTTAACGTCATTAAAAAAATCTATGGAAGAAAATGTAGAACAAATTTTATGTGAGTTAACTGACATACAAATATATTTAAGGAAATTGGGCTCTAAAAGAAAACAATATAAAATTATTGTAGACGAAAAAATATTAAAGGCTAAAAAGCTATATTCTTCTTATGAAAATATTATAAGTATTATTCCCGAGCATAAAATTTCTTTAGAATTAGATGAACTTATACTTGAAGTATTAGGAGAAAAAATTGAATTAGCTTACTCAAAAATTCTTACTTATAGTACTGAATCTAGCTTAAAATATAATAATTTTTGCAAAATGGAAAACTTTGAGATAAGAACGGCAACATCATTAATTCCTATAATGGATGGTTCTGAGGAAACAACAGAAAAAATTATTGACACTGTAGAATTGTATAGTGATTGTTTAAAAAATAAAGATCAGATAAAGTTACTAATATCTTTCGTATTAAAAACTAGGCTTACTAAATCTGCTAAGTTAAAATTAAAAGGTGAATATAATGATATAGAAAGTCTCGTAAAAGACATGAAATCTTATTTGCTTACAAAAAAATCTGCAAATTCTATTCTTTCTCAAATAAATAACTTGAGTCAAAATAATATGTCTATCAGTGAATATGGAAATAAATTATCAGAATTATTCGTAGGCCTGACTATCGCACAAGCTGACGGTAACGAAAAAGCATGTGAAATACTAAGACCTATAAATGAAAAACTTGCAATTAAAAGATTTTCTGATGGGTTAAGAAATAGGCGATTAAGTACCATTATTTCAGCACGTAACTATTTGGACCTCAAAGATGCGGTGCGAGCAGCTGAAGACGAAGAGTTGGCTCAACCTTCTTCATCCAGCAATATTTTCAACATGAGAGGTAGGTCAAATAACAGATATAATAACACAGGAGGTCGAAATAATTATTATAAGAATGGTTTTAATTCCCTAAAACCATTTGGATATGCTAATTATGACACAGTTAATAAATATAATAATTTTAAACAACAACATTTCAATAATAATTCCCGTGGTGGATATTACCGTGGAACAAGTAATAACAGGGGAAATAATTATAATTATTCTTCGACAAGATCTTATCGTGGTAGAGGAAATCGTGGTAGAAGTTCACAACATAAGATGTTCCCTGTTCAATTATGTGACAATACGGAAAAACAAAAAGAAAAATTGGAAAATGAAAATCGGTTTTTTCGGGGTTAAATATTTTAATATTATGACTTGTAATGAAAATGTTAGATATGCTCATTTTAATGTAAATAATAACAAATGTTCATGGCTAGTAGATACCGGAGCATCAATTTCAGCAGTTACCAAGAAAGTGTTAACGGAACAAATTCCACTATTTAGAGACAACATCGAAATAAATGGTATTGGGGGAAAAACTCAATCTGAAGGTTTTGTTTATCTATCTTTATATGATCAAAATGGAACTTGCTTTAATCATAAATTTTATTTGTTTGATAAATTACCCTGTAAATCAGATGGAATACTTGGGCTAGACTTTTTATCAAATTATGATTCACATATTGACTTAGAAAATAATATATTAAAATTACGTAATGTGCACGAGTGTACCATACCACTTTATACGACACCAACTATTTCTTATAGCTGTCTGACTGTACCTGCTAGAAGTGAATCAATCCATTATATACAATTACAGAATAATAAATTGAACCATGATATTGTTGTTTTACCAAAACAGTTAAATGAAAATTTGTATTTAGCAGCCTTAATAGTTAAACCTGTTAACAATGTTATACCGATTAAAATATTGAATACCGGTGAGGAGTTAGTTACTATACCAACTTTTCAGCCAGAAGTACATTCGTTAAATGAATACCAAATCTGTCAATTTACTGCATGTAAGTCGAATGCAGAACGAGCTAGTACTTTGTTATCAACCTTGAATATAGACCATTTACACCCTACGGAACGGACGACTATAGAAGCTATTTGTTCCAAGTATAGCGATATATTTTATCTCCCAGGAGATAAACTTACTACTACCAATATATACGAACATAACATTTATTTAAAACCAAATACGAATCCTATTTATACGAAACCGTATAGACTACCAAATAGTCAAAAACCAGAAATAGATAAACAAATTAAGCAAATGCTAAAAGACGATATTATAGAAGAAACTCAAAGTGAATGGTCAAGTCCTATTTTACTTGTACCAAAAAAGTCCGACGATGTTAATAAAAAGTGGAGATTAGTTATTGATTACCGTAAATTAAATGAAATTATTCAAGACGATAAATTCCCATTGCCTAATATAACGGATATTTTAGAATCTCTTTCCGGTGCAGTTTATTTTAGTCATTTAGACCTTAGCCAGTCATATTACCAAGTAACCTTGAATCCAGAGTCTAGGAAACTTACGGCATTTACAACTAATACGGGACAGTACCAGATGAAAAGAATGCCAATGGGTCTTAAAACCAGCCCTAGTTCTTTTTCAAGAGCTATGACTATAGCTATGTCAGGATTAAACTATGAGAAATGTTTTATCTACCTTGATGACCTTGTAATTTTTGGACGTAATTTAGAAAGTCACAATAAAAATTTAACTGATGTTTTTGAAAGACTTAGAAAGGTAAATTTAAAATTAAATCCCAATAAATGTAATTTTTTAAAACAAGAATTATTATATTTAGGTCATACAGTATCAGCAAAAGGAATCTTGCCTGATAAAAACAAAATTAAAATAGTTGAGAATTACCCTAAGCCTAAAAATACAGATGAAGTAAAACGCTTTGTTGCATTTTGTAACTACTATAGAAAGTTTATTCAAAATTTTGCTGAGATAACTATCCCATTAAATAACTTGTGTCGTAAAAATGTACCTTTTGTTTGGTCCAACGAGTGTGAAAATTCATTTCAAATTTTAAAAAAAAAGTTGATATCACCACCCGTTTTACAGTACCCAGATTTTTCGAACAAAAATGAGTTCATTTTGCAAACTGACGCTTCAGGTATTGCCGTTGGAGCAGTACTTTGCAATAAAGATATGCGACCGATTGCTTATGCAAGTCGACCTTTAAACAAAGCCGAACGAAATTATCAAACAATTGAAAAAGAATTAGTTGCAATCGTGTGGGGAGTAAAGTATTTTAGGCCATATCTTTTAGGTAAAAAATTTACAATTATGACTGACCATAAACCGTTAATATATTTGTTTGGAATGAAAGATCCGTCAAGTAGATTACTAAAACATAGATTAACATTAGAACAATACGATTTTAATATCACTTATATTAAAGGAAAAGATAATTGCGTAGCTGACGCATTATCTAGGTTACCAACAAACTCGGACGAATTAAAGTGTATGAACTCAATATTATTAACAGTAATGACTAGAGCACAAAAGAAAAAAATAAGCAACGTGGAAGATAATACAGAAACTCATATCAATAGCAATGACACGGACAATCGGACTGATCACCCGAAAGTTGTGGAATTGTTACGGATACCGAGTGACGCTGTAGAGATGGTTTTAATAGAAGGAAAGGAGATAAATAAACTTAAGAAACAAAATAATATAAATGTAGAAACCGAGTGTTTTGCATTTTCTCAAAGTAAGAAAACGTTATACATTAACCTTAATTTCAAAGCGCAATACACGCGAGCCGTTTTTGTGAAGAAATTAAGTCAGTTTTGTAAAAACATAAACGTTGATAAAGTATGTATAATAAAAGGAAATAATAACGCGTTATTTATTAAAGATTTAGTAGACGAAATTAAAAATGACGAAATGTGGACCGGTCCACGCATTTGTATTTTGCGAGGTGTTGAAAGAATTAATGACGACAATGATAAAAGATTTATTATTAATGACTATCATTTACTGCCCACAAGTGGTCATGCTGGTGTGCGCAGAATGATTAATAACATAAAAAGAAAGTATTACTGGCCAGAAATGGAGAAAGATGTTAGAGAATTTGTAAGTAAATGCGATAAATGTCAATTTTCAAAGTATTCAAGAAATACTAAGGAGCCTATGGTAATAACAACCACAGCTTCGTATGCTTTTGAAAAAGTTTTCTTAGATTTAGTTGGTCCACTGGACAAAGATATAGATAATAATAGTTATATACTTACATTACAATGCGAATTAACTAAATTCGTAGAGGCGTATCCACTTCAAAATAAGGAAGCTGTAACCGTAGCTAAAGCATTTGTTAACAATTTTATTTTAAGGTTCGGAATACCGAAACAGATAGCTACAGATAAAGGAACAGAGTTCATGTCATCTACAATGACAGAAGTCTGTACTCTTTTGGGAATTGAAAAATTAAATTCAACTTCATACCACCATGAATCAATAGGATCTCTTGAGAATGCACACAAACATTTAGGTGCATATCTGAGGATACAATGTGACCAATTTTCTGAAACTTGGAGCCACTGGCTTCCATTCTGGTGTTTTACTTTTAATAACACTGTACATTCTTCTACAAAATACGCTCCATATGAGTTAGTTTTTGGGAAACCTTGTGAAATCCCGAGTAGAATAAGTAAAAACATTGAACCTTTGTATAATCCAGATAATTATAGTTTAGAATTAAGGTATCGTTTGCAAGTTGCACACAAAGATGCTAGAAATAATTTGTTACAAAATAAACAAATAAGAAAATGTACTTATGATAAAAATAAAAAACAGGCATTATATAAGAAAAATGATTTAATATTGTTAAAAAATGAACCTGCAACAAAATTAGATAAATTATATATTGGCCCATATACTGTAATTGAAGATTTAGAACCTAATGTAAAAATTATGAAAAACAATAAGATAGAAATTGTGCATAAAAATAGAACTAAGTTGTTTAAAAATAATGTTTAATATGCTTAGCATTAATTGAGTTCTAGTATTAAGTCACTATGTACATACTAATATAATACCAATTTTATTATAATAACTGTTAAAAAAAAAAAAAATGTTTAGGTTACATTTTTTTTTCTTGTACCCCGGTGGTGTAGTGTGTAAGTCGATTGAGTCAGTATAATTAAAGTCGTCGTACAGACAATACGTGTTTCAATTAACGACCTAGACGACAAGCTACCCGTGTCCTACGTCAAACGCAAGATCAGAGAGGAATCAGTCCGCATATGGCAGGACAGATACGATTCTTCCAGCACAGGGTCCGTCACGAAGACTTTCCTCCCAAACGTGGTACAAGCGTACCGCATGGTGAGGACAGAAAAACTGACACCCTACCACGTGCAAATCTTGACAGGACACGGAGCGATGGCGGAATACCTACACCGGTTCAAGTTGAAAGACAGCCCCGGTTGTGAGTGTGACCCCAACGTCGTAGAGTCCGTATGGCACCTCATCCTACAGTGCCCACGTTTCGAGGCGAAGAGAGTAGACTGCGAGATCCAAATCGGCGAACAATTAGCCAAGGATCGGCTCAACATCATCCTAGCCAACGCAGAAACCAGGAAACACCTTCTAAACTTCATCGACCATCTGATGAGAGTAGTCTTCAAAAATAATAGCACGTTGAGTAAACCATCAGCGTGCATAACAACAATAACACCACAAAGTACACAAAACCCCCTACAGTCAACTCCAACTAGCCCCGTACAACAACCCGCCGTGGTAAACCGCATTCAATTGCAACACCATGGTGAGATAGGGACTCCGGGCATACGACTGCGGGGGGTGGCACTCTTCATGGACACCAACAAAGAAAAAACGGGGATTTGCTTCTGCAACGCCCAAGGGCCAAAAAACGTTACCATCTCTCCCGGACTGGCCAAATTACTAAAGGGCAGTACAACCAAAAACATCATGCGGCGCCGCGTTTACAACTCACTGGCGTCCGCTCTGGTGGCTGGCGTAGAATGCCGAGTAGTCAGAGAAAGCGACAAGCTAATCCTGCTGCTCGACAGAGGCGACGACACTGATGACGAATTCAGTCCTTTCGCCAAAGCCAGCAAAATCTTACACGCCCTCACCAAAACCAGTTCGGAACACTCAAACGTCCCTAGGAGAATCAGTCTGGACGTCATGGCAGTGGGTTACGAAATCGGCGGAATCCGGGACTACTGGGGAGCTATATGCGCCTCAGAGTTTCATGAGGTAGTGGTTTACGAAAACAGAGGACAAAACCTCAATTTTCTTAAACCCTACCGGCCCGGAGCCGAAGTAGCCCACCCCATCGACCGCCACGGCCACCCACTACCAACTCAGGACGGCCTCAGTGGCTCTGAGCGCCTCCAAAGGGACATCACTACAACAAGCCAAGAGGCGAAACAGAAACAGAGAAAACCCATTCCCCAAAAATTTTCACTGGCGGCAGAGACGCTAGAACACATAAACAAAGGAGATCCCCTTCTCCCCCATCTACTTTTAAAACCCACCCAAACCCAACTCCCACTCCCCATACTTCCACAGTCCACCCAAGTGAGGTTCAAAGCCGACATGGGGATAGTGGAACCCCCAACCCTGTTAAATCCGAAGGAGCCTAAAGACCACTGGGTCAACGCATTCCTCGAGTTCTTGGCAGTTTGCAAAGCCAACTTAACCCTAAGTAAACGGGCGGGCCAATCCATCTTGGACGCCTACAATCTAGGGATTGCAAACGTGCTTAACAAAAAACTTGAGGAAGCAGAGGCAGCTGTGTACGACAACGCCACCTCCACCGTGTTAGCGGGGGAGGTGACGGGGGAATACATGGCAGCCTATAACAAGACCGGTGGGCTGGTGGCCCGGGAGGAGGAAGCAGGGAAAGAGGCCACTCCACTCAAATTCGTTACCCCCTCAAACGACCCAGTGGTGGTGGGTAAATTAATATTTAATTTAATTTCATTAATTCAATAATTTAATTCATTTTTAAATTATATTATAGATTATAGTTTCAATATATGTTAGTAGTTTTAAGTGTAATGTAATTGTTGTTTGATGATTTTTTTTTTTTTTTTAAAGTGAAAACTTCTCTAGCATCATTGTGATCTGAATCTTAATGAAACCGAAAAATTCACATAATTTTTTTTTTTTTTTTGTTTCGCTAATACCAACATTATTAATAATAGTTTATTATTTTATTTTATTGCATAAGGCTTAATAAATAATGTAATTTTTAAATGAATGCATTACTTATACATATCTATTCGCATTGCGACTTTATTACAATGAAATACAGTTGAGTGTTTTTGCTCCACTAATACCAACCTTATGAATAATAGCTTAAGGCTTATTCTATAGAGTAATTTTTAAATGATTGCATTGTATTACTCATATATCTATTTGAATTGCCACTTTATTACAATGAAATACAGTTGAGTTTTTTTTTCTCTCTTTATATGGAATCTACTTTGAGGAATGGTTTGATTTAATATAGTTTTGAAAGTTTTTTGGAAAAATTTGTAATTTGTAAACTTAAGTTAATTTTAACACTGATAATTTCACCTCAAAGTTCGAGCGATTTGTAGCTCTAAGTTGCATAACTCCATAAACTTTTACTTTTCTGTTTATGTTTTTATTACATTGAGGTTTACATTTTTTCAGGGTTTCACTTCTATCACGTGTAAAGTGCACACGTGTTATTGTGGTTATTGTGTTATTGTGTATATAATGTTAGTGGTGTCACTTAATGGCCCCAGCGGAAGATCAGCGCTGGTAAATTCCATCAGCAAATGCTGAGCTGGGACCAATTTGGGACAAATATATAGTATATAATTATAAATTGTAAATAATAACTTTAAGTCCTAAATAAACATATTTTCTTTCTTTCTTTCTTTCTTTCTAATAAATAGCTATTATTTATTGTTTATTTCAATCGCTTTGCCTAAATAGGTACGACGAAATTTCAAAGAACTTTCTACAAAGTGACATCTAACGCTAAAAGTTTAAAAGCAGATTCAATTCACGTTTTCATTTTCACAATATTCACGACACTCAACCGTAGTGAAAACCAATACTCAACATTTACTTACGCCATCTACAGACTATACGAAAATTTTCAACGAACGCCCTCTGTCCCCATTATGATTTAACTCCTATACGAAACGTCGGACTTAAACCTTTTTAGTTAGATAGATAGGATACTGCCCTCTTGTTACAACCGTTTGCCAATAGATGGCAGGGTTCAAAAAGTTGCAAAACTCGGTCAAAACATGTATAACAAAATTCAAAAATTATGCACTGTAATAATGGTTAACAAAAGGATCTTATGGTTTTACTTTTTTCACAAATAGAAAGGAGTCGTTTATTAAAAATACATTCTGTGACTATATGTATAATTATTCCAAGTATAAGACTCCATCGACATCTTTAGGCCCCTTTAGACGCCATGTTTGAATATATTTCTGAGGATTTCTAATGGTGGATTTCCAAATGAACTCCATAGGTGACACTGTCAAAAGGACGTATTAACAGGGGCTGCTCTTACTTGAACTTTATTACAGTGCACAATAATCTATATTGTATATTATTTATAAAGATATAGTTAAATTAATTATTTTCTATGTACTTACGGGTGTGGATCGGGTCTCCATCCTAGAATTAAACCCGGTGTGGAACTTAAATGTCTGAAACAAAAAAAACTCAATTAAAAACAACCAAAGCACAGTGCGGCGACATTATTATCAATTCCGAGCTTATAATATTAAGAAGATACTATATGAGCTTATAATGTTGATAACGTCGAAATAAAGCAAAAACCAATATATAACTTTAGATTTTTTATATAAAATTCATAAATCCTCAATGCAGAGAGCATGATAATAAGATGTTAATTAGCAAATATTAATAATTTTAATCCTTATAGTCTTCTTCTTCCTGCTCTTATACCAAACCATGTGGGAAAGGCAGGTGTCCTCTCCTTTGATTCTCCTCTATTACTCGTCATCTGAACACACCTTTTTCAGCCATATCATCTTTTACACAATCCATCTCTTTTCGTTAGTCTACTCCTCCTTTTGTTAGTGAAAAGTCCTCTAAAACAGCACGTAGTAGTCGCACCCATGTTGACTCATTAGTCGTAACGATTGAACCCTAGCCGATAAAAAATCTGCAACGCACGCAACGGCTAATGAGATTCCAGTGCGATACACGGGACATTGACCCTGTTTCGGTAAATTCGATAATCCCAGTCTATCTAATAACTTTAGAATTGGCTAATATTATTTTATGTATAGCTTGATACAATTGGTTGATTGTCTACCTGGACGTTAGCAGGTATTGACCGTCTATTCCCGTTCAGAAATGAATATAAGGCTCAGTTCTAAACCTTTTCTAGGTAGAAAGCAAAATAGTACAGCTCTTTATTCTGAAACAGACAGCAAAGAAATTGTATCGATCGTGTTTCTTTCAGGGCAGAGGTGTCCCACGGCAGTCAACGCTAAAACCAAATTGATCCCCATCTATGAGGGGCGGCTGTAAGTTCGCGGCCTAAAGTATTAAATGAAAGAAAAATTAAGATTTAATTTTTTATTTTTCGATATAGTCAAGTGAAATACACTTCTCAATCTGGCATACAATGCCTTTAAACCACTCAAAAATATTGTTTATCTTTGTCCTCAAAATGATTATCTACGGCAGCTTTCATTTCGTTGTCATCCGAAAATCTCCGGCCCCGTACGTCCTCTTTCAATTTGGAAAACAGGAAAAAATCGCTAGGTGCAATATCTTGACTGCATGGTGGGTGGTCAATTTTTGAATACCCCTTGTCTCTCAAGGCCTGCCTGCCAACACGCGCGGTGCGAACGAGCGTGTCGTCTTGCAAAAGCAACACTCCGCGCGCTAATTTTCCGCTTCGTTTCTGCACAACTGCCTCAATAACCTGACACACCAAATTAACACAATATTGACCATTTATTGCATTCCCTTTCGATAGGTAACCTATTAATAAAATTCCTTAGACTATCCCAGAAGATAGTCACCATTAGCTTAGACGCCGACTTTTCCAACTTAAATTTTATCGGCGGCCTTTCTCCTTTTTATCCATTGCATTGACTCTTGTCAGGGCAGACCGCGCGAGGATCATTTTCGCAGCTCTCTCGTCCTTGTTGAAATAATCGGGCCCATTTTTTCACTGTTGTATATGAAGGAGCAGAATCTTGAAGAATCGATGACATTTCTTCAAAAAGGCTTTTCGGCGTATTTCCTTTTTTATAAGGTATTTCATCACGGCGCGGTGTTCAAAATTCCGTGAATTTTCGGATTCGGCTGACATGGTGATGTTCGTTGTTCGACAGGTAATTCAATTATGACCTAAAATTTGATTACAGGTTGTTTTTATACTACCACTGAGTCCCGAAATTGGTTCTCGACGGCAGGCTGTACGTGAGGGGAGAGTCTAGCGCGCTACTACTCCCTCTCCATCGTCTCCTTTGCAGTTATTACTATCTCGCAGGTGGCTATGGTGTGCAATCCAGTTTGACTCCCAACCATTACTAAAACGATGGCGAGGAGAACTTAAAGCTTCGAGAGATAAAAAATGTTATTATTTTAATATTTATTTTGAACATTTCAATACTTTTATCACACGTTTCTTAAAAGTTTCACATTATATGAACACAGGTTTAAACAATGTAATTTCTGAGAGAGAGACAACAAAGTTTTCACTTCGCTAAGAAACTGTGAGCTTAGGACCCGACTTTTATTGAGCTTATTTTAACTAAACATAGTGGCATTCTCTGGAGGCAAAATGTAATTTATCAGACTCTGAGCAGATGTTACAAGTGAGTTCATTTCAGCTCATTACTATGTAGATTAGAGACGATTATGACATAAGTATGACGGCCATCGTTTATCATTTTGAAAATGTTTTGTTTAATGCAACAGATACACCGCGCAAACTTTAATGAGTTAAATGTTAAGAGTGTGTTGTACATAATCGTGCAAGGGTGTCTTTTCTCCGTGCAGCGCGGGATAAGAATACTAACATCTGCGGCCGCGGTCGCACTGTCCTAATAGGCGATAAAACAACCCTAGCTGCGTGCTAGTAAAACCCAAGCCCGTCTGGATGGCAACCATCTTAGTCTATAAGTATGCTGCCATATTAACCTTGTGGTCCAGCATTTGTGACCCAGGTTCCTGTACCACTATGGGACAACAGCATGTTCGCGGTGCCCCTAGCATCGCAAATATCCATAGGCGACGGTAGCTGCAATGAAAAAAAAACATCCAATCCTCTTATTCCAGTTGTACTTTATGCTCGCAATATGAGACATGCGGTCCACTATTTATAACGACACGTCTGAATATAAGTGTAAGTACCCGATAAAAAATAAAACAACATCGTAGATGGAAAAATGACATCAAAGAAGTTACTGGACCTTAGCGAATTAAACTTGCGCAAAATAGAAAAGCACGGAAATATCAGAGGAGGCCTCTGTCAGCCTGTCACAACAGGCTGAGAAGGTTATCGGCGTAAACTTTAAATATTTTTTTTATTACATCCTAAACATTATTCTGTTTTTTAGATACGTTATATCCCTTATAATAAGTTTTAATATAAGTTCTTTATAAGTGTTTTTTCTGTTGTTGTGGGTCGCAGCATGTGTGGTTTTAGGAGGTGGGCACTGAAAATCAGTGTTGCGAACTACGTTTCGACACAGCGAAATGCTGAGTGCCAACCTCATTTCCAAAATGCGGCATAACGTTTTTGTGTATACTTTTGTTGGCCTTCTATCTGTGTGTGTCGCTTTTGGAAATAAATATTTTTTCTTTCTAAAGATCTATAAATATTAGACAATATATCTTAGCAATTCTTCTTACACAATCCAGTATGTACGTTTGATTCCCGCTCAGTATTAATTACTTGTTTGATTTGCAAATAGTTTGCTATGGCCAAGATTTACGCTTTCATCAACTACTAGCTGCCAAACGTTGCTCTGCCTGAATTCGTATCCGCTGTTAGAGATTTAATAGTATTTAGGTATAACGTTTGATTGCATTGCTCCTCATATTGTGCACAGGCGCTTTATTTATTTATATTTTATTCACCCCTATTTCACCCCCTTCAAGTTTCACTTTCGCAACAAAAACTAACCTGTGTCCTTCTCCAAGGTCCAGTCTATCTCTATACTGAAATTCATCAAAATTAGTTCAGGGGTTTAGGCGTGAATACGCAACAGACAGCCTAACAGAGTTTCTTTCACGGTTATAATATTAGTATGGATATGTTTATAATATACAAGTATTATTCAGGCGGCATTTAAAAGAAAAAGAGGATTGATATCATTAAAGAAAAATACGCCAATAAATAGCTGTCAGTTTGGTCTACATAATGGTGTGCCAAAATTCCAAATTTAAATTTTCATCCAATAAATGAATGTAGAGATTGTTATCAATGTGTATTGCGTCGGAATTGCTGCACTTAATTACATTTTTTTGCATAAATTATCGTTTTTTTAACTGAGGTCTGAGCTGAGCTGATCTGAGCGTGATTGTTAACTAAGCTCTGTGACATCCTACCAAAGAGATATTTTTCTAAAAAATATGGGTACCTCACACACAGAAGCCGCCTAAGTCGTGGCATTACTGGATGCAGGGTATAGTCAGCGTGTTGTGGCTGCACGATTGCAGCGACACCGTGAGGTTCGAAGATTGACTGTAAGCGATTCTACCATAAGAAGAACATTGGCTGAGCGTGGCATGTAACCTCATAAACCAGCTAATGGTCCAAAATTGACGGTAAACTACCGCAGAGCGCGCCTCAACTATGCACTTGAACTGGTTATACCTTCAATGGAGCAAAGTTCTCTTTTCTAAAGAGAGTAAGATTATGTTGTGGCGGTTCATGAACGGTTTGGGGAGGCATAAGGCCCGATAAAAAAAACGAACTTGCGTTTGTATCTGGACCTCGGTTACCGTCATTAAATCCGTCATGTTACTTCGAAGAATGTCTGTTACTTATGTAGTACTACCCTACGTACATTTTATTGGCGAAGACTTAATTTTTATTCAGGACAATACCATGTCTCATACCGCAGGCATTGTAAATGAATACCTGAGCAAAGTCAATATTGCGGTCATGGCCTGGCCAGCAAGAATCCGGGATATGAATCCCATAGAACACCTATGGGATGAGTTGTAGAGACGAGTCAGAGCGAGAGATTCTGCTCCGGAGACGCTTCACCAGCTTAAAACAGCTTTACAAGAAGAGTGCGATAGTATCCCGCAAGATTGTGATGCTTATCCGTTCCATGAGGAATAGCATGAAAGCAGTGATAAGAGCCCAGGGAGGAAATACAAGATACTGAATAAACTTTTTTTAACATTTTTCTGTTTTACATCTTTGTTTCTAACACTTAACAATTTCTTCTTAAAAGGTAAAATCATACCTGTTGAACAAAACACAATAGCTAAAGAAATTTAATTTTAATTAGAAACATTTATATTCGTTAAATGATATCTTATAATATCCACAATCAACTGGCATTATTTATATTTTTGGTTAAATGTAAAAAAAATTAAACTCATTTAAAACCAAACTTCAGGGGTGTTTCGATTTTTTATGCGAAGTGTACTTTTTTGTTAAATAATAATGTAAGAACAGTTTACGAATATGTCAATCATATTCGTTATTATCAAATTTAATCTCATCTTCTATTTAAGACCATAATATCCCACAGCTGGACCTCCCCCGATAGGAATCGAACTTTATACCCGCCACGTTTGTCCAAGGCGGATTGGCGGATTCCACATACCGGTGATCTCGGCATGCTCATTCTCTCTCCATTATCCGTGCAGGGGCGGAGAAAGTATACTAATCTCTGTGGCCGGGGTCGGGCTGTCGTAAAAGGCGACAAAACAACCCACCCTAGCTACGTGGTAGGGCCTCAAGCCCGTCTGGATGGCGACCACCTTTGGTCTTAAGTATGCCATCATAATAACCTTGTGTTGTGTTCCGGCATTAGTGACCCAAGTTCCAGTACTCTTATGGGACAGCACCGTGTTCGCCATGCCACTGGCATTGCAAACATCTATAGGCAACGGTAGCTGCTGAATCCTAAGCGGGCCTCCAGCCTGTCTGCTGTCCTACAGCAATAAAAAAAAGCATGTTCCCTCTCCATATTTTCCGCATGTGGCAAATACTTTATAATATACACGCACATATGTACGTCAAGAAAAACTGCCTAAGCGATGCATGTCATCGTAGCGATCATCTCATGCACTGTGAGATTCGAAGTGGTGGCCTTTAGGTTTGTCTCCAAGTGTGATATCACTAGTCTACCATGTCCTCTATTTAATAATATCCAAATGACACGATGAAACATTCTAAAAACAATTAAATATACAAAAATACATTATATTAATAACAATAGTTGGAAATCCTATAAAAGCATTCCCGTGGGAATGACGTTTACTCAACCCACTATATAACAACGCTATTATAAATGAACTAAACGCATTTTATTCAATTTCACGCCACATTTCACGCTATTATTCAATAATTTTATAACATACAGTCAGACTTGTTAGTACTTTAAAGTTTTAATAGCTTGACCTCGTAAAATTCTCAATATACGAACAGTGAAACTTTCCCCTTTTTATGTCCCAATAAGTATGATAACAATATGGTTCGATAACCATTTTATTTTATTCGAACTTACTATTACTTGTAGAAATTTATAATTGGTTAGGCGCTTTATCCTATCCTTTTCTTCCCTGCCTACCCGCAAGTTAGTTTAGATTCTGCGGCGCCTTACGGTGATTTTCGAAAACTATTCGAACACCGCCGCGCCGCCCTCTGCTTGTCTAGCGCCCGCGCCGACGGTTCGTACCGTCGAGTCTTGGTTAAACCCGCACGAGTTTTTATACGTGTGTTATTATCGAGAACCACTAATTACAAAGGCCTAGACTACAAACCGCAGAACCAGCCATGGAGGGTAGCAGATCGGAGAACCTCAGGTGAGTCGCCGCTCTTTCTAACTTACTGGGTATTTCCATCTCCTTTCCTTTTCACGTTAATTAACGAACCCGCACTATCTGTTTCCCGCACCGCGGCTACCATCTTGCGAGACCAAAGCCGCTCCATTCTTCATACGGTTTTTCAGCCTCACCAATAATCATGTCTGACATATTCTTCAGAGTAGTGAGCGACGTCACTTATGAACAAGAAAACTGACGGAGGAGTTTTCATGATATACCTAGTCAGGTCATAAGTATTGTCACACAGTAAAAACTTTTCTTTTAGAATGCTGGCCACAAAAAAGTTTATTGAATTAGAATTTCGAATTGTTCATGAAAATAAAAATGTATAACTTTTAGAATTTTACTCATTTTTAAATATGGAGTGGACGCTTAAAGAAGACCGTGTTGCAGTTATTGCATTGCATCGTTGCAGTTACGCGCCAATTCAAATTTTTAACATACTGAAAAATTTGAATATTACCAAAAGATTCGTTTATCGTACCATCAAACGATACAATGAAGACTCTAGTGTAGATGACAGGTCAAGAAGTGGTCGCCCTCGGTCTGTTAGGACTCCAGCAGTGATAAAAGCTGTGAAGGCACGAATTCAAAGAAATCCCAAACGTAAGCAGAAAGTGTTGGCCCTTCAGATGGGGTTAAGCAGAACCACGGTGAAAAGGGTGTTAAATGAAGACTTAGGGCTTCGGGCATATCGAAGAAAAACAGGACATCGTTTGAATGCTCGTCTAATGGACCTGAGACTGAAGAGATGCCGCGCTTTGTTGAAGCGGTACACGGGAAAAAAATATCGGGAAATTCTTTTTTCGGATGAAAAAATGTTTACCGTAGAAGAGAGCTACAACAAACAAAATGATAAGGTGTACGCACACAGTAGTGAAGAAGCGAGCAACCGTATTCCGCGTGTCCAACAAGGTCATTTTCCATCCTCGCTCATGGTATGGTTGGGAGTTTCTTATTGGGGCTTAACAGAGGTACATTTTTGTGAGAAAGGTGTAAAAACGAATGCTGTTGTGTATCAAAATACAGTCCTGACGAACCTTGTGGAACCTGTTTCTCATACCATGTTCAATAACAGGCACTGGGTATTCCAACAAGATTCGGCGCCAGCTCATAGAGCGAAGAGCACACAAGACTGGCTGGCGGCGCGTGAAATCGACTTCATCCGGCACGAAGACTGGCCCTCCTCCAGTCCAGATTTGAATCCGTTAGATTACAAGATATGGCAACACTTGGAGGAAAAGGCGTGCTCAAAGCCTCATCCCAATTTGGAGTCACTCAAGACATCCTTGATTAAGGCAGCCGCCGATATTGACATGGACCTCGTTCGTGCTGCGATAGACAACTGGCCGCGCAGATTGAAGGCTTGTATTCAAAATCACGGAGGTCATTTTGAATAAACTTTAATGTCATAAGAATCTATGTTTTGTTAAGTTCATTTTGGTATATGAATGGTTACATAATTAATAAACTTGTTACAATTATTTTACATTAAACATGTGACAGAATTTATGACCTGACTAGGTATAATAAGAGTCAACAGCAGTTGAAGTTGGTAGTCTTGATCTCCTTCTGTGACCAATTTATATGCGCCGGAAAGAAGCCGCAAGAAGGAAAAGAGAAGAGGACGTGGAGGCGCCACCCATTCGCAAAGGTCGCTTGCCGTTGAACCCATCGCTTGTCCCGGACTGGAAACTTCGGTCGGGAAAGAGGGACACCCCCATAGTTGGACACACAAGCCGAGGTTGTTGCAGACCAGTAAACATATCTTTATCCGTGTCGCGGCGGAGAAAGAATACTGACGTCTGCGGCCTGTCGTAAATGATGACAAAACAACCCACCCACACTAGATACGTGGTAGCCCATCTGGATGACGAACACCTTTGGTCTCAAGTCAGCAAAAGTCGGCTGGCAAGGTTATGGCATCAATATTTTGTAATGCGCATAGTATAATATTCATCGACTATCTTAAAAAGAGAAAAACCATCAACAGCGACTATTACGTACCGTTATTGGAGCGTTTGAAGGGCAAAATCGCGGAAAACGGCCCCATTTAAAGAAGAAGAAAGTGCTGTTTCATCAAGACAATGCACCGTGTCACAAATCAATGAAATCGGTGGCAAAATTCCATGAATTGGGCTTCGAATTGCTTCCGCATCCACCGTATTCTCCAGATTTGGCCCCTAGCGGCTTTTTCCTGTTCTCAGACCTCAAGAGAATGCTCGCTGGACAGAAATTTTGCGCTGATAAAGAGGTAATCGCCGAAACTGAAGTCTATTTTGAAGCTAAAGACAAATCCTACTATAAAAATGGTATCGAAAAATTGTATGACCGCTATAATCGTAGTATAGCTCTCGAAGGAAACTATATTGAATAATCACATCAAATTGTATCAAAAAAAATTATTTTTCTATGTTAGCCTTCGAACTTTTCAGCCCACCTAATAAGTATTATGCCGTCATAATAACTTTGTGTTGTGTTCCGGCATTAGGGACCCAAGTTCCTGTAGCCTTATGAGACAGCAGCGTGTTCGCAATGCCACTGGCATTGCATAAGCACCTTGCACAAATCATCGTATTTTTTGTTAGATGAAGTAATTGCCCATATTTTATATGCAATATCGCGCAAATAGTTATAAAATATGATAATATTATCTTAAGGCAAGTTTTGCTATCCATTTTGATGCTCAAAAATGAGTTGGAACTCGCTCTTACTACTATAATCTCATACAATACGTAGGTGAGCCACCTCCACCGATATATTTCTGAACACTTATAGTATTGGAGTCATTATTGTGGTATCAGTTTTATTATCATTATCACAAATTTAATTCTAAATTAAATTATACACATATCATACACAGCTAAAAGATCAAACATCTAAATCTTTTTTATATAGCTGAGCTCGGTAGATAGGCAAACAGCCCACCCCGATAGTAGGTGGTCACCGTCGCCTATAGACATTTGCAACACCAAAAGCATTTCTAACGCGATGCCAGCCTTAAAGAAAAACTAAAACCTAGTTTATTACTGCCGAAACATAACACAAGGTCATTATGGGGACATGTTTAAAAAGGGGTAGTTACCACCCAGTCGAACCTGGAGCCCTACTACCTTTTTTTTTTTTTTTTTTTTACGGGGTGGGGAAATCCTCATGGACTACCTCCGCCTGGGGAAAGGCGGAGGGGCGTGCCGGATTCTTACCGGCTAAAACCACCACCCCGGTGTCTCCTCACACGTGCGCGTGGGGCCGCGGGAATCCAAATTCTTCCGCAGCCCCACACTAGTGCTGGCCCGGTGTGTCCGGGCCTCGTCTCCTGCACGGGGTAGTGAGGTGTTTAACTTCCCCGTGCATCGCCTCAGAGGCGCGCGCCGACACCCGCACGCGCCTCCGCCTCGGGTCCATCGAATAGGGGGCGGGGACTTCCCCAAGTCCCTCGCCCCTGGACCCATTCATGGGGGCCGGAAAAGGGCGTTATCCGCCCTTCCCCTGCGCCCGGTGCGCCTTCTGCGGCCGGGGAAGGGAGTCGAGATCTCCCTCTCCCGTTCCGCAGTTTCCTTCTGCGACATCACGTCCTCACAGAAGGACACCACTGCGTCCCACGACTCTGCGCTACCGACCATCCTCCGCACTACGGCCGGCAGCGACAGATCGCCTCCCACTTCATTTATGAGGACACGGCGCTGCTCCTCCCAAGCTACACACTCGGCGAGCGTGTGTTGCGCCGTATCCTCCCCGCAATGGACGCAGTGGTGGCACCGAGCGTCCGGCTCCCTGTCTATGCGGCACAGGTACTTGCCGAAGCAGCCGTGCCCCGACAGCACCTGCGCCACCCTAAACGACAGGGAGCCGTGCCTTCTCCCAAGCCAGTCGTCGAGTACTGGTCGGATCGCCTCGACGGTAGCGAGGCCGGCGGTAGGGCGCAGAAGCCTTTGCCGCCATTCCGCCACCAAGACCTGACGGAGCTCCTCTCGGCGCAGCGCGATCTGCCGCTGCGCCGGCCTCGAGCCCCGTGCCCGCTCTTCCTCGCGCCATCGATATAATGACGCGAGTACTTTCGCCTCTAGGTCCCAGGGCGGGGATCCGGCCAGGACGCAAGCCGCCTCGTAGGAAATCGTGCGATACCCGCGGACGACTCTGACGGCCATCGCCCTCTGCGGTTTACGCAGAATGGCGAGAGTGCTGGCCGTCATGTCCAACGCCCAAACAGGGGCCCCGTACAGGGCCATGGACCGCACGATTCCCACGTACAACCGCCTACAGGCGGCGCTCGGGCCCCCCAAGTTGGGAAGCAACGTCGAAAGCGCGCCCGCTGCACCCATCAGCTTGGGCGCCAGCCGCCGGAAGTTGGGCCCGAATTCCCATCGGCTGTCGAGCACCAGTCCCAGATACTTCATGGTGGACTCGACAGCTATCCGGGCCCCGCTGACCACGATGTGTGATCCCGGCGCCGGCGCACGTCGGGGGCCATGAAACACCATGGCCTCCGACTTGTTTAGGGCCACCTCCAGGCCCAGGCGCCGGATGCGGTTCACCACCTGTGACACCGCAGCCGTGGCTATCAACGTCGCCTCCCTGTGCGAGCTCCCCCGGGCAGTGACAAGCGTGTCGTCCGCGTAACACGTCAAGTCGGCGCCCAACGGGAGTTCGCCTCTCAGCACCCAGTCGTAGCCGATGTTCCACAGGAGCGGTCTCAAAACCGATCCCTGCGGAACACCGCACGACATGAGGTGCCGACCGGCACCGTCACGTCCCCGATAGGTGACGCATCTACCCTCCAGATAAGCCCCTACCGTACGGCGGAGGTAGGGAGGCACGCGATGGTATTTCAGAGCCTCCCGAATACAACTCCAGGGTAGGGTGTTAAATGCGTTGGAGATGTCTAAAGACACCGCCAGCACCACCCCACCCCGGGATACCGTCTCCTCCGCCAGGGCCCTCACGCGCATGATGGCGTCTATGGTGGAGCGCCCCCGACGAAAACCAAATTGATTGTCGTCCAGGTCCGGCCCCTCTCTGCACAAGTGGCTGACGAGGCGATCTGCGATAATGCGCTCAAAAAGTTTGCCCGCCTCGTCGAGCAGCACTATGGGCCGATACGCGGACGGCGAGTCCGCCGGGCGCCCCTCCTTCCTGAGCAGGACCAGCCTCCCCTCCTTCCACACACTGGGAAACTGACCCTGCTCGACACATGCCGTGAAGAGCCCCCTCAGCTGGGGCTCTAGCTTCTTCAGAGCCAGGACGAGAGCTCGACCAGGAACTCCGTCGGGTCCGGGCGCTGTGTTCTTAGCCCGGAGTCGCGACACGGCCGCTCTCATCTCTGCTTGCGTCACCTCGGGGACATCGGTGCTCTCCTCTTCTGGAGATTCTGTGGCTGAGGGCGAAGCCATCGCCGGGGGAACGTGTCCCAATCGCTCAGGGAAGAGGGCCGATACCACCGCCTCTAGCAACTGGGGTTGCATACTTTGTACCAGTGGAGGCGCCCAGGGACGCAACTTGCCCCGTACCCAACGGTAGGGGCGCCCCCACGGATCCCGATCTAGGGACCCCAGCAGCTCCTCCCTGGCACGCGACTTAGAGTCGCCGATGGCCAGCCACAGAGTCTCCTTGGACGCGCGGTACACCTCATACAGCGCGTCTTCCTCGACGGAATTCTGTCGACGTCGTCTCCGGTATCGCGTGTACTGGCGGCGAGCCGCAACGCACTCAACGCGCAGCCGGGCGATCTCGTCCGTCCACCAGTACACCTGGCGCCTTGCGGACTGTTGGCGGACACGGGGCCACCGCTTCGACGTCGACGGGGCCGTCCGTCGTCGACTCCCAAATCCAGGACTGAACTAAGGCAGCTTCCTCGAGTAGTTCCTTGTCGATGCGCTTAAGCGCCCAACGCGGGCCGTCGTTAATCGGGGCTGTTGGATGGCGGCCGCTCGCGGTCTGGGCAGAGACGTCGAACCGGATATACCGATGGTCCGACAGCGTCTCCACCTCCACGGCGACACGCCAAGAGCCCTACTACCTAGGTCAACTTAGGATATGAAGTACAGTATAAACTTGACTATAAAATTTAATGCATAAAATTCACATGCAAACATCTGCAAACAATATCCGCAATTTCGAGTCACACGTTCAAAATGGCAACTCAAAAGGATAACCTAATAATGAAACTATTAACAATATCCCGGGAACACGTGCAAGCTATCGGACTCGGCCATCGTGAGTTAAGAGCTATAACTAGAAGGTGCAATATAAATTCAACCAGTTTACATATTAAACTTATTTAAATCATTTTAAACATCTCCTTTTTTATTGCTGAAGAACAGCTGACAGGCTGACGGCCCAGTTAGTAGTGAGCAGTTACCGTCACCTATATATGTTTACGACCCCAAGGACACCGCCAACACGCTGCTGTCCCATAAAGATACAGACACCTGGGTCACTAATGCCGGAACACAACATAAGGTTATTATGGCGGCATACTTATGCACCAGGGGTGGTTACCATCCAGAGGGGCTGGGGCCTTACCAGCACGTAGCTAGGGTTGTTTTGCTGCCTTTTACGACAGGCCAATACCGGCCGCAAGGGTTAGAATTCTTACTCCGCCCCTGCACGGAGAAACATAAGGAATTTAGAGTAATACCACTACGCTTAATAAAGTTACTTTAAAATTACCTTGCCTAATTCAATGTAGATTTAAACTATTATATTGATGGGTTAAAAAAACAGTTACGACCTAACCCTTAATAACGGCCGATATGAGTTCAAAATTCCAATGCTGTTGCATTATAGCCTTTACGGGTGTGTAAATAATAGTAACATGTAATAATCACAACCCAGGGGACGGACTGCATAACCGCTAGATTTATTCAAAGCGAATTAATGGATTACAGACACTGGCGATTTTGGTATTCAGATTTCCTCACAATGTTTTCCTTCACTGTCGGTACGTGGCAATATTCTCAGAATATTTTTTTCTGTGGGACAGCAGACAGGCTAACGGCCCGCTTTATTAGAATTCAGCAGTTACCATCGCCTATGGGTGTTTGCAACGCCAGTGGCATCGGGAACACACTGCTGTCCCATAAGGGACAGCATGTCACCGTGGCATTTGGCTACGGAAGCCAAGAAATTAAATAGTAGGTCGTCGAACCTGGGAGATGAGCAATTGAAGTCGCAGATACACCAAGCCATAGACGGGCCAACAGAAACCACTGATGGCCAATAATAGCCAAGATGAGCCAACGTATAGATGCGATGAAGCCACGCCAATCATGTGGGAGTGTGCGTCCTCGGCTCCCAACC
The DNA here is from genome assembly GCA_963693495.1 of Malacosoma neustria. Lineage (NCBI taxonomy): Eukaryota > Metazoa > Arthropoda > Insecta > Lepidoptera > Lasiocampidae > Malacosoma > Malacosoma neustria. The sequence goes on along the minus strand of OY856381.1, from coordinate 5,006,685 downwards.
ACGTCACCGGAGGGGGTCTTTGCTCCCTGAGTTTATGCCAGGGTAAAGTATACCAACTCTAGATCATAAACCTTCGCAAATATGTGTGGCGAAGAAAACCCAAAGCGTTACTTCATCACAAGACACAACTATGAGAACATTATTGCATCTAGTTTGATATTATATCCATGTTGGAACAATGTTCCGGACATGAGTTTAATGTGCTCTCCGCTTAATTAGGTTTAAAATGCATTACAGAGCCTTACTTTGAACTGACGCACAGTAGCACAATGAAGCGTAGCGCTATAGTCGTGGCATTAATCGTGTTATACAACAATATTATAGAAGTCCTTTTTTGAAAGCATCACGGTCATAAATGTGATAAAATTAACACAGGCGGTCCAAAGGAATTCCAGAGGCCTATATTGATATTATCCGAGACATGTACCGATTCCGATTCCGTGATTCGGGCCGCTGTTGGTGACACAAAATCCTTCCCCATCACTGTCGGAGTACACCAGGAATCCGTCCTTAGTCCGTTTCTGTTTAACGTGGTATTATACGTACTGTCAGACAGCATCAGAAACTCACATAAGTAGCCTCCATGCTTGCTCATGTATGCTGATGATATCACGCTGGCAGATTCGGACAGGGGTAGGTTGGTGGGACGCGTGAACGCATGGAAGGAATCGCTTGAGAACGGCGGTCTGAAACTCAACGTGGTGAAGACCGAGTACTTGGCCTGTAACTCCACAGATCCCACACCCGTGCGCATAGGCGACGATACAGTCAAGCGCACGGAACAGGTGAAATACCTGGGATCTTTATTTCACGCGTCTGGTGACATTGACTCCGACGTTTAGGCACGCATTGCTGCCGCGTGGGCCAAATGGCGCGAGGTGACTGGTGTCATCTGTGACCCTAAAATACCAGTTAAATTGAAGGGACAGGTCTATAAAAACATCATTATGCCTGTCCTTTTATACGGATGTGAAGCGTGGTCGGTGCTGAAGCGACACAAGCAGGCACTGCGAGTCACGGAGATGAATATGCTGCGGTGGATGTGTGGAGTAACGCGGAAGGACCGCGTTAGGAACTCTCGCATTCGCGGCAGCCTTCATGTCCGTGACATTGCGGATAAATTGCAGGAATATCGCCTTCGCTGGTATGGCCACGTTTTACAGCAACCGGCTACATATGTGGGGAATAAATGTCTGGCCATGCCGCCACCGCCGGGTCCCGGCAGGAGAGGTAGACCCAAAAAATACTGACTTGACGTCGTAGGGGTTGATATGCGTGCCAATAGACTGACCACCAGAGATGCCGAAGATCGTACGAAGTGGAGAAGAAACAGTCGGAAAGCGGACCCCGGGCGCCTAAGCGAGTTTGGGCTGCAACCGGGATTCAACGCTAAGATTATGATGATGACACGTAGGCACACACGCGCTTACAACACACTCGAAGCACGCACATACACATAAACGTGCACACGCGCACACACACAAACGCACGCACAGACATAGAATATATCTGTTTCTATATTTAGTTTTATCATAAATGTACCATTGTACAGATAGATAGATAGATAGATAGATAATACTTTATTGTCACCAACTTAACCTAATGATTATAATACAAGTTAAAGAGAATATTGTAAATATTGGAGACAATGGGCGGCCTTATCGCTATAAGCGATTTCTTCCAGGCAACCCATAAGATATTATATTAAATTCGAATACAATTTAATTATTAAATTGGAATTAAAAATCTTCCGGTCATTGTTTATCGCTACTTTTATTATTTACTAGCTGACCCGGAAAACGTTGTTCTGCCATATAAATAATAAAAAGTCAAAAAATTAAAAAAAATTTAGGGGTGGACTACCCCTAACATTTAGGGGGATGAAAAATAAATGTTGGCCGATTCTCATAGATACCGGATAAGCACAAAAAATTTCATCAAAATCGGTCAAGCCGTTTCGGAGGAGTATGGCAACGAAAACTGTGACACGAGAATTTTATTACTACTTATAATCTATCTAAACGAAAATCATTCGAGTTCATAATATATAACACGATAAAAAATAAGAACGAAAACTATACGTGCGTAACCATATAACTTTCATTCCTTTGCAAGAAAATTTACACTGAAACAGGTGATTTTAACATTTACCTACACCTAATAAATAAAGTATAGTTCCTAGTCGCGTTACATATAACAGTTGCTCGAGTTTAGTAATATAATAACGTGCACATTCCAATAAACCTAAATCATACACGAAACCTTGTATTAACTTAGTCTAATATACAAAGTTTCCAACCAACTGTGTGCGTAGCAAACCTATTTCTAGCAACGAGTAGTTCTTGATCGCAGTTAATTACGTCTCGCACACTTCCCGGAGACCTTAAAAGCTAACCGTCAACCTAGTTTCCTTGAGCGGTTTATATCTGCCATGAAATTAAATTTCCAGGCGTTATCTATAATATAATCTGGAAAATAGTTGAAAAACCATAAACGAATTCTGTCTCCTACAACGTAATAAATAGCGACAGAGAAACCCTAAGGAATTCGGTTAAATAAATACATAATATACAGTGTTTCGGAGAGTAGATAACACTTTAGCACCAGGTGGGCTGGGGGATATATATTTATGAAAAAACACAATTTGTCACTAGCCAGTCTCGTGGTTTTCGAGATATCTCGAACCCTTCCCTAAACCAAGGTTTAAAGCCGTCGTTTTTCGCAAAACCCTATAAAAAAGATAGGGGTCCCATTATTCTATTAGGGTAGGACCACATTATCTATATTACATGAGAATTTACAATAATTTTATATAACCAAACACGCAAAATCCATAAATACGTTTTAATTCATCATTATGATCGTTTTAATTGTCTATATATTTACTGAGACCCAACAGTTTCAATTAAAGCACAAGTACGTATTTTACGACGTAACCACCTTGAATAGCCTAGTAATTATTTTTTTTCTATACCGAGGAAACTGGAATTTACCAGTGCCACGTCGGAGCTCCGGGGGGGAGCCAACGCGGTTATGTGGAGTTCTCCGTCCCAATGTTACTGCGGCCACCCAGACTGGCTAGCAAGTGATAGCCAGTGGTGGCCGCGACGGCATACCCACTAAAATTTATATCTACCCTTTGAATGTTATCATATTAAGTTACCAAGTCCTTTTATAAATATTCTCTATGTTTATTTGATATTTAGTAGATAGGTCACACGTTAGATATTGTTTTTGTGTCATTTTTTTAATATGTTTAAATTACCTTTTTTATAACTAATATTCTAGTTTTTTTTTATGTTTAAGTCTGTATTTCAATTCTGTGTCTCTGTCCGTGATGCTGCTCGACAGGCCTGACGGAAGACCAGCGCTGGTTTTAATCAACCAGCAATTATGCTGAGTCAGGTCTAATTCAAGGCATACATACTATTTGTATATTGTATAAGTAGATATTATATTGTAGTATTATTGTAAAATGTCTTGAATAAAATATTTTTCTTTCTTTCTGAATACTGACCTCTGCGGCTGGGGTCTGCCTGTCGTAAAAGGCGACTAAACCACCCACCTTAGCTACGTGGTAAGGCCCCAAGCCCGTCTGGATGGCGACCACCTTTGGTCTAAATTATGCCGCCATAATAACTTTGTGTTGTGTTCCGGCATTAGTGACCCAAGTTCCTGTACCCTTATGGGAGAGCAGCGTGTTCGCGCTGCCACTGACGTTACAAACACCCATGGGCAACGATAACTACTAAATTCTAAGTGGCCCGCCAGCCTGTCTGCTGTCCTACAGCAATAGAAAAAAACCCCGGTCGCCACCCAGAGCCATGTATGGGAACATCGCAGGATCGACATGTCATTGCAACGCCCCGGCTCGTGCGCCTGGCAAGTGGGTGTCCCGGGTAACATTTCCACGACCAAGTGATAAGTCGAAATTAGGACAGCCCCCCGCATTGCTGTCATCACTGGTAAGACCCCCCGGCCCTTCCAGCTAGCATAGGTCAACAGCACTTTCTAAGGCGGGCGAATAGCCAATCCTAGATTAAGGTTTTCGTCTAATCAATAGCGTTTAGGGACACACAAATGACATCGGCGAAAAGCAATAAATTCTAATCCTATCGAAAAAGATACGAACGGAAAAACACTTGGAATATTTTTACGTTCAGTAGGCACAAATACTGAAGGACAAATCGCGAAGATTTGAAATGAAATGGACCGTAAAGTTCTAAATGTTCTAGCACCGCGGCCACCCCGCCCCGATTGATGGAAGATAGGAATTCTCGGCGAGAATTTCAGTCACCCTTATAAAATTACGTTCACATTCAAACGAGACAACGCTGTAATTACAGATAGATTAACAATTAATATTTATGCATATTCTGTGAAGGTAATGAAGTTGTTAGACAATCGCATTAAGTTTGCTACATCACTTATATTAATATTTAACATTTAAAGAGCACATAATATATGCATAAAATTTTGTAAAATCGTACTTTTCTTTAAAAAAATCCCGAAAATCACCTTTTTGGGCTGTCACACTAGTGTGCCTGCTAAGGACATCGCTTCGTCTAATTATATCACACACAGCATTCAAAGAGTAATTCCAAAAATGCTTCGAAAGGTCTCAAAGTTCAAATAAAAACAATTCCGAGGCGAAAAAGGTTGCCTTAGACGTACGAGTCCAAGACCCCAGGTTGAGATTCCAGTTAGATACCATAATATCTAACACTTAACTACCACGTAAATCAATGGACAAGCTGGAACTAACTACCAGGGATTCCGAAGACCGTGCGAAGAAAAAGTCGGATAGCGGATCCCGGACACTGAAACGAAGGTTTGGGTTGTAAACGGGATTTAACGCTAGAATAATGATTAGTTCATTAACTAATACGAAATTCTTATTATTAACAACAAAATACAAAACTTTCAGTAATTTAATTGTGAGAATATCAGGCGAGCAATATTTACAATAAAGTGTCTTTTTTTTATTGCTGTAGGACAGCAGACTGACGCTTAGAATTTAGCAGTTACCGTCGCCTATACACGCTACTGTCCCATAAGTACAGGAACTTGGGTCACTAATGCCGGAACACAACACAAGGTTATCATGGCGACATACTTAAGACCAAAGGCGGTAGCCATCCAGACGGACTTGGGGCCCTACCACGTAGATAGGGTTGTTTTGTCGCCTTTTACGACAGGCCGTCCCCGGCCGCATAGATCAGTATTCTTTCTCTGCCCCTGCACGGATAAAAGTATCTAAGATGTTCGGACTACCCTTCAGAGCAAATTTAATTTGATATTTATAACATCGTCTTCCACAACGGAAGTTTTCTTGCTTCAACGAGTTTTCTATTTAATGGACGATATCGAAAATAAACAATTATATACTAAATATAAAATTTTCTCAAGCTTTCATGGCTGTTATTTACACATAGTTTTATTGATGAAATAATGAAGTGAAAAACGTATATAAACGTATATTGCAATTAGTCATTTAGTAGCAAACATGTCCGATTCTTGGCTAGATTTAAAAGTAAAATTTTATGTCCCACCAATAAATATTATCGACTAGCCTCAAGTGAGTGCGACGCGATAGTAGTTGTTTTGACGGAATACGTCGTTATCTGTATTTACCATAAAATAAAATCTCTTCTTACAGGCATAACGTTTGTACCTTTTTCTGGGTGCTATTCGTACAACCCATCGTTTATTTCAATTAAATTATTCTTGCTGCCTTTTTCCAGGTTCCAGGTAACCTTGTGGGGATCCAAAATTGCCAAATATATATAATACACAATTAAAATTTATTCAATAAGCCATTTTTTAACATATGCTTTGCTTTAAGAAGACTAAATAATGAATCATTTCGCGAGAGTCGTAGTCTTGTATTTAGTTAAAGAGCCGCGGGTTGCCGAATTATTATCGTGTGGAATCCTCTTAGACTATCGTAAGTGAGAAAATGAGAATAAATAAATGCAAATGTGAATTTGTTTGTTTGTTACGCTTTCACGCCTAAACCGCTATTTTGATAAATTTCGGTATAGTCATAGATTGGACCTTGGAGAAGGACATAGGCTACTTTTTTTAAATTCATATGGCAGAACAACGTTTGCCGGTTCAACTAGTTAAATGTATATGTAAAATAATACTGGAACATATATAAACGTACTCTGTTTTAATAAATAAGTCTGTCAGTTTAAAGTCTGAAGAATAAACCGTGGCAAGACTTATTAGCGAAGAGAGTCTCTTTGAGACGATAACATCGTAGCGTAGCGCGACCCAGTTCGACCGTAAAAAGATTGTATTGAATGAGAGCGCTGTCTGCGACAGGATAAAGTAGGATAGATAATATATATTCAGATAATTTTTCCCTTCTTTAGTTCTAAGGTGGGTTTATTTTAATTTTCAATGTATCTCAAACGTTAAGGTAATTTTTATAATTGAACTTAAAACAAACTTTGCCATGTCGCTCAACATCAATCTTAACGACCTCCGTGTCGAAGTCAATTCTCGTCCCGAGTCTGGGTGTATATGTATGTATGTGTATTTATTTACAAAATAAAAGTAAAAGTAAACCAGTTGTCCAGTACCCATAACACAAGAGCTCTGCTTTGGAAGTAGATGGCGTTGTGAGAATTTTTTCAGAATTATTACTTATTATGTATTCTAGTTTTTTTTTTTTCAAGTCCTAAAGAGAAATTCCGATCATGGAAATTGATGCGCTGAGATTCTTGTGACCGTACTCAATAGAGAACCTCAAAGGCTGAATGTGGTAACTTTGGATACAACCGGGATCAACTATGAAGAGGTGGTGGTGAAAGAAAACGGATAGATGAATATGATCTGATAGTTCTTTAACTAAGTGAGGATAGTAATTTGACATACCTAAACACAATTGAAAGCAACACGTAATGACAGGTCGGTCAAATAATAGAAAATAATTCCTCTTAATAAACACTTTCAACCAGCTTAAGTTCGATCTCTTTCACAGAAGTGCAGAATGTCAATATACATACTTATCCCTAGATTTACACTGGTGATAGGTTCCTGACAAAACCGTGTAAAATAGAATCTCCGATTTTGCTATCTCTGTAGATAGCAATATCTCTAACTGATCTCTCCCAATATGTGCTCGATTCAGTCACTTATTTAAGTAAAACAATATTTTATTAACTAATTAACTGTTAAGTTGTTAACTGATTATTAATCGTAACTGAAACCGTGTAAATCGAGGGATATGTGTACTTCTACCGGACTTGTTTCAAGGACTTCCAGGTAACTTCCTTTTCTGACCACCTACCTACACGGCACAGAATTGATTATTACAAAAGCGACTGCCATCTTCTCACCACCAATCCCCCAAACTATGAAACGACCGTTAAATGGGGTAAGCAATTAATCGCCTCTTGCGACATACTAACGATTTGGGCTATCTAATTTATTACATAAACATGTAAGGTGCGGCGTTGCAGGGACAAGTGAAACCCACCAATGCTTGTAATATACTGCTTTATTATACTAAAGATTATACATGTTTATATAGACCTTACATACTACTACAATACAAGCAGGACCCACTGCCCTTGTTAATTAGTAATGTTTCTTAATAAATATAAGGTCACATTTATTTTCCCATGCGATAAAAATCCCTTGTCAACGAGACTATCGCCCGTTAACCTTTACGTCCATTACAGAGATAGTTTACGCATAAACATGATAAACGTGTCAGTCACATATTGCCACAGACGGCTATTCAACACAATTAGACTGTACTTAAGTTGTTTGTTACTAGATTTATAATTTTTTATTTATAGGATAGCAGACAGGCTGACGACCCACTTAGAATTTAGCAGTTACCGTCGCCTATGGGTGTTTGCAATACCAGTGGCATCGCAAACACGCTGCTGTCCCGTAAGGGTACAGGAACTTGAGTCACTAATGCCGGAACACAAGACAAGGCTATTATGGCGGCATACTTAAGACCAAAGATGATTCTCATACAGTACTTGGGGCCTTGGGGGCTTGTGGCCCTACCACGTAGTTAGGATGGGTTATTTTGTCGCCATTTATGACAGGCCGACCCCGGCCGCAGAGGTCAGTATTTTCTTTCCGTCCCTGCACGAATAAATTTTTTTAAAACACACATAAATATATGACAATATGTCTATAATAATCTTGAATTTTTAGTACATAAAATCCTTAAAACTAAACACTAAGCTAAGGAAATTAAAACTCAAGATTCAGGTACTAAAGTTCCTGAAACTTTATCCGTCAAATCTGTTGGATGTTTTGTTCGAATTCGTTCTACCGTGATTGAGTAATAACTCAATCACGGTAGAACGAATTCGAACAAAATTCGGTAAAGACATAGTCTGAACTAGGACATGAGCCTATACATATATAATTTTTTTTTGTAGAAAAGACATTTTTGACTATCCCCGTCCGCGGGGAGTCGGGGAGTATGTAGGTATGTATGAGACGCCGTTCCTCTATCGCCTAGTGCCTGGGCCGACGGACGACTTGCCTGGCAATGCCGGTACCCCTTATCAGGGCGGGCATCACACATGGTGTGATTTCGATTCTCAGCGCTCTCCTGTGTCAAATCAAGATTGAAGTCAAGATGCGGGCGGTGAAAGCTCCTTCGAGAGGCCGCCCACAGCCACTGCCTATGGCAGCCGGTGCTCTTTGGACACCTCCAGCGCCGTGATCTGGCCCTGCGTTGACGGGAGGGGAGCTGACTTCTCCGCTCCCGCTCCCGCCCCGCCGTATATATCATACATAGCCCATATTTTCATATTTATCTCAGATACTTATCGCAGAAAAATACACTAGAAATTTCTACGGATACGAACTTTCGGTAACATATATATTTTTTTTTTGGTATTATAAGCAAAATAAGACCGCAATCACAAGCACTAAACCTCGTCAAAGGACCTTCAATTCGGAATGTTAAAGGTTCATAATTCGCACAAAGTGCTATATTTGAGTCTATCCACTCTACACGTTATTTTGAAAGAGTAACTTATATCATGATAGTCGGGAACGAAAGCGCCTAATCGCCTTCGTTGTTGGAAAGTGGATCACAACGCGAGAAGCCCCGGCACAATATAATGGACGGACTTTATACGATCCAGTGTATTGTGTAACAGTAATAAAGACTCGACGATGTCGTAGATTTTCTATCATGCTCAGGAACTAATATGTTTTGGTATTCTATATGTATCTTGTGAGCAATCACATTGTAAGAAGTTACGAGGAAATACAGGTAAAGGAAAATGTATACCTTATTCATAACAGTTTATTAAAGTACAAAAAATAGCATTTATGAAAACTTTGTCGATAGATCAATAAATCGTAAATTAACCATTGAACACTTGTATTTGAGTTCCTTACGAATTCACATTACAATTATAGCGATCATCAAAACTGGATATCATTAAAATATTTATTATAAAGTGGGTAATCTCCACATTCTGAAACCCTGTATAGCAGTTTTTACAAACACAATTAAAAGACATAAAACCTCAAATCAGTACAGAGTAATTACTAACTAACAATCTTCATGGATGTATATCGAGCCTTAGAAGCCACCATACAAAACCACTTATTACCACAATACAAGTCGTATAGTCAAATTAAAAAAAAAAACCAATATGGTTCGGGACAACGAGAAGAATAGGGTCACGCCAATAATTTATTTCTAGTGCGTCGTAAAAGACGATAAAAGAATAATCCTACTGTCATGTACGATTTTGTACAAGAAAGACTCCTTCTCGCAATGTCAAAGAGTATTGGCACTAAAAAAAAGTGGACGACTTGCTCTTATAAGTATTACAATACTTAATTAACTTTACATGGAATTAATCTAAGAGGTCTATTTTGACACTGCAAATAATTTAGTCAGACGATAAAATACTATTCATGTATTATATAATTGTGCGGTAAATATTATATCAATCTTGTATCTATCTTGTACTTATGAAAACGTAAAAAAGCTTTTGTACGATGCCGGTCACGGACCGAAAGTGCACCGTACAACAAGGATCAATGGGAAAGCTATAGAGCAGGGGACTGTATGAGAAAGAAGGGGGAAAGGAGCAATGGTTAGAGATTTATCCGTTATTTTTATCCGTGCAGGGGCGGAGAAAGAACACTAACCTCTGTGGCCGGGGTCGGCATGTCGTAAAAGGCGACAAAACAACCTACCCTAGCTACGTGGTAGGGCCTCAAGCCCATCTGGATGGCGACCACCTTTTGTCTTAAGTATGCCGCCATAATAACCTTGTGTTGTGTTCCGGCATTAGTGACCCAAGTTCCTGTACCCTTATCGAATGTTCGCGATGCCACTGGCATTACAAACACTTATAGGCGACGGTAACTGCTAAATTCTAAGCGGGCCGTCAGACTGTCTGCTGTCCTACAGCAATAAAAAAAAAGATATGCGTGGACAAAAAAATTCTTATTGACCTTGATTCCATCCGTTCCCGGTTCTGTTCTGGTCCGATAGCGGAGGAACTGTTGCACAGCGCCAGTTAAATATCACAAACGAAACACTAAACACACAATCTTATGGCACGGCCAATGAGAGTAAGTAAGGAGTAAAAGTAAGGCTTACAACTTTCAATTTGTTGCACCTTTTTTGTGACAAATACAATACCTTTATCTGTCGAATTACCCCAAAATATTGTGCCATATTTTTTTTATTGCTGTAGGACAGCAAACAGGCTGACGGCCCACTTAGAATTTAGCAGTCACCGTCGCCTATAAGTGTTTGCAACGCCAGTGGCATCGCGAACACGCTGCTGTGTGTGCCCATAAGGATACAGGAACTTGGATCACTAATGCCGGAACACAACACAAGGTTATTATGGCGGCATACTTAAGACCAAAGGTGGTCGCCATCCAGACGGGTTTGAGGCCCTACCACGTAGCTAGGGTGGGTTGTTTTGTCGCCTTTTACGACAGGCCAACCCCGGCCGCAGAGGTTAGTATTCTTTCTCCGCCCCTGCACGGATAGTTATATGATAAATATAAATAATAAAGATATAGATATATATAGATATCGTAATAAAGATGTCACATTGCCATTATATGCAGTAATAACAGTAGACAAGTTGGCTTTTTAGACAACATACGTAAAGCATATGAGTATTGATTGATTTTTGCACTAAGGTTTTCAACATGTAATTTCCAATTTAATCCACTGTCTAAATATACTCCTAGAAATTTTGTTTCTTGTACAGTTTGTAATGATTTAAAATACTGATGTCTCTTCAAAATAATTTCCAAAAATTTGTGCCGTATAATTTTCTACTCTTAAAAAAAGAGCTCTTCTATAAGCGGGTAATAATAGGCTATATTATGAAGATATTTTTTTATTGATGTAGGACAGCAGACAGGCTGACGGCCCGCTTAGAATTTAGCAGTTACCGTCGCCTATGGGTGTTTGCAACGCCAGTGGCATCGCGAACACGCTGCTGTCCCATAAAGGTACAGGAACTTGGGTCACTAATGCCGGAACACGACACAAGGTTATTATGGCGGCATACTTAAGACCAAAGGTGGTCGTCATCCAGACGGGCTTGAGACCCTACCACGTAGCTAGGTTGGGTTGTTTTGTCGCCTTTTACGACAGGCCGACCCCTGCTGCAGAGGTTATTATTCTTTCTCCTCCCCTGCACTGATAAAATTTTAATAACATACCAAAGTAAAATTGGAATAACCTACCCAAGCTTATCCAGTTGCGAAGTTGTAATAATATTTACATTACAAATATATCTTAAGAGTATTAAAGTCCAATTAAATCAAAAACAATTTTAAATCTAATTCAATCTTCGTTTCGTATGCCTTAAGACATTTTTTCGTCAAGGTTTATAAGAATAGACTTGATTGAAGGCAAGGGACTGATTAAGTTCTATTTTCCAAGTGGAATAACAAATTCATTCGAAATCTTTACCTTTAACAAAATTGGATTGTTAAAAATAGACCTTATTATCATCAAAACTCGGAATTAGGGACACAAACGAGAAAATGCACGAAAATACGGTTCATATATTTTATACATGAATGACGCAAACATGGACATTCGCCCATGGACACAATATGTCGGAGGAACACGTGAGAACTTTGTAAAGGCTGAAAGTAGTAGTGGTTGAGAAGCTGAAAAATAACTGATTACATGATATGGTCATATAATACGTGGAAAAAAATGTCATGTGATAAGAAAAATGCCACAAGTAGACCAAAGACAAGATGTATGGATTGCGTAAAAGATGATATGGTGAAAAAGGTGTGAATGTTGACATGACGACTAATGACGACTTTCAGCATCATTACGACCAACCGGTAAATCATGATTTTTTTTATTGCTGTAGGACAACAGACAGGCTGACGGCCCACTTAGAATTTAGCGGTTACCGTCGCCTATAGGTGTTTGCAACGCCAGTGGCATCGCGAACACGCTGCTGTGTGTGCCCATAAGGGTACAGGAACTTGGGTCACTAATGGCGGAATACAACACAAAGTTATTATGGCGCATACTTAAGACCAACGGCGGTCGCCATCCAGACGGGCTTGGGGCTCTACCACGTAGAATAATATATTTTATTGTAACGTGCGTACGACTGTGGCACATCTAGTATTACAATATAAAATAATTTGTTTACCAGATTATACAATAACAGCCTATGACGTATCAGAGCTGGGCTGGACTTGGGGTTTCCACAAGAGGGGTCGCCCTTACTTAAACTACACTACATCCTCCGCTATAGACAAGCATGATGGGTATACTTTCCGTTCCGTCGAAGGTTTTTCACGATGCCGGAGCGGAGTAAGAATACTAACCTCTGCGGCTGGGTGGTGGTCTGTTGTAAAAGGCGATAAACATCCCTAGCTAGGTGGCAGGACTCCAAGCCCGATTGGATATCAACCACCCCTGGTCCCTAAATTTGCCGTCATAATAACCTTCCTTGTGTTTTAGCTTAAGTGACCCAGGTTCTAGTTTTCTTACGCGGACAGGCAGGCGACGGGAACTACTTACTATTAAGTACATTTTTCAATTTCTATGGTAGCCATTTTGTAGTCCGTTCATTTTTTAACTTTACCAATTACAAGTTATGATATACAATGCTCGCTAAGAAAGAAACGACCGGCAAGACGGACATCCATAACAAGCCGTCACATGGCGCTGTCATTAGAAATAGCCCCACCATATCCTCTCCACATGAGTTCACGTATTGACAAGTCATCACGTTTTATCGTTGTTAGACTATTTATATACGTTTACACAAAACTGCTGCGAAAATTTACGTAATTTAATTTTCTTATCTTTGAAGTTAATATCTTTATCTTGTAGTAGGAGTAACATTTTATTGATGTCTCAATCGGATATTGTCTAATTGTTTAAAGTTTTATAAACGTATGCGTTTATTATATTATAAATAAAAAAAGCCAAAAAAACTCTAAAAAAGAAAGATTTGCTTATATCAACACCTAAAAGTATAAGTACGCTTTTGATAATTATTTCAAAATGTACGAACTTAAAGCTCGAATTCGTAAAGAATTTTTTACGAATTCGAGCTCTTATTCGGGAATCGAAGATGAACTGTTTAATATTTCCGCTATAAAAACTTCAGAGCGCCTTTTTGAATAAATGCTGCTACATAAGACCTTGTTAGTCGGAGAGCTCGAAAAAATTTCGGTAAGGTCCTTTCGATAAAATTAAATTGCGAAAAAATTTTACTTTCGTCAATTGGCGAAACCAGTCTGGTATAGAGTTTGCGGTTATTTTACTACTGCGCAACATATAACATTTGCAAAAAAAAATTGTAACAGACAGAAAGTCTGTTATCTTATTTTCAAACTTTATACCAGACTTACAGGCCTGATTTCGCCAATTGACGAAATTATATTTTTTCGCAATTTTATTTTGAGTAAAGAAATAAATGTGTAAAGAAATAAAAAAATTAACAGTCGTAGCTAAAACGCTTTTGAAAAGAACCGCACGGTGCGACAGAAGGAACGCTCCTACGGCTCCTAGTACCTATATTTTGTTTTATTGTATATATTATACATACTACGAGTACAGAGCATAGAAACTAATTATAGTTGGTTTGTTCTTGATCTACCATTTTATTGAAAGTAACATTTAATTTAGTCGTAAAATATTTATTACTTATTTTGACTTTAACTCTTTTTGTGTACCAAATATATAAATAAATAAATTTATGTAGAAGGTTATCTACATAAAGTTGCCTTGTCAATAAACTTTCTAAAACAACAAAACTATTATATTATAATCAATAAATACAAAGCCTCATATAATTTACAAGTTTAATGTACATATAATTTCCTACGAACATTATAACAGAAGAAATTGTAAACACAAATGAACTAATCTAATGAGATGAGCATAATCAACTTTGGCTCCAAATTATTTTTAAATGCACGTGGGTTCAACCACGGGATGACGGATGGTGGCACTTAGTTTATAGTAGGAATGGATAAAAGCCGGCCTAATTGATCACCGGGCGTAGCCGATTGTAAGATGAGGCAGTGACAGGATTATCGTGTTTTAAAGTCGTTTTTTATCAAATTAACACAAGTAACATTGATATGTACAAACGAACAATTGCTGTGTTAACAAATAAAAATTATAGTTTAAAAAAGTAAAAAACACGCTTTTATAATTAATCAAACTCAAAAGTAAAAAAAAAATTCTTAACATAAGAATAAAATTACTGACAAGAAAATTTATGTCACTGCTCTAAAAAGCGTAGGATATAGGCGATATTAATCACTATAATTTTTTTCTTACTAGTTTCATTTCGAAATGCAGTTAGTTTAAAAATGTCGTACAAAGCACCCCACGCTTTTAGAACAGTAACATTAATTTTCTCGTCAATAATTTTATTCTCATGTTAAGAATTAACTTTTACTTCTTAATTTCATCAAATATAAAAGCGTGTTTTTTTAGTTTTTTAAACTATAATTTATTTTAAACTTTTCAGTTTGATTAACTATAAAATATAATTTATTTATTGTCAATTCCCAATCCCCGTTTAACGCTATCTTCTGGCAGTATTATTAATTACACGACAGATGGCGTTTCGACAGGAGGAAATAAAAGTGTTAGTCCTGATGATTCTGATAAGGACTACGGGACATAATTATTAAATTTGTGTATTGTCATCAGGTTTTGACAAGTGTGCAAAATTTTGAATTTTTTTGATTGTTCAAAGTGGGTACAAATCGAATCCGAAAATTCAAGTTAATATAAAGCGTGTAAAAAGTGACAACTTAATCAGACACAAATAAACACAATCAATGTTGTAAAAAATAAAAGTATTTTTTTATAGCTGGAGTTCAGCCGATTTGACAACATGTGGTCTCCATAGCTTTTGGACGTTTGCAACACCAGGGAAATTGCTAACTTTCTTGAAAAACCTTGTCGTAATACGTTAGGAAAACTTTAGCCAGAAGCTCATTGCAAATCCGGAGAGTACGAAACGATCTCGAGAATCGTTTCATAGAGAAACGAAAACTTTGAAAGAAGATAGAAATGGGCAACATCAAGTTAATAGCAGGCAGTACGGTGGTAGAAAGACGACGAGGGCGCTACTCTCAACAGCTCCTCAGAACGTTCTCCGTTGAGCAAACGCTAAGTCTCTCCGAAAGCCAAGCTAGTCTAGACCGACTATGAGTATGGAATCGTCAATAAGACGAACTGCGCGCCGTTAGATGGAATCTAGGGGATTGAGTTGACGGGCACATGCCCGGATAACATTATTCAGCCCATAAATATTAGCAGTACTCTATGTGTGACCTGACCTGTGCGCTGTCGAGTCCCAAAAGAAGCAGCTGAGTAGCTAATAGACAGCTCATATATCGCTTACATGTTATACTTTTCTTTTGAAAATGAAGACACTATACATACACATACAGACCAGGAACGGAGATCAAACCCACGACATCCACAGGCGTTCCGACGCGCGAAAGCTGTTGCGTCAAAGGCAAAGGTCGTCACGTAATTATAGCATATTATATTTAGGGAGTCATAAAAGGCGGCATGACTCATTTTATTAGTTCCCAAACGGCAAGGGAAAGGCACCGTTCGGACAACCGGGATTTACACCAGTTTATACGTTCGGACACAAATCCCATGACACCATGAACCACTTAAAAATTTTTTCTCGCCTAATGTATAGTGTAATTTCTATGTATAATGTGAAGGAAAAATTTGTGAGGAAACCTGTATTCGGAGATTAAAGGTATATGTATATAGTGTTACCCGCCAGCCGTTATGGACTTTTTTATTGCTGAAGGACAGCAGACAGGCTGACGGCCCGCTTAGAATTTAGCAGTTCCGTCGCCTATGGGTGTTTGCAACGCCAGTGGCATCGCGGCAGACGCTGCTGTCGCATATGGGTACACGAACTTGGATCACTAATGCCGGAACACAACACAAGGTTATTATGGCGGCAAACTTAAGACCAAAGGTGGTCGCCATTCAGACGGGCTTGAGGCCCTACCACGTAGCTAGGGTGGCTTAAATAAAATCGATATTCTTACGGTCCAGGCAAGCAATCACACAATTTAAGCTCCAATCGAGTAAACTTATTACATGAAAAATTACTTACTAAAACCGTGCCGTCCGAGCCCGTATTATGATTAATGGCGTTGTTACTTTAGTAGAATTAATATTGAACCTATTCGCGAATGTACACAAGTTCGTTCACACCTCCCTTTGAATGGCACTAAAGTGTTTTCCCCATTTGCTATAGAAAGTCAGTTGCGACATATTCCATTTTTCTGTATAGCGAATGTTACATTACTAATCCGTAAATCTATGAATCAGCATCTGGCATATTCGATTTCGGCTTTAGTCGTGATGTGTGTAATAGAAAAATTTCGCACCGACGGAAATTATAGTGTCGATTTGTGTGACATATGGGGAGACATGTGCCAGTAGTTCTAATAATATCTGCCTTGGGCGTAGGTACTAAGTATGAATGTATATAATTATGCTATAATAGGGAATATAGCAATATTGTATACATAATCATTTTAGGGAGAAATAATTTTACAAATTTAGTCACATCTGATGAGATGTTGATCAACAATGAAGTGATTGCATCCAAAGCTTGCAACTGTTTTAGTACTTTCAGGAAAAATAACTTCAATGCACTTTTTGCATCGATGCCTCGGAGTGATTTTTCCTTTTTTTTCAAAAGTGATTGTCACTTGATCCCCGTTCCCAAAAGCGAAAATTGAACCGTGCCCTCCTCTGCTTTGTATGTAAACTATTAAAAGGAATACCTTAGTCGCCTTTTCGACCTCCTAAGTAAGTGATGAGCCATATTCTTATATCAGGCCGGGGCACATGGAATTTTTTAGCCATTACAATATATTTTCCTGTGACTTGTTCATGGTAAGAAAATGTCAAGGTGAAAACAAATTAGGCGCACAAAATGTATCTATGTGATGTCTCAGCAGCGTTTCTGGACTCGGAGGTATTTTTTTGTATTACTGTAGGACAGCGGACAGGCTGACGGCCCGCTTATAATTTACCAATTACCGTCGCCTATGGGTGTTTCGAACGCCAGTGGTATCGTAAACACGCTGCTGTCCCATAAGGGTACAAGAACTTGGGTCACTAATGCCGAAACACAACACAAGGTTATTATGGCGGCATACGGCATTATGAGCTATTTTTGTATTGTTATTATATGTAGCCTGTTTTAAAATAAATATTTAATTTAAACTGTTGAAAATAAACGCAGCAAATATATTTTATATAATAAAATACTTAGCGGTGCTTTAGTAATAAAAAACCCTAACACATTTACAACTTTATATATTGTAAGTAATTGATGCTACACTACATTTTCAGTACGATACATAAATCCATTGATCGATTATAATAAGCCTTACACAAAGAGTAAGCCTCGCACGTAATCCAATTATTAACATAATAATTTATAACCACAACATTATGTGCAATACATGATTGGGTTTTTTAAATCTGGATTTTTTATTTATCGCTGGAGATCAATTGAAAACGGCCCACTCGATAGCAAGTGGTCATCGTCGCCTATGGACACCAGAGACATTGCTAACGAACTGCCGGCCGCGAAGAAATTTTATAAGCTCCAGTCGGGGGTCATTCTAAATTAGAGTACATAACATAAACCTTCCTGAGAACCGTTTCTTGCTTGCAAAGAAGTGGCTTCAGGAATTAATTTATTAGAACATTATTTTATTAATATTCTTGGGATGAAGAAATTAGCTCACAAAAGATAAGTATCCTTATTAAAAAATAATGTACGCGTTTTTGTTCGAAACGTTTTGACGAAAGGGTGCAGTGTTTAGGGTTACTACAGTGAAAAACGAATTGAACACTACATTTTCTTGAATGAAATGAATGAATGAAAACTCTTTATTGTTCACCTTAAATATATATACAAGAAAATGAAATAAACTTACAAGCTACTGAACAATGGGTGGCCTTATCGCTTAGAGCAATATCTTCCAGGCAACCCTATGTCAGGAATGATTGATAATAAGTAGATACACTACATTTTCTTATGCAAATTGAAACACAAACATAACTAGTCTGTGCAGGGGCGGAGAAAGAATACTAACCTCTGCGGCCGGGGTCGGCCTGTCGTAAAAGGCGACAAAACAACCAAGCCTAGCTACGTGGTAGGACCTGAAGCCCGCCTGGATGGCGACCAACTTTGGTCTTAAGTATGCCGCCATAATAACCTTGTGTTGTATTCCGGCATTAGTGACCCAAGTTCCTGTACCCTTATGGGACAGCAGCGTGTTCGCGATGCCACTGGCGTTTCGAACACCTATAGGCGACGGTAACTGCTAAATTCTAAGCGGGCCGTCAGCCTGTGTGCTGTCCTACAGCATTAAAAAAAACATGCCACTGAATGTATGGAGTATTACAGTGGCATCATATAAGGGGTGAAATCCTGAAAAAAAAAACTCCTCAAAATCTAAATCGGCATTTATTTTAAAAAAGTAGTACAAAATTTGCTCTTATTTAATCAATAAGTCTGATCATCAGTCCTTATTTAAATATCAGCAGTTCGATTTTCACCGACCCCAGGGGACAATGTGCGAGATGGAGTAGATAAATTCTTAATGTGAAACCAATGTAAAGGTCATTTTACATGACTAATATGACGTAGAAAATCTAATCTACTAAACACTGTATTTCTAACTAATAATTCGATGATCCACAATGGCTTGGCTACAACGGAGTGAACATGAAATTAATATGAAATCGTTATTATTATATCTATAATAACAATACCTGGGGCGGACAAACCTAAAACATTATCATATTATAATAACAGCTCTTAATGTCCCACTGCTAGGCTCGGGCCTCCCCCTAGAGGGAACGGACAGTATATCCACCACACGTGTCCAAGGCGGATTAAACCAGGTGAGAAAAACTGCCTAAGCGATGCGTGACGCCGTAGGATTCGAACCCGGGACCTTTATATTGGTCTCCAAGTGCAATACCACTGAGCAACTAGGTATCTAAGATATGCGTGCAATGACTTTGTAGCGCGCATCGGTTCATACCGCTCGCCATCATGATTGGTCGGGAAAATAATAACGTCCGCAAACGCAATTAGTTTTATTAAAATAAAGTATAGTCGTATTTTTTGACGTACATTCTATCCTTATATGTGTTTTTCTTTTCTATTATCAATCATTGACAATACATTGCATGTTATAATAATCTCTTTGTTTAATTTCTATCTGCTTTAGTTTTAATGTTTAAGATGTTGAGTAAAAACTTATATAGCGCCCACAACTTAATTACTCACTGCCGGGGATGCCGTGCGGAGTAGAAAATGTTGCGAGAACCGAGAAACTTTAATTTTCAACCAATGATTTGACTTTAGAACGATGTCCATGAAACTAGAACATTTAATCAGATTATCCGGGACTTTACAATCAAAGTTTATATAAGTCGTCATTTTTTCTAGTGAAGAGCACGCTATTTACTATTACAATTAATAGCACACTATTTACAATATTTTCACTGGCATTCACTAAACTTATAATATTGAGTTAAGCTTTTTTGTTAAAGGAGCAGTATCGATTATGTTAGAGCATTATAAACATATCGATGCCTTCCAGATATTGATTGAAATAAGAACTCAGATGTAAATATTATTCAGGCTTCATCTAGCCGATTTTTAAATTGCAAACCCATTTTGCAGTCGCCGCGAAAGTTGACGTGAAACATTGGTTACGTTAAAATAATATTTCTTCAAAGTTGGTCTCTATTCAACGATAGCAAGCAAATAGAGTTTAACATTTTACTTTAAATATTCTTTAATTTAGCAGACTAAGCTATTATAAAATATATTTAATAACAGTTCGATGCTATGACACATTCCAAAGCATTATACTATGACTAGCTGACCCGGCAAACGTTGTTCTGCCATATAAATAATAAAATGTCAAAAAATTAAAAAAAATTTTTTGGGGGTGGGTCACCCCTAACATTTAGGGGGATGAAAAATAGATGTTGGCCGATTCTCATAGATACCGGATAAGCACAAAAAATCACTAACTCAATTTAGTTATCTGCCTACTGCCTACCCCCTAAGAACGATGGCGTGATTATTTATAGCCTATGACCATTTCTAGGTTATCATCTATCACCATACCAAATTTCATCAAAATCCGTTCAGCCGTTTAGGCGTGAAAGAGGAACAGACAGACAGACAGACAGACAGAGTTACTTTCGCATTTATAATATTAGTATGGATTATGTCTTAAACTATTTTAATCCATCGTTACTTAACCAACTAGCTGATAAGCTTCAAGCCAGAGCACTAACCCGGTCTTCCGCTTTCTATTAGGAAGTGAATTGTACACAAACAAACGAAAATAGGCGTTGAGTAAGGATACGATATCCAATAATGAATGGTATTTTTAAATGATAATTGTTGACTTTCATCTCGTTTCATTCTCGTAAACACTAATACTAACTAAATCAGGCATTTGTCTATATATTGATTTATCATCTTCTACGTGCAAGAACGAAGTAAGAATACTAAGGTCTTCGGTGGGAGTCGGCCTTTCGTTAAAGGCGAAAAACCCTAGCTACGTGGTAGGGCCCCAAGCTCGTCTGGATGGCAACCACCCTTGGCCTATAAATGTGCCCGTATTAACCTTGTGTCGAGTTCCAGTATTCCATAGTCTATACTATTTAGTAGTCCAAAGCATAGTAGTATTCCATAGTATAGTTATAACCAGGTTCCTGTACCCCTATGGGACAGCAGCGGGTTCACGGTGCGGGTTTTAAGTCAGCTGCCAGCCAGTCTGCTGCGCCTCAGCAATAAAAAAATCTTCTTAGTGAAATCTCGATTGCCAACTGAACTTCCACTTCAGTGCCTGGGTTCTGCTTTCCGACTTTTCTTTCCCACATCACACGGTGCTCGAAATAACTAGTAGGGAGTTTATTGGGTCTTATATCACCTTACTACGTCAAGCCTTTTTTTTTGGTCTCGGGGAAAACCCCTCTCTTGACGGGTTCCCCCGGCACGGGGGGACCGAGGGATGTGTGGGATTCCGGGAAAGATGTTCAGCCATCCGACTACCCACTAAAAAACCCCGCTGTTCTCCTATCGCCTACGCCCGGGCCTACGGATATGTGGCCTGCCGATCTCGTGGCCAACGCCGGCGCCGGCCCGCCCTTTGTCTCAAGGCGGGCCTCTTCTAAAGTGTTGGCGCCAGGGGGTCAGGTTTTCGTGCCCCCGGCGCTCTCTTTTATTGTAGGAGTTGAGGGGGGCCGCGGAATAGCACGCGGCCCTCTCCCTCGTGGCAATGATGCGGGCGGCGGATCCTCCCCCGAGGGGCTGCCCGCTGCCCCTTACCACGTCAAGCCTACACTTTTTTGGTCTAGCCTTTCTATGGCGGCTCGGCGGAGGCGGCATGGCAAGACATTTGTTAACCTATGTTATTTAAAAGTTGCCGCAAAACGTGGCTATACCACCATACATTCGTGGGGTGCTCGATATCATTCGTAATACTTTTTATTTTATTACTAGTTTCATTCCGAAATGCAATTAGTTTAAAAATATCATTCAAAGAACCCCCCCATTTTGAACAGTGAGATTAATTTTCTCGTCAGTAATTGTATTCTTATGATAAGAATTATTTTTTACTTTTTAGTTTGAATAACTATAAAATATAATTTGTTTATTGTCAATTCCCAATCGGTAAATATTTTTACTAATTTAACGACATTTTCCGGTAGTGTTATTATTAATTTAACGCCATCTTCTGGCAGTGTTATTAATTAAACGCCAGATGGCGTTTCGGCAGAAGGAAAAGAAAGTGTTAATCCTAATGATCCTGATAAGGACTATGGGGCAAAATTATTAAATTTGTGTATTGTCATCACCTCTTGACAAGTATGCAAAATTCACAAAAAAAATCAAAACGTGATCTCCAATAGTTTACTAGAACTAGACTTAGAACATATAGAGTACATACACATAGCATGAACACTTTCTAAACAATCGGATTTACGTGCTAACATGCAAAAATTATACGCTATTAATATTTTATACGTTCATTCTAACATGAAAAAATATAAAAATAAACGATTCCTTTATTTCTTCACAAAAAAAAAATGAAAACATGATCGCCAATAGTTTAAGACTTAGAGGGGTTTTAATAATTTAGATTGAAATTTGTAATATTAATTAAAATAGAGAGATTTATTTTGTAATTTTTACAATTTTAGTTTTTGCACTAACACTAATTCTCTTTACACATAAGCCCACGTTGGTTGGAAGAAAATCACGCAGTCAAAAAAATTAAAAACTTCAACTTTTTAACTATAAGAAACAATACTTTTTAATTTTTTTTTACAAATTAGTAGATACAAATAATAAGCATCCAAAAATTCATGACTTCATTCTTAGTAAATTTATAAAAGCTCATAACTCAGCAACAAAGCATCATACGAAAAAAAAAATTGTGTGTACACATCCACGTCTACTAGAAGTATAACTGACCAGAGTATAAACAAAATTCACGACCTAATTTTTTTTTGGTTGTCCGCTTGACGTGAAATGCCCCTATAACTAAATATAATTACAGCAGATAGATACTCTTTATCCCTGCAGGGACGGAGAAAGAATACTAACCTCAGCGGCCGGGGTCGGCCTGTCGTAAATGGCGTGACAATAACCCACCCTAGATACGTGGTAGGGCCCCAAGCCTGTCTGGATGGCGACCACCTTTGGTCTTAAGTATGCCGCCATAATAACCTTGTGTTGTGTTCCGGCATTAGTGATCCAAGTTCCTGTATCCTTATAGGACAGCAGCGTGTTCGCGATGCCACTGGCGTTGCAAACACCCATAGGCGACGGTATCTGCTAAATTCTAAGCGGGCCGTCAGCCTGTCTGTTTTTCCACAGCAATAAAAAAAACAGCAGAAGCGACTGCCGTCTGTGGCCTTCCCTTCATTCAAGCAGAACATTCCGTCAGTCTCAGATGTCGTTTACCAGGTAACACCACCGACTGATATTAACTAGACACCTCTTGGGGGCTCGCGGAGTAATGTGAGACTCATGGACGTGTTGACGCACCAAGAGACGCGCGCCACTATATCCACTAAAACCATCCGAATATTTCTCTGCTACCCGAGGCTCGGGGGAAGGGATGTGCTTTTGCCTAAAGGTATTGGTAGGACCTCTTGCATACTTGAGATGAGATCGAACAGAAATAATGTTATAGAATTAGTATGTAAAACGAACAAGCTCCATGGTGTTCTAGTTTACAATTTTAAACAGCTATCTCCAGCCCACGTGTATCTTTATAACTTTACCAATAAAAAACGAAACTCAATTAACACTAAAATTCCGAATACTTTATTAAAAATATGATAAAGAAAACATAAAACGACCAGGTTCCGATGTATAAGAGTTGTGTTCACTGTCGAATATTTTTTTGCTTTTTACACGAATCCAAATTTGTAGACAGACATTTTAATAGCCAATTATCTATACTAATATTATAAACTAGTCGTTCCCGCCTGCTCCGTTGGTCGTATAACAGAAAAAAGTAAATCGAAAACCGCTTACTCCACTTCTCTTAATTTTATTAATTTAATAAAAATTAACTTTATATTAAATAAAGATATCTCAATATTTTTATTTATAGATAAGGACCAAGTGTCTAAGAAATAAAACTGAGAATATTTAATTGAAATCTATCCAGTAGTTTTGCCGTGATGCGCGCACAGGTGCAGACCTCTATCATTTTATTTATGTAAATAGATTTAAAAGTAACTCTGACTGTCTGTTACATTTTCACACCTAAACCGCTAAACCAATTTTTATGAATTTCGGTTAAGAGATATATTGGATTTTGGAGAAGTACATAGGCTACTTTTATCGCGAAAACGTTTCTTATTTTGACAGAACAACGATTGCCGGGTCATGTAGTACCTATAAACTAGTTTTAATACTTTTGTTTTCATTAAATTACACTAATACATTTTTAGCGTGATGTGGCAATAAAATTGTATTTTACGTACCTACCCTCAGAAAAACAAAAAAACTTTGAATATTTTTCTGTATTATTCGAGCCTTCTAGCTTATAGTTACAAAATTGAAGCAGTGCTTTCATGGATAATGATCGAATCAAAACGTCCATAAACGTTTACGATTATAAAACTCGATTAGACATAAAATCGATTGAAAAGATTACATCACTAAAGTGCGTTACTCATTACGACGACGCGACGCCTCCGTCCGAGATAATACGAGATGAGGGCGATGACACTGGCCGCAAGTGATTTGATTACTCGCCGCTGATAAGAGCCAACGCCAGTACTAAACGACATGTGCGTAGGACATTAATATCTCAGAGTAGAATTATCGACTGGTGTCTCTCGACACGAGCAGAATTTTCAGTTCTAATTATATCCATACTAATATTATATCCGTGCAGGAGCGGATACTGACTACTGACTTCTGCGGCCGCGATCGGCCTGTCGTAAAAGGCGACAAAACAATCCTAGCTACGTGATAGGGCCCGTCTAGATGGCGACTACCTTTGGTCTTAAGTATGTCGCCATAATAACCTTGTGTTGTGTTCCGGCACTAGTGACCTAAGTTCCTGTATCCTTATGGGGCAGCAGCGTGCTCGCGATGCCACTGGCGTTGCATACACCCATAGGCGACGGTAAAATCATGGTAAACATTAAAGATTTACTGTGAACCGTTTTACAATGTATTTTAAGCAAACCATGAGACAGTTTCCAGATCACTTCTAAGAACACAGGTTGATACGTGATTTCAAGGAATCCAAATCAAGAACACCGATGATGTAATTATCTCGACTCCGTTGAAATTAACCAGTGTAAACAATGTGTTCAAGCACTGAATTGTATAACTTTTGAAATTTATATATACAGGGTGACTTTGACAAACCCATCCAAATTTTTTTTACGCACTAAACATCATTTAAGGAACCCATTTTTGCAAAAAAAATTGTATGTCAAATTTTCACCATAAAATATTTCATATAATATGATCATTAATTCAATCGTACAGAATAGTGCTATGGTGCAACCTTCGTACGTTAACCTGTTATTTATTACCTGTCTCTGTCTCTCCCGCGTAAATGAGTAGTGCGTATTCGCTCGCCCGGTGCAATGCCGCCGTCCTCGGCCTTTTACTAGGTCAGATGGAGAGGTCATTGACACTCTAGCGCCATATTATGTAAATTGCGAGTTCTTTGAACGACTTTGTGATGCTGATTACTCAACATTTTTGTACTATGGGATACAAAACTAAAATACATGTTTCTCATAACTTTTACTAAAGATTCTTCTGTGTGAATTTGGACGGGTTTGTCAAAGTCACCCTGTATATGTATATATATATATATATATATATATATATATATATATATATATATATATATATATATATATATATATATATATATATATATGTATATATATAGTGTGTGTGTGTATATATATAGGTATGTATGTACATTTTTTATAGCTGTAGGACAACAGACAGGCTGACTGACGGCCCACTTCAAATTTAGCAGTTACCATCGCCTATGTATGTTTGCAACGCCGCGCCGGTGGCATCGCGAACACGCTGCTATTCCATAAGGGAACTTCGGTCATTAATGCCTAAGTTATTAAGACCAAACGTGGTCGCCATCCAGACGGGTTTGAAGCCCTACCACGTAGCTAGGGGGGGGGGGTTTGTCGCCTTTTATCGCCTGTCCCATAAGGGTACAGGAACTTGGGTCACTAATGCCGGAACACAACGCAACGTTATTATGGCGACATACTTAAGACCAAAGGTAGTCGCCGTCCAGATCGGTTTGGAGCCTTACCACCTATCTAGAGTTATTTTGCCGCCTTTTACTTTAAGTCGCAGGGGTCAGTATTCTTACTCAGCCCTTGCACGGAGGAATTAGAAAATATTCGTTATACCAAGTAATTCGTTATAAAGAGGTTTTTGATAAATGTATTCGTAATACAATGTAATATTTTGCATTAACTCTTACGGACAGTCCTAGTGGATTTCGAAAAATTAATTAAATCTAGGAATTCGTTATATTGAGACTAGCTATGTCAAGATTACACTGTATTGTAAATAAGTAATGTGGTCTTTATAACTGATTATATAAAAATAGTCAATATGATCACCATTAATCCACCAACCCGCATCAGGAACTATCAAAGAATAACCGTACATGTTGTAAATCAGATCAAAACTACTTCCACAAGTTTCAAAGAACTATAAGACAGTAGTAAAGCCGTTTATGGCGGTAAAACATCTAGCAAACGCGTACTATGGTACATTTTAACACATCCCACAGATCCGATGGGCAGAATATATCGCAACGTTATTCTGTACTTACCGCCCGTTTATCGGACGTAATAAGTGTTCAATCGAGTGGACGAACCTTGTACTGTGGATGTAAGACGAAGGAAGAATAAAACGACGCTTGGCTAGTTTGCGCGACTTGGTACGAAAATGTAATATAATTTAATATCGATATTTTTTATTGCTGTGGGACCGCAGACAGGCTGACGGCCCGCTTAGAATTTAGCAATTCGTTACCGTCGCCTATGGGTGTTTGCAACGCCATACAGAAACTTGGGTCACTAATGCCGGAACTCAACACTATTATTATGGCGGCATACTTAAGACCAAAGGTGGTCGCCATCCAAACGGGCTTGGGTTCCTACCACTTAGCTAGGGTGGGTTGTTTTGTCGCCTTTTGCGACAGGCCGACCCTGGCCGCAGAGGTCAGTATTCTTTCTCCGCCTCTACACGGATAAAATTATAGAGGGAAATTTGCTTCATCTAAAATATTAATTAAATACGTAATTTACAAGTTCTATGAATTCGATGTTTTATCGTTTCGAGCAAATTGAGCCAAAATAAATAATAATAATTGGTAAAAATCTATACAAATAAATAAAATTGGAGGGTCTGTTTGTAATATGTATTAAAATAACCGCTTTTTACTAAGTACATTCGGACGTATGCACGGTACATATACCAAAACAACATTTTTTACAATTTTGTCTGTCTGTCTGTCTGTTTGTTCCGGCTAATCTCTGAAATGGCTGCACCGATTTTGACGGGACTTTCACTGGTAGATAGCTGATGTACCAAGGAGTAACTTAGGCTATTTTTATTTTAGAAATAAAAAAAGATTTTGTTAAAAATGATAAGTTTCGGAAATTTTATAATCCAATTTAAATTGGATTAAGTTGACCTCAGATTTATATCATCAATCATATGAAATAGGATTCAGCTTAGGTTGGACTTAACAGGTTGAATTTCCAATTTAATTGACCTCATATATCCCAAAAATGCTACCTAAAGTCACTATTCCACGCGGACGGAGTCGTGGACACAGCTAGTTATTAATACGAATAATACAGTGAGAAAACGATGGCTGATATAAGTAGAAGAATTTTACGCCAATTTATTTTAAACCTTAATTTACATTCTAAATCTTTTAACCTTGCAAGGTTTACTTTATAAGATTTTAAATCTTATTATGACAATAACTTTAGTAGTACTAAAAATAAAACTACTTTAGTTACTTTAACAATATTAAATATCATTATCAATATTAATCGGCTAAAAAATTCGAAATGAATGTAACAAGCAATTGGAAATTATAATTTCCAAGGGCAAACAGTCCTTGAATAATTCATTACACATTAAGCATTAGGAAGTCTTATTAGGCAAACAATTGATGTTTTGTTAATAACTACACGGTAATAGAATATAATCCATACACATTAAATAATTTGCTATAATATGTCTAATATGTATGGATGGATCGGAATGCTGAGCGACAAAGGATGAAAGGATATTGCGAATGTTGAGATGAATGTGTGGAATTACAAAAAATGGATAAAATCAGAAATGAATATATCAGATGAAGTCTGAAAGTAGCAGATTAGCACGATATGGTCATATAATTAGTACAGAAAAATGTCATGTGACAAGGAAAATCCTAGAAATTAGAGTAGATACAAAAGGAGTGGTAGATCAAAGAATAGATAGACGTATTGCGTAATAGATGAACTGACGAAAAGGGTGTGAAAGTTGAGAAGACGACTTATAGAAGAGAGTGGAAGAAGAGAACGTGTTGTGTCGACCCCACAAAATTTGGGATAAGGGCAAGAAGAAGAGGACAATTTAAATAATTTCAAATGTATAATTATCTTTGTTTAGTGTAAATAAATACTGTCATTCAAAAGTAGAACAAACCGATAATGTCAATGAGGTAATAAGTGTGACGTCAATAATGTGCTTTTTCTCGTCGTGAATGCATCAACATTCTTAACTTCTTGAGTACTTATGTATTTAGTTCTACATATTTAAATCATGAATTCATTAAGTATTTCCTATGTGGTAGGGCCCCTAGCCCGTCTGGATGGCGACCACCTTTGGTCTTAAGTATGCCGCCATAATAACTATGTGTCGAGTTCCGGCATTAATTACCCAAGTTCCTGTACCCCTATGGGACAGCAGCGTGTTCGCGATGGTATTGGTATTGCAAAGATCCATAGGCGACGGTAACTGCTAAATTCTAAGTGGACCGTCAGCCTGTCTGTTATCCTCCAGCAATAAAATAAGTATTAGTTTTTATTTAAACCTACTACATCAGATATTATATATAAGTACAAATTATAGTTGTATCTTAAATTCAATGTGATTTTTTCTATATCAAATGATAATATTGTTATTATTTTTTTAAGAACTGCTTGCTCGTTGTGGTTCCGATCGTAGGAGAGTCGGGATCTATGTGGAACTACGTAAGAATACCCACAAAAACCCCACTGTTCTTCGATCCTAGTGCCTGGGCTTACACACAACTGTTGAAAACCATTAAACTATTATAACTTATTGTATGTATTAAAATTATTGCAAGAAAACTAATATAATCAGAGTATTTATCCATACTAATATTATAAATGTGAAAGTAACTCAATCTGTCCGTTACGTTTTTACGCCTAAACCGCTGAATCAATTTTGATGAATTTCAGTATAGAGAAAGATTGGACCTTAGAGGACATATATGCTACTTTTTTTAAGGATAATTATTTTGATTAAACAAATATGTTTACATCATAAAAACACGTTTCAATTGTTCAGTACAAGTCAGCAATTTCAATAGGTACTTAATAACCCCTAATATTAACTCTAATAATAGGAACTTGCGATGTCTTACATAATTGGCACTGATTAATTTGTCCTATATTCATGAGTGACCTAGACATGGTGTTTCATAAATTGATACCAAGCAATCATTTCGTCAGGAGTATTTTATTCTACAATAACTTTCCGGTGCTCAGATTTAGTCTTATTATTACATTTCACATTTCATCAATCACAATAAAAAAAATAAAGTCAATCATACAATAAATTGAGGACCTAGTACACGAGTACTATGTTAGGGGTACCATTGGTACCCCTAACATAATCGCTCTGTTGCATATTTAGGTACTCGATGGCGCTGTGTGAATTGTCACATTAAATAAATATATTTATAAATAAATATTTATCTATTACATGTTTGCAAAAAATCATGACATAGAGTTTTACCCAGTGCAGCCAGATGCGCGTGCGCCTCGCGCAACACATGAGTGACCACAAGCACTAATTTTACCTCTGATTGGAACTTGAAATAAAATTAGCTGTATCTCTGAGCATAAATGTTATGTTTTTTTTTTCATTATTTTTAATATATATCTTGAATAAACATTAGCTTAAGTATCATTGCATTTGCGACATCCTATGTAAGGGAAAAAGTCAATTTATTTTGTACTAATAGTGTTACTAAATTTATTGAAGCTATCAGACTCTTTTAATATAAAATTAAAATCCAAATGGAATAACTAAAATCGAAATAAAATTAAAAACAAAACTGAAAGAAAATATTATTTACTGGTCTTAAGGCCGTATAGGCCGTATACAGAAAGAAAGCTGGAAGCCTACCAGCGCTTATCGGCGCCGGTCCACGCCAGTTACCGGCGCTGGCATTTATATGAACAAGCGCATCGGCGCCTATCGAGGCGCTGATAAGCGCCGAACGTCGCCGACAAGTTCCGACACGCGCCGGTCAACGCTGGCGCCGCCCGAAATATAAAATATAATAATAATATATTATTATAAATTACTAGCTGTGCCCGCGACTCCGTCCGCGTGGAATAGTGACTTTGGGCAGCATTTTTTGGATATATCTTTTGGTTTATTTTTGATTACAAACCCTAAAATATAAATAAATGAAATATGCAAACAGTCAGTGTTATCGAATGCAACTCTTACGCCATGCGCCTCCGGAATACGTGCGTTCGAACCTACAAAACCAGCCTAAGCTAAACCCTATTTCATATGATTGATTATATAAATCTGAGGTCAACTTAAATTGAATAACAACCTACAACGTCCAGCCAAAGTTATTTCATAAGCCTATTTCATATGAATAATGATATAAATCTGATAATGATATAATGGATGATATAAATAATGATATAAATAAATGAATAAAATGTTATGTTAAATACAGAAATGTAATAAAATGTTTCTTGAGTCATTCTTGTATATGTATAAAATTTTTGATCATCAAATTTCAATTGTTTTACAAATAAATGATGGTATTCTCCGAAACGTTTCCTTTCTCTATTAATAGGATGTATAGCTGCTCGTTTTTGAATTTTTAAATACACATTTTCTAACAAAACCAAATCATCGTCCGATGAAACCGACATTTTGCTCGCTCTGCTTCAATCTACTTGCTTTATGTAGAATGGACCGGCGCCGATAAGAGCTGGTAATCGGCGCCGATTATCAGCTTTCTTTCTATATACGGCCTAAATTATGTTGATCTAAATAATAATTTCGTATGTCTAATCTGACATTGGCAAAATCGGTGCCTAAAGCATTGGAGACACAAATAAAAAACAAGGAAATCCATTTATCACCTTTTAAAGCCAGGACCTATGGCCAAAGGAAATACATAATATTATAACAATTACAATAGCAAAAAGTATTCAACTCTGTGATATGATCAATACTCTGTGATATTATGTCTATTCTAGCCGTTATTATCTGTTTTATCCATGCAGGGGCGGAGAAAGAAAACTGACCTCTACGGCCGGGGTCGGCCTGTCGTAAAAGGCGACAAAACAAACCCTACGACGACAAAAGGCGACAAAACAAACTAGCTACGTGGTAGAGCCCCAAGCTCGTCTGGATCTCTCTGTAGCTTCTTTTTGCCTGAGTGGGCCTGAGTGAGCGGGAGGGAAACTTAGCACCCTCCCTCTCCGCCGCCTCCTTCGCGGACATGACTGCCTCGCAGAAGGAAGCGACAGCGTCCCATCCAGTTTGGCCCCGACCATCGCTAGGATGTAGGCCGGGAGTGAGAGGTCAAGACCGATGGTGGAGACGAGGTCTCGGCGCTCCGATGCCCATGGGAGACACACTTTGAGGATGTGGAGTGCCGTGTTCTCGTCGCCGGTGGCACTCTTTCGTTTGCTCCTTTTGAGCGATACGAGACAGGTATCGCCCGAAGCAGCCGCGCCCCGAGAGTACCTGTGTCACGTGAAACGACAGAGTGCCGTGACGCCTGTCAAGCCAGTCTTGCAGAGCGAGGCGCACCGCTGCGATAGTGCTTTAGCCCGCACTGGGTTGCGCAAGTCTTTCCTTCCAAAATGCAGTGAGATTTTCGCGGAGCTCCACCCGCTTAACCTTGATTTCACGAGGCGTGCGGCAAGAACCTTGGAAGACAGCCTCTTGGCATGGTGATACAGCGACGTCAAGAGCCGAGCTTCCAGATCCCACGGTATGGATCCGGCGAGGAAAGAGGCCGCCTTGAAGGATACCGTGCGGTATCCTCTGATGACCCTGACAGCCAGTGTGCATTGCGGATTTCGCAGCAACGCAGCGTTCTTGGCCATCAGATACTCCGCCCAAACGGAGGCCCCATAAAGAGCTATTAACCGTACGGTCCTTCGTATAGTTTCCGGCACACTGAGTTCCATCCCCCGATGTTAGGGAGCAGTCGGGCGAGTGCTCCGGCCGGCCCCGACTCACGGGAGGGGCCAACCGCTCAGTGTGCCGAAAAGTCCCATCGGCAGTCGAGGACAAGGCCCAGATACTTGAGCGTTATCCCGACACGTCGCTCAACTAAAACCCAAAGGACACTGTGTTGTTTCAAGAGCTACTGAGTTAATACCTGCCTTGACAACTACCTCACCTCATCCTTGGATTGCTAAAGTCAATCCACTGAATGGAATTTCCAAACAATTTTATATTCCCACAGGAAAGTACAACACAGACCACATGTCTCAGATTTAGAGATTATATTTTTAATACAAACATTTGCAGACTGGCCTAATTTTATACATTTTTTTCAATCAGTTTTTGTGCAATGTTCCATATGATATATGTAACCAGATGGCAGCTATGATCGTGTTATTTTAATTGTGTTAATTTTATTCACATTAAAGGAAATTATTGTAATTGTAATGTTCGAACACAGCATGAAAAAATGATCTAATGTTAAGAAATAATAGAAACATATGGGACATTGCTAATTTACTATCAATAACATTTAAAAAATAAGTGTGGACGCGCTTAATGTGAGATGAAGGTAGCTATAATACATTTATGGTTGAACATATTTCATTAGAAACAAATAAATGGTGCTTGGACATATTTTAACCTAATCTGTCTTTTAATAGCATTAAATAATCTATATATTTATCAAATGATTTAGAAAGATGAAAAACAGAAGATAAAAACTTTAATAAGACATCATACAGTGTTACATAATTTAAAACTAGTGTCTTAAATAGGATCTAACTCAGCTTAATGCTGGCTTAGAAAAAACCAGTGCATCATCTTCCATCAGGCCCATGGAGGTACATCACAAAGGAAAATAAAAAGTTATTAAGCATAAAATTATTCACAAAATCATACAAAATAGCTATAAGAATTAAAAAAGAAAAGAAATACACATATCAATCAAGTTATACAAAAACTTATATTACTTTTCTATTGGACACAAATACCTAACATATTCTTTTTAAGAAATTAAAAAATTAACAAGATTATGAATATAATAAATGTCAGAGCATTATTAACTAGAAGTTTATATTAAAATTAGGAACAGAATATTAGCTATTGGGATAAAAATCTCAATTTTATCATATAATTACATATTACAGTGTTGATTGCTGTAAGTCTATACTTACAACAATCAACTTAATAAATAAAAATAAATTACTGGTAAGATGTAATAAATCTTATATGAACACATGTTAATGAGTAATGGTATGAGGATATGATAACACATGTGTCCAATTCATAAACACAATATGTTATCCACACCATACAAGACTAACAAGCTTACAAATCCATAAATAATAATCTACTATAGAATGTTTATTTTAATTACTATTCAAAAAGCTTTTTTTCTAAACAATGTGGAGTGTGTTGTTAGACCAATGCCACACACAGCTGTGATATTTCCTTGAGTTTATTATTACTACAATGGATTCAATTTTTTTACATAAACTTTAATATGCTAAAGAAATTATTTATTTAAAATTTATATATAAAATAAAAGAATAGCATAAGCTATTCTTGTTACGTTTTATGGAGGCGGACTTAATTTAAAGGAGAAATTAATTTTAAGTTACCTGTTATTCAATAGTGGTGTTAATTAACGAATACAGAACAACAAGTTCGAGAAAGCTTAGTGATAATTTGCGAAAAGTTATCATCTGGCGATAACCTATGCCAGAGTGAAACCATTCAACACTTTCAAGCTTCATTAATTCACAACAATATAAAAAGTATAACACATCACCTTGTCTCCTAAGACATTAATGGCTTAAATTCAAATATTTTAAGTCAACAAAACCCTGTAATCCCAGAAATATATAAAGAAACATAAAATAAATACGTACCCTTAAAAGTATAATGAAGATATCAATTCATCCAAAAGTCCAGCAATAAAAACCATTATCACTAAAAAAACACACAATTCACAG
Organism: Malacosoma neustria; assembly: GCA_963693495.1. NCBI lineage: Eukaryota > Metazoa > Arthropoda > Insecta > Lepidoptera > Lasiocampidae > Malacosoma > Malacosoma neustria. Next base: position 4,972,073 of record OY856381.1, on the reverse strand, counting down.
GTTCCACTAACACATTATTACATATAAATCGTTTAATCCACACCCGCGCAAATGTTAAAAATCAGTTTTCTATTGACATAAACACAAACTGAGCGTCCGCCATATGCAGGCACGTTCTACACATACAATAAATAGTAAAAATATTACTCAGCCTGTTCTAAACACCTGCGCATGAAAACCCTTAATTTCAAAATGTATACAATAATTTTATGTAGATCATGGCGCCTTCTACCGGAATGAATATAAATTTAAATAACACTATTTATAGTTATCACATTACTTTTCTGGATGATAAACTACGTATTCAAAACTTAATTTTACAAACGAAATCAAAGGCATAATTTTTTTATCGGTATATTCGGAACGGACTCTCGCTTACGGATTACTTCAGGTGACTGCTTTTGTGCATAACTTCACTTCATTCTAATGACGACGAGCTTTGATTTCGATTTACGGAGGAGTATGGATAGAAGTGAGAAAAGGATAGCATACATTGTAGTCAACGGCCTCTACGAACCGAGACTGAAGATACTACGTGAATTTATACTTTTAAACTGTGGCTTTTTCGTAACACAACATCGTAGCAGAGTAGAATAAACGATTCATATTTTTATACATTATCTATCTTTTGTATCATGATTGAGATACGACAGATATACCGTTACAAAACATTGTTTATCTATGTACTTTATTTTTATATCATGATGTAAATAAATTCAATGTTTTTCTCGTTAGCTTGGCGTCGACCCAATGGGGTATCATAAATATTATTTCGTTTCTAGGTTTATATGAAAGATAGAGAAGTAATAGTTTTTATTCTCGATCAAAAAGTTACCATGTAAAAAACCGCCAAGCTTGTGAAGCTTAGTCTTGAATTTTCAAATGTAACCGGAATATAACGCCTGTAAACATAAAATGTCTTCGACTATCTCCCTGTACAGAACATCAAAGAAAATAGCACAAATATAGTTCATGAAATTATAGAACCTTGAAACCTTGAACCTTCGACATTGAACCGGAAAGTTCAGTAGCTCAGACTCTCATTGTTTTATGTATTCGTCCAGATTTCCTCAAATAACTTCTTATGGCTCAAATCGGATCAATCAATCACTTCAAAAGGTCAAACAAGAAGGAGCTATTGTGTAAATAGTTTGAATAATATAAAAAGAATAAGTTAACAGTATATTTGTTATAACGGATCATATGGTCCCAGCCAAAAAGAAAAGGAGAACAGCATAACTTCTTAGTAAGTTATCAAAGGCGAATGATTCAGTCTTTTTGCTAGTTTACAGACAGCAAAGGTGGAGTTCCGTTTAGTTTCTCCTTTCGGGAAGAGGGGAGAGTTTTATTTTTTTACTGTACAATAATAGACCCCTAAAGACGTAATAAACTACGGGTGCACCGTAGTCAATTATTTCGATGATGAAGTTTTTTCTTCTCTAAAATCAAGATTGTATTATAAATTTCACAAATTATCCCGTTTCCTTGCGCGCCCTTTTCCCGTCACGTTTTCATGTGACCTTTAAGAGGAGAGAGGAGATTAATTTAACACTAATATTATTTTAACTTTTTCCTATATTGTGTTAGGAACTCGTTACTTTTTAAAACCAACTATAATACTTACCACATTCATATTACTGTCCGAAATCTTCAATCACTTTTTAGTATTCGACTCTACACTGATATTTGATATTTGGTTTTAGCACAACCTGGAGTCAGTAACCTCGGCGGGTAGAGTGCCAAGTATTTGGCTGTGTTACTTTTTGTAAAAAATGTAGCCACTATTGTAGTCAAAGACAGTTCCTTTATTTTCTGTCAAATGTTAGGAATTTAACTTATGCAATTGTTTTTCTGATGATTTATTTTGATTATTTTCAATACTTACATTAAATCTATATGTGTTTAGAAAATGTTAATAATTAGGGAATTATTTTTCACATGTGATAATTACTTAACCTTGTTAGAAAGAAATGGAACAATATTTATATATACAGACATAATGATATCTGTTTTTGTCTGTTTTCACCACGTAGCTAATATAATGTTTCCACCATTACCTAATGTAATCAAGTTTAGGTATATAATGGTGATAATGACCCGTGAGTCATTTTCTAGGAGACAGACAGACATATCGTAATTGATGTCACGTCTTGTCATAAATAGAAACAATCCGGAGTTCCATGGAAAATCACGGCCATATAAATATCGTTAATCAGTCCTAAACACATCACCCGTATTCTAGCCAAGTTTTGCTTAGAAGTCAGATGTCTAGCCACAAGAGCTGCAGCAATATGCAGCAGATTACTCCCATTTATAATTTCAATACAAAACAAGCAAGCGGATATGCGAATATCTATAGCTAAATTCACACAACCCTTAGCTTTGCAAGGGCTGTTGCAGACAGGGCGGGCCAACAAGCCCCATGGGCGTAAAATACTTCATAATTGCATTCAGTCCCCCATATTGTTTGCACATTGCACGCACTCGTCTTACACCTTCAAATATACATGACGGCAATGTGTGAGTCAAATATTTTATTTTTAATTTTATTGTGTGTTTATTTAATACAAAAATCTTCAAGTGCAATAAATACATTCTAAGTATTTTTTTAAATACTAATAACATTTAGATTAAATCTATACAAATGAATAAAATATACATAATATAAAATATATACTAGAACAATAAACCTAAAACTTAAAAAATATAATAAAATAACTAAAATAAATTATTATATTAAAAGCCTAAAAATTGCCCTTTAGGCAAGGTTCCGAAGTTACTGGCAGCGTTCCCCCTTTGAATAGCTAGACTAATTCTTTGTCCGAGGTAGCTGCCAGCTCTTCGGTCTCCTGTGATGTCGACTAACCTTTATTTATTAAGTATTATAACAAGATAACCCTGATATTTTAAGTAACTATATCCATGCAGAGGCAACGTAAGAATATTAACCCCTGCGGCCAGGGTCGGCTTGTCGTAATAGGTGACAAAACCCACCCTTGCTACGTGGTAGGGCCCCAAGTCCGTTTGGATGGCAACTACCCTTGATCTTAAGTATGCCGCCATAATAACCTTGTGTTGTGTTCCGGCATTAGTGACCTAGGTTCCGACGGTAACTGCTTACTGTTAAGCTGGCCGTCAGCCTGTCTGCTGTTCCTCAGCTATAAAAAAACTAACATAACTAATACAATTTTATTATTTGTTTTTGCGAATTTTAAATATTATCTCATATTATATGTGCATTATAGTTTCTCTTTTTATTATAATTAGTATAAATTGTATATTCATGATTTAATTGATTATTTAAGTTACATTTTAATACATTATAAAAATTAAGTACATGGTTAGGAAAAATCACATTAAAGTTTTATTTCTTGGTTTATATTATGAATAGTAGAGATGAGAATCATATTCTAAGGAGAGAGGAAGAAGTTGAAAAATGTCCATCTGTACACTACAAAATCCCGCCAGAGTGCGACACTAGTGCAGCTGTAGTGTATGCTATGAATATAGTAGATGTATTATCTAGTAGATAACGCTGTATCCTATCCCACTCTAGTAACTATTAGTGCTTTCCTCTAAAATCTTTTTTATTGCTGTAGGACAGCAGACAAACTGATGGCCCGTTTAGAATTTAGCAGTTACCGTCGCTTATAGGTGTTTGCAACGCCAGTGACATCACGAACACGCTACTGTCCCATAAGGGTACAAGAACTTGGGTCACTAATGTCGGAACACAACGCAAGGTTATTATGGCGGCATACTTAAGACCAAAGGTGGTCGTCATCTAGTACGGATAAAAATCTACACTAATGCGTTTGTGGCGCCACTTCAATTTAACGCATTTTGACGGACTCTTCAAACACAGATGCCTCAACTCATTACTTTAGAATAGTGAATTATTTTACACAATATAACGTTTTGACCAATATAATGTTTTTCCAGCAGTTGCATAAAACTAACATCACGTAATCAGGTTTCGGTAAGCTTAAACTTACCACTATCAAGTCTTTGCTAGAGGTACTTTGAACATTCTAGAAGCAAGCTCAGACTTCGCCCAGAGTTTGTACCAATGTTTGGGCTACAAAGCATTCATATCCCGTTATCGTTTTTGAAAGTTTGGGAACTTAGTTTTATCGTACAGACGATAAGTGGCAGAATTAGGAATCAATTGTTTAGTTGCCCTAGTAGCTCCTTCTGAATAGCGTTTTGTTACCTATTAACCGTACCTTCGCGTATATTTCGCTGAAAATAAGCTACATTATATCTGTCATATTTTGTCGAAGCTTCGATTCTGCTATGCAGCGGCTTTAATATTTTTCGTACTTTAATAATAAAATATATAGAAGCAATAATGTTGGTTTGAGTTTGTTTTCAAATATTGTTATAATAATTATGTATATGAAGAACTAAATAATAAGCATGAATATTCGAACTCAAAGCGCTACACCTACATCGCTAGACTGCTTATAATAATAAAATATTTCTAGATAAAAGGTTACCTGGAAGAGATCGCTTTAAGCGATAAGGCAGCCTATTGTGTATTAGTTTAGTTTAGTATTGTGTATTAGATTAGTTTTATCCGTGCAGGGGCGGAGAAAGAATACTAACCTCTGTGGCCGGGGTCGGCCTGTCGTAAAAGGCGACAAAACAACCCACCCTAGCTACGTGGTAGGGCCTCAAGCCCGTCTGGATGGCGACCACCTTTGGTCTTAAGTATGCCGCCATAATAACCTTGTGTTGTGTTCCGGCATTAGTGACCGAAGTTCCTGTAACCTTATGGGACGGCAGCGTGTTCGCGATGCCATTGGCATTGCAAACACCTATAGGCGACGGTAACTGCTAAATCCTAAGCGGGTCGTCAGCCTGTCTGCTGTACTACAGCAATAAAAAAAAAAAAAATAGTTGTAAGAACTTCTATGTTTGTAGATAAATTGAGTACATAATATAAAGAGTTATCTATCTAAATCAATTTAAATTATTCAAAAGTAACTGAATTTTAGTGATGGCTCATTAGAATAAATAATTTACCATAAGTCGCAACTAAAGTCGGAGAGCAATTTTTAAAAAGCCAAGTCCGAAAAATACGGTAGTGGCTCGATTCGTGCATTAATTATGAAACGCTAAATTAACTCATGCGTCATGCAATTTCAGGTTCACACGTAAAACATTGTCGTGACTAATGAGGTGCCATTTTTGTAGCCTAATACTGGCAGTGTTTTGTAAAACTTTTAAGCAGAAGTTTACGATATATTCGATATCCCCCGTATCCGTATTTTAGTTATGGACAGTTATTGGACTTTAGGTTCTTAGGATCAAGCGTCTTTACCGCTTGGCTTGGTTAATACAGGAAGCATCATGATATCTTGGTCAGCGAGATGCGTGTGCGCCGGGTGCGTTGTACATCACGTCCACATGTGTCACAGATTGGCATTGACCTTTTTCTTTGATGTTCGATATTTTGGTTCGATGTGTTAGAGTTAAGTCGCAAACATTCAGGTTAGAAAGTAATCCTTTAATACATTTCATTGAAAGCTATAGTAGAAAAAAGAGTAAAAACAAAGTTACGTCCACTTTTATCATAATCATAACTCGTGTCTGCTGTGAGTGTTATACATACATTTGAAAAACTGTATAAGACCCTCTTTATGTTTAAGTATCTATATGAGTTCTCATATACAGTGAGCTTCAAATGTGCGCCAAGCGTACGCGAGTAATGGAAAATTGAGCGTAATATATGTATATGTACATAAAAACTATTTGTTATGCAAAAACTTCGGAATAAGTGAAATAATTAAAATAATTCAAATATGAGCCTTTATTCCGCATTACGTAATATCTTCCTTCTGTAACTTAGATCACTTCTTTAATTTTGGAGTGCCTATGGGCAAAGGCTTTTATTGCACGGAGAAAATTCCACCTTAACAATGCCGCGTCGGATCTCCGGGGGAAAGCTGACTCAAGTAAGTTTCTCTACCCTACTAAAGTGACAAGTAAACTAACTAGCGAAGTCAGGGTGGTCGTAATGGCATACCACAGGTTTGACTTTTGGTCATTATTCTGAGACAGTAGGCAAAGGCTCCTCCAGGACCTATATCTGCTCATCTCCAAAACAGACCGGCTGTCAGCTTCAGTTTATCCTCCTAACTCTTATTTTGCCTGACTCAGCTTAATCATAAACCATTTCTATTAATAAATTCCACTAATTGGCTAAAAGCTTATTAATATCTTAACAATAAATACCTACTGCGTTGCAAGATCAATACTAGCACCAGCTTCTCGCTCCGACCAAGTCACGTGGACAATCTCGACGAGATTGTTGTAGTTTAATTGAATGCTAGTAAATAAAAATGACGTGTGCTTTTTTTTAAAGATTAAACTTAATACTTAGAATTTCTAACGCATTTCTAACATGATTAGCATTTAGTCTTTTTTTAGTGGAAAATTTCAAATTCTATTTGCAAAATTTCACCAAACCAAATTATTTACTATGTAATCTATGTATTCCTAACTAATATTATATAATTATATAACTAATGTTAAATTCGAAAGTGAGTTTGTTTGTTACGCCTTCACGCTTAAACCGCTAAACCAATTTTGATAAATTTCAGTATACTCCTAAATTGGAACCTTGGAGAAGGACATAGGCTACTTTTTTTAATTCATATGGCAGAACTACTTTTGCCGGGTCAACTAGTATTTAATAAATATATATATAGCTACTTAAAAATATCTGAGTATAATATTTGTAACATAAAGTCTACATCAAACTGGATTGTTTGATGTAGCCTAGATTTGATATTGAAGAAGAAAAATTAACGCAGAATGGTTTATTTCCTATTATCCTAAAGGTAGGAAGGGTATTTTTGCTTTCTAATATAATAAAAGATTATAATAAAGGGCGTTGCAATTACATCGTACACATAACAAGCACCACATAACTGTTTTAGTAACTGGGGATCATTATCATTACAAATCGTACAATTCCTTTCTCTCATTTTAGTGGAAAAGAAGTTCACAAATGCGTGAACGAAGACTGTTTTAGGAATATATACAGCGTTGTCCTTTAATAATCTAGTGCTTGAACTTACAGACTACTGTGCCTCAAACGTCTTTGAAATATTATTTTTAATATTTGTCTTTTTAAAGTTAGTTCTTTCTTCCAAATCAATCGTATCACTACTTAGTGTGTTATATAAGTATATAAAGCGTATATTACTTTGAATCATCAGACAGATGATAAGAAATACAAGTAATTAGGAGCAAGTCACCGACAAGGCAACCGATGAAAAAGTCGAAAGAATTCTTATTAAGATACGTCGCGAACATTCGACTCGCCAATCGATTCTCATCCCGGCAATCTCGGCACTCAACTCGACCGCCTTTGAGTCTGGATGCGTAATTTTGCTGTGTAAATACATTTAGCGTCATATTTTCCGTAATGAACCACATTTATGAAGCCTTTATTAAGTTTGGAATATATGAGATTGTTAGGATGGCTTTTCAAATATAAACAATTTAACAATAAATGTTTGATTTGATTTTTGGGGTAAAGTGGCTCCCACTAAGCCTTTTTGGGCTGAAACCAACCTCACCTGCTAGCTGTGCATCCTGATAACTTACGAATGAGCAAGATTAAGGCTTTTTCGTGGATGATGGTAAAACATGTTTTGACGACCTACGAGTACATGGTGCAATGGCTTTTACACGCCGGAACACATGCGAGTGTTACGGGTTCGATTTTTGTCCTAAGTCTGGGTGATTATAATATGTATTTGATTACAAAAGAAAAAGAAAGTTATACAGGAAGTATGTAAGATAACGTCAGGCAGGCGGCCGGTTGTTAAAACTAAGCCACAACTATTACATGTAACATGTTGTGCCGACCCCATGTAATATGGGATAAGAGCAGGAGGAAGCAGTTATTATTTTTCTCATATCTTAATAAACGACATTTGTTTAAAGGAAAACGTTTTTATCGTGATAAAGTTGCGTTCTGTTAGTTATATTGATTTGATAGTCACGACGGCTCACTGGAAACCAACATTTCACCTCCAGACTAATATTAAAATATATATCAAGTTGTACAAGTCTTTTTATTAAAATAATGTTCTACAAAATTCTAGAAATTCATTTGATACAATTCTTGCTACGGAAAAAATGCTTTATATTTATGGAAGTCGTATATTTACGATTTACTAAACATTGCCTCTAGTATTCGCATAATATGATAGATAATTCTCTATTCGTGCAGGGGCGGAGAAAGATTACTGACCTCTGCGTCCGGGGTCGACCTGTCGTAAAAGGCGACAAAATAACCCCTGCTACGTGGTAGGGCCTCAAACCCGTCTGGATGACGACCTTTGGTCTTAAGTATACCGCCATAATAACCTTGTGTTGTGTTCCCGGCATTAGTGACCCAAGTACCCTTATCGGACAGCAGTGTGTTTGCGGTGCCACTGGCGTTGCAAACACCTATAGGCGACGGTAACTGCTAAATTCTAAGTGGACCATCAGCCTGTCTGCTGTCCTACAACAATAAAAAAAGAAAGTTAATTTAATTTATTAAATATATAATACTAGTTGACCTGGCAACAAACACTGTATTGTCATATGAATTTAAAAAAAGTCGTTTATGTTCTTCTCCAAGGTCCAATCTATGTCTATACCGAAATTCATCAAAATTAGTCTAGTGGCTTAGGCGTAAAGCGTAACAAACCAACAAACTCACTTTCGCATTTATAGTTAGGATATTATGATAAAATTAACCGTAATAGTCTCTATCAGGCAATAAACTCTTGTAAATAAAAACAAAAGCTTAAGTAAGGTATGTATATGTATCATTCGAACAGTAGTGTTTGTAATATTTATTTTAATTAATTTAATGTATTTCTAATGGATTTTAGGAAAAAACTTAACTAACTTAGTTGCGCCAAATTTCATACTCCTCCATCAGCGTAATTTTCATAACAATGAGTACAAAGTTTTCGCTTCACGTATTATTAATATATATGGTGATGATAATAATAATACTAAAATTCATTGCTGAAAATATATATATTGTTTCCATTTCGCTACTTAGAATAGAAGACCATGGTTTGCAACATATGGCAAAAGGGCGGTTTAGCAATTAGCGGAAGATATTGCGGACACGGATGGAAACGTTTATAGCACCAACAAATTAAACAATTACATTACTAAGCGTGCTTAAGCTCGGTTATATGCTCGTTATTAAAGTACTTATAATAATATTACAATCATAAACCTTTTAATAATGAGTTTACGAAATAATGGTTTTAGACTGGTATGTTTGAGATCTTTACAGAAATGTAGGTTTCGCGGTCACTATTTTAATATTTAAATTTCTCGTACGTTATTGCTCTTATTCCATACTACCCTGAGAGGAAATGTTTATTATTTTCAGTCCAATTTCTCTCTCTCGGCCTTCTTCATTTCTGTTCGGTTACCAGTCCTTCACGGTAATAAATCTATGTCCTCTATCCTCTACTGTCACTAATTGTATGAGTTAATTTTTCGTGTTAACTTTACCCTTCGCTTCTCTTTATTTACCTCCTCAAATTCAACAACACAATTAGGACAGTAGGACAGCAGATAGGCTGACAGTCTATGGGTGTTTACAACGCCAGGGGCACTACAAACACGCTGCTTTCCCATAGGGGTACTGAAACGTGGTTCACTAATTCCGGAATACAATGCAAGTTTATTATGGCGGCATAATTGTATTCCAAGGGTGGTAGCCATTTCGACGAGCTTAAGGCCTTACTATGTAAGGCTGTTTTTTTACCTTTTATGACAGGTCGACCCCGGCCGTAGGGTTAGTATTCTTTCTCCGCCCCTGCACGGATAAAAATCATCATAAATGTCAGTGATACTACAAGGACTACATTCAAGCAACCACCGTAGTAGTGTACGATTCGATTAGCAACATCACAATGTCAGCTCTGTACTGCTCCCCAAGACATACAATTAAAGAAAGTCAATGTCGCGATTACTTTAATACTCTAGACTCTAGGCCATCATTTTGTAGCTGCAGGTGATTACAACACCAAACAAATCTTTTGGGGGTCTAGGCTCATCGTGCCTAGGGGCCGAGAACTTTTAAAATGTATTCGAACAAATAGTATGGATGTTGTTTCTACAGGACAGCTGGTATACTGGCCTTCAGACAAAGGTAAAATCCCGACTTCTGTGTCATCAAAGGAGTTACGAAAAACAGCATATCGTGCAATAGCTGCTGGAATCTATCATCAGATCACTTACCTATTTTTATCAATATTGAAACTAAGATAAAAGCGATATTGAAAAAATGTACATTGCATAATAAGAAAACAAACTGAATTATTTTTCAATACTTGATAAATGGAGCATTTAAGGTACCACCTCCTCTCACAACAGAGGATAATATTGCAAATGCTGTTGAGTTCTTTAATAGAAACATACAAGATGCCGCATGGAACTCGAGTCCGTTAAACCATTACAAGTCTCATGTCCAATCTGTCGCCCCAGGCATATTGAACTTAATTAAAGAAGAAACCAGAAAATTATGGCAACAAAATAGATGTCCTGATGCGAAAAAGAGATTCAACTATAAAGTAAGATAACTAAAACAAGCTCTACAACAAGTACGGAACGCTACCTTCCAGACGTACCTAGAGAACCTTGATGTAACAACAGCTACAGATTACCATACTCTATTTGGAAAGTCACTAAGGAAATTAAAAGACCCATAGTAACAAGTTCACCACTTAGAAAACCTGATCTCAGCTAGGCACGTAACGACCAAGAAACAGCAGCTACATTTGTAGAGCATTTGGAAAAGTTATCTACCCTGTTAGAGCAGGAGTTCCACAAGGCAGCGTGCTGGGCCTGACATTGTACCTTATCTACATATCTGATCTACTAACTTCAGAGAATATCACCACCGGTACTTTTGCTGACGACTCCGCGATCTTAGCAGTTCACCCAGATCCAGTTGAAGCAGCGGATCTCTTATAGTGTGGGCTAAATGATATATCTACCTGATTAAATCAATGAATAATCAAGGCCAACGAAACTAAATCTGTTAATGTTACCTTTACTTTACAGAGAGGCATAACTTAATAAGTCCCTCAATCAGACCATATCAGGTATTTAGGTTTACACTTTGATAAGCGACTCACTTGGTAAAAACATATTTTCACAAAAAGGAAACAATTGGGACTACAACTATGCAAGCTGTATTGGTTAATAGATCGCCGGTCACAGCTGTCACTGAGCAGAAAGCTTTGCTCTACAAAACGATCCTTTAACCAATCTGGACATACGGTATACAACTCTGGGGGACAGCTTCCCATTCCAATATCGAAATCATACAAAGATTTCAAAACAAAATCTTGAGGATGATAACCGGTGCTCCCTAGTTCGTCACAAATGAACAACTACATCATGACCTGAACATGACCACAGTCGAACAGGAAATGCTCTTCCATACAAACACCTACAAGGAAAGAATTAAAGACCATCCGAATAGCCTGACCAATATCTTGATGAAAGACAGCAGTATAATTCGCAGATTGAAACGAAAGATGCCCCAAGACACACTTAAATTGCAAGAGTGAAGTAAAGTAGATTACGACACAGGTATACCGAGCATGCTAATCAGAAACCCAACCAACCCACTGATAAATGTCCCTGTGGTGACAAATCGCAGTGGAGACAAACAAAATCCATCACATAATCAAAACCGTCGCTATTTAATCTCTCCTGTAATTTATTTCTAATTCTGATTGTTGTTTTAATTTGCCAATCTGGCAGGCAAAGGACTTAGTCCATACAGTAGAGATTTCTTTTTCTATTGCTGAGATATAATTGATGAGAATAGGTGACAAGCTGACGGTCCACTTAACATGTACTTTTATATATTGTTGCATGCCTAAAAGCAGATCTTTTTATTGCTGAGAAACCTAATAATTAAACAAAAGAAATCCTCAGAGCCGTTACACTTAAAAGTATACAGTAAACAGTTCTGACCCTTATAGATATTTGTGACACCAGGGACACCACAAATACGCTGCTGTTAATAGGCTGAACATGGCGTCTTTGTAATATTATCTTTTGTCAACCAGTGTGTAACCCATATTTTAAATAACTAATAATACATTTTAAGATATAAGAAATAAAGAAAAAAGATCTCGTAAAATAGTGATAATGGCTTCCAGCAAATAAAAAACACTTAAAAGTAATAACAACGCGACTTCTTCTACAGTTCGCTTAGTCGTTCGTTTGTCAACCTTTATCACAAAGAAAAAGGCACATCAAAAGATAAAGGCAAGTATTTTTTGACGATCTGATACCTAGAGGGAATAAAATCAAAGAAAAATAAGAGAAAGGCCCTGAAAGATTTTGTGCCGTTTTTCGAAAGAATTCCATTTATTGGTAAATTGACAATCAATAAAAAAATTATATATATATATATATATATATATATATATATATATATATATATATATATATATATATATATATATATATATATATATATATATATATATATATATATATATATATATATATATATATATATATATATTTAGGTGCAGAACTGCGTCAATTTATCGACTTTATTTGATTTTGTCAAATATAACCCATACTTAATAATAATTTTCCAAGAATTTTATGCTATAATTTCAAATTATATTAGGTACCTTTACCTATGAAATTGCCGTTTTGTATGAAAAAATTTAAACGAATTTTTTTCATGTATTTTTTATTTGTATTAATCGAAGTAATCACCCATGCAATCAATGCATCTTTGCCAACGCAGTGGCAGTTTACTGATGCCCTTTTTAAAGAAATCAGCTGGACGGGAAGCAACAAATTCTTCAAAAGCACTTTGTACTGCCTCTCGGGTTTTGAATTTTTTTCCCGCCAAGAAGTTATCCAAATTCTAGAAAAAGTAGTAGTCTGTAGGCGCAAAGTCTGGTGAGTAGGGCGGATGAGGGAGAACTTCCAACCCCAGTTCTTGCAACTTGGAGACCGTCTGCTGTGCAGTATGAGGTCGCGCGTTGTCGTGCAGGAACAGCGGAGACGAGCGATTGACCAATGCTGGTTGGAGATATGCCAGCTTCTCCATCATTGTGTTCAGTTCTTCACAGTACACATCTGCAGTAATGCTCACCCCGTTTGGTAAGAAGCTGTGATGAATCACACCGGCGCTAGACCACCAAACAGAAACCATCACTTTTATATTGGTAAGTTTTCGTTTAGGGCATTGTTTAGGTGCTGTACCAGGATCCAACCAACTTGCTGAGCGCTTGCGGTTATCAAACAGAATCCATTTTTCATTGCAGGTAACAATGCGGTTCAAAATTCCTTCATTCGTGTGTCTGTTGAGCAGTGCAAGGCACGTCTCGACGCGTAGTTCGCGTTGGCGATCATTGAGTTCGTGGGGCACCCATTTGTCAAGCTTTTTTACCTTTCCAATTTGACTCAAATTGACCAATATTGTTTTGACGCTAACGTCAAAAGCTGCTGCTAATTCAGCCGTAGATTGTATATCATCAGCTTCCACAATCGCCTTTAATTCGTCATTGTCGACCAAAGTCGACCGCGAGGTTCATTTTTCAGGTTGAAATTCCCAGAACGGAAGCGAGCAAACCAATAACAGGTGGTGCGTTGGTTTGTAGTGTTAGCTCCGTAAACGTCGTTGATGTTGCGTGCCGCTTGTGCCGCGTTGCTGCCACGACGGTACTCATATTCCATTTACTCGAATTTTTAACGTATCCATGATGACGAAAAAGTTTGAACAGCGATGCAAATGACTACTTTTGAAAAAAGAATTCCGTGTTTTTAAAATAAAATTAATTTGAAATTAGAATTCTTAGCCAAACAAAAATTATTTTGATTTGAAATGGCCAGTACTGTCGAACAGCAATTTCATATGTAAAGACCTATTATCTCTCTAGTTAATAATCCATAAGATATTGTCCAGTAACTACGAGTCAAAATATTGTAATACTTGATATTGACAGACTCACTTTTGCGCCGTCTTTATAACCGACTTTGCGCTAGTATTCAAACACGTTTAAACTTGTCAGCTTAAGTGGAGAAAGCATTCTTGCTATATTTATTTCTCAGTGTAATTCTACATCGCACAAGAAACGGTTCAACGTAATACTTTTTTTAAATACAATCATGAAACCGACTTCAAAGACTATTGTAGAATCTGCTAAACAATTACTCAAAAATCGAAAATCGACAAGATTTATCGCTCAAAAGTTAAACGTAAGTCAATCTACAGTACAGAGAATAAAAATAAAGTGTGAATTTCCTATGCCAAGTAATGTTGGTTACCAAAAAGTTATCTAATAGAGAGGTAAGAAAATTTGTCCATTATTTAAGATCTAGTGAAGCGTCTTCAGCATCGCAAGCGGCGGCACTTTTAAGGCAAAACACCGGCACGTCAGTGAGTAAGTGGACTGTTCGTCGGGCATTACACAATGGGACTTTGCGAGCTGTAGAGAAGAAACCTCTCCTTGCTAAAAACAATATTGACGCTAGAAAAAAATCGTAAAATAATACATTAATTGGAATGAAAGTGATTGGATGAGGGTTATTTGGCCTGATGAGACCAAAATTAACAAATACATCACAGACGGGCGAAAATGGATTTGAAAGAAAGAAGGTGAACAGTGGTTCACCTTCTTTCTTTCAAATCCATTGTAGTGACAAGCAAGGGATTTTTTACAAATAGTGAGACATGGTGGTGGTAATAACAATCTTTGGAGCTGACTAACACCTTAATGGTTGACCAATGACCAATTTATAAAATCGGTCGAACTATAAGAACAGTTAATGTTTAATTTAGTTTATTGCGGTATAAAAAGAATAAAGTTTTTTATCATGCAGGGGCAGAGAAAGAACACTGACCTCTGCGGCCGGGGTCGACCTGTCGTAACAAGCGACAAAACAACCAACTAGCTACGTGGTAGAACCCCAAGTCCGTCTGGATGGCGACCACCTTTGGTCTTAAGTATGTCACCATAATAACTTTGTGTTGTGTTTCGGCATTAGTGATCCAAGTTCCTGTACCCTTATGGGACAGCAGATTCGCGATGCCACTGGCGTTACAGACACCCATAGGCGACGGTAATTGCTCAATACTAAGTGGGCGGTCAGCCTATCTGCTGTCCAACAGCAATAAAAAATAAAAAGAAAGTACATACTGAATACGGAACTGATTTTTTCATCCCCAACTAAGAGGCATCATTATATAATACGTGTAATAATAATTATCGTGTAAATTAATACGTGTAATAATAATTATCAACTGGAATAAAAATAATGTTATTCATTATTTTAGTAATGTGCTGAATAACTACTAGGGTAAGGCGAAAAGTTCTCGGCCTGACAATGAAAGACTGCAATTTTCATTTTATTTTATTTTTCTCCATATTCTCCCTTGACTTCAACACACTACATCCAGCGTTTCTCCAACATCAGTATTCCTTCCCGAAAGCAAGTGTCTGGAAGGCTGTGAAAATATCCATCTACGGTCCTCTCAACTTCTCCATTCGACGCGAAGCGCTTCCCAGTAACAAATTTATTCAAATTTGGAAACAAACAGAAGTCTGAGGGTGACAAACCAGGAGAATAACCCCTTATACCCCGGAACATCCCCCCGGATTGGCCGAGCAAATCACACTACAAAACCCGCAGGTTTCCCATTGCCAACTCACCTCTGTGAGCGTTGTCCTTGTGAAAAATGATTTTATTCTTCTACAAACCAGGCCTCTTTTCGCGATTTTGGCATCCAGCTGGTCAAGAAAATTAAATATATATATTATAAAATATGTATAGAAAAATAAAAAGTACACTCTTTCAACGTAATTCAATCACACGATAATCAACTCTTATGACAAAACGTTATAAGTATAAGTAAATGCAAATATTTACACTTCTCATGAATTTTCGTAAGTTAAACAAAACAGCAACTTGTGCTACAGTTAACAACACGCTTAGGTAAACCAGACTGTTCGACACATGTACTTAACTGCTGCCAATACTTCGTTAAATGTTTGTACGTTTGTTGCTCGGACCGCCGAGTCAGTTAATACGGATTTGGCGTCAACACATTACTAATCCCCGCAATACCAATTAGTATTTAATAAACCATTTAACACAAATACGATTTGAACGATTCAAAGCCAGCCAGTGATTGCGAAACTTAATTTAACTTTTACTTAAGCTATTTGTATTTGTTAAAAGTTATATAATTGACGTTTTAAACGACTGCTGTAGTCTCCCCTTTTCAAGCCACAGAATTTAACATTAGAATTTTCAGCACTTATTTGTAGAATTCTTCTCTTTCTTTTAATATATATGTTTATATATGGAAGCATTTAATAAATAGTCTTAAGTTAGATAAAATGGACATAGGGATGCTACATTATGTATTGTCCGATCCCAATTCACTAGAACCAAATAAATTGTTCTTAAAATTGTTATTCTAACAAGAAAATAGAAAAAAACTTTTAACAAAAAAATTAAACCGCCGAAAAAACAGAAAAGAAAAAAATAATAAACCTTTTTTTTATTAACCTTAATAACTAAGTTCTTAAACTGATGTAAGTATACCTACTATTTTAAATCGGCGCCAGTGCTCCCACGTGTGTGCCCGTTTGGGTTGCTGTCTCGCTGACATTTACTTCGTATACGCTCGGCATTTTCCGGCGAAGGGACTTCACGCTATGTCGCCGCTTTACGTAGGTAATTTGTTAATTTGCTTGTTTGACGCCGACTCAAAATTATTTATGTATACTTACATTAGTTTAAGAACTTAGTTATTAAGGTTAATAAAAAAGGTTTATTATTTTTTGCTTTTCAGATTTTTCGGCTGTTTAATTTTTTTGTTAATAAATTTTTATTTTATAATTTTTTGTGGCTATAATCTATTAATTACTACATGCTTAAATAAATCAATTCTGTCAAAAATTATGCGTGGTTATAGATATAATCAGTGAGTGAACAATCAAGCATTCTCTGTTCCCTTAGGGTTGGAATTTTTGTACCAAATTTATATGAGACCAACTTCGGGGTATACCCTTTCTAATAAAAAAAGAATTTTTTAAATCGGACTACTCTGTGAAAAGTTATGCGTGGTCATACCTAAAAAAGAAAATAAATAAATATACGCGTCGAATTAAAAACCGCCTCCGTTTTTTCGTCGAAAAAAAATTTGTAGCTATAATGGGACTGACATGTTTTTAAAAAAGCAAAGTCCCTTAAACGATTGCCTAGAAGAGATCGCTTTAAGAGATAAGGCCGCCCATTGTTCATGTTATGTATATTTTTTATCCTCTAATGTTGTATTGGTTTAATTGGTTAACAATAAAGAGTTTTTTATTCATACATTCTTTTTAAAAATTTTAGCGTACATGTGTATATACCAATGTCATTTTATTTAGTATCTATTCTTATATTTTTAAAGCTGTAGCGTATATTTTACTAACGTTGCAATCATGGTATTTTATTTTTGTTTGAGAGTGTCCCTAGATATAAATTAGAATAAGGCAACTCCATTCTTAACCCTAGGAGTCGTCAACAAATTACTCCTTTCACTTTATCACATATAACAAAAGAAGGGTTCAGGTTTTTCAGGGTTGGAGGGTCAGACGGAAAGACGATGTGGTGGAAAGACCCAAGGGAAGCCGTAGTAAATCACAAGGAAGATAGTATGAAATCTATATTCCGTAGGATACAATAAATGACTGACCACAAAGTTTTACATGTCGTAACTTATTTTCTCTAAATTAAAACAGCACTAAATGTATGTTATTTAAAAATATAAGACTTTACTTTGTTTAACATTATTTTTAATGTCAACAAATTTATACCTAACTATTTTGGCATACATGTTTTTCGAATGTCAAAGAGCGCGCCAAACCGCAGAGGAAACAAAATGGCAGCTTGTCAGACCGCGGGGAAATTGAGACCGCGCTTTTCACACTCTGTTTATCTTTATTTATGTTTTTTATTGCTGTAGGACAGCAAACAGGCTGACGGTCCGCTTACAATTTAGCAGTTACCGTCGCCTATGAGTGTTTGTAACGCCAGTGGCATCGCGATCACACTGCCGTCCCGTAAGGGTACAGGAACTTGGGTCACTAATGCCGGAACACAACACAGTTATTATGGCGACATACTTAAGAACAAGGTAGTCGCCATTCAGACGGACTTGCGCTTACCACGCACCTAGGATGGGTTGTTTTATCGCTTTTTACGACAGGCCGACCGCGGCCGCAGAGGTCAGTATTCTTCCCCCCGCCCTTGCACGGATAGAATATATTGATTTCAGATGGGTACATTGTATTTTACTGCAACTTTCATAACAATAATTTATTCAGAAACAAGTTTCATATATTGAGAGTTATATCATATTTCAATGAAAAATAAACTAAAAATACATTGTACATAGAAATAAAAATAAATAAAAACAGAGTCAAATTATTATTAACTAATTATAAGTTATAAATTCAATAAATTTCAAATAATCATTAAAGTTTCACTGAATTTCCATAAGGGAATGTTTTTATATATAATATTACTTTTAAACAAAGACAACAGTTCAAGCCTGAGTGATATTTCACGTAAATAAATTACACCGTGAAAGCAATAACGACGTAACATTTAAAAATAGAAATTAAATTTAGTAGATGCAAAACTTCAGACTCGGCCTGAATCTACCAAGTTTGAAAATACACAAATTTAGCCCTACACATAAAATACTACTTCTATATAACATATACTGAAATACATAAGTTATTAGATATATATTATATAAGTTAAACTTAAGAGAGATAAAATAGAAATAAAATATTTAAGATAATCTCGAACCTAAAAACAACAATAAATATAAGTAATAATTTTACTTTTAATTTCTTTAACAACGGCTAGATCCGTATACACCTAATATTCTTCTACCTTTTACCTTTCTCCTTTCAACCTCGACATATAATTTTTTTATAATCGAGGAATGTAAAAAATAAAACAATGATAATGCAAAAAAAAATTATGAATGTTCAGATGACGACTAATAGAGGATAATGGAAGGAGAAAATATGTTGTGCTGACCTCATACAGTTGGAATAAGGGCAGGAAGAAGAAGCGTTAAACACTAAAACAAATACATAAACAACTTAAACACGATCAAGTGTCTACTTTGAGTCGCTTGCATAGCAAATGGAACATTCCGGATACGTTTAGAGAACACTTCGCGGGAGTGTAATGACGTCATTACTCTTAGGAGCATTTATACCTTTGTGTTTTCTTTTATGTATTCTGCACATAAATAATACAATGAAGACCAATATTTTTCAGTATGAATTTCTGACATGACGGTTTAATGTGTGATTATTTTGATACTAATAGTAAGATGAAATTCTAAATAAAAAACGTTAGTAATATTTAGCCTACAGAAAAGCAAATATAAATAAATATATTCGGACATTTCACATAACGCCATCTAGTCCCAAACTAAGTTTAAACTACATTTATATACTTTTATTTTGTTAATCAATACATATTACACAAACACCCAGACGCGAGACGGGAATCGAAACCGTGACCTCCTGCAAACGTACCGGAGTGTGTTAGCCGCTACGCCACGAAGGTCGTTAAATGATTAAAACCTGTACAAATTATTTATTTTAATAATCCACGCAAGTCGTCGCCCACTAAACGTGCTCACGGACAGGCCCGACACCCCAGTACTAGGACGCTGAAGCGAATGTTCTCGCGGACGCAATTCTTCCCAGTCTGGCATGGACCAGCCTGCTGTAGTAGATTCAGGGATGCCTTACGCCCCCCATCACTTATAATCTCACACATCCACACACTATACAAGTGCACAAGTACATAGACGTGTTGCGGGAGAGTTTCTTTCGCCGTTTCTGCTCCCCCAGCTATAAGCACTCTGAAACAGTAGTAGATTAGAATAGGATCGGCTTCACCGGTGAAGTTAATAGTCCCCAATAAAAATATTCTGGCCATTCGTGGCTGTTCGTTTGGTCCCCATGCAGCCATAGAGCCGGTACCGCACCCCACAGGAGGCACCCCCCCTGAGCACGATGCCACGGCTGATCGATCCCGCTCCCACGGGGTCGGAATGCCTTTTCCGCTCGTAGTCGCTGTCGCGTCGTCTGAGACAACTTAACTCTTACACAAAAAAAATATAATAATTAGCACACAACCACTCATTCATTACATAGACAGAATGTGGAGCTAAAATTTAGTACAACTAGACCTACGATTATACTGGAACTATAAATTCCGTTATCCGGAAACAAGAAGTATATCATACTCCAAACATTTGAAGAGAGAGCTGAAAAAATATTTTAACTACGGTCTTGCAATTAGTTTTTATTTAATTTTAAAATACCGTCTTCAACAAATTAAAAACACGATACTTACAACAGTTTCTAATTTACATTAGTATTTTCTTATAAATTCAATGGTAAATTTTTATCGGTCACCAATGACCAACGCTTGCTTTGTGGCAACATTTTCCCTAATCTTTGGGCATTATTAAGGGTAATTTAACTGAAATTGAGTTATTTCGATGGCTACAAGAAAAATAAACATAATAACTTGAAAACTATCTACCTAATAAACAAATATATTTATACATAACTATGTACCATGTAAACTTTATCATCATTTCAGCCGGAAGACGTCCACTGCTGGACAAAGGCCTCCCCCAAATATCTCCACGACGATCGGTCCTGAGCTGCCCTCATCCAACCTATTCCGGTGATCTTGACCAAATTATCGGTCCATCTTGTGGGGGGCCTACCAACGTTGCGTCTTCCAGTACGCGGTCGCCATTCGAGGACTTTTCTGCCTCAGCGGCCATCTGTCCTTTGCGCTATGTGCCCAGCCCACTGCCACTTCAGTTTTGCAATCATCCGGACTATGTCGGTAACTTTGTTACTTTTTTACACGTAAACTTGCAACGGCCAAAGTGCTTGGCAGTTAATGCGTTAATAATAATCTCTTGAACAGGCTGATGTTCAATGTAATCGCGTCTCAGAGATTCAGTTAAAGTAAGATTCATACGAATATTTCGGAGTGAAACATATGAATTAATTTATCCTTAGACTAATAATTTTCAAAATACTTTAATAGATACAGTCATTGCCACGCTCAAAAGGGACTTACATTGTATGTCTAAATACTTAGTAGCTTAGCACATTATTTCGGCACTGGGCCCCGAGAGAAATACGCAAAGGTAATGGTGTGCCAAGTTTGTCAAGGACGTGTCTAAACTTTGTGCATTTATACCGAAATTGAATAGACTAATCTAGAACATAACATAAAAGTTAAATACGTTTAATTACTTCTGTTGTAGATTTTAATATATACATTCGAAAATAGACGAACGAAAAGGAAAACATCGTTAAGAAAACTGAATACCAAGATCACCAGTACATATATCCCGCCAATCCTCTTTTGACAAGCTTACTGGCTTACTGTCCGTTGCCTATAGGGAAACGCGAGCCCGGTAGTGGGGCATTACGGGCTATTATTATTATATTCGAAAAGGTATTTATTTTTAATCTATACAATAATCTATAAAAATAAATAAAATTGGAGGGTCTATTTGTAATATTAAAATAACCGCTTTTTACTAAGTGCATTCGGACGTCCGAAAAATGTTGTTTTGGTATACGTACCGTGTATACGTATACACGGTACATATACCAAAACAACATTTTTTACAATTTTTGTCTGTCTGTTTGTTCCGGCTAATCTCTGAAATGGCTGCACCGATTTTGACGGGACTTTCACTCGCAGATAGCTTATGTTACAAGGAGTAACTTAGGCTATTTTTATTTTAGAAAAAAAAAATAGTTTTTGTTAAAAATGATAAGTTTAGGAAATTTTTATTCCAATTTAACTTGACCTCAGATTTATATCAACAATCATATGAAATAGGGTTCAGCTTAGGCTGGATTTTTTTTATGGTTTTATTTCTAACTAGCTGACCCTGCGGAGGAGACTGCTTAATGCCTCCTGGACACAGCACCGCACCAATGTCTCCATCTTGAAGGAGCTTAACATCGGCGAGAGACTGTCATCGGTGGTGCAGTCCCGAATACTCCAGTTCTTTGGACATGTGACGCGACGCGGGGGGGACTCCGTGGAGCGGCTGGTTGTGCAGGGCCGGGTAAATGGCAGTAGATCGCGAGGGCGTTCGCCGTTGCGATGGACGGACCAAATTAAGTCTATGACACACACATCCCTAAACGACTGCGCAAAACAGGCTTCAGCTAGGGACAAATGGCGCGCGGTGGTGAAGCGCTGCCGGGCGTCTTGCGTGACCACGACTGCTCTGTCAAGAGTATTCGACTGAGAAGAAGAAGAAGAAGCTGACCCTGCGAACGTTGTTCTGCCATATATATATATATATATATATATATATATATATATATATATATATATATATATATATATATATATATATATATATATATATATATATATATATATATATATATATATATATATATATATATATAATAATATATACATATATATAATATATATATAAAATATATATATATATATATATATATATATATAATATATATATAAAATAGCTTATGTATGTCCTTTTGCAAGATTCACTCTATCTCTGTACCGAAATACATCAAAATTGGTTTAGCGGTTTAGACGTGAAAACGTAACAGATAAACAGAGTTATGTATTAATACTAAATAGTTATATATTTTAGTATTAAGTATTTTGTATGGCTTACACATAAAATATAGATATATGCTGTCCCGGGCTTTTTTGTAGGACTATTTAAGATAAACATTTCCATTATACATTAAATACTTGTAACTCTAACGGTTTTTGCAGCGCACACCAGAATAGCTCGCAGATGGCAGAATTTTTTCCTACTTATTTGATACTTATCGTTATATTTTGGACAATTCACACAACATCTTTATAAATTATTTAGATATATAAATTTTGTATTCCAATTTAAGTTGACCTCAGATTTATAACATCAATCATATGAAATATGGTTTAACTTAGGCTGGACATTGTAGGTTCGAACGCACGTATTCCGGAGGAGCATAGCGTAACAGTTGCATTCGATAACACTGACTGTTTGCATATTTCATTTATTTATATTTTAGGGTTTATAGAATTTGCAATCCAAAAGAAACCATAAAGATTTATCCAAAAAATGCTGCCCAAAGTCACTATTCCACGCGGACGGAGTCGCGGACACAGCTAGTTATTGTTCTATTTTTATAGCGGATTTTAGTACTAGACTACATTTAAGTTAACCGCAAGCGGATTTTTCTGATATTTAAAACAAACAACGTCGAAATATTTTACAATGAATTTTAAAACTGTAACTTTTAACAAACGACATGGTTTGTACAATACGTTCTCTTCCTAAATCCTTTATTTTATTAAATACTAAACAAAACTAGTAGATATTAAAATAAACCTGGCTTTTAGATACGGATTCAGGCTGGTCACGTACTGTGTTACATCAGATAGCAAAAATATTTAATTGTAACATTTATTGTAACATAATAAACACACAAATTTAAAGACATTAATAATTTTATATTTATGGGAAAAGATAAATTTTTACGTTTTGAATGTACTCAATATTTATGCTTGGACAGGAAAACTGATATTATTAATATTGAAAATAAAATTACTGAATGTTTGGAGAATGTAAGAGATATTAATTTTGAAGCAATACATGAAGAATTGGATGAAAATATTGCATTTTGCATGCTAACCATATTTGTAGCTTTCACCACTGGCGCTTCTAATTTTGCCGAAGGATCAAACGAATAACTCGATATTCGTTACTGAAGAATTTTATGTACTAAACATCCACCACCATCCAATCTCTTTTGTGTCTTGAAGGTAAGCGGTCAAGTGAGGTGTATTTGGTACCTTTTATGATGTTACACCCTTTAGTATAAGACACCAGATACGCTATTTTAGCGGCAATACACTTCTGATTTCCTAACCTTTTTTGATTGTTAACTACCATATAACAAGATTTATGGAATGCTGTTATAACGAGTCTATCTATCTGTTATAATGGATACAATTTGTAGGCTTTGAGACTCTGTGGACCGGTTGATTCACAAACGTAACACCTTTCCCGATACTTATCAAATTGATTGTTACAGGTCTCATGGAATCGAAACACAAGTCGGGTGGGGCAAAGGTAGCCCATCCATCAGGGTAATGCAACTAGCATTTTGGATCGTTTCCGGTAAAGGATGATCGCATACGTATAACTGTATTTATAAGTTTTTTTTTTAAATAAATATACTACATTTCCTCTGGCCATTCGTGACGAGCTGTTTTTTTAATTATCATTTCATTACAAAATTTTGTACTTTTGAAAAGAATTAAATATTATATTGAAGTGTTTCTGTTTTTTAATCTTTTTGGTTATATTTGTTCTATATGTTAATATATGTATGTATGTATGTATGTATAACACTATTTTCTTACTTGTTTTTGTTTATAAGCTAGTTTACTATATTTATCAGTAATTTTTTTTATGTTACAATTATTTTGTTTTTAATTGTTAAAATAACATATAGTATTTTTTATGTTTTAAGAATATGAAAGCGAAAAGAACACCCTACAATCCAGAATCAAGATGTATTCAAATCACGAGAATATTAGAGAGAAATTGTAGATTAAAGGACAATTTACTGACTTAATTATTCCAAAATGCAAAGAAAAGTGAGAAATATATCCTAAACCTTCGATATCTTTGGAGCAGTCACATTTATCAAGATTTAAAGACGATTTATTTGAATGTAGAAAGGCCAGAATCCCCGTTTGCTTATGTACGGGTCTGTGGCACTAAAATTTTGTATTGTAAAAGTGTTTCTTTGAATTTTCAGATAAAAATGTAACTTTAGGTATTATATGATAACTCGAAAATTTTACAAAAGTATTCTATATGTGTACTATATTTAGGCCATACAATTAAGTGAACTTGTGTACTCGTTCAGAAGCTGTGGGGCTGAAGTTTGGGTAAGTTAAATTAGGTCTCAGAGAGTCAATCTCGTCAACCAAAGAAGTAACGTTTCCAGCTTACTGACAATTTTTCTTTTACCAAAGCTGAAAGTTTTCAAACTCAATACTTAACTTTAGTACTGAGGGAACTAACATAGAGCACGATTAATGATGAACGAATTAATTCTAAACATTTCTACTATTAGTCCACTGTTGGACATAGGCTTCTCTCAAGGCCTGCCACAGTGCTCTATCTTGAGTTCGATGCATCGTCGTCACCCCATCTGGTCGCTGGGCGTCCGATGCTACTTTTGCCGAGTCGCGGTTTCCACTCAAGAACTCGTTTACCCCATCGGTTATCAGTTCTAACAAATATGGCCAGCCCATAATAGGCTTCAGCTTGCTCGCTCGAGAATCAATGTCGTTGACTTTGATTCTCTGATCAGTTCATTACGAATGCGATCCCTCAGAGAAACTCATCTCCGCAACTTGGTCGTCTGATTCCAGCTATAAATAAGAGTGTGCCTAGTTCAACACATAAGAAGCAGATGCAGCAAAGGGTTTTATTACAGGGTTCTGGGTTATTCTCAAAAACTAAATTAAGCTACATATATCTATCTCATTTGCAATAAAGAATATAACGAAAAGGAATCCATGAGTTGCAGTTTCGCCCTGTTAGCTTAGAATACAACAGGAATTAACGCTCGTAGGATATTAAATGGACCTACAGACTACAGACCCTTAACATCTATTAAGTGCACTGTATATTTCAATGATTGAAAATAAATCACTGGTTGCATTTGTCAGTTCAGACTTCGATTCTAATGAAAAAATAACTTAAACTCATCTTGGAATATACGAAGAACGCCACCAGTTGACCCTTAGCGGAGATCGTGTATTTACTCGCCGATCCGATGCTGAATAAGTTCACAAGATCCAAACACAATGCACAAGCAAAACCGAAAGGGCGCGCGTGTATGCGCCGAAAGTCGCATCGCAAATTCTAGCCTTTATTTTTATTTCAGGGTACGAAAAATTACCTTACATTATTATTGGACAACAATTACATTGCCCAAACATTGATATTAATTGAAATGATATAAAAACAATTGTCATATAGATATACAAATCAAAAGTTTGATAAATGTTAAAAATAAGTCCTTTACAATAGAAATATATCACAGAATGGAGAAAAATCTCAGGCGGTCCATTTTCAAGGCAAATCAACTGACAAATGCACAAGTAAACCGCTCTTGAAGGCGAGTGAGTTGATAGTTGACTTCAACTATCGCTGAACCGTTTGGCACACTTGCGACAGTCGGTTGCCCATTTAAAAGGTAGGTTTAAGATATATTATGAATCAAAGATAAAACGCTTGATGTAAACAAAGTCATTGTATTTATTTCTTGTATATGTTTGTATGTTTAATAATGTGGGAATTTAAAATAAATGCTAGGCAATGCTGAAATGCGTTGTTGATAAGTTTTGAGAGATGCGACAAGTATTAAATCTACTGCTTAGAACTACCACACATAATACATTAGATACAGATAGACAAGGAAAACTAATGCTACCTTCAATAATTAGTAATTACATAAATAAAATGAAACCTTACCTGTAATTATTCTACAACGATCTAAAATTCAAATAACATTCCAAAACGGTAATATTTTTCGATGCGACCCCGTTCACTCCCTTTTGACCTCGATGACAAGGATATCTAAATGTCATTATAAGTTTGAGTGGAACCCTCGGAATTCAGAGCTGTCGGCTGTTTCCAACGATGTTCTTGTTATTGCCATCTGAAGCTAACATTTGCAGTAGCAAATGTTAGCTTCACATGGCAATAACAAGAACTTTAGTATTCTAGTATAGTCTAAGAATTCTAGTAAGAATTCCATAATATTATTAATCTACGTATTCTAAAATAATTCATAATTTTAAAAATTTTAAAGTTAATCGCTTGGGTGTAAGTTAGTGAAACCACAGTTAAAACCAATAATTGTGTATTATATACACAATAGCAATTACAATCGCGTTCATTTATATATATATATATATATATATATATATATATATATATATATATATATATATATATATATATATATATATATATATATATATATATATATATATATATATATATATATATATATATATATATATATATATATATATATAAGTATACAAACAGACTTGAAAACGAGGAGAGAGCATCCAGACGGGCTTGGGGCCCTACCACGTAGCTAGGCTGGGTTATTTTGTCGCCTTTTACAGACCGACCCCGGCCGCAGAGGTCTGTATTCTTTCTCCGCCCTTGCACGGATGAATAAATAATAAAATACATCTTTTATTTCATTTATTCCTTTCACTAGTAATGAGTCCGTACTGGATATATTACTATAGAACTGAGCGGTAAAGAGCGCGTCCTGGGGATGGCAAGAAGCGAGACGAAATATTTCCTGTGCGCAGGAGTACGGGTCGGCCGTTTTTAGGGAAGCCACATGCTTGGACACAGGCCACATTGTATATATTAGGCACATGCATGATTGAAGTTGTTGCAACATAATGAAAGGGCCTAAAGCGCTGGCATTGAAAAAATAATCTATGTTAAAATACATACCAACCGACTGCGTGGTTAAACATTTTAACGAGACTATAATATATGAAAAGATAAAATATTTATATGAAAAAACGTACTATATTTGTGTATATTATTTAATTATATAGTAGAATAATAATTATTGGATTAATAATAATAATAAATAATTGGAGCCTTATGTATCCAATATAATAATACGTTCAGGGTGTTGACGGGACTGCCGCGCTTCTGTAGCGCATCGGCCGTATTTGCGGACGCCCACGTCGATGGTTTCCACGCGTTGATGAGGAAGCGTATTGCATCCATGGTCAGCAAAGTCCGTAGCAGTCCTAACAGCATCCTGAACATGATAGCGAACAGGGTAGACTGTCCATATTTAAATAATCTGTGTATAATATGTATATACCTATTTATGAACTAAGATTTGGTTACATAATGTAATCTGACATTAAATAAATAATAATAATAAACTTTATTACTTTTTTATTACATATATTTTGCTCCATTAAATAAGAAGCACCCTTAAGTCGACTGGGGAGAAATGTAGAGTGACCGTGTAAAAGCTCCACCCGTCGGTGCAGCGCAGCCGGATCTTGGGGCATTTATTCAAATTTCTGGAACCACTCGTAGGAGGGAGCTCTGTATTAACAGGGACGTATTTGCACGATTGAAAAATTTTATTATTCCTTTATCTGAGTATTTATTAAAATAACGATGGACTGACGGAGTCCTCCCTTCGTTAGAAGACTTATTAATGTAAGGAGTTATTAACATACAAGAGTCAGCCGTTGAGAAGAGTCATTGATGTCTCAATAAATAAATTCCTTTAATAACTTTGAAAAATGGCCAGGAATAAAACAAAGTCCTATTTTTGACCCAGATACATCCTAATACATTTGTCTTTTGTAAAAATTTATGAACTGTAATGTTTTATTGAAAATGCAAAATTTCTATATTCGTGATTTGAATAAAGTACTGCATATCACAATTTAGACTACCCTTTATAATTACAATACTAAATTATAAAAATTGAAATCATTTATTATTTTATAATATAGGAAACATTGTGTCTCTTTAATCCACCTCTGTACTCGGCAATTTGTAAATGGAACGCGGTTTTCACAAGAGAATGATTTACCGTTAGGTTATGACGAGTTACCTCAATACCTGAATGTTCCTTATTCCCTTCATTTGGGAGCTTTGTCTCTGATTCGTATGCGGTTTTTCCTTACACTGAACGAACCGTGATCTGAACAAAGACTTTTTAATTAAAAAATCGTGATATTCTGACGAAACGTTCTTTAATCAAACTTTTACGGATACCTAATATTAAAGCAATGGTTTAATTTCATTCAATTTTTATTTTAAAAGGAATTTAGTTTGCGTTCTAGGTTATCAAAATGTTAATGCGAACGCTACTGTAGAGATTAAATTCTAATCACAATTTTTGATATTCTAGTAAATAGACCCAAGTAGTTTAAAAAACTTTTACCTTCTACGTCCGAACCCGTAATATGATAGGAGAAAATCCTCTACCAACTTTTTTGCGTCGGCTTCCTATCGTGACACTTTTCTTGTGACAACATAGATGTAAATTTATATATATTTCGCGTTATTGGTTTACAGTGGCGTATTATATTATAATACACTTCTTGGTCGAATTCTTCATTGCTGAAGTTCGTGTCTTTGAAATTTAAACGTGACCTGTCTCGTAAGCTGTTCCCACTTCATCCGGTTCTCAACGTCTCGAATAGCGGTTGCTATTGGGTCCAGTGAGGTTGGTTACTTGGTCACACCAGCGGCTAGGTAATCGGCCACGGACTCGCTTTCCTTACACCTTGCCCGTCACGATCAGCTTATCCAAGTTATCCGGCTGTCATCGAGCAATGTTACCAAAGTAGCCAAGAATCTTCTGATAACAAATTGTTGAAAAAGTTCAAACTTTGTTGTTGAAAAGTTGCGGTTGAACTCTTGCCGAGGCTTCGTGGTACTCTGTATAGAAAGACTCTATATTAATTTTTAGTAGTTCTTTTCGTTCTTTAATAGCCTTCAATGTCTCTTCTGTAATCCACTCTTTCCTCAATTATCTGTAGGTGGCCTTTGAGACTCTTTGCGTGATGAGAGAATCATAGTTATCGTCAATGTCATTATGTTTGTTTATGGTCACGTTGGCTGCTTTAGTAGCGAAACATTCCCTGAAGAAGGCCAGTTATTCGTAGTTGGGCCTCCTCTGCGATGATTTAACTGCCCGCTGACACTTCTTTAGTTAAGGTTGATGTCTACCACTAGAAGTTTCTGATCACTCCCACAATCAGCGCCAAGATAGGCTTTTGCACTACTGATGCAAATCCGCCATCTTCTATCGATGGCAATGTAATCGATCTGATTGCGTGCTTGCCTGGCATTATCCACGTATACTTGTCAACTATTTCTTTAAGGTGATGATCTTTAGAAGTATCTCCTATTTTAGTATTAAGATCACCCATCAATAGAGTAATGTCTCGTTTGGCCAAATTTCTTAACGTATCGTCGACTTAATTATAGAACTCGTCAATATCTGTTGACGTCGAGGTGGATGCATACGCAACTACCACATTGAGACGACAGGGTTTCATATTATCCTCAACGTTAAAATGCGGTCACTCACTGGCTTATAGCCTAGCACCGAACTGTTGATTTCAGCCGCCACAGACAAAGCTTCACCGTTCTTGCTTTCTTTTACTGGGCCCGAAAAGTACACAGTATGGCCGTTTGGGGTATTGTAATAAAAGCCTGATCCACGCATATGAGTTTCTGTTATCCCCAAGATCTTTAGGTTATAGTGTTGTTGCTCTTTGATGACCTCTTATTTTCCCATCTTGGGTCTTTTATTTTAACAGATAATTAACATAAATATGTTGTTTATTTATTTTTCTTTTAATTAGTTCTGTTTTGTACGATTTTGTAAATTATTTTATTTTATGTTTAGTAACTTTTTTTTCGTTGTGACGTCACTCCGTGGGTCTGACGGAAGATCAGCCCTAGCTTTTTTCCTAAGCCAGCATTATGCTGAGTTAAGTCCAATTTAGGACATTACTTGTAAATTATTAAAATATATTTGTAACACTGTACCTATATTTAATGTCCTAAATAAAGTTTTCTTTCTTTCTTTTCCAGGTCGGAGTATGCCTTGGACATTGCAGGTCCCTATTCTCATCTTTTTACGAAGTTTTACTTGATTATCTACTGGAACGTCACCAGTAGCATTCTCTCCGCGCTTGGTCTGGTGAGCCACGGCAGCGTGGCCAATAGCATATTTCACACCATGTGACCTGGACTCGACATGGCGCCGGGTGGTAGCCGAATCGCATACATTCGCTTTCCGTTCCTGATTCATTTTCATAGATTTATCTTGGGAAGATACTGCAGTGGTTTCCCGTTGCCTTCTGCACCGCAGTGTGTTGGTTGGGGTAGCCAGTACATCATGCTGCCGCCTATTGACCTCCGGTGTAAAGTAGTTATTAAGGCGACGACAAGAGACTTTTAATGATTTTATTCTGAAGATCACATCTAAACGAGTGGTGTTAATGAACTGGAAAAAATATATGTTAAATTTGAGCATTTTCTCAATAACTTAATATGTGAATATTTTAGATTATGTTTATATTACATAGTGTAATTAATTTGTAAAGTTAGGTCTAACGCAGATAAAAATCTGAGAATCACGTAAAAACTATCAAGCGTATTTTTATGAAACCTTCACCATCTTAAACACAATTTAATTACCCATCTTTTAATATACGACTTTTTATTTCAAAGTAAAAGGATAATATACAATTATGCTTTTTCGAATAATCTTTATGCTCGGGTTAGCAGGGGCCCTTGCGGGCGACGGGCGGCAGTGCATCGCTGACCACTGTCACGGGTAGACGTTGACGCTCGGAGCAATCACTAAACGATTTAACTCTATTATAAGTTTCGCGCTAAAATGGCTGGTAAATCTAGATTATTAAAAAAGAAACGCCAAACGCTCGCAAAAAATAGATTACTAAGGTAAGTAACGTGTTCTCAATCATAATTATCATTTGTGTATTTTAGCACATTGATGTAAATTGGACCAGATAAATTAATCATAACATTTAATTGTTACATATATTATTATTTTTTATTTTACTAAGTGACATTATTTTCTTTTTAGGAGATTACATAATAACAAAGATAATCGCGACGTAAATGAGGAGACAGAGACGAGGTGTGTATTGTAGTGTAGTATGACAATACTACATCGTAGTCGGGACAGTCCGGATTCGAGTTTTAAAAATATTTGAATGCTATTACTATTGTCACTGTATAATTAAATATAAATACATTTATATTGTAGGTCTGAATTTACGGAAACGCTTGGAGTGATTAAAGGATCTTCCCATATTGACAATGAAAATGAGAACAAGATTGTTGACAAGTAAATGCATATCTAATTCAATATTCTGATTTTAGCATATTTGAAACCTAATTCTATTAACTTATATTAATTACTATAACTGTTACAGTTCTCAAGTAACCGAAACGATATTTGCTGAGCAGGAAGAAAGCTTTCAAATGGATATTGAAAACGAGAAGTCAAATTCGGTCAGGTAAACGTATTATTATTTCTATGATGTCAGGATAGTCTGTCAATATAAAGTTTTATATAGTAAAACTCTCGATAAATAAAATTAATAAAAAAGGGGAAAATTTTCAATATAATATTGCAGAACCCGTGAGTGATAGCAAAGAATGTGAACAATAAAAGATATTACAAAACAAATGTTAAAGGCCTTATTCTGTTTAATATTGCAAAATTCTTATTATGTATATTTCCTTTTCAGAAATAATCAAGAAATAGTGAATGGAATGCGAATATTAAATATTAAACATTTTTTTAAAGAGCTACAAGAAATATCTTCACATGGTAATATAGACTGTGGTTTGAAATCTGTAGAAATTATATCTGAACGAAAACTGGGCCTTGTTTCTAAACTAAAACTAAAATGCAACATGTGTAACGAAACTTTTGTCATTTGTTGCAATGATCCTGAAATTGACTTAAATATTAATACAGTTGCGGGTGCAGTGGCAATAGGTTGTGGCTATACACAGCTTAATGAATTATTGGCAGCAATGGACTTGCCTCATATATCCTATGAGTTATTTAATAAAAGAATGGGAACAATTAACAAAGTTTGGGAAAAAGAAGCTTTGAATTCTATGAATGAAGCCGCTAATGAAGAACGTCAAATGGCTTTGGAAGACGGTAGAGTTACTGAAAATGGCATTCCATATATTGACGTTATTGCAGATGGATGTTGGGGAAAAAGATCTTATAAAAAAAATTACTCATCCCTATCAGGCGCAGCTGCGATAATTGGGAAAAGAACTGGAAAAATTATTTATATGGCAGTGAAAAATAAATACTGCTGCATATGCGCCCAAGCTGCCAAGAAAAATGTCACACCTAAGGAGCATGCTTGCTATAAAAATTATTCTGGTAAATTCATAATATTAAATATGTTGTAATAATAATAAAGAAACTAAAATTTTATGGTTGGAATAATTATTACTTTATTTTCAGGTCCTTCAACTGGAACGGAATCCACGATCTTGGTAGAAGGATTCAAGAACAGCATAGAAATGCATAATTTAATATATTCAAGGTTAATATCAGATGGTGATGCAAATACTTATGCAAAATTGTTACAGTCAAGACCGTATGAAAATATAACAATTGAAAAAATCGAATGCCGCAACCACCTGTTAAGAAACCTTTGCAATAAGTTACAAGCTCTTATCACTGACACGAAATATTTAATTAAATACAGAAAATATATAACAAAACAAAGAATACTGTCATTAAGAAAGGTAATAGTAACCGCTATAAGAAATTATAAAAATTCTGGCAATGTCACTAGTTTACATAATGATATCATGTTAGCCGCAGAACATGCATTTGGAGTTCATACTAATTGTAAGACATATTTTTGCTCGAAAATGGGAGAAGATGACAACATAGACAGAGATATTTTCACAAACAGTTTGTGGCATAGAATAAAACTTGTATTGACACATATAGCTGCTCATGCAAGAAGCTTGATTGAAGACGTTGACAGCAACACTGTGGAGCGCTTCCATAGTATTGTTGCAAAATTTGTAGGGGGTAAGCGGGTAAATTTTTCCCAGAAGAACCAATACCATATGCGTTGTAATGCAGCTGCTTTATCATTTAATACCCATAAACCTTTATCGTTGTTGCAAAAATCAATCACGGGCAGGAGTCCAAATGGTGAATTAAAAAAGATGGAAATACGTAAACAAAAACGCCTACATTTAACAAAAAATTATCATAGAATAAAGAAGAGATTACATGAACACTACACAGAAAGTAATAAAAACTATGGTGAGCAATGTTCAAGACCGGATATGGATGATGATATATTAGAGGAATCAAAAAAAATATTTTTAGCAAATTTGGCGGAAACTACCAAACAAAGAGAACAAATAGAAAGGAAGACTATATTACAAAGTGGTTCTAGTGAGTGGCTAGAACTACGAAGACGGATTTTGACCGCTTCCAACTTTGGACGTGTTATAAAAAGACGCAATGACATAAGTTGCTGCAATTTAGTTAAAGATCTTTTATATAAAGAGTCTATAGGACACATTAAGTCTATAAAACATGGACAAGACAACGAAAATTTTGCGAAAGAACAATTGTCGAAACAAGAAAATATTAAAATAGAACCGTGTGGACTTTTTCTTGATGAAGAAATACCCTTCCTCGGCGCATCACCAGACGGTATTATTAATAAAAACACCATTTTAGAAATAAAATGTCCACTCACAGCTTACAAACTAGGACTAGATAAAGCCATCCATGAAAAAAAAATATTGTTTTATAAAAAACTGGTAAACGGTAATTACATAATAAACAAAGAACATAATTGGTGGTATCAAATACAGGGACAGCTGCATATAACAGGAAAAGATAAATGTATGCTTGGTATTTGGTCTGGTGAAAACTTTCCTGTAAAAATTGAACTAATTTACAAGGATGACGCTTTTTGGGACACTAAAATGAAAAATAATTTAATTAAGTTTTATACAGATTGTATGCTTCCCGAACTGGTTGATCCTAGATATACGAGGAATATGGTAATTAGGGACCCCTCTTATATAGTTAGTGCCATACACGGACGCAAAAGGAAAAAGGAAGAGGAAAAAGAAAATAAAAACAAACTAATAAAAAAACGAGCAGTGACGGCTGAAAAAGAAGACAGTATAGTTGCTGTGAAAGTATTAAATTTCGAGGAGTTTTAAATAAAATCCTATAAATACCTAATTCACTTTTTTATTTATAGTTACAAAACCTGTAGACAGAAAACCTGTGTTCGTTTGATATAATTATATTTTCCGTTTATTGAAATACCTATATTATATTATATCCTACCACAGGGAATGATATAAGATACAGAACATGAAACAATAATCCTAACTAATATTAAATAAGCGGTTAAAAATTTCATGATTATTAGATAGTCTTCATAATCTGTAACGTATGGTTACCCAACGAACTTCTCTAAAATGTACAATTACGTCGCCTGCGAATTTTCAATGCGGGTTGCGGGGGGGCCCCGCGCGTGCTACTCTCACTAGCTCAAACTCCTCCCACTCGCTCAAGGTCGCTAGCACTTAGTGTCGTCTTAATGACTGGACCTCCTTACTCCCGTCTGTTTGTCGACCTATTTTTCCAAGGGAATGGTTACCACAATCTCAACAATAGGTTAATCGACATAACAAGATTCACCGCGGGTAGCTGATAGTGGAGATTGGTGTAGAGAGACTAAGTGGTTGTTCTTGTTAGTCAACCATATATTGCGCATCACACATCCTAGAACCCTTGTGTACATAGTACACATCTTCTATATAAATAAAATGATAGAACTCTGCAGTTGTGCACGCATCACGGCTAAACTACTGGACATATTTCTTAGACACTTGGCCCTTATCTAAAAAAAATATTGCTGTATCTTAATTTAATATAAAGTTATTAGAGTTTTAAGAAACAACTATTTTATGTGGTGTCTGTTTTCTTGCCGGGAAGAAGTGGGGCAAGCGGTGTAGCGCGCATGCGTGGGAGAGGCGAAGTCTCTTCTATTTCTGCCTCAAAACGAAAACTTTGTTAACATATCAAGCAACGCGGACAAAGTCGCGGATGTCAGCTAGAATACAATAAATTGCCTAATACTTCATATGACAAAGAAGTGTTTGTTGAGACAATAAAAGGGCAGGGCAAAATGGAAGAAAGGACATGTTGTGCGCATAAGGGATAAGAGACGGAAGAAGAAGGCGTGCAGAGGCGGTTCTCCTCTATTACCTTAATCTTGAAAAGATAAACTAATAGTATCCATCTTTCACTTTACTTTAGGCAGACAGGCTAGAAATGAACTGATATACATATGACGGAAACTGTGCCCGCGACTCCGTCCGCGTGGAATAGTGAATTTGGGCAGAATTTTTTGGATATATCTAATGGTTTATTTTGGATTACAAACCCTATAAACCCTAAAATATAAATGAAATATGCAAACAGTCAATATTATCGAATACAACTGTTACGCCATGCGCCTCCGGAATACGTACGTTCAAACCTACAAAGTCCAGCCTAAGCTAAACCCTACTTCATATAGTTGATGATATAAATCTGAGGTCAATTTAAATTGGAACATAAAATTTCCGAAACTTCCGAAAAAAGCTATTTTTTTTAATAAAAATAGCCTAAGTTACTACTTGATACATCAGCTATCTGCCAGTGAAAGTCCCGTCAAAATCGGTGCAGCCATTTCAGAGATTAGCCAGAACAAACAGACAGACAGAAAAACAGACAATAATTGTAAAAAATGTTGTTTTAGTATATGTAGCGTGTATACGTCCGAATGCACTTGTAAAAAGCGGTTATTTTAATATTACAAACAGACCCTCCAATTTTATTTATTTGTATAGATTAGTTATATGTTTGTAATAGAAGAAGTTCTTCTTTCTGCCTT
This sequence comes from Malacosoma neustria, assembly GCA_963693495.1. NCBI lineage: Eukaryota > Metazoa > Arthropoda > Insecta > Lepidoptera > Lasiocampidae > Malacosoma > Malacosoma neustria. The sequence continues at coordinate 4,935,335 of OY856381.1, read as the reverse complement.
TATCTCAATATATGTGGGGTCAGCACAACATGTTCTCTTCTTTTACTCTTCTCTATTAGTCGTCGTCTCAACATTCATACCTTTTTTGCTATATCATCTTTTCTTTGGTCTACCACTCCTTTTGCATACATTCATTCTCATTTCATTAGCATTTTTCTTCTTATATGACATTCTTCTCTTCGCATTATATGGCTAGTTAGGATGTTTTTTTTCAGATTCTCAATCACTCAAATCACGTCGCCACTTTCAAACTTTCCCTGATCCGATATATTTTTAATACCGCAATATAACATTGAAGTCGATACGTTTCGTATAACATGTAAATAAAATTATTCATCTTGTTTCCGACACAAATAGAAAACTATTTAAGAACTGACCCCACTAAGGCATAAAATATCAGCTTACCGGAAAGGTCGTATAATATAAAACAAGTGTATGTAATTGCAGTGCAACTCTGCATTCTGATTCGAGCGCCCATTGTAGGTAGCCTGGAATGTAGGGTACGAGAAATTACTATTGTGGATTTTTTATTAAAAAGTTTCAAGAACAATGAACAAGATTGCAAAAATGAAGTGGAAATATTTTAACTACAATAAAGGATTTAATCAATCTTATGTAATAATAGAAATGGACTAAACTTATTACCGAATGGTACCCAAGAGAAAGTAAAAGAAGTAGAGGAAGGCAATTTAAACGTTGGGAAGATGATTTTAAGAAGATAGCTGGCCCAGAATGGCTACGTATTGCAAAAAATCGGACAAATTGGAAAGCCTTAGAGGAGGCCTTTGTCGAAAGACAAGCTGTTGTAGAAGAAATGTAACCGATTGTCGAGAAAAACTAGATTATATTTATAATAAAAAAATAATAATATACTATTGTTAAAAAGAAAAAACAGCATAGAGGCTTATTTTATTTTTATTTATTTATTAATAATAGAAAGAAATATTTTATATTTGTTACAATTTTAATGAATAATGAAACTTATGAAATTTTATCCGTGCAGGGGCGAAGAAAGAATACTAACCTCTGTGGCCGGAGTCGGCCTGTCGTAAAAGGCGACAAAACAACCCACCCTAGCTACGTGGTAGGGCCTCAAGCCCGTCTGGATGGCGACCACCTTTGATCTTAAGTATGCCGACATAATAACCTTGTGTTGTGTTCCGGCATTAGTGAAGTTCCTGTACCCTTATAGGACAGCAGCGTGTTCGCGATGCCACTGGCGTTGCAAACACCTATAGGCGACGGTAACTGCTAAATTCTAAGCGGGCTGTCAGCATGTCTGCTGACGCAATAAAAAAAAATAATACTAACCTCAAATTCTTTCAATCCTCTTTTACCAACTTACTTAAAAGAATGTTTTTACTTTCTCCGCTCCTCTTGTTCACGTAATTTGCGCTCTAACTACAACAGATTTCTAAAAGTTCCTGGACACCGTTCCTCATACTGTCGTAAATCCTTTACTTATCAAGCCACTCTTTTGTGGAATTCACTTCCCGTCACTATCAGAGAGGCAAAATCCTTAGGAGTGTTCAAGCGAATGGTTGTCGAACATTACTTAAAGATGTAGGCCATGTTTAATAGATGACTATTTCCTTGATTTGAATCATGTATTTTTTTCATTCATGTAGATTTTTTTTTTCTCTCTATACACCGCACGATATGTTAGTGCTAGTATTCTCCATAAGAAATGTATATGTGGGTTGCCTGGAAGAAATCGCTTAAAGCGATAAGGCCGCCCATTGTCTCCAATATTTACAATATTCTCTTTAACTTGTATTATATCATTAGGTTAAGTTGGTGACAATAAAGAATTATCTATCTATCTAACCTCTGTTGCCGGAGTCGGCCTGTCGTAAAAGGCGACAAAACAACCCTTTTTCTTTTTTTTGCTCTCGGGGAAAAACCCTCTCCTGACGGGTTCCCCCGGCCCGGGGGGACCGAGGGATATGTGGGACTCCGAGAAAGATGTTCGGCCATCCGACTACCCACTAAAAAACCCCGCTGTTCTCCTATCGCCTACGCCCGGGCCTACGGAAATGTGGCCTGCCTATCTCGTGGCCCGGGCCAGCGCCGGCCCGCCCTTTCTCAAGGTGGGCCTCTTCTAAGGTGTTGACGCCAGGGGGTCAGGGTTTCATCCCCCCAGCGCTCTTCTGTTGACTCAAGGAGTTGAGGAGGGCCGCGGAACAGCACGCAGCCCTCTCCCTCGCGGCAATAGTGCGGGCGGCGGATCTTCCCCCGAGGGGCCACCCGCGGCCGGTTTCTACGGCGGCCGGAGGTCGTTGCTTGCCCTTCGGCGCCAACGACGTGGCCTGCGTTAGCAGGAGTTGACTCCCGCTCCCGCCCCGCCGTCTCCTTTGCGGACATTACTGCCTCGCAAAAGGAAGCGACGGCCGTCCATCCAGGATTGCCCCCGACCATGAACAGAACCAGGGCCGGAAGTGATAGGTTGGCGGCCAATTCTGGGCGGGACTCGCACCCCCGTCGCAGGCTGGTCAGGCGTGGGTACGACTACCAGGCGACACTCCAGAAAAACCAGGAAGTCGCCTAACGCCGTAGCCGGCCCAGCAAGACCAACTGACAGCGAAGATGCGATTCCCACCCCGAGAACACTCTCTGTACAGGCGCAGTCGAAATAGGCATGGTTTCGACTACCAAATCAGGGCCCGGAGCAGAACCCGGGACCCCAATCAGTATTCGCAACCATCCCACCGGGGACCACGCCACGAACAGAGAGCGAAGTCGGAAAGGATGTAGGAGGTAGACGGGAAGAAAGGTAGGACTCTGTCGCCTCGGACGGAGAAGGGAGTGAGGCGATGGATCGACGGATGCTCGGGCACCTCGGGTACGCACACCCGTGCATTCCTCGGACAGAGGAGCGCCCCTTTTTTTTAGTCTTGGGGAAAACATCTCTTGACGGGTTCCCCCGGCCCGGGGGGACCGAGGGATATGTGGGACTTCGGGTAAAATGTTCGAACATCCGACTACCCACTAAAAAACCCCGATGTTCTTTTAATTATGTAGATAAAGTTTAAAATTATTTCACACTGAAAGTGCTCGCCGCGCCGCTGCCGGCCGCTGCCATTCCGGTGTGACTCGACCCTTATAGCTATTTAAAACCAACCAAATTTTAAGAAATCGCTGTGTTTTAATAGCTAGAGCTTTTTTCTCCGAACTTCGATTTGTTTTAAACTTTCGGGAAAGTTGCTATATTCTATCCCCAAGAAGCCCTGAAAATTTTAACTAGGGAATCGAACTTGTATTTGAGTTATTAATTTTTTAATATTGTCAAAATTACGTTGTTGATAACAATTTTTTCTGATAAATTTCTTACATGTCTATCGAATTATTTACATGTTGACAAGTAAGATATTAATATGTTTTGTATAGAGATATAGCTGTTATTACTAGTTATTTAAATAGCGTTTACAGTAGATATTTCCCGCTCAAAAACTCTACGATCGTTCTTATATTGTTTGAATTTGTACAGACGGTCGCGCCCGGGCTATTCTGTTACTTAATTTATCCGCTTGGTGACGTAACTGAGGTATTAACGTTAACCTCAACCTACTAGAATTCTAGTAACCTTGGTTAACCTATGATCATGTAAACAATCTAAACAACTACAGTATACAGTAGTAGTAGTAGTGTTTGCAATGCTAAGACGCTGCTATCCGCGTAGTGTCACTGGAACGTGGTTATGCCGGTACACACAGGTTATTAAGGCGGCATATTTAAAAACCACGGGTGGTTGCCATCCAGACGGGCTTGGAGACCTACCACCTAGCTTAGGTTGTTTAGTAGCCTTTTACAACAGGCCGACCACGCACGACCCAGGCACGGGTAGAAAAAGGTGTCTGTCGTCGCCTGTCGTTAAAGGTGACAAAATAACCCAAGCTTGGTTGCAGAGCCCCAAGCCCGTCTGAATGGCAACCACCTCTGGTCTCTAATTATTCTGCCACGGTAACTGCTTACTACTTGTGGGTCGTCAGCCTGTCTGTCTTTAGGAATAAAAAAAGATATACCGTCATGTGGATGGATATATATATATATATATATATATATATATATATATATATATATATATATATATATATATATATATATATATATATATATATATATATATATATATATATATATATATATATATATATATATATAATTTGTAATATACTGTTTCGTCAGAAGTACCTAGTAGCTCATTTTTGAGGTCTCATATTCGAATCCCATGGTGACATTCACTGCTTAGGTAATATTTCTTGCCTAATATCCATATTATGGAATAACAGCCGTGTAACGACGGTAAAGGAAAACATCGTGTTGAAACTAGCATACCGAGATTACCGGTATAAGTAACCCGCCAATCCGAATTGGGCAGGCATGGTGAGTATAATGTCCCTTCCTTCTAAGAGAGGCCCGAGCCCAACAGTGGGACGCTGTTGGCTTTTATATACTGTCACATCAGTTACACGGCAACTCATCGTTACATTCCCACACGTTAGATTCCCACCATGTCATTTAATGCCCATTCGTGCCTAATATATTTTATATTGTATCATAATTGGCCACGAAATGAAATTGAAGGAATACTTGAATTCTTAATGTTCATTATGATATTTTTTTAAAATCTAAAATTCAGTAATACGTTGTTGAAATTTGTGAGAAATACATATCGCCGTTAAATGTAAGTCGCCAATTCAGTGTGTCGGGTATATTTCCTCCAAAGGAAGCCCGTCCACTAGTAGTATTGTGTTACTTTTATATCCGAGAATGTAAAAAAAATATTTACGGTACAACATTAAATTAACCTATTAAGAAAATTCCAATACATAATTTCTTCCAGCTATTAAATATTATTAATATTCGGAACATATATCTCGGCATTCGAGCTGCAATTCATAAATTTATGCCGCTCATATATTGTGGCAGACTGTACATAATTGGTTTTGGACTCTATGGGGTGGTGGCAACGGTACAACGTATATTGCCAACGTCGCTTTGTTATAAGGAGTTCACCTCGGTGCGATGACAGTCAAATTGTTATTAAATTAAGTACAAAACCTATTTTACATATATTAATTTACTCGCTGTCCCGGCAAACGTTATTCTGGCATATATATAAAAAAAGTCTTGCCACAGTTTATTCTTCAGACTTTAAACTGACAGACTTATTTATTAAAACAGAGTACGTTTATGTACGTTACAATATTATTTTACGTATATATTTAACTAGTTGACCCGGCAGACGTTGTTCAGCCATGTGAATTTTTAAAAGAGTAGCCTATGTCCTTCCCAAGGATCTCTGTCTCTACCGATACTCATCAATTAGTTCAGCGGTTTAGGAGTGAAAGTATAACAGATAAACAAACTCATTTTCATATTTCTAATTTTAGAGTCGAGCTATTGTTATGTTTCACGAGTATATGGATTACGGATAGTAATTTGAGGCTTCAAATTTCCCCAACAAAACACTTCTTCTTCATAATAATCAAAGGATATCCTTATAATGGTCCAGAAAATTTGCGTTCAAGGTCCAAATAAAATTATGCCAACAATTTCGGGCAAAATATTATTATTATTTACCCAAAACGAGCCGCCAGACAAAGTTATCTAAAGGTTACGTTGTTTTATACAAACTTTGCAAATCGAACAGAATCCACTTTATCGGCAGAATCTTCGAGAAAAGTTTTACATCAATTTGAAAAGCAATCTGCAAATTAAACTTTTATTGATGCCCTTTCAAATACGAATTGGAAATTTGTAACGAAATTGTGATAAATGACAATCTATGTATGACACTAGTATATCCATTGTTTTCCCAGTAATATTTTTATGTATTTTAGTTTTCACGATAAAAAAGTAGACGAAACGCATTTAGAAGTCATAGATCTATCTGAGTGCCTTGTATAAATTTATCGGCTTATTTTGTATAATAAATTCATCATCATCATCATCTCAGCGTTCATCCCGGTTGCAACCCAAACTTGCGTTTTGGTGCCCGGGGTCCGCTTTCCGACCTTTTCTACTCCCCTTCGCACGGTCTTCAGCATCCCTGGTAGTGAGCCCATTGGCACGCATATCCCTTTACGACGTCAAGCCAGCACTTTTTGGGTCTACCCCTCCTGCCGGGGCTCGGCGGAGGCGGCATGGCCAGACATTTGTTTCCCAGGTAAGCATCCGGTTGCCGTAAAACGTGACCGTACCAACGGAGCCGACACTCCTGCAGTTTATCCGCAATGTCACGGACATGAAGACTACCGCGAATTTTGTATAATAAATTATTACGTTGTATTGTGACATGATTTGTGTGTTTGAGTGAAGAGTTTCAACGATTTGATTGGATTAGATTCACAATTAATATATACGACTAGCTGTGCCCACGACTCCGTCCGCGTGGATTAGTGACTGGGTAGAATTTTTTGGATATATCTTATGGTTTATTTTGGATTACGAACCCTATAAACCCTAAAATATAATTGAACAGTCAGTATTATCGAATGCAACTGTTACACCATGCGCCTCCGGAATACGTACGTTCAAACCTATAAAGTCCAGCCTAAGCTAAACCCTATTTCATATGATTGATGACTTAAATCTGAGGTTAACTTAAATTGGAAATTCAACCTACACAGTCCAGCTTAAGCTGAACCCTATTTCATATGATTGATGATATAAATCTGAGGTTAACTTAAATTGGAATATTAATTTCCGAAACTTATCATGTTTAACAAAAACTACTTATATGGCGTAACAGTTGCATTCGATAATACTGACTGTTTGTATATTTCATTTATTTATATTTTAGTGTTAACAGGGTTTGCAATCCAAAATATACCATAAGATATATCCAAAAATGCTGCCCAAAGTCACTATTCCACGCAGACAGAGTCGGGGGCACAGCTAGCTTTTCATAATATGATTGATGATATAAATCAACTTAAATTTGAAATAAAACCTACAATGTCCGGCCTAAGCTGAACCCTATTTCATATGATTATCGAAACTTATCATTTTTAACAAAAGCTGTTTTTTTTTTCAAAAATAAAAATAGCCTAAGTTACTCCTTGATACATCAGCTATCTGCCAGTGAAAGTCCTGTCAAAATCGGTGCAGCCATTTCAGAGATTAGCTGGAACAAACAGACAGACAGACAGACAAAAATTGTAAAAAATGTTGTTTTGGTATATGTTCCGTGTATACGTCCGAATGCACTTAGTAAAAAGCGGTTATTTTAATATTACAAACAGACCCTCCAATTTTATTTATTTGTATAGAGTATAGATGTATAGATAACATTAGAATCTGGGTTATCCAGTACGTTAAGATGCTGCCTTAAATTCAATTGAAATGTTGTAATATTTAAATAAATTACAAAAAGTTCACATTAAAAATAAAATGAAATACCCCAGGTCGATATCGATAATAAAAACTGATTTTCAAAGTACTGCTTATTGTACATTATATAGCTATTCATGTACAAAATGTAACGTGATTTAATAAAATAACAATACTGACGGCCTACTTAATAGTAAACAGTCGCCTATGGATGTTTGCGATGCTGGGGTCACCTCAAATACGCTATACTGTCCACATAGGGGTACTGGGTCGCTAAGGTAATAACCTACAGCATACTTATAAACACGGTTGTTTAGTTCATTCTTACTCCGCCCCTGCACGTAGAAAAAATTTAAACAATGAGATTTCAAAGACAATATTTTTCTAAAGAAGTATTGTTTTATATCCCTATACGTACTATACATAATACTATACATTAGCCCTGCGTGTATGATGTATGATTCTAAGCCACAATGACGGCGCCGGTCGGTCGCTGGATACCCTATTATGAGTTTGCCCAGTTATTCCAATTTCCTTATACGTTCGGTTGAATTAAAGTTAAAAGAGCATATTTAACGTTTTCGGTCGACTTTCAGAAGCTATTACTATAAATCTGAAACTAGTTACTTAGTATTACGGTATATTTAGAAATAGCAAAACATTACTGACAAATATAAAAAAGTAATCCTTGATTTGCTTCATATAATTATGAATCTATTGTTTTTAACACGCTTTTAGCAGCTTGGTATGTATCTATGTAATGGAATCTTTGAACGTGATTTTCGCCCCTTTCAAAACGACGGATTGATTTGAAACTTTGCACACTTATCAAGGACCGATGACAATGCAATAATTTGTATAGTTTGTATCATTATCCTTACCAGGATCCTCAAGATTAATGAATTTTCGGACCGGTTCTCGTCCGTGGGTGACCGACTGGGAACACTGCGTGACGTTGGCTTTTTGCTCTCTTTTTACACACTTTATATTAACTTGACCTGTATGTAACGGAATTTTCAGACTCGATTTTACCCACTTTGAACAATCAAAACCATTCAAAATTCTGCCGTAACGCCATCTGGCATTTAATTAATAACACTGCCAGAATTATATGTTTGATAATTAATAACATATTGTTCATGTTTTCATTTCTGTTACATTAACGTTATCAAATTATATCTGTATGTCCCAACACTTGCAGCTTTTATTTCTTGACAGTGACATCTTCACAACTAAGCGTACTTTAAACTAAATCACATACACTAGATCTACCAAAGAAACATATACTTAACACTGAAAGGATGATGTGATGATGATGATCCACAGGACCATACATCTTTACTAATATTATAAACGTGAAAGTTTGTATGTATGTTTGTTACTCTTTCACGCAAAAACTACTGAAAATATTTTAATAAAACTATACAATAATATAGCTACATCAGAATCAGAATATACATCAGAATATCACACAGGCTATAATTTATGAAGATATTGTATGAATTGTCCAAAATATAATGATAAGTGTCAAGTAAGTAGGAAAAAATTCTGCCATTTGCGAGTTATTCAGGCGTGCGCTGCAAAAACCGTTAGAAATACACGTATTATTGTATAATGGAAATGTTTATTTTAAATAGTCGTACAAAATAGCCCGTGACAGCATTTATCTATATTTTATGTGTAAGCCATTATCGCCAAAATAGTGAACCATAAATACAATAAAAATTTATCATTTATTTCTAATGCACACTTGGTAGTTACAATTCTTCTCACTCTATCTTCTAGTAATCTAAAACTGGAAAACTTACTCCATTCCAGATTGAAGAAGTGACGAATTTCCGTTTTGATTTTAATTTGTGCTTCACTTGATTTTTATGTAGTTTAGCCCTATTAATTTGTTTTGTTCTGCTTAAGTTTTGACCACATTTTACACAAATATCGAAGTTCACCGGGTCATATATTCTCTCTCTCTCAGTCGGTCCCTCGTAGCTGAGGATCGTGACTCCGTTGCGGCAACTTCCCGACTGTCTCCCTCCACTTTTTGCGTCTTTTTGCGGTGTATTGCCGTCATCTATTATAAATATGAATGTAACTCTGTCTGTTACGATTTTATTTTGATGAATTTCGGCAATAGAGATAGATTGGACCTTGGAGAAGAACATAGGTTTTCTTAAAATTTATATGGCAGAACCACAATTGCCGGGTCAGCTACTATGTAATAAAAACAACGCGCGAGGAACCAATAGCCTCAATATGGAAATAAATCATATTATCATACATAGTTTTCAGTCATTGCTTTATGATTAAAATACGCGCCGATTGCGAAATTCCAAGCACGTCGCTGAGGCATGACGTAAGTTCTTTCTCCAGGCGCGACACAATATTAATCTGTGGCACAATCTCGTTGTGGTCTGTAATGGACATCCAAGGATAAAATTTCTAAGGATTATGTTGCTTTATTGACGAAGAATTGAGGATCCCTTCATTTCTTTATACGTTCTACACGGAATTTATTTAAAATTTTATGGCTGTATTTTGGTATGGTTCTATGGTTCTGTTGTGCAACATTTCCGTACGCGTCTAATTTTTTCAGGAATGTCTAACTACCTCCATACCTCATAAATCCCAAAAAAAAAACTGATATTTGTCACTTGCTACTCGTGCGGTAGCAGGAGTATCCATTACAATAGTATATTGTACATAACGATATATATTTGTCCTCTTGTAGGATGATCTAAAAATGAAAAAGCCAACTCATTTTGTTCTTGCATATGAACATCTTTACACTTATTCTATTTAGTACCTGATATATTTATTTTGTATATTTACATTCATATTTATAGTATTATATATTAATCTTCTATATTATATATATAAATAAAAATGGATCTTCAAAATGTATGTACGCTCATAACTTTCTAATGACTGCACCAAATTGGATGATTCTTTGTTTTATGTATTCTTTAGTGTCAGTACAAGTTGTTTATAAAATGAAAATTATAAAAAAGTATTTCATATTAATTATTTTAATGTTATTATAAAACATAGTCGCACTCGGGATAGCAGTTCAAGTGTCAGTTGACTTCAAACTTCACACTGATACATCACTGCTTCGAAGTGTTTCATGTATTTTAGAGTATTGAATGAATTAAAACTCTTTATTGCATACAGATATTTAAAACTAATTTAAAATAGGTATACAAAAATATAATGCTGTATGACAATGGGCGACCTTATCGCTTAAAGCGATCTCTTCCAGGCAACCCGAAGTTTATCATAGTGATATATATTACTATCGATAAGAAAATACCACCAGTGAGGCGTTAAAATATCAGCCGTCGCACGCGCGACGCAAGACGCATTCAGAATCTTCGGAGCAATGAAACTGAAGAAGAATTGTGTTATGGGTACTACATCACTAATACACTACATATATATTTTATTTAGTAAATAAATACATATTGCCATCCAGACGGGCTGACGCCCTACCACGTAGCTAGGGTTGTTTTGTCGCCTTTTACGACAGGCCGACCCCGGCCGCAGAAATCAGTATTCTTTCTCCGGCCCCGCACTGATAAATGTCTACATGGAGGGTAGATTTTAAAAAATCTGTTATACCTATAGTTTTGTGCTGTTATTAATAACACCCGTATCCGAGAAATCTGTTGATCAGTTACGTTTCAACCGCTGAACCAATTTCGATGAATTTCGGTATAGAGATAGTTTTAACCTCGGGGAACGACATCGCCTACTTTTTATTTATTTATATGGCAGAACAACATTTGCCGAATCAGCTAGATTTCCTATAATTTTATAAACTGCTTAGGTTACTTTTGACACTGGCTTAGATAAAATACTGATCTAGCTCTGAAGGCAGTTATTTTTTGTAGTGTAGGATTGAACAAATATAAACGTTACTTTCAAAATCATTTTAATATTGATGACCCCCAAAAAGCCCTATAAGCAGAAAAAGCACTTTCTCTAGTGGAACAGCGAGTTGGAAAATCTTCCAAACCCAGGAGGCACTAGTATGTAGTCGATGACTACCTGAGTCTTAAGGCAGAATATGAGAGTAAGGTAGCCAGTGCTCAGACAGCCAGCTGGAGAAAGTTCTGCACCAAACAGGAGAAGGAATCTATGTGAGATGAGGTTAATCATGTGATTTCCCGATCTTCCGGGAAATTAGAGGATCAGCTGCTAGTGGAAAATGGGGTTATTCTGAGCCTGCAGTAATCCGTGAACCTATTGGCTGAGACCTTCTTTCCGGACGACAAACCAGAAGATGATAACACCATCCATGGAGTTATCAAAAGTCATAAGAAGTGTGTCAGCCGCAGGCTCCCCAACGACAAGGAGGATGATCCCCCTTTACAATGAGCGAGTTGCGACGGGCTCTGGGAAGCTTCAACCCCAAAAAGGCGCCTGGACCAGTTTGGTTCACAACAGATGCTCGAGTGCAATAAATGCAGATGCAGAGCTATATCTTAGCATCGCGAACCAGTGCCTTCAGCTAGCGTGCTTTCCCTCCATATGGAAGGAGGCCTCTGTGGTTGCGCTTATGAAGTCGGCTAGGGATGACTACACTCGGGCGAAATCGTACTGTCCCATTGGTCTTTTAAAAATCCTGGGCAAAGTTTTAGAAAAAATGTTGGTCGCCGCATTAAATGGTTTACTCTGCCCAAGATCAATGCGAGGCAGTACGGCTTTATACCATGATATTCACGGGATCGATTCCCGTCCAGGGTCTGGGTGTTTGTATATAGTATGTATTTATTTACAAAAGAGAAGTTTATAATTAGTGTATAAGTCGTGTAGTACAATTAATTAATACGAGTACTCTGTTACTTACAATTTTACTTTTCAATATGAATAAAACACAACTATAGATTTATTTGAATCAAACAGATTGAGAATGTATGGCTTTTAGGAATATATGTGTTTCACGCTTGACCAAATAAATAAGAAGCTTTACTTTTTATTCAATTAGAGAATTAACTGACACGCACCATTTGTTTAGATATAAAAGCCTTCAACCGCCACCACACAGCACAAGTGAGAAGCGACGTGATTGTCGAACTACTCACTTAGTCAATAATATTTACATTTTATTTCACAATTAAAATTCATGTCATTCATCCAATGTTATAACAGTATTATTTGAAATTAGAAAACATCCACCATTTTGTTGAAAACGAGTACGCAAAATGGCTGCCAACATTACGCAGGAGATTTTGGAGATCGGGCCTATAGCTTATCCTTTGAAAATGTGAGTACTTCTATTCTTTGATCTGCTTGAGATTTCTTATATTGTTACCGCCATATTTCTTTTTGCAACTCGTCAGGAATTTCACTTTTCATAGTGTCTCAAAAATTAATTATTTATTAATAATTAATACAAAAATTAATTACTTCTTTCAGAGGTCAAAGACATCTAGGGAGTCGTAAAAGGCGACTAATATTAATTAATTTGTTAATTCACTGACATAAAAAAGAGGATGGTTCCTTTCAGACTTGAGCGGTCAGAGCATCTTTAAAACTAAATAGCTCAGGAAAAAAAGTCACGAGAGCGCAAAGACGCAAACATGTGCAAGAGTTGACGACCTCCGAAGCATAACGGCTTTCGTATGTCGAAACACGGGTTCGATTCTTATTCCGAGTCTGGGTGTTTGTGTATATTTGTTTATTTACAAAATAATAGGTAGGGAACCTATGAAATTTCCGTTCTGCAGTACTGGCCCTTGCAAATCAAAATAATTTTTGTTTGCCTAAGAATTCTAATTTCAAATTAATTTTATTTTAAAAACATGGAATTCTTTATCCAAAAGTACTAATTTATTTATTGATTAGTGTTACATTTTCATCACATTTCAATCTTTTTGGTCATCATGGATACGTTAAAAATTCGAGTAATTATGGAATATGAGTACCGTCGTGGCAGCAACGCGGCACAAGCGGCACGCAACATCAACGACGTTTACGGAGCTAACACTACAAACCAACGCACCACTTGTTATTGGTTTGCTCGATTCCATTCTGGGAATTTCCGACCTGAAAAATGAACCTGGCGTTCCTCCGAAGACTTTGGTCGACAATGACGAATTAAAGGCGATTGTGGAAGCTGATGATACACAATCTACGGCTGAATTAGCAGCAGCTATCGACGTTAGCGTCAAAACAATATTGGTCCATTTACATCAAATTGGCAATGCGAAAAAGCTTGACAAATGGGTGCCCCACGAACTCAATGATCGCCAGCGCGAAGTACGCGTCGAGACGTGCCTTGCACTGCTCAACAGACACACAAATGAAGGAATTTTGAACCGCATTTTTACCTGCGATGAAAAATGGATTCTGTTTGATAACCGCAAGCGCTCAGCAAGTTGGTTGGATCCTGGTTCAGCACCTAAACAATGTCCTTAACGAAAACTTACCCCTAGAAAAGTGAAGGTTTCTGTTTGGTAGTCTAGCGCCGGTGTGATTCGTCACAGCTTCTTACCAAACCGGGTGAGCATTACTGCAGATGTATACTGTGAAGAACTGAACACAATGATGGAGAAGCTGGCACATCTCCAACCAGCATTGGTCAATCGCTCGTCTCCGCTGTTCCTGCACGACAACGCGCGACCTCACACTGCACAGCAGACGGTCTCCAAGTTGCAAGAACTGGGGTTGGAAGTTCTCCGTCATTTGCCCTACTCACCAGACCTTGCGCCTACAGACTACTACTATTTCCAGAATTTGGATAACTTCTTGGCGGGAAAAAAAATTCAATAGCCGAGAGGCAGTACAAAATGCCTTTGAAGAATTTGTTGCCTCCCGTCCAGCTGATTTCTTTAAGAAGGGCATCAACAAACTGCCACTGTGTTGGCAAAGATGCATTGATTGCATGGGTGATTACTTCGATTAATACAAATAAAAAATACATGAAAAAAATTCGTTTAAATTTTTTCATACAAAACGACAATTTCATAGGTAAAGATCTAATAATAATGTATATACAACATAGTATATATTATATCAGTTGAATATTTGGAACTAGATTGCACTGTGTGAAATTTCACATCAAATGTATATTTGTTTATTTATAAAACCTCTTAGGTCTCACTCTCATATCTTAGCAGCGTACCATACACTTCTTTTAGTTGCTGCGGAAATGGAAAAAACAGTTTTCTACTAAGGCTTTCTGTTCAGTATAACCATATGTATTGATTTTAAGTAAATTATTTCTTTCCAATTCAGGATATCAAAGGAAGTTGTAGAAAACATGCTCGGCTGGAACATTCCCGAAGAACACCAGGATCTCGTCCACGAGCACTGGAGGAACTTCCCTGCTGTCAGCAAATACTGGCATTACTGCTTAGCTCTCATCTATGCCATGCTTATGTTGATATCTCTTACGGGAAATGGAATCGTCATATGGATATTTAGCACGTGAGTTTATATTCAATGGTATTTTTTTATTGCTGTGGGACAAACAGGCTGACGGCCCGCTGTAAAATAGTAAGCAGTTACCGTCGCCTGCGGTTGTTTGCGGTGCCAGGGGCACCGCTAACATACTGTCGTCTATGTACGGGTATTGGAACCTGATAATTCTTGACGAAAGAAATACTTTTTAATAACTTATGGTCGATGACTCTCGATGACTTAATTTCCTCTAGTTTTATTTTATTTTATTGCTGTAGCATAGCAGACAGGCTGACGGCCCGCTTAAAATTTAGCAGTCACCTTCGCCTATGGGTGTTTGCAACGCCAGTGGCATCGCGAACACGCTGCTGTACCATAAGGGTACATGAACTTGGGTCACTAATGCCGGAACATAACAAAGTTATTATGGTGGCATACTTAAGACCAAAGGTGGTCGCCATCCAGACGGGCTGGGGGCCCTACCACGAAGCTAGGGTGGGTTGTTTTGTCCCCTTTTAGGACAGGCTGACTTCGGTCGCAGAGGTCAGTATTCTTCTCCGCCCCTGCAAGGATAACTAGTTGCATTTTAGTTACTGTCTGTTCTCAGTACCAGTAATTTATTTGACCAAGAATAATATGCAAATAAGCTTGAAGGTCTTGAAAATATTTGCATACGTTTCATATTTCATTTGCGCAGATATGATCATGTTTCAGATTTTCGTAATAAGCTTAAATGGTTACCTATCCGCTTTCGCCGGAATGCTCACTTACTCTCTCTTCTACTTAATATCCTTTACAGCCCACAAACTCCTTATCTATACATACAAATAAATAAAATTGGAGGGTCTGTTTGTAATATTAAAATAACCGCTTTTTACTAAGTGCATTCGGACGTATACACGATACATAATATACCAAAACAATATTTTTTTACAATTTTTGTCTGTCTGTCTGTCTGTTTGTTCCGGCTAATTTTTGAAATGGCTGCACCTATTTTGACGGGACTTTCACTGACAGATAGCTGATGTATCAAGGAGTAACTTAGGCTATTTTTATTTTAGAAAAAGAAATAGTTTTTGTTAAAAATGATAAGTTTCGTAAATTTTATATTATAATTTAAGTTGATCTCAGATTTATATCATCAATCATATTAAATAGGGTTCAGCTTAGGCTAGACATTGTAGATTGAATTTCTAATTTAAGTTAACCTGAGATTTATGTCATCAATCATATGAAATAGGGTTTAGCTTAGGCTGGACTTTGTACGTTCGAACGTACGTATTCCGGAGGCGCATGGCGTAATAGTTGCATTCGATAATACTGACTGTTTGCATATTTCATTTATATTTTAGGGTTTTTAATCTAAAATATACCTTAAGATATCCATAAAATTCTGCCCAAAGTCACTATTTCACGCGGACGGAGTCGCGGGCACAGCTAGTCCAATAATATACAGCAAAAACTTATCGATTGATATATACTACCATAACAAATGGTAAAGAATCTAGTTCGTCTTTAATCACGTATTAATTTTAAACTAATATCTGAAACAAGTAATAATCAAGTTGAAAATTAATAAGTACTGAGTGCAAAGTGGCTTTAAACTTGCTTAATGGTACAGAAACAAAGTTTTGGGTATCTTATTGAACTTAGTTGCACTCTAAGATGGGTAACATGTAAATTTATTCAGAGTTCGTCTCGTGACTTTATGACTCTCAATCAATGCACAGACCTGTTTGAACTTAAAAGCTCGAACATTGTAATGTTATAAAGTTTCTTTGATAACTATTTGAATTAATTCTGATTATATACATATACCAAACATTATTCAAACTGGTATTCAAAATCAAAATGAGTGGGGTACATCATTATTTTTAACACGTTAAACCGTGACCTCACCTCCGACCTCGGTGGTGGTTTTTTATTTTATTTACTTAACTCCATAACAGATCCATAAAATAAACATTTTGGGTTCATACTTTGATCAATTACGTCTTATTTCAAGAGAAAAGCTTTTAAAGAATTTTTTTTATTTGCGATGGCGTTTCACTTGTCATTTGAAAGTATCAATATTTCTGATCAAATCAAGAAAGCGATTAATCCTGGTAGTACAGAAATACAAGGCTATTAAGCCTTGAGTTTCTGTACCCCTATGGGACAGCAGTGTGTTCGCGGTGCCCTTGCGCCGCACGCATCCATAGGCGACTGTAACTGCTTACTATAAAATGGGCTATCAACTTGCTGTTCCTGAGTTTGTAAATACATCGACATTGTACAGCTTAAGAATATCTTACGATTGTAAAAAGGGAAAATCTCCCTTACATTTACAGCGATCAAAAGACATAATCAGGCCTCGCAAACGGGGCGATATACGTTAGCAGCCCACTGACACAGATAGCTCTAACAAAACGACCGAGATAAATAAAAATGCGTATTAAACCCGTACATTGGAAACGTTTTCCGAACTGTGATGGAGGCGGGCGGCGGTTTACAACTTTCGTGACGCTCGTTTCAAATTCCTAACTAGTTACAAATAAATATTTGCGACAACTATAGCATACATGATTAAGAATGATTTTAATCCTTTTTAGGATAATACTATTATTGAACTGTATCTACATTTTCACGCATATATTTCGGCCTGTCGTAAAAGGCAACAAAACAGCCCTAGCTACGTAGTAGGGCCCCAAGCCCGTCTGGATGCCAACCACGCTTGGTCCTAAGTATGCGCCCTAGTAACTTTGTGTTGTGTTCTGGCATGAACGACCCAGGTACATGTACCCCTATGGGACAACATTGTGTTCGCGGCACCCCTAGCGTCACAAACATTCATAGCTGACGGCAGTGGCGTAGCGAGCTTAACTCGCGTCCGGGGCACAATACCTTTTGTACATAAATAAATGTTATATACATTCGCGGCAGTCTTCATGTCCGTGACATTGCGGATAAATTACAGGAGTGTCGCCTTCGTTGGCATGGCCACGTTATGCGGCAACCGGCTGCCTACGTGGGGAACAAATGTATAGAGTTATACTGCCTCTGCCGGGCCAAGTGTTGAGGCTTAACGTCGTAAAGCGAGATATGAGTGCCAATGGAGGGATGCCGAAGACCGTGCAAAGTGGAGAAGTAAAAGTCGGAAAGCGGACCCCAGCCACCGAAGCGAAGGCTTTCGTTCCAACCGGGATTTAACACTGGGATGATGATACATATGTACCTATGTTTCTGTACTAATAAATAAATTATTGTTATTTAATGTCTTAAAACATTGAAAAGTGGCGGTAAAACATTGAAATAAAAAAGTATTATAAATTATTTACCCCGAAAGTTTAATAAAAATTTATAATAGAAATTATTAAATACGAAATTTTGGAAGGGTGCTGATAAAAATCAAGACATAAGTTCTGAATGGCCATCAACAATAGATATAAAGAGGTAGAAAGTAACACTCAAGACAGCGTCTTTCTTGTAATGATTTTATCTGTTTGATCGAATTAATTGCGTACACTCAAAACTGGTTACACACTAATCAAATTGTAAAGTTAAAGTGGTTCGGGGTTGTTTGTCACATCAAGGGTTTCAAAACTGAGGCTGACTCAAGCCGTCGCGTCCTATCTTGGTGTGTTTTAAAAATAGGGTGACCCGAAAAGTTAAAACCAACATTGTGAGAGATTTTAACTCAAGTTACATTATATTATACATAAAAAAATTTGGGTTAAGTTATATTTGCCAGAAATAAATTATATAATATTTCGTTTATAAGCTTTTCAAATTAGTACATAGTACAGAAATGGATCCTCAAAGGAAACAACAATAATTTTGTTAAAAGTAATCGGTTACACTACTTTTCGTATTAAGGGTTTCGATTGTTAAATTTATTTTAAAAATAAATAATTATTTGCTGTCACTGCTTTATGGTTTTAAAGTAAACTCGTCTAAGGGCTTTAGATTCATTTGTGACACACAACATTACCTAGATGATTAAAATTACTACGAGCATTTTATAGATGAATGTTTTCATTATTTTAAATTAGATTTTCCATCTTAATTGGTATTTATCCAATGTGTAGTAAAATGTCAAATATCTTTTTTTACGGATATTAACGTTAGCCCTGGCAACACACTGTTGGAAACTTAATTAAATCACAGGCAAGTGACGGCAGCGCAGCACTCGGATCGATCGTCAAATTGTTCCACATTATTAACTCTGGCGTTGTACGGTGAAATGATGCGTTTATTATGTTAAAATTAATTTTAAAGGAATTGAGGAAGTTTCAGTTTGTAATTCCGAGGCCTTACGGGTAATTATGAATAGTTTGAAGGATGATATTATTTGGATATAATAACATGATTTCCACGTAATAACCAGTCATTGTAAAATTCATGAGGAAATCTGCACACCAAGATCACTGGTGTTTCTCGCTAACCGCCGCCTAGAAATACCCTGTTGCCTCAATAAGAATGTCGAAATCCGCCAACGTCCCACAAACTATAGACTATTATAATTTATGTTAATAAGGAACCTTTTTATCCTTTCAATAAGTAATCTAATGTTATATGATTTTATGATGACCTCCGAGGCGTAAGGAGGTCATGGGTTCGATTTCCGTCTTGCGTCTGGATGTTTATATATAATATGTATTTATTTACAAAAATATATATGTAGTTTATAAGTTGTCTAGTACCCATAACACAAGTGCTATGCTACTTACTTTGAGACTAGATCGCGCTGTGTGAATTGTGCCAGTATATTTATTTATGTTTAAATAAATAAATTTATAGCGAAATATAGTTGTGATTTTTTAAATTCGTGATAAACGTTTCAAGCTATGTTTTGATTGATCGTATTTTATTATCAGCAACATTATCTGTGCAGGAGCGGAGAAAGAATACTAACCTCTGCGGCCGGGGTCGGCCTGTCGTAAAAGCCGACAAAACAACCCACCCTAGCTACGTGATAGGTCCTCAAGCCCGTCTGGATGGCGACCAACTTTGGTCTTAATTATGCCGCCGTAATAACCTTGTGTTGTGTGCTGGCATTAGTGAACCAAGTTCCTGTACCCTTATGGGACAGCAGCGTGTTCGCGATGCCACTGGCGTTGCAAACACCCATAGACGACTGTAACTGCTAAATTCTAAGCGCGCCGTCAGCCTGTCTGCTGACCTACAGCAATAAAAAAAAGCAGCGCTCTGATACTGAAGCCGATAATAATATACTCTACTAAAAATGTAATTACGTATGATAAGTTATTTATATGCTCATAGTTATAATAGAAGATAATCGAGTTGGATTAATAATAATACAGCCCTAAGCGTCCCACTGCTGGGCTCAGGCCTCCCCGTAGACGGAAAGGAGTATACCCGCCACGTTTGTCCGAGATGGATTAACGGGTTACACATACCGGTGATCTTGGTATGCAGATGTTTTGTTCACCGTCGATACTTATGTATTAGGTGAGAAAAAACTGATTTGAATTACTTAATAATATTTTAGATCTAAATCCCTCCGGAGCGCAAGCAACATGTTTGTGATCAACCTGGCCCTATTTGACCTGATGATGATGCTTGAGATGCCCATGCTTATCATCAACTCCTTCTACCAACGCTTGGTCGGCTACCAGCTCGGCTGTGACATCTACGCTGTATTGGGTTCGCTATCAGGCATTGGTGGTGCAATAACCAACGCTGTTATTGCTTTCGATAGATACAAGTAAGTTATTTATTTATTTAATGATGGTCAGTATGAAACAATTATTTTGAAATATACATTTCAGACTGTAAAACTCGCTTATAATAAATAATACTAGCTTTATATTAATATTCCTTTTATAAATAGTAATGTTGGTGACATGGTATTTGATTTGAAATTCAAAGGTATTTGATAAGATTTTCACCACGGCTGCGTCTTTTAGTTTTATCGCTTTGTGTATTAAAAAGAAAGAAGAAAGAAATATTTATTAACATAGATAACGAGTATAACAATTTTTCAAAGAATAATAGTACACAGAGCGTACATCATTACGTATATACATAAATATCTATTCATCTGGTATTACGATAAAAACCTAGCAATATCTCATAATACCCACATACAGATAGCAAAGGTGATAGCTAGATTATCTGCATACAGATATTACCGTCGTGTATTACTCGCCAATCCACGTCGGCCAAGAGTACTGAGAATGTTGCCCGTTCCCTGAGTTACAAAATATATTATATTGAGGTTCAACTAAACAGAAAAGTAAAACTTAAGATCTGGCTGTATGGCTTAGTTCCATTGCCTTTCTCTTCGAGAAAAAGCCTACTACTACTACTAAACAGAAAGATAACATAACTTTATCGAGCAGGACCATTTCGTGCCCCCTGGATGGGAGAATTAACAGGGTTCAAGCAGCGCTTCTGATCACCTTCACTTGGCTCTGGGCGTTACCTTTCACCGTTCTCCCTGCGTTTAGAATATGGGGACGATACGTACCTGGTGAGTTCATCGTAAATTTTTTAAAAGCTACAAGACGTGCCTACAACTGAAATGAAGTATTTGTTAGGTGTTAAAGAAATCGAAAGATTATAAATAGCATATAAACTCAAAGAAAACTCTAGAAATATCTACCGGCCATTTAAGATTAAATGAAAAAAATATGTTAATTTGAACCACAGATCGAGGCAGCAAGTTTGGAATGGTATAATGATAAAGAAACTAAATTAATACATAAGGAGTTTGAATTAAGATGCACCTATAACTACGAAAAATAATAATAAAAACAAATCACATATATTAGCCTATTCACAAACATATTCATTCCAAGTTAACCTCTTTTCGTTTCATAAGTTTTTAAGGAGTTCCATTTAATATTTGTGGTCTACTAGATTAAAATAATTTGAAAGAACGGAATACCTATTAGAGAATTTCAAGTAGGTCATGGTTTTCGAGAATTGTGCTTCTGTGTAAATACAATATTCATGGTTTCAGCTGAACGTTTCAAATTGAAGCCTTTATTTGTATATTTTTGGGTCAGTGTCCCTCGGTTACTTTTCATTGATAAAAAGGCACAAGAAAATTGAATAAATGTTGTTAAATAAGTAATATGATTAAACTGTTATTATAGTGACATTGGAATTTAATTCTTCGTGAATACGTCTTAGCCGAGTGGTATTTTTTTATAGTTGAGGAACAGCAGAGGGGCTGACGGCCCACTTAGTAGTAAACTGTTACCGTCGCCTATAGATGTTTGCGACGCTAAGGACACTGCTAACACGCTGCTGTCCCACAGGAACCTGGGTCACTAATGCCGGAACATACAATGATGGTTGACATCCAGACTTGCTTGGGGCTCACGTAGCTAGGGTTGTTTTGTCGCCTTTTACGACAGGCTGAGTCCGGCCGCACGGGTGAGTATTCTTACTCATCATCATCATCATCATCATCTAAGCGTTATCCCGGTTGCATCCTAAACTTTCGTTTCGGTGCCCGGGGTCCGCTTTCCGACTTTTTCTACTCCACTTCGCACGGTCTTCAGCATCCCTGGTATTGAGCCCATTGGCACGCATATCACCCCTTACGACGTCAAGCCAGCACTTTTTGGGTCTACCCCTCCTGCCGGGGCCCGGCGGAGGCGGCATGGCCAGACATTTGTTTCCCACGTAATCATCCGGTTGCCGTAAAACGTGGCCGTACCAACGGAGCCGACACTCCTGCAGTTTATCTGCAATGTCACGGACATGAAGACTGCCGCGAATGCGGGAGTTCCTAACGCGGTCCTTCCGCGTCACTCCACACATCCACCGCAGCATATTCATCTCCGTGACACGCAGTTCTTGCCTGTGTCGCTCTAGCACCGGCCACGCTTCACATCCGTATAAAAGGACAGGCCTAATGATGGTCTTATAGACCTGTCCCTTCAACTTTACCGGCATCTTGGGGTCACAAATGACACCAGTTACCTCACGCCATTTGGCCCACGCGGCAGCAATGCGTGCCTTGACGTCACAATCGATGTCACCAGACGCATGAAACACAGATCCCAGGTATTTCACTTGGTCCGTGCGCTCGACCGTGTCGCCGCCTATGCGTACGGGTGTGGGATCTGTGGAGTTACAGGCCAAGTACTCGGTCTTCGCCACATTGAGCTTCAGACCACCGTTCTCAAGCGACTCCTTCCACGCCTTCACACGTCGCACCAGCCTACCCCTGTCCGAGTCTGCCAGCGCGATATCATCAGCATACATAAGCAGCCACGGGGGCTGCTCATGTGAGTTTCTGATGCTGTCTGACAATACGTCTAATACCACACTAAACAGAAACAGACTAAGGACGGATCCTTGGTGCACCCCGACGGTGATGGCGAAAGGTTTTGTGTCGCCAACAGCGGTCTGAACTACAGAATCGGAGTCACGGTACATGTCTTGGATGATGTCAATATAGGCCTCTGGAACCCTTTTAGATCGCAATGCCCACCAGATTATCGCGCGAGGAATACAGTCGACGGCCTTCTGCAAGTCAAGAAACAGGCAATGCAGAGGCGTATTCTTCATCCTGTATTTCTCCGCGACAGTCCTTAGGGCAAAAACCGGATCCATAGTCCCATGACCAGGGCGAAACCCATACTGACATCCCGAAACAGTGCACTCCTGCCGAATCCGAGAGTCGATAACCCTCTCGAGGAGCTTCATGGTGTGGGACATGACCTTAATCCCCCTGTAATTACCGCACTCCTGCACCGACCCCTTGCCTTTGAAGACTGGAGTAATGATACTCAGTCTCCATTGGCTCGGGATCGTACCGGTGAGGAGTGTCCGGTTAAAGAGGTCGGTTAAGATGCTCACACCACGAGAGCCCATCGCCTTCCAGGCTTCGATGGGGACTCCATCGGATCCAACAGCTTTCCGATTCTTCATGCGGCGAAGACAATTCTGGACCTCTGCAGGCGTTACCAGTGGCACTAGTCCTTGATTCGGAGGAAGATCTGGCGGCTGCACCTCTTTGTGCTGCGTGTTCAGCAGCTCGTGGAAATATGAGCGCCATCTCTCCTTCACCGCGAGGTCCTCGCATAGCAGGTTGCCCACAGGGTCTTTTACACAGCGGCACTTGGAAATATCCTGTGCCGCTTTGACCCTGGAGCGCGCCAACTTATAAATGAGCTTCTGCCCCTCAGACGATTCCAACTTGTCGTATAGTGGTTGTAAGTGGTCTCGTCTGGCTCTGGCTACAGCTCTCTTAGTGGCGCGCTTGGCAGACCTATATGCGTCGCGATCTTCAGGAGATCTGGACGCTTGCCACTTCTTAAAGAGGGCTTGCTTCGCTCTAGTCTCCCTCTGGACTGTGTCGTTCCACCACCAAGTCTCCTTGTCACATTTGCGACCACCCTTAGACACACCAAGCACCTCCCTCCCGACCCAAGGATAGCCGCCTGAATCCTGTCCCAGTAAGCTTGAACCGGTTCGCCCTCACCACCGGCGCACTTGTCTCCGATGGAAGAGGCGAGCTCCTGGGACTTGACTTCATCGAGCAGCCACCACCTGATTCGACGCTGAAGGCGATCGACACGTTTGCCTTTGGGCTTCACGCAGAGGTCCATGACAAGAAGAAGGTGTTGTGCAGTGAGACTCTCACCGGGTATGACCTTGCAGTTGGCTACTTTGCTGATGTGGTGTCTCCTAGTGAGTAGGAAGTCGATTTGGGTAGCATTCCTCCCGCTCTTGTAGGTGATGAGATGCTCGGGTCTCTTTTTGAAATACGTGTTCACGATGGCAAGGTCGGCAGCCGCACACGTATTGAGGATATCCTCCCCTTTCGCGTTGCGGTTACCATACCCAAATCCACCGTGAACACGCTCAAATTCCCCACATTCATCACCCACATGACCGTTTAGATCACCGCCCAAAACGATCCCATGTGACAATGGAATCCCACGAAGCACTTCTCCGAGTAGGTTCCAAAACGCTATCTTGTCGGCGTCGCTACAACCGGCCTGTGGCGCGTAGGCGCTTATCAAGTGGGTGACTACCCCACCAACATGCACCCTCACAACCATAAGCCGATCGCTACAGCGCTCCACCTCTAAAATGTCGTCCTGGAGCTCCTCCGAGAGCACTATGGCGACCCCATTTTCCCCACCAGGTGCACCCGTGTAGATCAGTTTGTAGCCATTCCCAATGAACCGGGATCTGCTGGCCTTCCACCGAGTCTCCTGCAGTAACGCCACGGCCACCCTCCGCCTGGAGAGTACATCGGCCAACTCTCTCGCGCGTCCAGTCAGCGTGCCAATATTCCAAGTTGCGAAGCGGAGTTTCCTTTTGGATGGGGCTAGTGTCTTTAGCCGTGCTCGCCCACGGCACGGCAGCCCTAGTCCACTTGTCACAGGAGTCGGGTGAGGTTCCTGCGCGTCGTTTTGCGGCGACGCCCTATCCGTGACCAATCCTTTTCGTGTTCTTACCATACCATGTGTTTGTTTGGCTTGTTTAGGTTTTTACGGGAGCGACTGCCGTCTGACCTCCCAACCCCTAGAGGAAAACCGAGAGGTGCACTTCCTTTGCCGCATGCAAGCTGGCAAAGGAGTAGTCCATCAGTCGCCTTTTACGACTCCCTTGGAATGACCTGGGGTGACCCTATTCTTTTCACTGGCCGGGGTCACACGGCAAGGTGAGTATTCTTACTCCGTCTACGATTCTTCCTACGATCTATTATTATATAACATCTCCCGATATAATGCATAGGCGATGGTAACTGCTAGATTCTAAGCGGACCGTCAGCCTGTCTGCTGTCCTACAGCAACAAAAAAAATGTATATGCATTATTGAGTTTATTATATTCTAAAGTCGAATACCACTTATATGTAATAACCAAGAATGTAATTAATTATTTAGGAATGCAACATGCATATCTCATCTATGAGATATTTGCGGTAGGTACATTGATTACACCAATTGTCACAAATTAGTGGCATCCGCTTTAATCAAGATTATGCCATTGTCTTCACTTGAACAACATGATTATTGAATAACATGATTAGTAAATTAAATAATTGTTTGTAACATTATTTATCTGAGTATTGTTTTCTCCGTGCAAGGACGGAGTAAGAATGCTAACCCTTGGGGCCGGAGTCAGCCTGTCCTAAAAGGCGATAAAAAAACCCTGGCTAGGTGGTAGGGCCCCAAGCCAGTTTGGATGGCCATCATCCCTGCTCTATAAGTATGCCGCTATAATAATCTTGTGTTGTGTTCTGACGTTGGTGACCCAGGTCCAAGCACCCCTATGCGGACACCGGCGTTCGCAGTGCCCCCTGCGTCGCAAACATCTATAAGCGACGGTGACTGCTTACTAATATTAAGTGTTTTTTCTCAGCAATAAAAAAATCTATCATTTTGCGACTGAGAATTAATTTACTCAATAAAAGACTTATGTTTTTTGGAAATATAGTTACAAATTATACCATAACACCCTAGTGTTATACTACTGTAATATATATATTCCAAATATCTAGTCCCATTGTGTATGGTAGTTATAATATGAGAAAAATATACTTTGTTCTATTAATATTAGTATTTTTTATATTATCTTCGCCTGCTCTTCTTTATAAATGTTCTATTCCAAATATTACATTATTATACAATCTTAAAGCAAATGGAAACATACTCTACGACCTCTGATTACTCCACAACTTTCACACGTCGGAACGCTTCGGAGTTCACGAATTCTTTTCCCTTTTCCGAGATGTTTATGAATAACTAGCTGACCCGGCAAACGTTGTTCTGCCATATAAATAATAAAATGTCAAAAAATTAAAAAAAAATTTAGGGGTGGACTACCCCTAACATTTAGGGGGATGAAAAATAGATGTTGGCCGATTCTCAGAGATACCGGATAAGCACAAAAAATTTCATCAATATCGGTCAAGCCGTTTCGGAGGAGTATGACAACGAAAACTGTGACACGAGAATTTTATATATTAGATATTTACAAAATAAGTATATTAGTTATCTAGTGCTTAGAACACAAGTGCTCTGCTACTTACTTGGGGCTAAATGGCGCTGTATGGCCACATCATCATCATCATCCTTGCGTTAAGTCCCGGTTGCAGCCCAAACTCTCGCTTTGGCACCCAGGGTCCGCTTTCCGACTTTTTCTTCTCCACTTCGCACGGTCTTCAGCATCCCTGGTAGTGAGCCCATTGGCACGCATATCACCCTTTACGACGTCAAGCCAGCACTTTTTGGGTCTACCCCTCCTGCCGGGGCCCGGCGGAGGCGGCATGGCCAGACATTTGCCACCCACGTAAGCACCCGGTTGCCGTAAAACGTGGCCGTACAAACGGAGCCGACACTCTGGTAATTTATCCGCAATGTCACGGACATGAAGACTGCCGCGAATGCGGGAGTTCCTAACGCGGTCTTTCCGCGTCACTCCACACATCCACCGCAGCATATTCATCTCCGTAACACGCAGCTCTTGCTTGTGTCGCTCTAACACCGGCCACGCTTCACAGCCGTATGTATGTATGGCCACAATATATTAATTATTTATACTTAAATCAAAATTACAATCATCCTATCATAAAATAGAATAGTGACTTTGGGCATCATTTTTTGGATATGTGAGGTCAACTTAAATTGGAATATAAAATTTCCTAAACTTATTATTTTTAACAAAAACTATTTTTTTTCCTAAATAAAAATAGCCTAAGTAAATATAGCCTCTTTGATACACCATCTATCTGCCAGTGGAAGTCCCGTCAAAATCGGCGCAGCCATTTCAGAGATTAGCCGGAACAAACAGACAGACAGATAAAAATTGTAAAAAATGTTGTTTTGGTATATGTACCGTGTAAACATCCAAATGCACTTAGTAAAAAGCGGTTATTTTAATATTACAAACAGACCCTCCAATTTTATTTATTTGTATAGATTTGTCTTTTTTATTCTGAACAACTTTGATTACAAAATAAAAATTATATTGGACGAAGAAAAATATGAGTCTACATAATGGCAATAATAATTATTTTTACGAGTAATCCCAGTCTATGAAGTCGTCAATATAATCTACAATGGTGTAAATATGGTTTCTATCCGTGCAGGGGCGGAGAAAGAATACTAACCTCTGCGGCCGGAGTCGGGCTGTCAGAAAAGGCGACAAAACAACCCACTCTAGCTACGTGGTAGGGCCTCAAGCCCGTCTGGGCGACCACCTTTGGTCTTAAGTATGCTGCCATAATAACCTAGTGTTGTGTTTCGGCATTAGTGACCCAAGTTCCTGTGCCCTTATGAGACAGCAGCATGTTCACGATTCCACTGGCGTTGCAAACACTCATAGGCGACGGTAACAGCTAAATTTTAAGCGGGCCGTCAGCCTGTCTGCTGTCCTACAGCAATAAAAAAAATATCCTTCCACACAAAGACTATTTATTTTGTATTTTGGTACGAATATATTAAAATATCTTATTTTGTATTTTAGTAAGTTGCATAAACAAATAATACCTAGTCAGGTCATAAATTCTGTCACATGTTTAATGCAAAATAATTGTAACAAGTTTATTCATTATGTAACCATTCATATACCAAAATGAATTTAACAAAAGATAGATTCTTATGACATTAAAGTTTATTCAAAATGACCTCCGTGATTTTGAATACAAGCCTTCAATCTGCGCGGCCAGTCGTCTATCGCAGCACGAACGAGGTCCATGTCAATATCGGCGGCTGCCTTAATCAAGGATGTCTTGAGTGACTCCAAATTGGGATGAGGCTTTGAGCACGCCTTTTCCTCCAAGTGTTGCCATATCTTGTAATCTAACGGATTCAAATCTGGACTGGAGGAGGGCCAGTCTTCGTGCCGGATGAAGTCGATTTCACGCGCCGCCAGCCAGTCTTGTGTGCTCTTCGCTCTATGAGCTGGCGCCGAATCTTGTTGGAATACCCAGTGCCTGTTATTGAACATGGTATGAGAAACAGGTTCCACAAGGTTCGTCAGGATTGTATTTTGATACACAACAGCATTCGTTTTTACACCTTTCTCACAAAAATGTACCTCTGTTAAGCCCCAATAAGAAACTCCCAACCATACCATGAGCGAGGATGGAAAATGACCTCGTTGGACACGCGGAATACGGTTGCTCGCTTCTTCACTACTGTGTGCGTACACCTTATCATTTTGTTTGTTGTAGCTCTCTTCTACGGTAAACATTTTTTCATCCGAAAAAAGAATTTCCCGATATTTTTTTCCCGCGTACCGCTTCAACAAAGCGCGGCATCTCTTCAGTCTCAGGTCCATTAGACGAGCATTCAAACGATGTCCTGTTTTTCTTCGATATGCCCGAAGCCCTAAGTCTTCATTTAACACCCTTTTCACCGTGGTTCTGCTTAACCCCATCTGAAGGGCCAACAGTTTCTGCTTACGTTTGGGATTTCTTTGAATTCGTGCCTTCACAGCTTTTATCACTGCTGAAGTCCTAACAGACCGAGGGCGACCACTTCTTGACCTGTCATCTACACTAGAGTCTTCATTGTATTCGTTGATGGTACGATAAACGAATCTTTTGGTTATATTCAAATTTTTCAGTATGTTAAAAATTTGAATTGGCGCGTAACCGCAACGATGCAACGCAATAACTGCAACACGGTCTTCTTTAAGCGTCCACTCCATATTTAAAAACGAGTAAAATTCTAAAAGTATACATTTTTATTTTCATGAACAATTAGAAATTCGAATTCAATAAACTTTTTTGTGGCCAGCATTCTAAAAGAAAAGTTTTTACTGTGTGACAATACTTATGACCTGACTAGGTATATAAGCTAGTCAGTGTTTAATAACTAAAATAAAATCATTACAAACTTAGTAACAGTTATTTTTAATTATTTTATTAACATTGTTTTTTTTACAGAGGGCTTCTTAACTACCTGTTCATTCGACTACTTCAGTGATGACCAGGACACAAAGGTGTTCGTTGCTTGTATCTTCGTCTGGAGCTACTGCATTCCGATGATCCTCATCTGCTATTTCTATTCGCAGCTGTTTGGTGCTGTAAGTTAATTTTAACTCACCTTTTTATTTTAATAAGGCCTATTTTAGCCTAGGGATATCGGTTGGATTATAAACCATCTATGGTCGTAAACTCTTTTTTTTTATTTATTTAATAAAAAGTAGAAGAGGTAACATTGTGTAAGAGATATACAAGGATATTTTTATTTTTTACCGTCGCCTGTGGGTGTTTACAACGCCAGTGGCATCGCGAACACGCTGCTGTCGCATAAGGGTCCAGGAATTTAGGCCACTAATGCCGGAACACAACACAAAGTTATTATGGCGGCATACTTAAGACCAAAGGTGGTCGCCGTCCAGACGGGTTTGGACCCTACCTCGAAGCTAGGGTGGGTTGTTTTCTCGCCTTTTACGACAGGCCGACCCTGGCCGCAGAGGTCAGTATTCTTTCTCCGCCCCTGCACGAATAAAAACGGAGTCCGTATAATAGATAGATAGATAGATAGATAACACTTTATTGTAAACCAATTATATAAACACAATGAAACTTATTTACTGTTATGACGGAACGCGTATACGTACAAGTCAAACGTCGGCTAGTTGCTAACTGCTTTAATATTACATATATAAGATGGTGGGCGCAGCCACCGCGTCGCTTTTTGGCGTACATACCTAACACTCCTCCCTCTTAAATCACACACGTTTAAAGTATTTCTTATAATCTACAATAGGACGGTCTCTCCGCGAGCGTTGTGGTTCATTTGGTTTGGTCTTATCCAGAGTACAGGGTTGAGGACTAGACGGATCTGTTACTCGGGCTGGTGAAGCAGAAGGTGTGGTTGGACTAGTACTCCGTTCATGACATTCAATCCCTTTTGGCACTCTTTGTGGTGATCTTAATTGACGTGGATCGGGCTCGAACTCCGCCGATTCTACTTGACCCTTTGAAGACGAGTAGTCTTTAAGTAAAACAGGCGTCTGGTTTTCACATACAGCTCTTCCCTCCTTGAAAATATAAAGTTGGTTCCTGTGTCTACTCAATATCTGGTCTTTGTTAAATACATAAACTTCGTACGTCACCTTGCCTGTCCTTCGAACAATCCTCCCTTTCGACCAAAACTGCTTCATTTTATCTACATATTCTTTTAACCACACTAAATCACCGACCGCAAAAGCTTTATTGTTTTTCCCCCCATAGCTGGCCGCCTGTAAGCACTGTTTTCGCAACACCCGTGAGCATAACTGCGATGACGTAGGCGATTTGTGGGGAATAATTAAATTTAACCTTGAACGTAATTTGTGGCCAAAAACTAGTTGAGCCGGTGAAGACTCTGTTGTAGTATTTACAGAATTTCTATAGTCAAAGAGAAATTTACACAGCCTAGTATTTATATCGACCGTCTTGCACCCAGATAGCATAATCGACTTAATACCCCTTTTTACAATTTTTACAAAGGATTCGGCTTGTCCGTTGCTAGATGGGTGATAGACGGGGGAAAACAACTGTTTAATTCCGTTCAATTTACAAAATTCTGAAAATTCTCGAGACGCGAACGAAGTTCCATTGTCACTGACTATGATTTCCGGCGTGCCAAACCGTGACATGAAGTCGCAAAGTTTATCTATAACAGCTTTAGTCGTTAAGTTTAATTTCATATCATAACATTCTACCCATTTCGAATAAGCATCTACGATTATTAAAAATGACTTATTATTAATCGGGCCGAAAAAGTCCAAGTGGATCCTATGGAATGCATACGCGGGATATGGCCAGGGGGCGAGTGCGGTGCGGGGCGGCGCGCGTTTCAGCTGTGCGCACACGTCACACGCTCCGCACAGCCGTTCCAGTTCTGAGTCAATTCCTGGGAACCAGAACTTAGATCGGGCTTCCGCCTTCATTTTCACCACTCCGAAATGAGAACTGTGAAGTTCCTCTAAAATTTTGTTCCGTAAACTAAGTGGAATCAAAACTTTATAACCACGCATAAGAACGCCATTTTCTAATGCTATTTCATTTTTACACAGATGAAACGGCTTAAGGGACTTGTCAGATATTTTACGCGGCCACCCCTTTATTACAAAATTTAAAACTTTCGCCAAAACAGGATCGCGAGCTGTTTCCTGCTGAATGTGCCGCAAGGTTACGGGCAAACAGCCTTCGACGGCGAAATTGACATAGGTGGCTACTTCCTCGCTAATCTCCCTAGTGGCCACGTCCCGCTTCGGCTCACGATCTGGTATTGCCCGCGATAGAAAATCGGCTGTATTTGCCGCACTGCTCACATATTCGATAATGTAATTATAGGCGCTCAAAAAAATCGCGTAACGCTGTAGCCTATTTGCTGTCACTACTGGGATGCCACGGTGTGGCCCAAAAATGGCAGTTAGTGGCTTATGATCTGTTCGTAGTAAGAATGGGTCCGCCCTCCCATACAAGAACTGATGGAATTTCCTGACTCCGAATATAATTGCAGTTGCTTCTTTTTGTATTTGAGCATACCGCTTTTCGGCTAAAGTGAGGGAGCGCGACGCGTACGAGATGGGCCTCTCAGTGCCGTCGTTCTCTACTTGCGACAGAATGGCCCCTAACCCAACCGGTGAAGCGTCTACTGTTAAAACCAACTTAGCGTTGCTATTAAAGTGTGCTAACACTTGCTCCGATGCCATTAATTTTTTTATTAATTTAAACGCTTTATCCTGTTTATAGTTCCAATTCCACTTAACTCCCTTTTGTAATAGTTCATGTAAGGGACTCAATATAGTCGATGCATTCGCTATAAAATTACGATAATAATTAATAAGCCCTAAGAATGACTGAAGCTCTTGTATATTTTTTGGAACCGCTGCGTCTACTATAGCTTTTACCTTGTCTGGGTTTTTCTTTATGCCCTGCTTATTTATTATATATCCCAAATAAGAAACCTCGTCTTGGAAAAATGCACACTTGTCCCTATGTAACGTGAGCCCGGCCTCTTGTAAGCGATGCAAAACTTCTTTCAGTTTGTCCTCATGAAGACTTCTACTAACATCAGTAAGAATTAAATCGTCTAAAAAACAAAACACTCCGTCCATGTCCCCTACTATTGACTCAATCGCTCTTTGAAAAATCGCCGGCGCGCTTGACAACCCAAACACTAGTCGTGTATAATTAAATAATCCTCGAGGCGTATTTATACACGTCAAATTCTGCGATGATGAATTTAATTTAAATTGGTTATACGCCATAGACAGGTCTAATTTACTGTATTGAGCGCCATTATAAAGCTTAGTAAACAAATCCTGAACCGATGGTAGGGGATATTTTTCTACTAGAAGTTGCTTATTAATTGTTTGCGAGTAGTCGGCACAAATTCGAACACTACCGTCGCTTTTTAAAACTGGTACTATTGGCGACGCGTAATTGGAATGTTTAACCGGTACCAAGATACCTAACGACACCAACCGATCTAATTCATTATTAATTTTTTCTTTCAGCGCGTATGGTACCGGTCGCGATTTCATAAAAACAGGTTTTGCATCTGATTTTAACGGCAAATCTATTTCATATTTATTAAAGCATCCTAATTGATCTGAAAAGAGTTTAGGATAGCACTTTATTAATTCTAATAAAATCTCTTGATTATTCTTATTACTTCTACAGTAAGCAAGCGTTGACGTGAACTCCAACTTAAACTCTCGCATAAAATCTCGGCCTAGTAAGGGAGGCCCCCCATTTTTTATCACGTAAATTTTTAATAAAGCCGAGTGGCCTAAATATCCTATAGTTACGTTAATAATACCGATAACAGACAAATTAACGCCATCGTAAGAAAAAAGTCGTTTTAAGGGTCGTGACAATGGAACATTCGAGAAATATTTTTTGTAGGTTTCCTCGGATATTACGGATACAGGAGACCCACTGTCTATTTCACATTTTAAATGTTGACCATTTAAGCTCACCGACTCAACTAAGGGCTCCCCATTTGGGCAACAGATATTATGCATAAACTTACCATCATCGCCTTCGTCATCGCCGTTACCTTCCTCCAGGTACCTCACACGCGAACTACCCGGACACATTTTCCGTAGATGACCTTTACGATTACACTTTTTGCATTTGTAATTAGAAAACCGGCACTCTTTGGCCGTGTGATTTGTATAGCCGCACACTGAGCACTTTCCATTCACCGGCACTTTTTTATTCGCGGGATGACCCTCACGAGACATTTTAAAAATGCCTTCCTGGCCAACTGAAGAGGACCCCGCGGTTACTGCGGTGCGTGCGCACCGAACTCCTTCCGCCAGATCCACTGCCTTCCCCAGCGTGAGGTCTTCAATCTCGTGTGCAAACAGTTTTTCTTTCTCTGGACCTGGTAGCATCCCCATCACGAATTTGTCCAGTAAGGTGTCTTCTATATTCCTGAAAGCGCAGTGAGCAGCAAGACCGCGCAGCCGGGCGGCCCATTGCATGTGTGACTCGCCGCTTACTTGTACAGCTTCGTAGAATTTATGTCTTTCGGCGAACACGCATCTTTTGGGTGTGAAATGACTATCCAACATGTGGGTTATCTCTCCATAATTTATTGTAGTCAGATCCTCTGGTAATGCTAAATTGTTCGTTAGCTGATATGTACTTTCCGAGAAAGCACTGAGTAGCACCGCCTTCCTTTTGACTCCAGCTTTGTCCGTCTGTTCATTTAAATTATTTGCTATGAACCATTGCTCTAATCTACACTTATATGTTTTCCAATCTTGACCGTGATGATCAAAATTGGATAAAACACCTATCGTAAGCGACCCGAACATTTTATTGAGATTTGTGGGTACTCGTCGCCACTGTTATGACGGAACGCGTATACGTACAAGTCAAACGTCGGCTAGTTGCTAACTGCTTTAATATTACATATATAAGATGGTGGGCGCAGCCACCGCGTCGCTCTTTGGCGTACATACCTAACATTTACACAATCAATGAGTACTTGACTTACAATGGGCGGCCTTATCGCTACAGAGCGATCTCTTCCAGGCAACCCGGGCTATAGAACATTATTGGTGTTACATTGATGTGGAAGGGAGGTATGGTAATAAATAATAATTATATTTTATTTACATAATAAATAGATAATATACATAAAATTCAATAATATATATAAAATATAATAAATAAATAGATAAACATACTTAAATATCTATATTTGTAGAATACATAAATAAATATAATACTACTGTTATGTCTTTATCTTTCATTTTATTCTATCATGGCATTCTTCATCTGTCACTTCACAACTCATCATGCAATACACATTATTTCCATCGTTTTTTAGTTCTACCTTATACCCTACCTACCTACCTACCTACCTACTTTATCTACCTACTTTAAGATTCAACATTCTTTTGGTAATGTGGTCCGCATCTCTTCTCAATACATGCCCTTACCATGTCTGTCTCCTACCTCTCATTTTAGCGTTTAAAAGTGCTATTTTCAGAAATCTTTTTTATACTTGTTTCTCACCTTATTCTTTTTTGTGTCACCCCCATACATCCATCTCAACATTCTCGTCTCTCCTAAATAGTCTTTACTCTTCTCTGAGCCTTTGATCTTCCACTTTAGTGCCCTTGCATGCCTTATGACTTATAAGTCTATCCTCTTAATTAAAAATACCAATATCGTAGTAGTATATATTAATGAAAACTTAGTGTCACAGACAGGCAACAGTGAATAGTCGCCAGAATGGCCCTGTGATGCATTAGGATGAAAGTAGGCTTTCTACGGGGTAAATGGGTGAATATTGAGTATATTCTGCCATCATTGTACTAGTGCCCTTTTAGGGGGCTAGTTTCCGAATCAGAATCTACTTATTGCAGATTCTGGCAGATTTCAGAATCTGCAATAGATTTTCACATGAAGAAAAAGCATATTATTAAACGCATAACTGATAGACACGTACAAGCAGAATAGAATAAACTATTTGCAGATATTTTGACCTCTCTGGGGGTCTAAATTCGTATAAAAACATCTGTACAAAGCCATTTAGAACCATGTGAACGTTTTTTTTTATTTATTACACATAAATTTGTCACAAGACATCTCTCATAAAGATATACTTTAAAGAGCATTATGTCATAACATAATGCTCCCTAAAATATTTCGCAACACATTTTGAAATCACCCAATCGCAACTACGCCACGTCAAAAACTTTTCACTTGAATAATTTGTCCGCCATGTGTCGCTATAAAAGGTTTTAGGAAACGCGTATACAAAGTGACCTCATTCAGGGCAAGAAAATAAAATAGATTATATTTAACATCAATTAATGAGCATGTATACGTGAACAGTATTTTTGCAAAATGTGATATTATAAAAATTACAGCTTTTTACTAAATCCATTTTAAAACTTATGATGAAAAATTTTGTTTTTACAAACATACAATCCATCCAGGTCAGACAAACTATTAAAAAACATTAAACCCACAAACTTCAAATGCAACTAATCCAGCCGTGTAATTATGACAAACTGTGCTCAAGTTTTCTACTCTACTATCATGGATGAATACTATACAGACCAAACTGTGGGTACACAATAATAGCTTAGAACGTCCCACAGCTGGACTCGGCTTAACTCTAGACAAAACGGACATTATACTCGTTACAAATATCCAAGCTGGATTGGCGGATTACATATATTTCCTCACAATGTTTTCTTTCACCGTCGTTACGTAGCAATTATGTTAAAACTAGCTGTGCCCGCGACTCCGTCCGCGTGGAATAGTGACTTTGGGCAGCATTTTTTGAATATGTGAGGTCAACATAGATTAGAAATAAAACCTACAAAGTCCAGTCTAAGCTGAACCCTATTTCATATGATGATATAAATCTGAGGTCAACTTAAATTGGAATATAAAATTTCCTAAACTTATCAGTTTTAACAAAAACTATTTTTTTTATAAAATAAAAATAGCCTAAGTTACTCCTTGTTACATCAGCTATCTATCAGTGAAAGTCCAGTCAAAATCGGTGCAGCCATTTCAGAGATTAGCCGGAACAAACAGATAGACAGACAGATAAAAATTGTAAAAAATGTTGTTTTGGTATATGTACCGTGTAAACATCCAAATGCACTTAGTAAAAAACGGTTATTTTAATATTACAAACAGACCCTCCAATTTTATTTATTTGTATAGATATGCATATCAGGTGAGAAAAACTGCCTAAGTGTTGCACCATCTTGGGTTTCTAAACCATGACCTGTAGCTTAGTCGCAGAGAGTGATAAATTTATAAATATTTCTTCTTCCTACCCTTATCCACTATATGGGGCCGGCACGACATGTCAACATTGACACACTTTTTCGCCATATCATGTTTTACGCCATTCATCCATCTATTCTTTGATCTACCTCTCCTCATGTATCCATCCACTGTTTCTATCACTTTCTTTATTATATAGCATTCTTCCCTTTTAATTATCCGTGCTGGGGTGGAGAACGAATACTAACTTCGGTGGCCGGGGTCAGCCTGTCGTAAAAGGCGACCAAACAACCCACCCTAGCTACGTGGTAGGGTCTCAAGCCCGTCTGGATGGCGACCACCTTTGGTCTTAAGTATGCCGCCGTAATAACCTTGTGTTGTGTTACGGCATTAGTGACCCAAGTTCCTGTACCCTTATGGGGCAGCAGCTTGTTTGCGATGCCACTGGCATTACAAACACCTATAGGCGACGGTAACTGCTAAATTCTAAGCGGGCCGTCAGCCTGTCTGCTCTCCTACAGCAATAAAAAAAAATTACGCGGTCATACCACGCTAGTCTGATAATCTTAACTTTTATAATAATTGGCGTAACTTTCACAGACATAAATCTATAAGTGTTGTAAATAAATAACGAAACTAGATAAAATGAAGTGCGGTAATATTGAAGTGACTATTAGTAGACGATCATCCTAAACGATTGTTCATAAGTACGGGAAAGCCGTTCCGTCCCTTTAATTCGTCCGGGGACCGGCCGAACATTCACGGATTAAACTACCTACTGTTATTAGTTCGCCTCATTCCGTTTTCAATTAACCTATTTATTTGGTGTCAGACAAAATAGGTTTACGTATATTGCAGAAAAAATTTATTTTATATATAACAGCATTGGATTCAGGATTGAGACAGTATGCTCGATTTCTAGACAAAAGCAATAGCTGGAGGTTTCGTTTTGAAATCAAAGACAATAAATAAAGGCAATTCAGTTATCAGTAATAAATTTTACTAATAACTTTATTAGAGTAATTATTATATCTATTGATGTTTTGAGATGTGAAAAAAACAGAGTGAATCAGATTGAATGCAGGATAAATGAAATGGTGATAGGTCTCAGGAACAATTTGCGACCTACAAGTGCCGCTTAGAATTAAAAGTAAAATTTATAAGCCCTTTATAAGATCTGTCATTTTGTATAGATCGAAATGCTGGCCTATAGGGAACGATGAAAGGTTGTTGCATGCTGCGGTGTCGCGAATGTTAAGATGGATGAGTTACAAAAATGGTTTAAAAATTATCCGTGCAGGGGCGGAGAAAGAATACTAACCTCTGCGGCCGGTCCGCCTGTCGTAAAAGGCGACAAAACAACCCACTCCAGCTACGTGGTAGGGCCTCAAGCGCGTCTGGATGGCAATCACTTTTGGTCTTAACTATGCCGCCGTAATAACCTTGTGTTGTGTTCCGGCATTAGTGATCCAAGTTCCTGTACCCTTACGGGACAGCAGCGTGTTCGCGATACCACTGGCGTTGCAAACACCCATAGGCGACGGTAACTGCTAAATTCTAAGCGGGCCGTCAGCCTGTCTGCTGTCCTACAGCAATAAAAAAATGGATAAAATAAGAAATTAATATATCTTGGAAAATTTGGAGTACACCAGTGATTAAGAAGCTAAAAAGTAATATAGTCTATTACTTTTGGATATATTATATATAGTCCATTACCTATATGGATGTATAATGCAAAGAGAAGAATGTTAAATAACAAGGAAAATGTTAGAAATGAGAGTGGATGAATACAAAAGAAGGGGTAGATCATAGAAAAGATGGATGGATTGCGTAAAAAATGGTGAAAAGGGTATGAATGTTGAGATGACGGCTAACAGAGGAGAGTGGAAGGAGAGAACATGTTGTGCCGACCCCACATAGTTTGGGATAAAGGCAGGAAGAAGACTACATATGTAATAAAAAGCTTTTAAATCCAATTCACATATAATAAATTGTGTAATAATTGCATATCTATATTTAACAAGAATAATTCTATAAAAAAAGTAGAAGACGTGTTTCAAATTTATCGTAAAAGGTCTCAATGTTATAATGGGTGAGCTCGAAAGCCACAATAAATATTCAACAAGCCATATAAATAATAAAATTCAACAAAAGTACATTTATATGTAAAGCGTTTCATTCGAGCGACAATTGTTTACGTATTCTGGAAGTTTTCAAACAAGGCGAAAAGATAAAATTTTAGAAACGACGTGTTCACAATTCGTATCCAATTTTCAAATCCAATTTTACCTCAACGCGGTCGAAAGTTCTTCACCATTGAATCGAGACCCAAACAATCGTAAACGCGAAGTTGTAGCAAAAACATCGGAAATCGGAAACGAAAATCGTTTTTTAAGTTCTCCGAAGTTCTTTGTCCTGTGATAAAAACACACCCAAACGGCACACTTTTATTATTCAACGCACAAATAAGATGTTTTGCGATTGATTTCTATGTGTTTTGTCGATATTTTAGTAATGTTGATCCTTTAGTAATTAATATTGTGGTACGTCTTGCATTCGATGCTAGAAATGGCTTACTTATTGTCTAAGTGTCATGTACAAACAGTTGAATAAATACTTTTTGTACCAAACCACTATGATGTACGTCGAGCTTGCTCTATTTTTGCCGTGTTGTACAATATCTAGGTTTATCCATGTTTAGTTCGAATTTATTTTCTATAGAAATTCTGTATCGTCCACTTCTCATTAAATAGTATATATTAAGGTATACCAAAATAGACGGTATTCGCTTTAGCCAAACATTTTACTTCTTCAACTTTACTTCTCGCTTTCATGAAGCTGTGTAATAAGTTTGTTCTTTATAACTCTGCTATAGACAATATATCGTGTTTTTAAAAGCACATCATCTACATACACTGAAATTTCAACGAAACAGCACCATCAATAACTAAACAAACAAGCAAATCTATCATCTAAAATCTCCACATTTTATCAAAAGGAGAATTGTTTCGGGATAAACCGATAATGGATGGTACAAGTTTAAACCTCGACCGAGACCCGGGACTTTCTGTAATTAATTTTGTACAAAACTTGTCCGGCGGCTTTATAAAATTAACAGTTTAGAAAAGTTAATAAGTTTAAAGCCTCTTTTTCAATAACTACTTACTACACAAAAAGGGGAATCTGCGGATGCATATAAATTGATCTTTTTAACTGCTAAGGTCAAATAAATTGTCGTAAATTAAATTTCAATGGTTTAAATGACTATAGTTTTGACTCATCTTGTTTTTTAAGTGTCCAGACATAACATTTATGTGGCATATCGGGAAACCAAAATAAACTCTTCTTCCTTTCTCCTGCCTTTATCTCAAACTATGTAGGGTCGACACATGTTCTCTCCTTCCAGTCTCCCTCAACATTCACACCTTTTTGCCACATCTTTTTTACGCAATCCATTCATCGTTTCTTTAGTCTACCGCTCCTTTTGTATCCATCCATTCTCATTTCTAGAACTTTCCTTATTACATAACATTCTTCTCTTTGTATTATATTATAATATCCGGACGACCGAGCTTTTTTTTTATAAATTGTGTTTTTTGGAAATTAACAATTGATTTTCTTAGTCTAACCTCAAAGCAAACACTCATTGACTTCGTGTTACTTAACAACGCCATCTGCTGGAATAGCTTTAGTGTTGTTGTGTCGTTAAAGCAATTTAAAAAAAATAGTATTATTATTCGCCGATAGATGTCAGGAAGAGTCATTTTTCAGTTTAAATTGGGACTACTCAAACGCCACCTTTTGACATTTTTTAGAAATGATTCCTAGCTAGATCGATTTATCGCCCTCGAAACCCCCCGTATACTAAATTTCATGAAAATTGTTGGAGCCGATTCCGAGATTCCAATTATATATATATATATATATATATATATATATATATATATATATATATATATATATATATATATATATATATATATATATATATATATTGCTCGTTTAAAGATATAAGATAGCAATAATAAACTATACTGTATACGTAATTATTAGCTAGAAGAAAAGAGGTTTTAAATGAAGAAAATATTCGCATGATGTTTATTCTACCAATTATTAAAATAATCAATCGTGAAAATAAATGAAAGAACATATTAAACGGTGTAAAATATCAATGGAGCCCAGAGGAATAATGTCTCACAATTAAATATTAAGGGGAAAAGACAGGGATTTCATTTCTCGTATTTTGTGAGACGTCACCGAAGCGATTTAACGAGAGTGATAATTAAAACTCAGATTGCCGACACTCCCACTTTTTCCTTAACCGGAAATTGGAGCGACACGTCCCGCCGTCGAAAATGGTACATTTAGCGCTGCATTATCCATGTTTCTTTTGCTTGTAGACAAATGGATTCGAAAATTAAATCCTTGTAATTTTTTCGTTCATTTGTCATACTTACTAATATTATAAATGTGAAAGTAAGTTTGTTTGTTACGCTTTCACGCGAAAACTACTTAACCGATCATCATGAAACTTTGTACACATGTTCTTGGAGGTATTAGTAACATAAGATACTTTTTATTGAAAAAAAAAAAATTTACGTAGATATTACCGTTTCTCATTTTGTTACGATTTAATTTTGCCTGTTAATCACCCAGTGGAACGGGCATGATCGATTAGTTTTCTATAAAAGATTATTGTTTAAGATATGAGTAACTCGTTGTTTAAGAAATTTTTCTACATTTTGCAAGTGTTTTAATAAGCATATATAAACTAACTTCATTCATTGTTAACCTCCGTGGCACAACGACTAGCACATTGGGACGCCTGTGGGGATTCGGTTTCGGGTGTTTATGTATATTATGTATTTATTTACAAAAGTATATATATATATATATATATATATATATATATATATATATATATATATATATATATATATATATAACAAAAACAAATTTTTCCTTCGTACAATTTTCCGTCTCTAATATTATGTAAAATCGTTCAATAAGGATGACCACGGAATATTCGAATTAGGACCCCAATATTATTCATATATTCCCCAGTTCTCGTTAAAATATTATTTTACGAGAGTAGTTTTGTTTTCTGAACTGGGTTTCTAGATCAGCAAAACTGTTTACGTAGATATCTGAAAACATTTTCCATTTACTAGGTTTTTTTTTTGTTTCACTCATAACCTTTATGAGGGTTGA
Source organism: Malacosoma neustria (assembly GCA_963693495.1). Taxonomy (NCBI): domain Eukaryota; kingdom Metazoa; phylum Arthropoda; class Insecta; order Lepidoptera; family Lasiocampidae; genus Malacosoma; species Malacosoma neustria. The sequence goes on along the minus strand of OY856381.1, from coordinate 4,893,189 downwards.
TTGAGGAAATCTAACTGTAAACTAACAGTTTAATATAATAATAAATTCGGATAAATATGTATATTATTTAGTTTTTTTTTATTGCTGAGCAATAGCTGAATAGCTGACGGCCCACTCAACAGTAAGCAGTTACCGTCGCCTATGGATGCTTGTAACGCTAGAGGCACCGCGAACACGCTGCTGGTCCATAAGGGTACAGGAACCTGGGTCACTAATGACAGAACAGAACACAAGATTATTATAGCGGCTATTATAGACCCAGAGTGGGTACCATCCAGACGGGTTTGGGGCTCTATCACGTAACATAATTTTATTAATAGCTGTTATTCTAATTTTACATTAAAGAAAATAATATTATGTAATATTTTTCTTATAAAATTCCGCAGGCCGTGCGCTAAGTTTGAAAACTAAGTTACAATTTAACTTTTCAAATAACTTTCAAGAACTTCGAAATCTAATTGGTTTTACACAAACTCTATTATATTGCATAAATACTGTTTTGCTTTGATTATCCTCATGAAACTTGTTAAAATGCTTTTTAATTCATTAAATTGATTTTATTATTTTCAACTATTCAATTCAACTTGTTAAGAAGAAAATAAATTAAATATTATGTGAATTTATTTTGTTTACTCGATAAATGTATTTTAATTAAAATGCCTTAGGTTATTGTATTCGCTAATTAAATAACAATGAAGCCAATTCATTTAAGACTAATTAGATTTTATTTAATATTTTATGATATTTATTTATTATTGTTGAACCTGTAAAATAACTATTATATATGCTGTTATATAAAGAATAATAAGGATTGAATGGGATATATTACGGGAAAAGAGTCGTTTATGGTTGAATTTCGTCGATTATGGTTGAACCTTTCATCAACTGATACCTTATTAAATAATTTCTCATCTATCTGGTGAGACATCTTCGCGCTAGAAAATCTTAGACTAATAGAAATGCGCACAAACGCCCTACATCACTCAACTAGTTGTTAGGTTTATTCACAGATCATAGAAACGATGATCTGTGGCAACCACCTTTGGTATAGACCAAGATAAGATATGCCGCTAAAATAATCTTCTGTCGTGTTTCGGCATTAGTGACCTAGGTTTCTGTATCCCTAAGGGCACAGTGGCGTATTTGCGGTGACCCTGGGGTCGTAAAAATGCATAGGCGAAGGTAACTGCTTACTATTTAGCCGTCAGCCTGTGCTGTTCCTCAGCAGTAAAAAAATTCTTATTCATTGTTTTAAGGTGCGGCTACATGAAAGGATGTTACAAGAACAAGCCAAGAAAATGAACGTAAAATCGCTGGCCTCGAACAAGGAAGATGCAAGCCGCAGCGTCGAAATCAGGATAGCTAAAGTCGCCTTCACAATTTTCTTCCTGTTTGTATGCGCTTGGACTCCCTATGCTTTTGTTGCTATGACCGGAGCTTTTGGGGACAGGTCAGTATCATCATCACTACCTTTGAGGTGCTAATATTACACTTACATTAGGGCTGCATAGCCAACTACCGTCTCCATCTCTGAGGTCCCCTTTACTGAATTTTCATCTCTACTTGGCACAATCTTTTACAAGATGCTGGAGTGTCAAGAAGAACGTTGCCAGAAAAACCGTATGGCACCTTAAGGGGTCATTCATAAATTACGTCACACGTTAAGGGGTTACACGGAATGTGACATTGTGTGACAAGGGGCAGGGGGGTCAAAAGCTTTGTGACGTCACATGTTAAGATTTAAAATACTAAAAAGCGACATTTATATGTGAATAAAAAAAATAAAAAACATGAACTCTATGACTCTATCTATATTTTTCAATACTTTACCATTTACGCTATGAAATTATCTCTCACGCAAAAACATTCAACTTCAAGAGCGGCGTTGTAATGTTGATTTTATTTAAGAATATTTATTAAAAATAAGAAAAAAATTAAAATAACTTTTTTCCTTGTATTATTTTTAAATACATGCATAAAATTGAAAAATGTGTGACGTTACATCAGGGGAGGGGGTTCTAAAAAGTGACAAACTGTGACAAGGACAGGAGGAGGGATAAGTCCTAAAATTCTTATGACGTAATTTATGGATGGCCTCTAAGCTGTAAATCGAAACAATTAGACTAGAAAAACGATTTTTTGCGTTATCAGAGAATCATTAACTTATGTAACAAAAGGCTAAAAGTATCACTTCATGACTAAATTAAATTCAGTTCAATTCAAAATTCACTATTTAAATAATACACGACATATTTACGAATATATGTTACAATATTAAAATCTACATATCTATTTAAGATCGCCTATTAATTTACTTTACGTTAAACGTATATATGTATTTCTTTTTTAACCAATCGTATTGTTTAGATAATAAAGAAGAAAGATTTATATAGTTATCTAAAAATAATTTCAAATTGTTTAGATGTTAAACATTGTTAACCGGATAACACCAAAATCTCTTAAAAATACACAAGAGGAATTGCGTAGAAAATTCTTTAGACGCGAAGTTTCCAAAAACTTTCCTGTTTTATTTACCACTGAATAAAAAAGGCCCTAAAACGCTTTTTTCACTTTGAAATAAATTTAACATCTACAAACTTAGCCATTTGCGTTGGATGAGAAAGTATTTATTTCTTTTTCTTATACCATTCCTGTAATATTTTACGTAAAATTTATTACCAGTGAGAATATAATATTAATGGAAGGCTTTATGAACTGTTCAAGTGGTCGGAGGGATTTTATGAAACAGTATAGTGAAAAAGTAATCCAGTATAGTAACTAACTTTTACAATGAATACTAAATAAGTAGACAAATATACTGAAACAATTCTCACAGCGCTTTCTAGTCCCAGAGTAAGTAGCATAGCACATGTGTTATGGGTACTAGACAACTGATATCAGCTATCAGTACTATAAAATGTTATAGGTATATACTTTTGTTTTGAAAATAAATACATATTATACATAAAAACCTGTTAGCTCAGTGGTATTACACTCGGAGACCAATCTAAAGGTCCTGGGTTCGAACCCCACAGTGGCATGCACCGGTTAGGCAGTTTTTCTCGCCTAATGTGCATATTATAGCATAATTGCCATATACTGACGGTGATGGAGAACATCGAGGAAATCCGCATACCGAGGTCACCTTGGACAAACGTGGCGGGTATACTGCCGTTCCCAATTAGGGGAGGCCGAAGCCCACCAGTGGGGCGTTACGGGCTGTAATTATATATATAAAAACTCTGACTCGTGACCCACGCAGGCATTAAGACGCGCTCAACTCGTCGCGTCGCCGAGGTCGTATAATAAAACTTAATTAAACATGGGTGTGAAAACCATTTTTCGAATAGCTCCATTTATTGTAATTTTCAAACCCGTGCTTGTCCCGTCAAATTGTCAACATTTTTCATAAGATTCAGCTTGCAAAAGAAATTTTGCGTCACATCGTTTTACCTCTATAAACTAGAAGAGTAGGGGAAAATTCTATTTATCTATGCGAGTTCCTTGGCATCAGCAGATCATAGAAATGCTAAAATGCAATATGTGCAATATTCGGATGGTTTTAAGAGATACCGAAGACGATACGAAGTGCAAATGAAAAAGTAGAAATATGACGAAGCTATGCTAGCTAAAAATTATATTTACCACTACAGTAATCATGGTTATTATTATGCACGTTTTTATGAGATTATAATTTCGAAAGGAACCTGCTTACCCCGATCGCCACGATGGTGCCAGCCGTGTGTTGCAAGATAGTCTCATGCATAGACCCATGGGTCTACGCCATTAATCACCCGAGATACAGGTAATTACTAAAATGATCTTCATTACACTACCGGGTCGCTATGATGGCCGTTTTGACGTTTGTCCACTCATGAAGTTTCGTATTAATTAGTAATTACATTTGTAGGAGCAAATTGCTGTTCTTTATTGTCAATAGCGACGTGCAGTTAGTCATAAAATTTATCGAATATACATAGTCAGGTCATAAGTATTGTCACACAGTAAAAACTTTTCTTTTAGAATGCTGGCCACAAAAAAGTTTATTGAATTCGAATTTCGAATTGTTCATGAAAATAAAAATGTATACTTTTAGAATTTTACTCATTTTTAAATATGGAGTGGACGCTTAAAGAAGACCGTGTTGCAGTTATTGCGTTGCATCGTTGCGGTTACGCGCCAATTCAAATTTTTAACATACTGAAAAATTTGAATATAACCAAAAGATTCGTTTATCGTACCATCAAACGATACAATGAAGACTCTAGTGTAGATGACAGGTCAAGAAGTGGTCGCCCTCGGTCTGTTAGGACTCCAGCAGTGATAAAAGCTGTGAAGGCACGAATTCAAAGAAATCCCAAACGTAAGCAGAAACTGTTGGCCCTTCAGATGGGGTTAAGCAGAACCACGGTGAAAAGGGTGTTAAATGAAGACTTAGGGCTTCGGGCATATCGAAGAAAAACAGGACATCGTTTGAATGCTCGTCTAATGGACCTGAGACTGAAGAGATGCCGCGCTTTGTTGAAGCGGTACGCGGGAAAAAAATATCGGGAAATTCTTTTTTCGGATGAAAAAATGTTTACCGTAGAAGAGAGCTACAACAAACAAAATGATAAGGTGTACGCACACAGTAGTGAAGAAGCGAGCAACCGTATTCCGCGTGTCCAACGAGGTCATTTTCCATCTTCGCTCATGGTATGGTTGGGAGTTTCTTATTGGGGCTTAACAGAGGTACATTTTTGTGAGAAAGGTGTAAAAACGAATGCTGTTGTGTATCAAAATACAGTCCTGACGAACCTTGTGGAACCTGTTTCTCATACCATGTTCAATAACAGGCACTGGGTATTCCAACAAGATTCGGCGCCAGCTCATAGAGCGAAGAGCACACAAGACTGGCTGGCGGCGCGTGAAATCGACTTCATCCGGTACGAAGACTGGCCCTCCTCCAGTCCAGATTTGAATCCGTTAGATTACAAGATATGGCAACACTTGGAGGAAAAGGCGTGCTCAAAGCCTCATCCCAATTTGGAGTCACTCAAGACATCCTTGATTAAGGCAGCCGCCGATATTGACATGGACCTCGTTCGCGCTGCGATAGACGACTGGCCGCGCAGATTGAAGGCTTGTATTCAAAATCACGGAGGTCATTTTGAATAAACTTTAATGTCATAAGAATCTATGTTTTGTTAAGTTCATTTTGGTATATGAATGGTTACATAATGAATAAACTTGTTACAATTATTTTACATTAAACATGTGACAGAATTTATGACCTGACTAGGTATTATTTTAGGACACAAAATTTATTTATTACATTGATTTCTAAACTATATATTCCTGCGAACATTTATTTTTTATTTTTATAAGATTATAATTATTGGTGTACTTATTTACCACACAACTCGGCATTTGTTTTTCTAAATATATTAAACACTTACAGATTTCATTATATTTTTTTCGAGAATAAATTGACATTTCACACCACTATTGTAATATGTCAAAACGGCCATCATAGCGTGCCGCAATTATAGTTATATTTTCTTAATATCATTTCAAATTTGATATCGAAATACTTTCAATTTAATTTCAAGGCTGAATTTGAGCGCCACCTACCCTGTACGCTAGAATGTCAAGGATTGTCATACTCGTATGATTGCGGCCTATAAGAGGTCCGATCGTTTGTAGAACCCATAAGGCTGGTCAGAAACATACATCTCATAGAATCTAGCCAGCTCACGGTGAAAGCGATAAATCCACGTCAGCATTGTGAGGCCCAGTGTCTCTTACAGCCATCGCATCGGTTATCATAGAGTGGGCAAATATTGAGACCCTCCCGGTTATGCTTTACGGTACGGGAGGTACTCGTATTCTTGCTAGACTTATCTCAGAATGCTAGAAAAACACCAGCAATCTCGAAGTTTTTCTCCGTGCACCCTTGCGGCCGGGGTCGGCCTGTCGTAATAGGCGACAAAGGGTTGCCTAGCTGCGTCGTAAGACCTCAAGCCCATCTGGATAGCAACCACCCATGATCTTAAGTATGCCGCCATGATAACTTTGTATTGTGTTCTGGTATTAGTGACCAAGCTTCCTATACCGCAGCGTGCTCGCAGCGCTCCTAGCGTTGCAAACATCTATAGACGACAACTTACAATTAAGTGGGTCTTCAGCCTATCTACTGTTCCTCAGCAATAAAAAAACGATTTCCGCACAATGGTTTTATTTTTACCTTTTGAAGGTGGTATAATACAATGTCTCCCTTCAGTTACTCCAAACTCTCATTGACCATGCCATAAAATTGTGTGTTCAGTGTGCGTGAACTAGGCTTGTGCCGTGCAACAGTTCCTCCGCGAGCAGACCTGAACTGAATCGGTAAGGGATGGAATCAAGGTCAGTGCGAATTTCTTTGCCCACTGCAAGGTATTGCGTCTCTCTAACCACGGTGCAATCTCGGTCTATGACCGGCATCGTACAAGGTATAACGTGGATTGAACCCAAATTGCAATAACTCTACTTCGAAAACCAAGCACCGTTATCTAGTTTTACTAGATATAACCAAATTTGCTGCTATGCTAAATATATCTTTAATCTGTAGATGTAAAGTTTAATACTGTTGTTTGTAAATCAGGGCTGAGCTGACGAAACGCATCCCCTGGTTGGGCGTCCGTGAACAAGACCCCGACTCAGTCTCCAACAACACCAGCGTCGCTACTGCGCAGACAGCCCAAGCTGCTGAAGCTTGAACACATCTATAAAATTATTTGGCACTATGGTACAATACAACAATTGAAAAACAAAGATTAAAACGGCATTATCACTATTACAGTATTGAAATCTAGATTTTAGAACAAAATGAAACTATTCTCTTTTTGTCTATTGCAGATACCTAATTAAAAAAAAATTACAGCATTGTGAATTCACATCTCATAACCTTATGTACTTATACACATATTCATATCTTACTATTTCAATAAACTTTTGATCGGCGATGAAATATTTCTTATACAGGTTTAAACTGTTTTCTACACTCTCTTATTTAAGTAAACTAGTTAAAAATTAAACACATGAAATTCTATAATAACTACAAGATATTATAATAGTTTATTTTCTACATTGTTCAACTTCAAAACGTGGCTTACGAATTTTTCTAAAACAAGAGCTTTTTAACTTTATTGATTACTCGTACAAATTCTTGCAAGATTATCCCAAGAAAGGACCATTACTTTGATCAGATCTTAAATCCGCTTTTAATGTAATAGGTATTTAAAAGATAATTCAGATAGCTATGTTGATATTTTATAAATTATCAGTGGCCAGTTTATTAATTATTTTAAAATAATTGAATGTGAATACATTTTTAAAACAAATGTAGATAATTAGCTAAAATATTTCCAGAAAGAAACATATTTTTTTCTAACTAATTTTCGTCAAAAAGATTAATTATTTTATAAAACCATTGTGCCAGTATTCTATTTTTCAACTAATGACGACCTCGCAAAGCTGATGGACACCGATGTATATGTTCTTTTTACGAAGCAAAGTATTATTAAAAAATACAAAAAAGTGGACTGACCCCGACGACAAGGCGACTTTTTGTTAACGAGCAAAGTAAATAAAGTGTTATACTGTGTTTTAGTTCTTTTACTTTTTCTCTTCTTCCTCCTCCTCCTCCACTAGAATTTTGATAATTTTATGTATCTGATACTTTTTATGTCTTTCATAAATAAAAACTTTTTGAACTTAATGTATGAAAACAGAATTTCTTTTCAGAACTACAATTTCAAATCCCCTACTAGATAAACATGTAAAAATTAATTTTGTGGTATTTTATAATAAAGTACTTAAACAACTATTTACAAAGACAACGCGTAGGCTATGACCATAGCAACAAATTGCCTCCACAGGCGATTGCTGCTACAGTCCAGAGACAAAAAAAGGATTTTTTGTCTTTATTATTATTACATTTACTACTATTTAATTCGTTTATACAACTAAACGCCGCGAAAACCTCAACAGGCTATAAATAAAATGATTTTATAAAAATCTTAAATAAAGGAAACGAGAACAAACGTAATGAGGCGCGTTGTAAAGAAGCTTTACACTTGGCCCTTTCATCGGGTCGACGAATACCGGTCAGCACTAATGAACGGTAAAGTACGAGATAGATTTTTACGAGCTCAATTCACATTTTAGTGCGGAGACTTGCGATCAACGAATCTATCCAAGAACCTGATTCACAAATCAACGGAAATGAATAAATTTTGGTTATTGAAAGAAGTGGGTACATAGATTGTTTTTTAGATACAGCTTCTAACAAATAATATGCAATATATTTGAATGGCAACACTGCGAATTCTCACCGTGTGATTTTTTTCTTTACTGTTTATATTGCGTATTTAAGGCACATATTTAAAATACTAAGGATATAACCTTCTATAAACGTAGACAATTGCGGTCTGACCCTTAATCCTGATAGAAAAATCCGTCGTAAAGCATTTAGGTTACCAAGGTTTTGGGGGACAACATTTTTCTTTCTTTTCTTTAAGATATAAAAAATATTAAATCTAAAAATAGTAAGAAGTTTCTCTACTGAACCCTGACAATGTTTAAACTAAGTTCAGCCTATGCCGAAAATTACACTTTATATGAAGTGGGATATACATTGCCGCTTGGTTACTTGTGAAATTATTTATTAACACCTATATTCCAATAAACTATAAGCCTACCATTACCTGCTTATTTATTTACCATTCTCAGTGCAATTGGCAGCTCTTAAAAACAATATTTTTAATTTAATCTGCGTCTAAAAATATAAGTTTTTAATTAATTCACAAACCAAGTACGAGTATATATCAGATGAAAATTCAAAAACAAGTGAATATCTCAGCGAATTATTTAATTAATCCAGTACAAATGTACGTCATAACCAAAAGAACTATATGGTACCAGGGGCAATCACTTAGCACTCACTATTCGGCTCCCGCTTGTTAGCAGGATTCCGATTAATCACGCGAACCCGCCGCCTACTTTATTAACTTAACACCTAATTAAATTTCAATTCGTTCCATTAAACGTAGATTAGCTCAACTTGAAGAAATAAAAAACACTTTTGTTAATCAAACTAAAGTGTTTTTATACAAGAGATATATTATTATTTAGTAAGGTTTATTAATCTAATTAGGAATATAATTATAAATAGATTCTATTAATGCGATTGAAATAAAACAATTGAAATTAATGAATATAATATTATTGAAGCTACTTGTTTTTTTTTTGTGTGTATTGTGGCGCGTTTGGAAAAAAATGTGAGAGTAACATTTTTACAATGCGCACGCACACTGTCAGCGACATAATGGAATTAGCTGATAACTGTCTGTCAAGTTTCCATGAAAACTCATAACTATATATAGCTATCTAAAGTACACATATTGTGTTTTATTGTAGCGATAAAAATATATCTATTCATAAACATTCTTGTGTGAAATTATTAAAAAAATGCGTAATAAAAGTGACTTTTATTTTAAAAAAATGTTTAAGTACATTTATAGGATTTAGTTTAAATATAGGTATTTATGTATAATTGGATCAATGTAATCCGTTATCAAAATAAAATAGAAGTAATAATTATATAACCCTACCTACTGCTTGATTCGTCCTATTTAATAACAAATGCTAACATTTTTTAAGATGGATCGCTATCAAATAGTGACAGGCTCATCCCATATTCATGAAAACATCATGCAACTGGGATTTTCTACAGTTCCTCAATGATAATATACATACCTTTAGATTTCTTTTATCTATATAAATAAATAAAATTGGAGGGTCTGTTTGTAATATTAAAATAACCGCTTTTTACTAAGTGCATTCGGACGTATACACGGTACATATTCCAAATCAACATTTTTTACAATTTTTGTCTGTCTGTCTGTCTGTTTGTTCCGGCTAATCTCTGAAATGGCTGCATGGATTTTGACGGGACTTTCACTGGCAGATAGCTGATGTATCAAGAAGTAACTTAGGCTATTTTTATTTTAGAAAAAAAATAGTTTTTGTTAAAAATGATGTTTTGGAAACTTTTAATTCCAATTTAAGTTGACCTCAGATTTATATCAACAATCATATGAAATAGGGTTCAGCTTAGGCTGGACAATAGGTTGAATTTCCAATTTAAGTTAACCTCAGATTTATGTCATCAATCATATGAAATAGGGTTTAGCTTAGACTGGACTTTGTAGGTTCGAACGTACGTATTCCGGAGGCGCATGGCGTAACAGTTGCATTCGATAATACTGACTGTTTGCATATTTCATTTATATTTTAGGGTTTATAGGGTTTGTAATCCAAAATAAACCATAAGATATATCCAAAAAAATTCTGCCCAAAGTCACTATTCCACGCGGACGGAGTCGCGGGCACAGCTAGTTATTGTATATATGAAACTTCATTGTTTCAAAATTTTCTGTTGCCAACACAATGTTTTTTGCGAGTTCACTTCGGTCGCTCTCTCTCTGTCTGCCCTATTAGGAAAGAAATGGTTACATCAATGTCTAATTGTACTCTATGGAACAATTCTTCTTTATAGTAGCTTCTTGCGTGTGGTGTGTTTGCACTAATTTATGTGTAAAATTACTGTTATTAAACTTTTGAGTTCTTCGTTTTCCTCTGTCAGTCAATAATCATCAATATGCCTGTGGTATTATATCTAGCCATTAAACACAAATGCTTCTCTCCCATAAAAATAGATTCAATCTGAGATGTCTGAGTACCCACGCAAGAGCTCATTCTGTAATATCTAACGTGATCTTTCGCAGCCACTCAAAATTCCCGACAAAAAACAAAATTGCGACGTAATCTCCTTGTTGTTTTGGCAAAACGTGAAGTTCACAGAACTCATTAGGTGTTGTAACTTGTGTGTAAGCCTCCGGGCGCGGTTTTGTACATAAATACTCGCTTTGAACTGGGACACTTTGTTTGACATACGGCCACGGGACGCGTTATGAATTCCTGAAATACTCCGAGCCGTGCACGAGGAACCGCTTAATATACTTTGCTATCTACAGATGTGCGGTTTCTTGAGTCCCTTTGAGTGTGTGTGCGCGATGTGTTTTGGTGTTTTTGTATGCATATAGGGTAGGTCTGAGAATCGGCCAACATCTATTTTTCATACCCCTAAATGATAAAGGTGGACCCACCCCTAATTTTTTTTTGGACAATTTTTTTTATTTTATTATGATTTAGCATTGAAAAATACACACAACTTCAAATTTTAACTCTTCTACGATCAACCCCTGTTTTAAAATCGTGATTTTTATTTTATTCTGTTCCATCAACAGATCTACATTTTCATGTGTAGTTTTTATTTACAATTTACTTTAAATAAAAATTTTATTTCTTAGGCACTTGGCCCATATCTAAAAAGCATTATTGCGATATCTTCATTTAATTTTAAAGTTTAAAGTACGCGCGTGCGTACGAAAACTTTTTCGTATTATTTTTTTCTGTTATTCGATCAGCGAAGCGGGCGGTTGGGGTTCCTTTGACGCACCATCACCTCAAAACTACTGAACATATCGTAATGGGACTGCTACCATTCGACGCAAAATTTTTCGTAGATTATTTTTTCATTTACTTTTCCTGTTATTCGCCTAGCGGAGTGGGCGTGATCGGCTCGTGATACTAAAAAACAATTACGTACTTTAAAAATTACTCTTACAAATTCAGAAATATTAAATAAGAATATTAAATTATATTTATTATGTATTACAAAAACACTACAAAAACGTGTCTTTCGGAGTATTACGGCCGTTTTTCTTTCATCGCATGACTCAATTACAGTCGGTAACGATCCCCAGTTATGGTTTCCTTCGGTTTCAAGAGTTCATAATAAATCACACCCCTCTGATCCCATCAAATAGATACAGAGCAGGAACTTAGACCCATGGATATTTTGCTTTGCCACTGATGTTGATGGTTGGCCGGGCTTAGCTCATGACTTTCTGCGCTTCGGATTGTCGTAATGGATCCATTTTTCATCACCAGTGACAATTCAAAAAACCTTTTCTTTCCTCCCGTTGAAGCAGCAGTTCACATGTCAAAAGACGCCTCTCAATGTCCCTTGGTTTCAATTCATATGGGACCCAATGTCTCTCCTTCTGAATTATGCTCTAGTTTCGAATAATTAAAAAAATCTTTACTGTATTAATTTTATTCAATTATATTTTTAGATTCTTCTGATTCTTAACATTCTCCATTAGATCCATCCGGAAATAGAAGAAACTCAAATTGATGATTCTAAGAAGTCTGAAGAATTTCATAATATAATTTCGTCAGATAGAGGAAATTTTGGTGACAGTCCAACTGGATGCGAACGAAAAAAGCCTTGCATCCAGTTTTCCGGAGGTAATAACAGCATGCTTTCTATTCTTGACACTTCCAGTTACAGCTGCAACAGCTGAAGTTTTTCAAAATTAAAACTGATAATAAATTACCTAAGGACTTCGATGGGACACGAATGGATATCAGACTTGTCACTATTGTCTATAGAGACAGAAATTTTAGAAAAACTGAAATCGTCTTCATCTATAGATTTAATATATCAATTTGCCGAAAAAAATGGCAAGTGTATATTTAATTTGAATTGTTTGACTAGCTGAAATTCTAGGAGGAAGTGATAACTTATATTCAATAAATATTTATTTTAATTAAATACAAGCATTTTGTTTCTTTTGTGAGAAATCTTTACCCTTCATTTAGGCCCCCAACTAATTTTTATACAGGGCCGCTCCAAGGCACGCTACGCCACTACTCTGGAGTGTAATATTGTATCCAGGTTTCATCCATGGTCACATACCGACGCAAAAAATCCGCTTTGTTATGGTTGAAAAACTTCAGACAGGCCTCCGAATCGTCATTTCGTTGTTGTTTTCGACCCGGTATTACCAACGCGGCACCCACTTTGAGTTGAGCTTTTTCATACCCAAATTGTCCTGTAAAATAATAAGCATGCTGCTATATGATAACTTTGAAACCTCAGCCATCTCCCTGACTTTCATTTTGCAGTCGGTGAAAACAATTCTGCTGATTTTTTTGACGTTTTCTTCGTTAACAGCCCTATTTGGGCGACCACTGCGTTGAGCGTCGTTGACGTCCCTACGACCACGTTTAAATTCATTATACATTAGCAAACGGTTGATTTCCCTGGAGCAGAATCTGAATAATGCTTATCAAGCCACTCTTACGCATTTTCCCGATCAAAACACAATGCTTGATCAACACATGCAAGCAAGTTGCTTGACACAAACAACAATAACTTGAGAACATGTGGTCCAATTGTCATGAAATTTTGACACAGTCATGCCTTATAAAGGATGGCGCTATCGAATGCTATAATATATTTTGCATATGTGGCTCCATCTATATGTCAGTCCGGGAACTTTTTGATCAATGTAATAATTCCAACACTTATTATGTATCTAGGTAAATATTTACAAAAATATTGTTTATAAATAGTAGTATCAATTTTCTATTATTTATAACACAAGCACTTTGATGCTTATTTTGGGCCTTACAGACGTTTTCTGAATTGTCCCAATATATCCAGATATATTTTGGGGTCACACAAACTAGTCGTCTCAAGTCATTCAGCCTACGCGGCAAAAACGCGTGCCTTAATGTCGTAATCAATGTAACCAAAGGCACTAAATGAGGTCCCAGTAATTCATACCGGTTTGTTCTACAGATACACATGAGAGGTCAAGTACTCACTCGTTCTTTGTTGATAAGACCTTTTACAGAAAAAAGATATAAGCGAAGATAATTATAAATTTGCTTGTAATCCTTTATGCTTTTCACAGACTTCGTACCACAATAACTAGCTAGACATCGAAGTGAGCTCGCTTATGCCTACTGCCGCAGGATCAGGGCCGCAAGAGGCCCCAGAGTAGCGACGTATAACATTTCGATCGCCCCAGGTTCCTTTCGATGTTACAACAAAAAAAATCGGTAGTAAGATATAGATAGTAAAGCAATGTTACCAGATAGAAATTACATATTGCCGTGTCAGCAGACTAAATTGCCATGTTTTAAGTTTAATTACCTGAGATTAATTTTTAAATTACATTGTATATTACCGTGTAACTTATAAAACAAAATACAAGGTTTTTTTAAACAGCCAAAACCTTTTTCATGAAATTTAATTACATTATATCTATTCGTTCAATAATATACTACTAATTTTAATATAAGATATATAGGAGAAAAAACTACTACCAGATAAACTCTTTCATTTTGTCAGATTTTATGAATGACCTGACAAGCAAATGCCATGAAACGTTTGAGGATTTCCCCAAAAGCGGAATAATCAGCCGGTGTTGCTGATTAAGTCTACCTAATTGGAATAAACGTTTCGTTTTGCGTATTTTCATAATTTTGGATTAGAACTCGTCTTTTATTTACACGTTAACAGATCATTACCATAAACCGTGTTTTGGTCAAAAATACCGTGCATCTACTGTAACAAGTAGGTAGTAAGTTAGGTGATGACTTTCAAAATAAAAAACAAATTACTGTAAAAACGTTTTATTCAAATCCGTTAAGTGGCAGCACTGAATCACTTAAAACTTATTTACAATAGATTGAAATGCTAAGTACAGGCTTCGTGTGGAATGTTATACTATACATATCTAGTTATCAATATACTATTGAAACACCACCTATAGCGGCCATACGATATCTAAAAGCACTTCAACGAGTCAAACCACGTAAATCTAGCTGTTTCTAACCAAATAATATACTAACGTATGACTGGGACAACACTCGTATAATAAATAAAGCTATTATAGCTTTAATGATTATACTAGCATATCACCAACCAATTAAGTGTATTATAGTGCTTTGCATTATCCCTGTGTAATTTATAAAAACTATGAGAGATAATTTTTTTTAATTAACTAAAAATACTAAACAAAAATTATTATTAAGTCAAAACTTTCAGAGCGACACAGCGAACTTGGCATGATACTCTCGCTTTTTTGACTCATGTGGCAACACTAGGTAAACTTTAGGCTTTTAAAAAGCGATATGAATATTTTGGGCGCCATTTATTAAGCCGATGTGGCTGTCAAATCCATACTCTTAGTGACAGGCGGTCATATGTAATTGTAACTGCCCCTGATTGTGCCTACATACTCCTTAATCGAGGAGCGACGGGTTGCTGATTTATAAAATAGGAAAACTAACTAGTAGCTAAGAGTAGTACAAGGCAAATAAATGAAAGAAATATACAAATAAACCGCTCCAGTATAAAATTACTTGAAAATCCAAATGTACGTGGCACATTTCAATTACTTTTACTAAACTATTAAACAGTCAGTTATAAGAGTTAATGTAGACTTTTGCAAGAATTTTATTAATATATATTTAAGAATTTATATTGCATACTATTTCAGAATTGGGATCAAAATGCAAAACAAAATATAATCACACTTAAACATTAATATCTATAAATAAAGAATAGACTATTTACATTCTAATTTTCTATATCTTTGACAAACATTACTTCTTAAACATTGACGACAATAACAAATTATTGCTTTTGTAACTTCGAATTATATGTTTGTTAACTTGTCGCTATTTAACACAATCAAAATGGAGAGAGATTACTTTTTTATATTTTAAATACCTAATCTCGAATAATTTCGATAATTCTTAAATTTCAGTTACTACGGCCAAAAGAAAGACAATTGATCAATGTTCTGGAAAATTCACACGGATCAATCCAAGTATTTAATCTAAATATTTTATAGGCGGTTTTTATTAAGTTTATTATAATTTGTGAATGTTGGCTACACTGCAAACAAAATACCAAATGATAATAATAAATCAATATTTACCAACTTGAACGTGTAATTAAAAATACCAGCAGAAATTTATTTGTAAATGCTATTCAATAAATTCGGACAAATAAATGTAGCGGGAAAGGCAGGACACGGTAATATCAGTAAAATATTGACACGTATGTATTCGTTGTAACATGACCGCCATCTTGGAGGCCATTTTGAATTTGTATGTATAGCCAATATTTTATAAAATAAATGATACATATTATTGTATGGATGTGAGACATGGACCCTGACACAAAGGAACAGGGAAAGGCTAGAAGCATTTGAGATGTGGTGTTCGAGAAGAATGCTGAGGATAAACTGGACGGAGAAAAAAACCAACGAGGAAATGCTGAACTTGGCGAAAGAAAAAAGGAACATCTTGAGAATAATAAAGGACAGATGCTGGGACACTTGATACGATATGACGATCTAATGAAAACCATCATAGAAGGGAGAATTGAAGGAAAGCGGAAGAGAGGGAGACCAAGGACATTTATGGATCAAATAAAGGAAAGACTGGACGTCGTGTCGTATCAAGAAGTCAAGTAAAAGGCAATTTGTAGGGAATACTGGAAGATGCTCCACCAATAAGAGTGGTAGCTCTTAAATAGATGATTATGATGAACTTTATATTTATTTTTTGCTCCTGTCACTTATCCTCTATACTTTGACATTGGCAAATCGATGCTCATGGCGTTAAAGCCAAACACTTCAAGAATAGATGCACAATCACTGCAGTTACGGTTCAAATTAATATTTCAAAATAATACTGAAATTGATTTTATGTAGTATAGAATAACCGAAGGATAAAGAAACTATTTTTTAAGGAAATTACAATTATTTAGAGAATAGAATATATAAAGTTAGGTTAAAATATATGAGTTACAGTCAACACAAAATAAAAAAGAAAGCTTTTATGCAACCCATGATGGTTCAATAAAAGCTATATACAGGCAACACCATTCACAAGCTGTGCTGGTTTGAATTATATTAACCATTCATCAATTTTTGATAATTAAATAAATATATTGGGATATTTCACACAACGCCATCTAGTCCCAAACTAAGTTGCATAGCACTTGTATTATGGGTACTATAGACAACTTATATACTAAATATATACTTTTGTAAATAAATACGTATTATACATAAATACCCAGACGCGAGACGGGAATCGAACCCGTGACCTTCACAAGCGTACCGACGTGCGTTAGCCGTTACGCCATGATGTCGCCAAATTGCCATATAATATACCATACACAGAAGAAATTCTTATTTCTGTTGGAGGAAATATTGCGCTAACACTCAAAACACATTATGAAACCGCCTACTAATGAAATATCCCTAAAATACTTAAAACAAGAACTACATGTATACAGTCAAAATATCAAAACACTTTCGCCTATATGTGAAATCTTATTGAATCAAACATTCTACTATTGTTTATTGAGAAAAATATTTCGTCTAATGCTGCTTTGTTTAAATTGTACATTCGTGGTTGTCCCAAATGAAAATTAATGAAACTGTTATTATTTTTATGGTGATACTTATTATTTTCAAGGCTTATAATTTAAAATGTTGATATCTGATCTTGTCATTAGAAATTAGTTTAATTTTTTTTCTAACATCAACTGATTATGTTCAATTAATTTGCATCACACCAATTGGGTAGTTTTTACATAAACTAGCTGACTTTAAAACTCACAAATAAAAAAGACAGTAATTCAAAAGTTACGAATATTTTGATTTCATGCTAGATTAGTTATGACACCAATGTATACCATACATATCTAGCTTGGTTAAAAATATGAACTCAAGCTAGGTGGTAGTAGGGCTCCAAACCTGTCTGGATGGCAACCATCCCTAGTTTTTAAATATTCCGCAATAATAACCTTGTGTTGTGTTCCTACATAAGTGACCAGTACCACTACGCGGATAGCAGCTTACCCCTGGCGTTGCAAACACCCATAGGCAACAGTAACTGCTAAATTCTAAGTGGGTCTTCAGCCTGTCTGCATTATTATAGCAATAAAAAAATTACAGAATATCATCATTTCAACTGAAAGCAAAATAATCAATAGAAGTTTACTGCAGTTATTTGCCATGATTAAACTACATAACCAAATATAAACATATAATTCATGGTGAATAGGCACATTAAAAAAACTGAGTTGTATATATAATTCTAAAATTTACTTACTACTTATATGTTTTGCATATATCTTTAAACTTTTTAAATTTTGTAAAAATCCTCAATTAATTTCAACATTTTAATGGAAAAGGTCTTCATTTGATTTCCCGAACGTAAAGTACTACAACCATATTAATATTATTTCCAAATTTGCTTTGAACTAAGTATCACCAGTTGCTTTGTCATAAACTAAGATCTATGTTTGTTACGGTTGATGGACTGCAAGAGACGACGTGCCCACCATTCCTCCAAGTCAAACGGTCTGAAGTTGGCCAAATGGCGTGGTGCCACCACTTCTTGGTAATACTTTGCATCTTCACTACCACGCTCTAGTTCACGTGTCACCTGAAATAATTAAAAATTAACATGTCATACACATATTTATGTAAAACTTTTGCACAGAACTAAAAACATACGAGTATGTATAGCATGAAAAATATTTGTACACAAAACATACATAAAATACAAATTTGCTCGTTAGATTAATGATTTTATTCAGCACAATTATTATTGGGAACTTGAACAACAAATAAAACTAATTTCTGTAAAACCCGGAAAAAGAGGCAGGCACAGCTGCCATCTCAGAGACAAAACAAAAATTGCATCCAGAATTACTAGCTTAGAGCTAAAAATGTTACCTTTCTCTTTGTGCTTGAGGTTAAATAAATAAAATATTTTGTGACAATTCACACAGCGTCATCTAGCTCCAAACTAAGTAGCATAACACTTGTGTTATAGGTACTACACAACTGATATACTACTTACATACTTTTTTTGTAAATATAAACATATAATAATAATAAGCCCCCTATAATCCAACCATACGTCCGAGTCGAACACCAGACTCACGTGGGGGGCGGACACGCGATATAATGTTACTGGCGCGGCCAACATGGCTCTGGGAACCCATAAAAAAATGGAGAATACAGAAAGAAATGTACGTATAGGGCCGCTGCCTGGGGGTCGCCAGGGCACGTCTGGAGCTGGCGCTGGACGTGGCAGCATGCGGACCGTCAGTGGTCGTAGATTGAACAGGCGGGTCGCGACCAACCAAGATACTACAGCCGAAACACAAATGACACTTACACCAGACACTCTACAGGAATCAGCAAGAAGTGTTTTGCAGGACATGCTACCTGCAACCACCCTTGCTGGCAGAAACCGGCAGCGAATGAAGTGGACGGATGAAGTAAACAAACAACTACTTCGCTGCTATTACACTGTTACAAATTGCGAAACTAATCTTACAGGATATCGCTCAGCACTCTACACGAAATTCATTGAAATATATGCAGACCTTCACATAATATCAGAACAACGTTTAGCAGATCAGGTGCGAGTTATACACCGCAATAATAGGATTTCAGCCGCAGAAAGGGAAAAAATTAAGGCCGAAGTAGAACAAAGTCTACATAGACTGACTTCAATATCTACAAATCCAACTAACTCACCTCCCATAAATCTGGCAAACATAATACACAGTACTGAACATGGTTCCCAAGATACAAATGACAGAAATACATTTAACTCAACAGAAGACGTATTATACACACCACCGAGACACTCACAAATAACAGACCTTTTGCTTACATCCTCGTACACACTATCACCCACACCATCTGCACATAAACAAACATCAGTTGTCCAAACAGACCAACCTGACACTACAGAGAGAATACAACAAATAGAACAGGTGTTTAATGAGAATTTCATAAAATATAAAGGAACTGATCCCATGCTACGACCAACTTTATCAAAATTAAAAATATCACATAAATCGAAAATTACAGTAAAAACACTAAATATTCTGATAGATAACAAACTGGCAAATATCACAAATCCGACCATAGAAGAAGTACATGATCTTATATATAGTGCAGCAATGACTGCCACAACAATTCATACCAATAAGAAAGCAAATGACATATACAGAAATAGCCCCTAGAAAAACAGGTAATTCAAAACCAGCATGGGAAATACGTATAGAAAATAACATAGCATTTTTAAGACAGGAAATAGGAAGATTAAAACAGTTTATTGCAGGTAATCTAAGCAGGAAAAAGCAGGTTAAAATGGGAATCGTATACAAGAATAAAGAAGAAGCAATAGAAATCATGGATAAAAAAACACAGAGACTTCAAGCATTGTCAAAAAGATTACGTAGGTACAAAAAGTCTAATCAACGTCATAGGGACAATATGATGTTTAACACAAATCAAAAGCTATTTTATAGGAATTTTAATAAAGAAGCGGTCGTTAAAAATCTACCCGATATTACAGAAATACAGACATTCTGGGAAAATATATGGTCAAAACCAATAGAGCATAATAACGAAGCAGAATGGATCAAAACAGAACTAGATAAAACTCAACATATAGACCCGATGATAGAAGTTACAGTTGATAAGATAGATATAGAACTAGCAATAAAAAGGACACTCAATTGGAAGACACCGGGACCAGACAAAATACACAATTATTGGTTAAAATATTTTACATCAACTCACAGACATATTGCAAATGCCTTCAATAAAATAATCCAGGAACCAAATACACTACCTATGTTTCTAACACATGGCAACACCTACCTTAAACCCAAAGACTCAGACACAGTCAATCCAGCTAAATACCGACCAATTACATGCGTCCCTACACTTTACAAACTACTCACCTCCATAATCTCACACAAAATAAATGCACATCTCACTCATAATAAAATAATAGCAGAAGAGCAAAAAGGTTGCAGGAAAGAATCAAGGGGGTGTAAAGAACAGCTAGTCATAGATACAGAAATACATACCCAAGTAAAACAATCACATAGAAATCTATATTTTGCATACATCGATTACCAAAAGGCATATGATAGCGTACCGCATTCATGGTTAGTCCAAATCTTAAAAATTTATAAAATACACCCAATGTTAACTGAATTTCTTCAACAGACTATGCAAAAATGGTCAACAGTATTAAACATAAAAACAGAAACAGGAACCATCAAATCTAACTCCATAAAAATAGCCCGGGGAATATATCAAGGAGATTCTTTAAGCCCACTGTGGTTTTGCATGGCAATAAACCCACTATCTCGGATTTTAAACAACACTGAACAGGGATACATGCTACATAAAGACACTAAGACTAAACTAACACATTTATTATATATGGATGACATCAAACTATACTCTGGCAATAGGCAACAAATGAACAGACTGTTGGAAGCTACTGAAAATTTTAGTACCGATATCAAAATGAACTTCGGCACGGACAAGTGTAAAATAAATAGTATAATTAAAGGCAAACATCATGAAACGGATCCATACATACTTTACACACAACAGAACTCGATAATAGATAAAATGGATATAAATGATACATACAAATATTTAGGATACGCACAGAGTATAGGATTAGATCACAGTAAAATTAAGCAAGAACTTACCAACAAATACGCAGATAGGTTGAATATAATATTAAAAACAGAACTATCAGGTCGAAACACAGTTAAAGCAATAAATACATACGCAGTTCCCATTCTGACTTACTCATTTGGCATTATTAAGTGGACAACTACAGATTTAGACAAACTTAATAGAATGACACGAACTACATGCAATAAACACAACGTTCACCACCTACATTCAGCCACAGAAAGATTCAATCTTAAAAGGAAATTAGGTGGCAGGGGGTTAGTAGACGTAAAACACTTACACAATAGACAAGTACATAATATTCGCACCTACATGTACAACAAATCTAATGATAGTCCTATACATAAAGCTCTTACATTAATATCCACATCTGGCACACCCTTGAAACTAAATGACAATAGTTATTCCATAGATCCGCCAATAACAGATGAACAAAAAGTAAATAGCTGGAAACAGAAAACACTACACGGAAAACACCCTAACCAACTCCAACAGGAACATATAGACTCAGAGGCATCAAACACGTGGTTAACCAAAGGCAATATATACAAAGAAACTGAAGGGTTTATGCTGGCCATCCAAGATCAAATCATTAAAACTAGAAACTATCAGAAGTATATTATTAAAGATTCATCAGTAGTCTCAGATAGATGTCGCCTATGCAACTCAAGTCAAGAAACAATAGAACATATAACAGGGGGTTGTCCATTTTTAGCCAATAAACAGTATACAGAAAGACATAACAACGTTGCAAAACAAATCCACTCACAATTAGCACTTAAATATAACCTAATAAATAAAACAGAACCATACCACAAATATAAACCTACAAGTGTACTCAATAATGAGTCAGTAAAACTGTACTGGGACCGAGACATCATTACCGACAAAACCACCACAAATAATAGACCGGATATCACACTAACACTAAAAGATAGAAAAATTACATACTTAATAGATATTGCAATACCGAATTCTGAAAATGTAAGAAAAAAATACACTGAGAAAATACAAAAATATATACCACTAGCAGATGAAATACGACAAATGTGGCATCAACACACCGTTAAAATTATACCCATAATAATTTCATCAACCGGACTCATTCCAAAATCATTACACACATCGCTCTCAGAACTAGATCTTAATAAATATTCATACATCGCTTTACAAAAATCTGTAATAATCGACACCTGTTCCATAGTGCGACGATTCCTTACATCCACTACTCAAACCCCTGCAACACTACACAATGAACCAACTCACTTGGCGTAAGCCCGTGCTAGGTTCACATTTACCAGCATTAGCTGAGAAAAAAAATCAAATAAACAATAATAATAATAATAATCTTTATTCAATTTTACAATAACAATACACTTCAACTGCAATGGTCGTCGTCTCTAAATAGGCCAGCTCATAGCCTGTGTTAAGGAACGACGGCCATTTAAATCCTACAAATAATGCAACGAAACATACAAATATGAATAATAAGCTCCACATCATTTTACACATCTATGTTCGATTGAGTGTGTGAGTGTGTGTGTGTGTGTGTGTGTGATTGTGTATGGAAACAATTATATATTATTATGATGTTATATTAATGATTCAATATACTGCTCGGTTTCATCATAAGTTTTGGAAAGCAGGAAAGTACAAACTTTCTCTCTCAGTTTAGGCAAAGACAGGCTATAGACAGAAATATCATAATTTATTTTATTATAAATAAGAGGTCCTAAATAAATAGAAAATTTTCTTGTAAAAGCTACATTTGAATTAGGAAGAGTGCAAACTTTATGTTTAAGACGCTTATTCACTGCCACAAATGGTGTGACACAATGCTGAAATATAACTACATGCAGTATATATAACTGTCTCACTGTGAGCACTTTGCAAGTTTTGTAAAGTTCAGTTGTAGAAAAAAGTCTATGTTTAAAAGTTGCCACCTTAAGAACTGCTCGCTGAGCTACCTCCAGGGGTTTAATCATGGTTTTCCCTACTCCTCCCCAAGTAGATATGCAATAACTTAAAACTGTTTGACACAACGCAAAGTATACGTTTCGTATTATAAACATATTTGCAACGTGTCTGAGGATTCTAAAAATATAAATTAATTTCCGGACTCTGCCTGTTAAGATACTAATATATGTTTTAAAGTTAAGGTTTCTATCAATGATTATACCTAAGTATTTTATATATTCAACAGATTCCAAAACCGGGCAATCACACCTCTGCGATTGAACAATACAATTATGTACCCTTAGATTTAAAGGAAAGGTGGGTTGAGTCCTTGAAGTGATCGAGAAAGCTAGATATTTAGTTTTACTGATATTTAGTGTTAAAGTATGAAATTGAAGCCACTTCACCACCAAATCAAGACCTTGCTGAGATACACATTCAAGACTTTCCCAAGTATCATTGTAAAAAGTTAACGCTGTATCGTCAGCATATGAAGTAATTTTAAGGTTCATAGAATAGAGGTTGCACAAATCATTGATAAATATCAAGAATAAAGTGGGGCCTAGGATACTTCCCTGTGGTACACCGTAGTTAACAGGAAGTTTTTTACTTAGGTAATTGTCAATTTTAACAATTTGATAGCGATCTGTTAAGTAACTTTGAAAGAATTGTAATTGTTTTCCTCTAATGCCGATTTTTTCAAGCTTCATTAGCAAAGTATCCAGAGGTATTGTATCAAAGGCCTTCGCCAGATCCAAAAAGATAGTAAGCACCTTACGATTTTGATTTAGATTTTCCACTATGAAGCCTGTCAAATCCTGAACCGCATCAGAAGTAGATTTGTTTCTTCTGAATCCATATTGGCAAGGTGATAATAGATCAAACCGCTCTAGGTATTTAACAAGTCTTATATTCACTACTCGTTCAATAACTTTAGAAAGGGCTGTGAGAACAGCGATAGGGCGATAATTTGTAGGTTGAGTTACATCCCCAGCTTTATATATAGGATGTATAATAGCAACTTTAAAAGAGTCGGGAAAAACACCCTGATCAAAACAAGAATTACATATATGAGATAATATTGGGGCCAAAAAAGAAGAATATCTTTTAAGGAATTTCGTAGATATGCCATCCCAACCTGACGAGGCATTCGATTTTAACGAATTGATTATATGTATGATTTCATCTGGATCAGTTTCTTCTATAGCAAATGAATTGAAATTTCTGCTAAAGTAAGAATTTTGCAGATTCTCTGCGTTATTTAAATTATTTTGATTAATATTTTCACTTAGTTTTCCCAATGTTTACAAAAAAATCATTAACAAGATTACAAGACTGTAATGGGGAGGTAGAAAGAGACAGCAATTTAATATTAGATTCTTTTTGTCGGGTAGTGTATGTGATATTTTTAATCCTATCCCACAGTAATTTGTTGTTACCATTAGCTTCCTCCAAAATCTCGGTATCGTAAGTACGTTTAGCTTTCTTTATCAATTTATTGCAGAAAGCCCTGTAGCGCTTGTATACAGTCCTAAGTATCTCATTATCCGGTGATCTTTTAAGTCTCTTATGTAATGAGTCTCTATGCCTTATACATCTCAACAACCCCTGAGTGACCCATGGTTTTAAGATTTTTCTTCGTGAAGAAACTCTAACAGTCTTCGTATGATTTACAATTTGCTTTGAAATTAATCCTATCAATAAATTAACAATAAATCAACATTAATATTATACATAAACACCCAGATGAGAGATGGAAATTGAAGCCATGACCTATGCAAACGCACCCGCACCGAGGTGCGTTATCCATTACGCCACAGAGGTCGTCAGTTAATAGATAATAGACAATTTTTGCAATTTTAAGCATTGATTCTGTATCTGATAAATTTATTTGGTTTTGACAACTAATTCTTTGACATAAAGCACAATGCCAGCTATGTATGTTACTTTCACAACATGAACCCTTCCTATAAATTATTGCATTCAAAACATTCACTCTAAAGCATGAGGTAAGCTCATAAGTATGGTCAGAGGATTCACCAAGTAGACATAAAAAAGCTGGAGCTCCATCTTTCTGAAACTTAATTCAGGAATAACTCCTAAACCTAAAACAGAAAGCAAACCCTGTGTTTTCTCTCCGTGACTGAAACATACTTTTGTTTCTAGGCTGAACCCACAAGGTAGTCAAGAACAGATCATTAAGCCCCACATAGACAAAGTACTTGGGCTTCATAAAAACGCCTGATAAAACTTATAACACTAAAAACTTATTCCTCACCTTATTCCAAGAGTCATAAACATAATTGATGAGATCATCATGATGTGTGTTCATGTTATTATAGTGGTGTGCGTTCTGGTGTGTCTGAACAGGTGGGCTCAGTCGGGCACTATGTCCGTTGCTGTGGTGCCCATTACTGTGGCCATGACGTTTGCCCATGTGTGGAAGTGACCTGGTGCCACTGTGTATGTAGCTTGACCTACAACATAATTATGCTATTAGCATATTTAATATAGAATATTTTCTCCGTGCAGGGCTGGAGTAAGAATAACCCCTAGGCCGGGGGTTGGCCTGTCGTAAAAGGCGACAAAACTACCCACCCTAAATACGTGGTAGGGTCCCAAGCTCGTTTGGGTGGCAACCACCCTTGGTCATGAGTATGCCTCCATAATAACCTTGCGTTGTGTTCCAGCATTAATGACCCAAGTTCCTGTACCTCCATGGAAAAGTAGTGAGTTTGTGGTGCCCCTAGCATAGCAAACATCCATAGGTGACAGTGACTGCTTACTGTTAAGTGGGCCTGACTGCTGTTCCTCAGCAATAAAAAGAAATTATTTACATAAATATTATATTACAATTTTATAAAAATGTCCAGAGAATAAATCGTCGTGATCTAGAATAACGTCCGATTTGAAAAAATCCAAAATTCACTTTTTACCATATTTGGATACTACATTGTCTAAATATTATTGCTACATTAAAAAAAATTACATGTATTTTAGATTTCAAATTAAGCAGTCGTAAAGTGACGGATATGATAGAATCTCATAGTAAAATGACGCTTGTGTATTTTTAAAATGGCTGTCCTGTAAAGTTTAATATATGTTAGATCCATCACTATTCTACGACTACGACGAAATGAAGAACGATTGACGAAAAAAGTGTATAAGGCGAGTCTGAATGGAAATATTGGAAGGGGTAGACCTAGGCAGACGTTGTGAAACCAGATCATGGACGTCTTGAAAAAAGGCCAGGTCAAGAGTACCCCAAACCGAAGGGCATGTATGAAGGGAATAATGAAAGTGGATGAAGCGAGACATATATGTAAGGATCATAGCAATTGGAAAGAAGTGGTCTCTGCCTACCCCTACGGGAAAGAGGTGTGATTATATATATATAAAAAAAATTAAACTACAGTGTCCTAACTTGAACCTGACTCAGCATGATGCTGGCTTATAAAAAGCCAGCGCTGATCTTTCCTCTAGCCCATAGACTGGTTCAGTTGTTTTAAAGTTTATACAAGAAAAAAATTGTAATTATAATATGCATTTAGAATAGAATAGAATAGAATAGAATATACTTTATTGTACAATATAATTAATGAAACAATACAAAAAACAGCTTAGAATTAGGTACAAATGGCGGTCTTATCGCTGACAGCGATTTAGTGTTAATGCTGGAATTCTTGAAAGGGAAACTGCTGAGCAATATGAACGAGTGAAAAGCTCAATGGACAAGAGGTTATAATCAAGACTTTTGCATAGATAAATGAATAATAACACCAGGTTTCAGGTCAAGTATAGTAATAGTAATATATCGCACCTTCTGTCCAACACAGGCACAACAGCTCATTTTGTAATTTTACAGAACTTTTAAGATTTTTTTTAGCATTTATTTCCATATTACTGAATTACCATGTGTAGTAGGTTAATAATATATATACTCTTAATTGATTATAGTTTTTGCTACAGTTTCAGGTAAAATGTTTATTTTATATTATTAAGAAATACTAATAAAATGCATAACAAAATAATGTGTCCTGAATTGTGACTTTGTTGCACTGAAGGTGCAATATGTTTACTCACTTATATACTACCTATTTTATAACTATCATTTCATTTCATAATTTAAGTCAGCATTTTATTCATTGTTACATTTTTTGTTTATGCAAAAAACATTATAATTATAATAAGTTTAAAATTCAATTTTAAACATTTCACTACGTGCAAAATATATAGACCATGGAATTCACTCTGGTAATTAAATATATGGATAAAATACCATATTAGATAAGCTATCTAATAGTGAGTAGATATATAAAATGTGCTAGGCACAGCAAATACTACCTCTGTTGTAACTATATACAATAATTCACACAGCTCCATCTAATCCCGTTTTTATCCGTGCAGGGGCGGAGAAAGAATACTAACCTCTGTGGCCAGGGTCAGCCTGTCCTAAAAGGCGACAAAACAACCCACCCAGCTACGTGGTAGGGCCTCAAGCCCTTCTGGATGGCGACCACCTTTGGTCTTAAGTATGCCGCCATAATAACCTTGTGTTGTATTTCAGCATTAGTGACCCAAGTTCCTGTACCCTTATGGGACAGAAGCGTGTTCACGATGCCACTGGCATTGCAAACACCTATAGGCGACGGTAACTGCTAAATTCTAAGCGGGCTGTCAGCCTGTCTGCTGTCCTATGCAATAAAAAAAATATAATAATAATAATCCCACAGGAAGCAGCAGTGCGTGTGTTATAGATACTAGACAACTGTTATACACTTTTTTTATAAATTCATATAAGAATCCCAATGGGAACCAACACTTGCCCAGACATCAAGCACTTCATACTCATTGCTTACAAATTGTACATTTTTTTTTTTATTTTATTGTATATATTGCAATCTGTCATGTGGGACATTCGGCAATATTTTATATGTTTAAAATGACAGTGCAAGGTACTTGTCCAGTGACAAGCCCTTATAATTCTTAGAATTAGAGTAAATCTTGCGGTACTCTTTTCTTTAGTCTCCGGGTGTTTGGAAATATTTCATTATCCATACAAATTGTACATGAATAACCTTACTTTGCTTTTATTAATCAATCATTATAAATATTGCTAAATTATGAGGTTAATTGTTTAACATTGTAGGATACTTCCTGATTTTTATCTTGACATGAAGGTTATTGATAATGAATTCAGATTGTAATGATCAGTACCCCAAACAAGATATAAAAACTATTAAGAGTACAAATAGTTTCTGCGTTTTTTGATTATTGAGGGTGTTTTTCCTTCAGAGCTTGGCTCAATCTCATCAATTGTGTTTGTTAGATAGTTTCAGTGATTGTTTCGCTTGGATTAAACAACTCATAATACACCACACCCAGCTGATCTTACTAAATAGACAGCATGAGTTTTTCCCATGAATATTCTGCTGTGGGTGTGGGGTTGATGTGTGGCCAGTAGTGCCTATGATTTTTTGATTATCATAATGTATCCACTTTTCATGACCAGTGATGATTCAATGTAAAAAAACCTTTTTTTGTGCCTAGTTAGAAGCATTTCACTCATGCCTAATCTGTGTTCAACATCTTTCAACTTTAATTCGTATGGACCCAATTACTTTGTTTATGAATAATTTTAAACTATGTGAGACTGCTTCCTGAGTGACTTCTAAAGTAAGTGCAAGTGTCTTTTGTGTTTGAGACGAATTTTCCTCCAATTCTGCATCCTCATAAATTTTTGGCTTTCCACTGTGATCTTTGTCTTCTACATCAAAATGACCATTTTTAAACTTTGGAAACCACTCATGACATGTTCTATCACTCAAGGCAGCCTCATTAAATGCTTCTACAGCTGATGCGCTTCAGCTGCAGATTTTTTTAAATTAAAGAAGTAAATTAAAAGTTCCCGCAAATGACGCTTATGTGGCACAAATTTACACATTTATGGATTAAAAAAATATATATGATGAATTATAAAGTTAGTAATATGATAGTTGTTCTTGAATGAGCAACTTAATTTTCAAGCTTCTTCTTCGAATTCTAACGTAAACCTCGTGTCATGCCATCTCTCTCAAAACGGCGGAAACTATTTGTAATTGTGTACTCATATTATTTAAACCAGAACTAAAAATTATCTATGGTACTGTCTAAATTGCTGCATTACGAATTAAGATAAACAAAAAACAATTTCTAAGTAGTATTTGTAAATCTAAATGTAGTGTAAATTCCTTTGTTTGGTGCGCGGAAACATGACAGCATTGCATTTCGCGTACCCATCTAAGTACAATATTTTAGTGCATACTCATAATACAAAATTTTATAACACAAAAGCTTCATGAATGTGTATAACCTCAATAGTATGATTTTGCAAATTAATGCGTAATCACTCGAATTCTCGTAATTTGTTACTTCGAAACGTGAAAGTTTAGGTAGAGAAAGGTGATTCTTCTTACCTCATATTGTTACGATCCATGTTTCACGTGTGAATTAGTTGTATATTTTGTGGATTGGAAATATTTATCACTTAACTAGACTAAACGTATGCTCTAATACATATCTAAATGCTAGATTAACAAAAATTAACTTATAAATAATAATAAACCCCTAAAGATAAATAGACGAAACACCACAATCTACACAACACGACACCAATCTGTCAAATCAAAATCAAATCTAAACAGTTGCTCTGAATGCTCTGTTCGTTGAACTCGGTTTATGATTGGCCAGAAACATTTGCACAGATATTTCAACCAATCAAATTGGCAAACACTGATTATGCTACATTCTTAAAACTATTGTGTCCAATAGAGATGCACTATGAAAATAGATAATACTACACTATAAAATCAATTTAATTTATGGTTAGTTAAAACAAAAAATCCATCGAAAATCTTAAATTCAGAATCGCTGTATAACCAAAATCGGAGTAATAATTTCTAAAACAGTTTTGGTTAATTTATTTAATTATCACTTACTCACTAACACTAACCCGTGGTCATGATTATTTATTTACTATTCCATATAAGACAAGCACAGAATTTAACGAAAATCTTTGAATATATGCACTTAGACTCGTATTGAGAACCAATCAAAAACCTAGTTTTAAGCACATGTTTGAAAGCATCTAAATATATTAAACTAAAAATTGACGGAAAAGATTCGATGTCGAGAGTAATTTTGAATTTCGTCTTTCACCGTGTAGTATATTTTCGATAAATACTTATTATATTTAGGATAAACTACAGTGTATTTGTTTATTTGTGGAATTAATGGTTTTCTTAGATGTGTTAGTTATATATTAAGAAGAAAGGGTTTGAATAAAAAAAACTATTTACACGAGCCCACATAATTTGTCATATGACTTCTACAAAAGTCAGCTTCTGACAACAATGTATGATGAAATCCTTTGCCTTTTAATTTAGCATATTTAATTTTAACTATGTAACCAGTGTGACCATATGTGGCAGTTTCCTGCCATTTTGGCAGGATTGAGCCCTTATTTTAGGCTGTGGCAGGATGTGTGGCAGTTTTTAAAAATTCGGCAGTATTTGGCAGTATTGGGAAAAATGATAATTATGGCAATACTACATCTTTAGTTACAGGTATTCCCTTAAACCTCTCTTAGAATTTTGTGTGATACTTTATTGTGAACTCTAATGATTCATCTATACGGTCTATAACTATAAAACAGATATTAGAGTGTAAATTCTTTTTGCAATGTTGTTTGTACATTTCAATCAAATCAACCATATTATTATTCATATAACTTTTGCCTTTTATTCTGAGTACACGACTTTAAGGAGTATAAATATATAATTTGAGTGTGTTTTGGTAAAATGAAGCGAAAGTATGAAAGAGCGTACAGGGCAGAGTGGGAGCAAGACCCATTACTGTCATCGTGGCTTACTAAAGCTAAAGACAATCCTGACGGGGCATTTTGTAACGCATGCAATTGTAAATTGCCATCGCGTCTATCTGCCCTAAAAATATGCCTGTATAACAAAACATAAGAAAAATATGGAAGAGTATCACTATAGGGGGTAGGCAGTCACCAGTGAAATATCTTTTGATTAATTAATTTTATCGTATCAAACTAAAAAAATTATTCTTTGCGTTATGTGTATCTAATGTATGTTTAATAGTTGCTAAAATAAAGTAATAGCAGCAACTTCTGACTAAAATACTCTTACTATTGCGAGACTATACCTGTTTTTTCATATAGTAAATTTGTTGTAGGTTACAAAATTTTTCAAGAATTGTGTTTCGTTTCAACCAACCAAAAAATGGTCAAACGAATGACTAAAGACATGTAGCGATGAATATAATCTTAATTATGATGTATGATCGACATTTCTTATTAAAAATATCAATAAAAAAAATATAATTAATAAACTGGCATTATTTTGGCATTTTCACTATAAACTTTGGCAGGATTTGGCAGGATTCTATTCAAGCTAAGGCAGGATTACAAATTTTGAGATGGTCACACTGTATGTAACAACATAGTTTATTTAAAACTCTGTTTATTGTTTACATAAAAGTTAAAATTAATCAATAAAACAAGCAAGGAATTTAACATATTGTAATTATTAGGTGTTTTTAATACATCAGTATGTCAGAAAACTTGGGATTTGAGGAGCTTAGAGCTAAATATAAGGTAAACATAACCTAAACTCCTATTCAGGAATTAAGTAATTGTAGAAATTAACTTAATTTTGGCTTTACTTTTATAGGATGTGCTATCAAAAGCATTCACTACCCATAATATTGATTTGCTGGATTCATTTTCAATGAACACTAACGAGGTTGATAGAAAAGCAGCAATGGACCAAGCATTTCGTGATAAGTTACTCGAATTACTAGTAGAGGATCCTGATACATTGGAGAATTATGTTTCCTTCTGTATAGAGTCGTGTAGACGACAGATGGTTACTGCTACGATGCCAGTGGTTCTTCTTGGAGATCTCTTTGATGCGATAACATTAAACAAATGTGAAAAAATGTTTTCGTATGTAGAAAATGGAGTAAGCATTTGGAAAGAAGAATTATTCTTTGCAGCATGTAAAAATAACTTGTTAAGAATGTGTAATGACTTATTGAGGCGTTTGTCCAGATCTCAAAACACAGTGTTTTGTGGAAGAATACTTTTGTTTCTGGCAAAATTTTTCCCTTTTTCTGAGAGGTCCGGATTAAATATTGTATCAGAATTCAATTTAGAAAATGTAACGGAGTTTGGTGGGGAAAGTTCTAGTACTTTAAAAGATGCTTTGGATGAGGAAATGATTGTTGACAATGAGAAAAGCAAAATAAATATTGACTACAATCTATACTGTCGTTTTTGGAGTCTGCAAGATTTTTTCAGGAACCCTAATACATGCTACAATAAGATACAATGGAAAACTTTTGTTGCTGTAAGTTATTTATATTAAGAATTTTGATGTAAATAAAATTAACAGAATTATTGTTAATTAATAAATGTCATTTATTAGTTAACTGTCCTGTCTTAGCCTGTTGTAAAAGGCGACAAAACAACCCTATCTAAGTGTTAGGGCCTCAAGCAATCTAGATGGCAACCACCCTTGGCCTATAAGTTTGCCGACATAATAACCTTGTTTTGAGTTCTGGCATTAATGACCCAGGTTCTAATACGCCTATGTAGGCAGTGTGTTTGTGTCCCTAGCATCGTAAACATCCAGCAGTGGGCGTCTTCCGGCTGAAATGATGATTCAATTCTTTCAAACAGCTTACTGTTAACTTAAAGCTCAATTAGTCCTAATGCTAAGTCATATTAAAATTAAGAAAGTAACCTAACGGCCCGTTAATGACCTTGCCGCCAAGAGTGGCAGCAAAGCGCAGGGCAGCGAGCGGTAATATCAAAAGTATAAAAATGTTTGAGGCACGCCACAACGCCTCCTAGCTGCCGCTCACAGTGGCAGGGTCGTGAACGGGCCATAAGCTCTACAAATATTTTAACTGATATAAGATTATATACAAAAGAAATTTCTGTGGCAATCTGTTTCTTTGAATAATTTAGTGAAAT
Source organism: Malacosoma neustria (assembly GCA_963693495.1). Classification (NCBI taxonomy): domain Eukaryota; kingdom Metazoa; phylum Arthropoda; class Insecta; order Lepidoptera; family Lasiocampidae; genus Malacosoma; species Malacosoma neustria. Next base: position 4,859,691 of record OY856381.1, on the reverse strand, counting down.
ACTCTGTCATTACAGCATTCAGGAAGTGTCCTATCTGCATTTTCTTCATACAAATTAGAAGCAGTGGAACTGCAAAAATCAAAACTAAACAGGTTGAAGCCTGTCAGCACGGAGATAGAAATACCTGGCTTAAAGGAACAACATTATTTTGCAAAGTTCCTTACAAACCAAAAGTTGTTGGAGTTGCAATTATCAGACTCAAATTTCAGGAGATGTGTGCTCATACAGTTTCTCATACTCTTCCAATACTTGATGTCTAATGTGAAGTTTAAAATGTAAGTATAAATTATTTTATTTAGATAATCTTCAAATTTAAGAATGTATATGTTATGTACCTTCTTAAATTGGATTTAAAACATTTCTTTTATGAAATTGACTAAAATTGGAATACAAAACAATCAAGGATGGTCCGATATGTACTTAGCCTACAAATGAAAAACAAGTGGCGATTTATTTCTCAACACAATCTCCTTTGAGTTCGATACACTTGACCCAGCGATGCTCCAAATTTTTTAACCCATCTGAAAAATATTTTTACTGAAGGTCTGCAAATTAGGCCTCCGTGGCGGCGATAATCACCTCATTCGACTCGAATTACTTCCCGGTGAGTGACTCAAATTTGGAAACAAAAATAATTCACACGGGGCCAAATCTGGAAAATACGGTGGATGGGGCAGCAGTTCATTTCAGTTTCAAGAGCACTTTTTTCTTCACCAAATGGGGTTTTTTCTGCAATTCGGCGTCGAATCTGCCCAAAAATTCGGTATAGTAGACCCCTGTGACAGGTTTGCCTTTCTCCAGGAAGTCGATGTAGATCACACCTTTTGAATCTCAGAAAACGGTGGTCATCACCTTTCCGGCCGTGTCCTGGTCACGTAAAAAGAGTAATGACGGAATTCACCGCAAGCTGATCATGTCCTTTATCATCAGAAGCTATCAGTCTGCCACATTATAATCTACAAGGAAGTCTCTAGAAAAAGGCTTCGTCAGAAAACATTATTTAAAATTATTTTAACTTATTATTATTCTCTACCACCATCTCCCAAGCTTAGTCAGAGGTTTATCTTATTATTTATATGAAATTTTAGGGAGTCCCAAGAATTGAAATCTGACCAAGTTGAGTGGGTGAAGGACACAACAGCTCTTATATACCGTTTACTGAGTGAAACCCCACCAAATGGAAAAAGATTTGCTGAGTGTGTTAAACATATTCTCAAAAGGGAAGAACATTGGAATAACTGGAAAAATGATGGGTGTCCAGGTAAGATAAACCAATCTTGTCATGTTTGCAGCTCATGTTTCTAGATCAATACTAATTTCATGGTACATGGTAAAACTTCACCTATTTTTTCCGTGCAAGAGCAAAGTAAGAATACTGACACCTGTGGCACGGGGTGGCCTGTAGTAAAAGGCAATAAAACAATCCTAGCTAGATAGAAGGCCCATGAGCTTGACTGTACCCTTATGGGACAGCAGACAGGTTATTTTTTTATTGCTGTACGACAGCAGACAGGCTGACGGCCAACTTAGAATTTAGCAGTTACCGTCGCCTATGGGTGTTTGTAACGCCAGTGGCATTGCGAACACGCTGCTGTCCCATAAGGGTACAGGAACTTGTAAATATCAAGCTTGGTAGAGTACAGTCATAGATTTGAACACATGAAATCATTAACATTTTCTTTATGAACTTATCACATATTATGGGTCTGTAAACATGTTCTCCCCTTCTACTGTTTGCAACCATTTCAATATTTAAAGCTTTTTTGTCATATCTTTTATGCAATCCATCCATCTTTTCTTTGGTCTACCTCTCCTTTTGTATCCATCCGCTTTCATTTATCACTTCTTTGTAGTATGACATTTTGCCCTTCACATTATATTGCTTTACCACACATTACTAAAGTTTTTTCATCTTTTACACACATTGCCGGCAGCGCATTCGGTATTGTATAGAATGCCTAGGCAAAGTATAAAATGGAAAATATTTCATACATTACCTTAACGTTTTAGGTATTCTATACATTACCTAGGTATTGTATAGAATACCTGAATTATACAGATTGCCGGTAACATATACACACACATAAACCCTTCCATTTGCGTCAGGTTACTAAAAAAATAAAATTATAAAGAAAGTTTGAATATTATTATTTCTATGAACTTTTATTTTAATGATTTTTTTTTATTATTTTTTCGTTATTTTTTAATAAGTATTTATTTTTTCTAATTTTTGTAAAAACCCCAGTGACGCACGCCTACATTGCATAAGGTGCTGCCTAGCTAGCCGAACAGGGTGAGCGGCTACCACGCAACATTTTTCTAATACTTACATTTTTAAACTCGTGATATCTTTCGAATGGAATATCCGAATTGAATAATTCAAAAAGTTATATAAAGGTATTGAAGTAGTTTTGAATATGAAGTAATTTATTTTGATAAGGATTAATACCAAGATACAAATAAAGAGCCTTTTCTAGGGGCGGCATTTCAATTAAATTTTTAAAATAAAAGAACACTTATTGTGGCATAACTATAATAGACATATGCTGCCGCGACATTTTTTGTAAATAATTATGTGTTCTGCAAAGTCGTAGTACATTATTTTATTCTATCATCAATAGTTTTCGCAGCGCACGCGATTTAAATAATATTTTAGGTAATTTTTTTACACCTTGGGTTACATTATTGGAGTTTTAGTTAGGATCCCTAATTTTTTTGAAAATATAATATAGCCTATGTCACCCGGGGATAGTGTAGCTTCCCAACAGTGAAATAATTTTTTAAATCGGGTCAGTAGTTTCGGAGCCTATTCAATGCAAACAAACAAACAATCAAATCTTTCCTCTTTATAATAGTAGTATAGACTATTTTTTAAATATTTATTATGTAATTTGTATTTGCCAGAATTCCAAAAGCCCAAACCACCGGTGCAAATCGACGGTGGCGACGAAATAAAGAAGAGCAGGAAACGCCGTCGCCCCGTCGGAGACATTATCAAAGAGTACGAAGGCCAGAAGAAAGCTTACATGGGCAAGTGAGTACACGTCTATAACTACTATGATACACATCTGTTCCTTCTATGTATTATGTTGTTGCTCACACAACGTGACCTGTTCAGGGGTCTTCAAAATACCAAGGTCGGTCAGGGAAGAGGAGGGGGGGTTAGGTTTTCGTCGTTTCGAATAGGTCTAGCGCTGTGGGTTAGAATGAGAAAGGAGAAGCGTGCCTGCCGCTGCCGTATGCGTGATAGAAAGGGAAGCCAAACAGACTGGCGCCATAATACGTTACGTAACGAAGCAGTTTGGGAGGGTTCCCATATGAAGTTATCACTACAAAAAAACAATTATTGCGATATCTTCATTTAATATAAAGTTATTAAAGTTTTTTCTTGCCGCGGGGAAGTGGGACAAACTATGTAGGGCGCATACTAAAAGAGAGTAAATATCTTCTACCTCTGCCTAGTGACGAAAACTTTGTTAATATATCAAGCAACGCGGACGAAGTTGCGGGTATCAGCTAGTATTCTCTAAAGGCAAACTCGCGCTTTTTCGAGCTACATGCAAATATGGCGCGCAGACTAGCGCTGTATTAATAAAGACATATATGAGCCAAATTATTTTTTCTTAACTTTCTGTTTGTTGAAAATTATTGACAACCGCATTTATGAATTACTATGTGAGAACTAGAAGGGAAGGGGGGATATATTTTCATAATCTACGGGTGGCTGCCAAGGGGAGTGGCGTAAACAATTTTCAAAATTAGGTCACGTGATAAGAATACGTTCCCTATAATTTATGTCATCGTGAACAAGCGGTCGGCAACACGCGGCCCGCGGACGTCTTACTTGCGGCCCGTGAATGTTTTGTAAATAAGTTATAAATATCAAAATAAATGCATGGACGAACCGCGAGCGACCGTATACCGTAGTGTAGATCCAGCCTTAACAACGCGCTTCGCTCTGCTCAAAAAAAGAAATTTGAAAATATAAGTCTTTCTGCGAGAACGTGTACCCAGTGAACTGAAGATTTGGGCGATAATTTATGTCAGCAACTCCGGGAAAAAGCACAACAATTTCAATGATTCTCTTAGCTACCAATGAAAGTAATGACGTTTCATATACTGCCCAGCTTTTAATATTTGTTCGCGGAAGCGATAAGAACTTTACTGCGCCATGGAATACGTGTGTTCGAACCTACAAATTCCAGCCTAAGCTAAACCCTATTTCATATGATTTATGATATAAACCTAAGGTCAACTTAAATTGAAAATTTAAACTAAACAGCCCAGCCTAAGGTGAACCCTATTTCATATGATTGATCATATACATAAATATGAGATCAACTTAAATTGGATACATTAAAATTGCTAAACTGATCATTTTCAACTAAATCTATTTTTTTTTCTAAAACAAAAGTAGCCTAAGTTACTCCTTGTTACATTAGCTATCTGACTCCTCTGTCCGAGGAGTGCACGGGTGTGCGTACCCGAGGTGCCCGAGCATCCGTCGCCTCACTCCCCTCCGTCCGAGGCGACAGAGTCCTACCTTTCTTCTCGTCTACCTCCTATATCCTTTCCAACTTTGCTCTCCTTTCGTGGCGTGGTCCCCGGTGGGGTGGTTGCGAATACTGATTAGGGTCCCGGGTTTTACCCCGAGCCCTGATTTGGTAGTCGAAATCATGCCTATTTCGACTGCGCCTGCACAGAGAGTGTTAGGCCCTAGACTCTAGGGCCATAAATCCAGAAGCACGTCAATGATCGTATTCGTTTATACTGTACTATATATACATACACGTGTGAGTGATGTGCTATATACATACCACTATGAAAAATTATCATTATAACTCACTCTTTCTGACTACATAACGATGAACGAGATGCGATATATACTTATGAAACTGCTATTGGACTTACGGTCGCTGATGTACTAGCAAAAGAAGTGATAATTTCGTCGTCTTTACTGATTTATTTTTTATTGCTGTAAGACAGCAGACAGACTGATGGCCCACTTAATAGTTAGCACCTACCATCGCCTATGGATGTTTGCAACGCCAAAAGCACCGCTAACATGCTGCTATCCGCGTAGTGGTACTGGGACCTGGTCACTTATGCCAGAACACAACACAAGGTCAGTATGGCAGCATATTTAAAAACCAGGGGTGGTTGCCACCCAGATGGGATTAAAGCTCTACCACCTAGCTTGGGTTACTTAGTAATTTTTACGACAGGCCGACCCCGGACGCAGATATCAATATTCTTTCTCCGCCCCTGCGCAGATAAAATGTTATGAATATCATTAAAGAGTGGCGTCTGCTAAATTTTTTATTAAAATAATTTATATAATTTCAGCAATGATCTGACTAAACTGTGGAACAAGTGTCCAGACAACCTTGCCGCGTGTCGCACCAAGGAAAGGGACTTCATGCCCTCTCTGGGTGAGTTGCTAATAGTACGAAATAAGTTTCAGTTTGACAGTTGACGACATCTAACATTGGCTTTCGCACGTCGGAACGCCTGTGGGCTAATTTACCTTGAATAAGTTCTCCCTGTTGTTTCTTTCTTTCTTTTATATACAGAGTGACTTTGACAAACCCGTCCAAATTCACACAAAAGAATCTTTAGTAAAAGTTATGAGAAACATGTATTTTAGTTTTGTATCACATAGTACATAAATGTTGAGTAATCAGCATCACAAAGTCATTCAAAGAACTCGCAATTTACATAATACGGCGCTAGAGTGTCAATGACCTCTCCATCTGACCTAGTAAAAGGCCGAGGACGGCGACATTGCACCGAGCGAGCGAATACGCACTACTCATTTACGCGGGAGAGACAGAGACAGGTAATAACAGGTTAACTTACGAAGGTTGCACCATAGCACTATTCTGTACGATTGAATTAATAATAATTAATTAATTAAATTAATGATCATTTATGAAATATTTTATGGTGAAAATTTGACATACAATTTTTTTTTTTGCAAAAATGGGTTCCTTAAATGATGTTTAGTGCGTGAAAAAAATTTGGACGGGTTTGTCAAAGTCACCCTGTATATGAAACAAAAACATTCATTCAAAGTATTGTCTTCTATGACTAGAGAACTCCTTCTTTCATTTTTGTGACAGTAAATGTATTCCGCGTCGGAATAACGATATATCTTTTGAAGCTTTACATAAATTGAAGACTCGTAAGAATAGAATCGCTACTCAACCAGGCCATGTGGTACCGAACGGAATAGTAGAAAATCAGAAACGGCTATGTCAGGTGAATAAGGCGGATGGACTAAAACTACCCATTGAAATCTTTCCAGGTTGGGTTTACTGGCTTTGCCACACGAATACGTGCAGGGGCGGAGTAAGACTACTGACCTCTGCGGCCGGGGTTGGCTTGTCGTAAAAGGCGACAAAACAACCCACCCTAGCTACATGACCATATTTGGTCTTAAGTATGCCGCCATAATAACTTAGTGTTGTGTTCCGGCATTAGTGACCTAAGTTCCTGTACCCTTATGGGACAGCAGCGTGTTCGCGGTGCCACTGGCGAAACACTCATAGGCGACGATAACTGCTAAATTTTATGCGGGCCGTCAGCCCGTCTGCTGTCCTACAGCAATAAAAAAAAATGAAGCCGAGCTTGTAACATGATGCAAAAAAAACTCTTTCTCTTCTGCCATCGAAGCAGTAGTTACACATAAGAAATCACAGTTTGACGTCACTTGGCTTCAACAAATATTGACACCTAATGTCCTTGCTTCTGGATCATTCCTAACACGTTTCGAAAATATTGACTCATCAACTTGTCATGTTTTTTCAGTCCTTCTAGCGTCCGACATTTTTGGCCAAGAATTTCCTCCAATTCTTTTTCACTTTTATTCAGTACTTTCTTTATCCTCAAGATCAAAATTATTATTTTTTGTAGTATCGGACCTATTATCCGACAGAGCGTTGTCGCCGTAAATCTATCTCTATAGGAATTCTGTTTGCTTCAGCTGCAGAATAAAAAAAAAAGAGTTATAAAATTCCTTGCATATACACTTTATTCCGAACAAAAGTAGATATTTTGTCTTAACCACTAGTGAACTATCGTACACTGGTATTTAGGAGTAGATACAATACTTCTTTGCGGCTTGCCTAGAAGAGATCGCCCTAAGCGATAAGGCCGCCCATTGCCATACACATATACAGCATTACATTTCTGTTTTTTTTTTTTTATTTTTAAGTATCTGTATGCAAAAAAGTGTTATTCATTCAATCATTTATTCTTTGTAAATGCGTTACCATTCGAAATTCCATGCACGGATATTTTTTTATTGCTGTAGCACAGCAGACAGGCGACGGCCCGTTTAGAATTTAGCAGTTACCGTCGCCTATGGGTGTTTGAAACGCCAGTGGCATCGCGAACACGCTGCTGTCCCATAAGCGTACAGGAACTTGGGTCACTAATACCGCAACACAACACAAGGTTATTATGGCGGCATACTTAAGACCAAAGGTAGTCGCCAGACGGGCTTAGAGCCCTAATACGTAGCTAGGGTGGGTTGTTTTGTCGCCTTCTATGACAGGCCGACCCCGGGCGCAGAGGTCAGTATTCTTTCTCCGCCGCTGCACGGATAATGCGCGGATTATTGTTTCTCTCATCTTTGAAAGAATCAGTGAGAACTTATTCAAGATATTTGGAATTCAATTGGAATGATTTTCATTCAGAGTCGTACATGTTGACGGGCTTGGAGACCAGCGGGGGGGTGAAGAAAACCGCAAGCGGCGGCTGGGGGTGGCGCGCCCTTCGCCTCTTGGCTCGCCGTTCGCCGCACTTCTTCGTGCACACAAACAACCCTATCGGACTGTTACCGGACTATTTGGATGCTATGGTACGAAATGTTGAGTCTTCCTTCTGTATGGTTACAGTAGCATAATAATAATCATTTAATCCGAAAACCAGGTTCCATACATAGTCACAAAATCATTAAATTATCAACTAAACTAAATAATGAAATTAAATACAATGAATATAATGATTCCATGCAGTAACAGTAATAACAATATTAAAATAAAAAAATATTAGTCTTTTTTTTTTTGCTGAGGAACAGAAGATAGCCTGACGGCCCACTTAACAGTAAATAGTTACCGTCGCCTATAGATGTTCGCGACGCTAGTATCATCGCGAACACGCTGCTGTCCCATAGGTGTACAGGAACCTGGGTCACTAATGCCGGAACACAACAAGGTTATTATAGCGGCATACTTAAGACCAAGGGTGGTTGCCATCCAGACGGGCTTGGGGCCCTACCACGTAGCTAGAGTTGTTTTGTCGCCTTTTACGACAAGCCGATCCCTGCACAGAGATGGACTAGTTACACAATATGAGTTTAAAACTAATTGAAGATAATTGTTTTCCTAAATCGGCATCAGCTCAGTGACATGCTAGCTATTTTCTCCATCGCTGATCTTCGCGCTGAAGCCAGGCAGTGGTCACTTAAGGTGGTCTTGAGCGCGCTGATTATTTTTGTTTTGAAAACAATAATATCTTAAAACATGAAATTCTTATTAGAAGAAATATAGCATATAATTAATTACAATTGTAAAGCATATTGAAATTATGTTCATTATTTTTAATAATAAAGTAAAAAAAATTGCATCTGTAGCAGCACCACGCTTTGCACCTGCAAGCAAGTGCGATGGATACGACGAGCTCAGTTTTTTTTTGTTTTAAATTAGTTTAAGGCTAGCCGCATCATTTTGTATTTACGGTGCGTGACACGACACGCACATATCTTCCATCTCGCATTTACATCCTATCTTATTAACATAGCATCTATTTAAACACCGTTTTTGTATATATAATAAGGGCATTTTTCTCGTATAAATTATGCATTCCTGGAACTAAATATATTGTGAACACAATTACCAAGAAGACCTCCGACAAAGAAATCTACTTTCAATCACAAATTATTGGAGGACACTAGCCTCCAAACATCCTAATACAGCCATCTGCTGGTGATAATTATTAAGTTAATGATGAATGAATGAATGTAAATTAGGTGGAGCGCGTGTCCCGCGAAGTGGCCGCCGGCGCCGCCGCGTCCGCCAATGGCGACCCCTCCAAGAAAACACCGAAACAGGTAAAGGGAATTTTTTTCTACATTTCTACATTCGTATCTAAATTGCTCTTTTTTTGTTTTAGTTTACTGTTTAGTTTATTTCAGTGGTCGGCGACCTTGTCATCCAAAGGAACCAAATATAAAGAGCTATTTTTTAAAAATGCTATTTTTTTAAATTACGGAAATAATTCTAGATACAATGCGATTCAAATAAGAATAGGAACGTCAATGACCTCTATTTGGCAATGTCACTAGAAAAGTACGGAGCTTCATGGTGTGGGACATGACCTTAATCCCTCGGTAATTACCGCACTACTGCACCGACCCCTTGCCTTTGAAGACTGGAGTAATGATACTCAGTCTCCATTGGCTCGGGACTAGTCCTTGATTCGGAGGAAGATCTGACTGCTGCACCTCTTTGTGCTGCGTGTTTAGCAGCTCGTCGTCGAAATACGAAATCTCTCCTTCACCGTGAAGTCCTCATAGCAAGTTGCCCAGAGGGTCTTTTACACAGTGGCACTTGGAAATATCCTGTGCCGCTTTGACCCTGGAGCACCCCAACTTATAGATGAGCTTCTGCCCCTCAGACGATTCCAACTTATCGTGAAGTGGTTGTAAGTGTTCTCGTCTAGCTCTAGCAACAGCTCTCTTAGTGTCGCGCTTTGCCACCCGGTTTGCGTCGCGATCTTCAGAAGATCTGGACGCTTGCCACTTCTTAAAGAGGGCTTTTTTCGCCCTAATCTCCCTCTGGACTGAGTCATTCCATCACCAAGTCTTGTCACACTTGCGTCCGCCCTTAGACACGCCAAGAACCTCTCTCGCCGACCCAAGGATAGCCGCCTGAATCCTGTCCCAGTAAACTTGAACCGGTTCGCTCTCACCTCCGGCCCACTTGTCGCCGATGGCGATGCGAGCTCCTGGGACTTGACTTCATCAAGCAGCCACCACCTGATTCGGCGTTGAAGGCGGTCGACACATTTGCCTTTGGGCTTCACGCAGACGTCCATGACAAGAAGACGGTGTTGTGCCGTAAGACTCGCCGGGTATGACTTGCAGTTGGCTACTTTGCTGATGTGGTGTCTCCTAGTGAGTAGGAAGTCAATTTGGGTAGCATTTCTCCCGCTCTTGTAGGTGATGCGATGCTCGGATCTCTTTTTCAAATACGTGTTCACGGGGGCAAGGTCTGCAGCCGCACACGCATTGAGGATGTCCTTCCCTTCCGCGTTACGGATACCATACCCAAATCCACCCTGAACACGCTCAAATTCCCCACATTCATCACCCACATGACCGTTTAGATCACCACCCAAAACGATCCCATGTGACAATGGAATCACACGAAGCACTTCTCCGAGTAGATTCCAAAACGCTATCTTGTGGGCGTCGCCACAACCGGCCTGTGGCGCGTAGGCGCTTATCGAGTGGGTAACTACCCCACTGACAAGCACCCTCACAACCATAAGCCGATCGCTACAGCGCTTCACCTCCAATATGTCGTCCTGGAGCTCCTCCGAGAGCACTATGGCGACCCCATTTTCCCCACCAGGTGCACCTGTGTAGATCAGCTTGTAGCCATTCCCAATGAACCGGGATCTGCTGGCCTTCCATCGAGTCTCCTGCAGGAACGCCACGGCCACCCTCCGCCTGGAGAGTACATCGGCCAACTCTCTCGCGCGTCCAGTCAGCGTGCCAATATTCCATGTTGCGAAGCGGAGTTTCTTATTGGATGGGGTTAATGTCTTTAGCCGTGCTTGGCTTGGCTTGTTTTGATTTTTACGGGAGCGACTGCCGTCCGACCTCCCAACCTTTAAAGGGAAACCTAGAGGTGTCCTTCCCTCGCCGCATGCAAGCTGGCGTAAGGAGTAACCCATCAGTCAACTTTTACGACTCCCTTGGGATGATTTGGGGTGGCCCTATTTTTCTTCGGCCGGGACCACACGGCTCCGTTGCAGTGCGACGTTATAGACTGTTGTTGTTATTATTATTTATTTATTTATTATTATAAACAATTGATCTTAGGATCCAAACGAGGAAGAACTCAGCGAAGAACAAATGGAGGCTGATCTGATTAAAGAAGAGGATATTGAACAGGTGAGGAAATATTACAAAATTTATTTGAAAATGTTAAAAATACTATACTATTCTATCTGTTTTTTTTTTCCATCAAAATGATCAAATGAACAAATTTATATTAGAGTTTAGCCATGAAATCTTAGGAAAATAACATTCTAAAGTTATACCAGTAAATCAATATTTAAAATATGGCTTAATATTTTACAATTAAACATTTTCCCCGTGCAGGGGCGGAATAAGAATACTAACCCCCTGCGGCCGGGCTCGGCCTGTCGAAAAAGGCGACAAAACAACTCTAGCTACGAGATAAGGCCCCAAGCCCGTCTGGATGACGACCAACCTTATACACCAGATAAGTATGCCACCATAATAACCTTGTGTTTCGGCGTTAGTGACCCAGGTTCCTGCACCCCTATGGGACAATCTTGGACCCTAAATATAACATCCTCCCCTCCATAACAATTAACATAGCGACATCTAGATTCAATGTAAGCTGTCGAGCGCTTGCGGGTACTATTTTTTTTTTATTGCTGAGGAACAGCAAAGGGGCTGACGGCCCACTTAACAGTAAGCACTTACCGTCGCCTATAGATACTTGCGACGCTGGTGGCACCGCGAACACGCTGCTGTCCTATAGGGGTGCAGGAACCTGGGTCACTAATGTCGGAACACAACAAAGGTTATTATGACGGCATACTTAAGACCAAAGGTGGTGTCCATCCAAACGGGCTTGGGGCCCTACTACGTAGCTAGGGTGGGTTATTTCGTCGCCTTTTACGATAGGCCGGCCCCGGCCGCAGGGGTCAGCATTCCTACTCCGTCCCGGCACGGAGAAGAACTAATCTACTGATATAATACTTATATACATTCTTATATTTATTTTGTTCAAAAATACATATTATCCACCCAGATTCAGAACGCAAATCGAGGTGGTCTAGATAGGCTTAAACCACAAAATAGATAATAAAACTAAAACTACATATTCTTAAAAACGTCGAAATAGTAAAATGTTTTGAGAATTAATGAATGATCTTAGGTACCGGATTCCACTCACGCGAGTGACGAAGATAATGCCAAGAACAGTCGTTCTCGGGTTACGATGATGACACCTGCACAACTGGAGGCAGTGTCGTCAAAATTATCAGATTGGAAGAAGTTAGCTTCGAAATTGGGTTACAAACCAGATGAGATACAGTTCTTCGAGACCGAAAACGCTACGGAGGAAGCCCGTGCTAAGAATATGCTGCAGCTGTGGTTCGATGACGATGAAGACGCTTCGGTCGAAAATTTGCTGTATATTATGGAAGGACTTGAAATGCTGGTGGCCTGCGAAGCCCTGAAAAACGCCAAATGACGTTTCGTTAAAAGGCCTAAGGTCAAGAAATAAACTTTGTATTCAAGTCGTCTTTTATTTTAATTTATAATTCATTAGTGTGGTAGATTAAATATATATAATATATTTCTTAGTATCATCATCATCCCAGCGTTAAATCACGATTGCATCCAAAACTTTCGATTCGGTGCCCGGAGTCCACTTTCTGACTTTTTCTACTCCACTTCGCACGGTCTTCAGCATCGCTGGTAGTGAGTCCATTGACACGCATATCACCCTTTACGACGTCAAGCCAGCATATTTATTAGTATCTTATGACTGAAAACCATACAGTGCAACTTCGATATAACTGAAGGGGATTAGTAAAAATTCGTTTTATAAATCGTTAAAACGAGGTTTGTTATACAGAGGCTAAGTTAGACTGATCCGCCCGGGCGGGAGGTGAAAGCATATCCCTCCCTCCCAGGAAGGAGAGGAACACGGTGGTGGTTTTTAGTGGGTATACCAGCGATGTGTGTCCCTAGTCCACTGTGGGGGCGTACGGGTACATTGCACGGGATTCCCACACCTGTCGACAGCCCCCAGGCGGCGTGCGGCGGTGTGCTTTAAGCATTTTCCACTTAACAACAAAAAAAGGTTAGAGTATGATTCATTATAATAAGGTAAAAAAACATGTTTATTAATTTTAAAATAACGTACGTTACTCATTCGCTTACATTGGGTTGCAACCGGGATGAACGCTGAGATGATGATGATGATGATGACTCATTCGCTTACATTGTTAAAGCGAAAGATTTCCACTAATAAATACTTTAATAAAAACACTGGACTTTTTAATTGATACATTACACATTAAAAAATCGTCAAAGATCATATCATCATACTTTATATACTGCAGTGATAAAAGTTCATTATAAAGAGGTTTTTCATAAATGTATTCGTAATCATCATCATCATCCTAGCGTTAGTCCCGGTTGCCACCCAAAGTTTCGTTTCGGTGCCCGGGGTCCGCTTTCCGACTTTTTCTACTCCACTTCGCGCGATCTTCAGCATCCCTGGTAGTGAGCCCATTGGCACGCATATCACCCTTTATGACGTCAAGCCAGCACTTTTTGGGTCTACCCCTCCTGCCGGGGCCCGGCGGAGGCGGCATGGCCAGACATTTGTTTCCCACGTAAGCATCCGGTTGCCGTAAAACATGGCCATATCAACGGAGCCGACACTCCTGCAATTTATCTGCAATGTCACGAACACGAAGACTACCGCGAATGCGGGAGTTCCTAACGCGGTCCTTCCGCGTCACTCCACACATCCACCGCAGGATATTCATCTCCGTGACACGCAGCTCTTGCTTGTGTCGCTCTAACACCGGCCACGCTTCACAGCCGTATAAAAGGACAGGCCTAATGATGGTCTTATAGACCTGTCCCTTCAACTTTACCGGCATCTTAGGGTCACAAATGTATTCGTGATATAAACGTATATTTTACATTAGTATTACGAGCAGTCCGTCAGAATGCGTGATATCGAAGCTATTTAAAGTTATATTATGGCTATACTGTATAAATTTAAAAAGTAAATTATTGAAGTCCTAAGCATGATTCAACGTCATTATCTTGGCAGTGAATCTCTTTAGGTTGAGCCTGGAATCCGGCTATCGCTAAAAATATAATTTTTGTGAATTTTTATGGGTACTACCTTCCGAGCTTATTAACTTGGTCTACTGTAGGTATAATGTAAGATAATCAAGTTGATTAAATCTTGTTTCGCATATAAGAATATAGAAAGCTTATAATGTATATTGGTATTCATATTCCCTTAAAATATTCTTATAAACGGTTTAAAGCATCTGTAGAAAATTTATATTAAAAATTCCTTCACGGTTTGTTTTATTTCCGAAAGGAAATGTTACCACCCACTAATTTCTCACCATGCCACCGAATGTTAGATTTATAATTCTATTCAACAATGTCGGCCGCGCTGAAATTATAACTTGCACGCATTTCCTCATCGCGGCTGACTCACGGTGTGCCCAAAACAGAACTTATTGCCTACAATTTCTAAACATAAACATCGCCATCCTAAAATAGTACTTATTCTGGAGAATATAAAGTGCGTTCTGTGTGAACGTTCAACAATTTTAAAGCCCTAGAGATTCCAACCTAAGAGGATCCCTCGCGTCCCCCGTCAGAGGGCGCAAGTGATGAGAAAGAAGACGTTTCCAGCCAGAAGGTGGGCCAATAAACTCTGGTCCAGTTTTAACACCGCTGTGGTGTTTACAGAATCGCGGAATAGTCGCTGCACCGAAATTAGTTCGAAACGAATGCGTCAATGGGCAGACGGGGCGTGTTCGGCGCGCGCGCGACCCATCCTCGAATATTTATATTTTTATGATCCGATACGCGGGGCGAGATTTTAATATTAAAAATATAGCGGGTAGAGTTCGACGCCGATGAGTGCGCGCGCGCATCATGGCCGTCGCTTTCCCCCAAAAGGATAATTTGTTTTTCTTAAGGATACAGCTCCTCAGTAAGTAGTTAAATTTTGTGTTGTCTTGGTGTTAAATATTCATGAGAGATGGTGGTTCACATTACTACAGAGATTCAAATTGCTATCTCAAAAAGGTAAATGCATTAAAATTATTTGATTTATTAACGATTATTTAATTAAAGCAATTTTTATATACTTTTTTTGTAATAAATCATTTATGATAAAAATAATAATATTGTAAATAATTTTATAAAATAAGGTAAATTCGCCATTTTAATACAATTAAGTATTATAATATTTACTAATTTATACTCTACATGGTCATGTTTTTAAAATGAAAGCCTTAATCCTAGTTTGTCGTTGATATTAAAGTTTTCCTACTAATTAGAAAATATTTTTACATAAAAATTATTAAATCGTAATGTCAGACATACAATGTCAAAGTAAAAACATATTTTTTGAAATTATAATGAACTAAGACTTCGAGTTATTTCTGTATTATACTTTTGATCAGACTGCCAGGCTATAAACTTTAACGATATGATTGTTCTAAATATCTAGACAAATTTAGTTACTAGACTATCGACCAATGTAGTTTTTACTCTTTTATACTTAACGTTTGCATACTATACTCATAACGAATGTGTCCGAACTGCTGATGTAAGTAAGCATTTAATAAACAGTTTTAGATTAACTCAAATGGACTAGGGATATTACAATGTGTTGTCAGAACCCAACTCGGTAGACGCAAAACAATTGTTTTTAAAATTAAGCGTCATTCTGACAAGAAAATAGAAAATAATTAGTAGATTTAATGGGACTGATATGATTAAAAAACAAAAAATCACTTTAAATAATAAATAAATTGGTATAATCCTATCTCCGTCATGTAAGTGAAACTTGAATTGATTCATACGATGGTCGCCATTACAATATAAAATAAAAACGTATGAATTTTAAGTTTTTTATCTACTTCTTCTGTCTTCGCAGTTTTTATGTTGCTTTTGAATACATTTCGTAATCCGAAGCGTAATAGTCTACCGCATGGTTTTTTTTAAATAAATATTTGTTAAAGTTAGCATTCGTTCCCGGACTAAGTATATGTTTTTTATATATTAAATGTTCTCCTCAAATTTTTTCCGTCATTCCGGTTGGAGATCTCGTATTGTCCCCGACCTGTATTGACCGGCAACTTTGTGCAGGTTGTCAGTTCACCAAACTATTGCGCTTCCTGAGACAAACTAGAATTCTGGGCCTAGTCTACTGTATTCGTTTTTACGGCCCATTGTATTTTTTAAATCATAACATTCCAATATGTTGCCGTCTTAGTTTAAAATTGTGAATCCATGCCGTCGCCGGGGTGTATTTTGCAAGGTTCTTAGTAATACGATGTTCGCTATTCGAATATTTTAGTTTTGTCGACTAGAATTTAAGATTAATATATCCTACACCGATGGATGACTTCTGATTTAGTTCAATCTTAGATAGACCGTTAATTCGGAAATTCCGAGATTTTCTCTGGAATCCGATTCATGAACTCTTCCGTTGTATATTACACATTACTACAAAGTAAAGTAGAATGGGCTTTATCGCTCTAACGCATAGCAAAATTTTAAACAAATATCCATTTAAACTCATTACTTTCTGTAATACAAACATAATGTATACCATCTTGTGCTGACGTCAGACCCGGATTCTTCCCGTTTTACAGCATAAAGAATGTTTCACGCTGAATTAATGTTGTTATTAATTAATAATATAAATGTTTTAAAACCGAGCTAACATTATAAATTCGTTGTGAGTTGTCAAAAGTTTACATTTATGTGTTCGCAGTTTCTTGATCTTTAATTAAAATTGCATTTACTTGCTACCTACTCGTACATTAGACAGTGTTACTTCACATTTATAATTCTAGCCAACGTACTGACGTACTACACATATGCCCAGTCTTTGAACTGTCAAAGACCGGGCATATGTGTAGTTCCTAGCTAGATATATAGGTAATATAATGGCGATCTTATATGGCGGCATCACACAATTCGGCTTTATAATTTTTAAAATAATAGCGTATTTAGCTCAATCAAGTGTAATATCAATAGTAATGTTTATACAAAATGTACAAAAATCTCAATAAAAATGGAGGTATTTTTATCAGTATTCCCTTTCATTAGGCAATAATTACAAAAATATCAAAAACTAAAAAGCTATCTTCTAACTAATATTTTATCAGACAAACCAGTATTTATAGGAATCGCCAAATTAACGGCAGAAGCCACTCTCTCTGAAGGTACAGAGGAAGACGTAGGTGTCAAGTATTTAAGTGCCAGAAAACAATACATAACAAAAGAACTGACGAGTGAGAGTGACGTGACGGTTGATGAATGACGGACAGCCGCACACACATATCTACACGCAATGCAAACATACTAGTCAATAGTCATAGACAACTGGGAACCAACACATAGGCGTGGCTTAGAAAAAACTGACGGAAAATAGCTTCCATTTCTATGTATGTACACCTAAGAGATAGTATTAGTGATCACAAGTATTAATGTAAAGACGATAGATTTATAAGCTATTAATACTTTAATAGTTAAAATTTCAATTACCAGATGTCATGACCCAATTGGTCAGTTCCCAATACAGTTACTTTTTCCGTTCGTTCCTATTCTTTACGGTTTTGAATTTTATGGTTGTGACTTTAGTGTGCTTTAGTTATAAATAAAAAAATATATCATTTTGATACAATTTTTGATATTGGATATTTTCTATCAATATATTGAATTAAAAATATCGATACTTTTTCAACAAGCTTATGTTAGTTATGCCTCATGTATACCGTCAAGTCCAAGCGTGTCTGCGCTGCGCTGGTAAGAATTGTTTTTATGATTTATTTACATTTTTTTTATCTCGGGGAAAAACCTCTCTTGACGGGTTCCCCCGGCCCGGGCGGACCGAGGGATATGTGGGACTTCGGGGAAGATGTTCAGCCATCCGACTACTCACTAAAAAACCCCGCTGTTCTCCTATCGCCTACGCCCGGGCATACGGATATGTGGCCTGCCGATCTCGTGGCCCGGGCCGGCGCCGGCTCGCCCTTTGTCTCAAGGCGGGCCTCTTCTAAAGTGTTGGCGCCAGAGGGTCAGGGTTTCGTCCCCCCGGCGCTCTCCTGATGATTTATTTACATGCCTAAGTATATTATAATTTGTGATACAGTTACATTTTGTTGACTGT
Source organism: Malacosoma neustria (assembly GCA_963693495.1). Classification (NCBI taxonomy): domain Eukaryota; kingdom Metazoa; phylum Arthropoda; class Insecta; order Lepidoptera; family Lasiocampidae; genus Malacosoma; species Malacosoma neustria. The sequence continues at coordinate 4,841,467 of OY856381.1, read as the reverse complement.
TATTTATTTGAGGGGTTAGTTTTTTTTTAAATTTTTTATTGCTGTAGGACAGCAGACAGGCTGACAGCCCGCTTAGAATTTAGCAGTTACCGTCGCCTATGGGTGTTTGCAACGCCAGTGGTACAGGAACTTGGGTCACTAATGCCGGAACACAACACAAGGTTATTATGTTGGCGTACATAGGACCAAAGGTGGTCGCCATCCAGACGGGCTTGAGGCCCTACCACGTAGCTAGGGTGGGTTGTTTTGTCGACTTTTACGACAGGCCGACCCCGGCCCCGCAGAGGTTAGTATTCTTTCTCCGCCCCTGCACGGATAGTTGTGAATTAGTTTAAAAAATCGACATTGTACTTACCTGAAATATATTTCTGAAAATAAAGTTATGTAAATTGGTGTTTAGCAAATTCAAGCTTTTTCTATTTCAATATCTAAGAGTGTAAAAAAGGGAGTGAAAGTTATTATGCATACTGCGACTTCGCTAGCGGGAACCTACATTAGTTACAAGATCAATTTTATACTTTTGTCAGCAATATACAATCAGGAAACGCGAAATTGGTACGTGCTGTGAGCTATTATAGGTGTAACCATGTACCCATCAAAAAGTATTTGCTTTCTGAACTCAGTATTCCTTTCATGTATGACCATTATTGTGAAACTCTGCCTAAAGTACCAGTATCTTATGGTTACTACAGAAAAGTTGTAAAAGAGCTTAATATCACATTTTTAAATAAATTTAAGCCTAAAGGCTATGAAGAATGTGAGCTGTGTAAAGAATTTGCAATTCCACAATCCTAATCCAAAAATAAGAACTTAACACAGAAGTTGCAAAGAATGTGAAGATTACGAGGAACGGCAGGAGAAGTATATTTTAGCTCGCAAAAAGTATGAAGAAAACGCTGATAACCAAACTCAGAAAAAGAATATCACGGTTATATTTGCCGCAGATCTGGAAAAAGTTATAATGTTACCTCGTATGGAAGAATTTAATGTTTTGTCCGCAATTTATGGTTAATATGATAATGTAAGGAAAGGTTAATTTGTTAATAAAACCAAAAATAATACAAAAATAACTAAAGTTTACGAAAAAAAAAATTTTTTTTCCAAAAACTGTTTCAAAATTATATTAAATTTAATTATTCCCTAATGTATTTATTGTAGTTTGTTTTCTTTATAAAGAAAAAAAACTCAACTGTATTTCATTGTAATAATGTCGCAATTCGAATAGATCTAGCGCTATGGGTTAGAGTGAGAGAGTATACGTGAGAGAAAGGGAAGCCAAACATACTGGCGCCGTAACACGTTATGTAACTAAGCGGTTTACCCTCCCATATGAAGTTATCTCGTCAAAAACGCAACGTAATTTTAATAAAATATATTAATATTGGTACCTATATTTTATTTTGTGCATGCATTTCATGTAACAAAGTGTACAAAATGGTGCAATGACGTTGATATTGAATGAGTTATAGTTGAATGAAATATCGAAATTTCTCGGCCTACGTGCGCTCATAAGGACTATGCGCCCGTATGCACACGCAGCCCTTGAACCCCCGAGTAAAGATGTCCCTGTGTGTAGTGTTTTATTCAATTAATTATATATATGTAGTCATCGTTTCACGGGTATACTCTGCAGTTGAATTATATGACGTATTTCAGTGTTCTTAAGTGACAAATTACTGCTTCAAAATCAGATTCCATTAGAATTAGGCCAAAACTATAGTGAAACACATAGTGAGGTTGACAAAGAACTGCCTTTTATATTATTATAAAAATAGATCGTCTACAAATGCATCAACAGATGGCACTGCTAGTAAACAATAGAACGTTTACAGATGCTCCAACAGATGTCATCACTAGTAATTAAATGACTAACAAACTGTTATTGTAGATATATATTTAACACCCCCACTATATCACAATAACCCTAAAACAAAATAAACTAAACACTAGTTATACCCAAACTATGCATGAACTTGTAGTGTTTGTTTTTATTTAAACCTTTTGTTAAGAGATCAGCGGGCATATCAGCTGTTGGCAAATATTTAATATTTACAGTTCTGTTTGCGACACATTCTCTACAAAAATGATACCTGACATCAATGTGTTTTGACCTTTTGTGGAACATAGGGTTTGCCGACAGCTTTTGTGCACTCTGATTATCATTGAACACATTAATAGTATAATCAGAACCTGTTATTTCATATTGCAAATTTTTCAAGTACAATGCTTCTTTACATGCCTCTGCTATCCCCATGTATTCTGCCTCTGTACTTGATAGGGCCACTGTATTTTGCTTTTTACATTCCCATGAAATTACACTATTACAGAGAAGAAAACAATAACCAGTATAAGACTTCCTGTCTAATGCGTTAGACGCCCAATCAGCATCTACAAAACCTGTAATCTGAGAATTCCCATCTTTACAATATTTAAGCCCATAGCTTTTAGTACTTTTTAAATATTTTAATACTCTCTTTGCATATTCCCAATGGACACTAGTATAACAATTGTTGAATTGACTTAAATAGTTAACAGCAAAAGTAATGTCTGGTCGAGTTAATACGGACAAATACATTAAACTGCCCAAGAGCTGTTGATATGGGGCTTGTTTGTTTATACCTTGACCTTTACTTATTTCTAGTTTGCTCTCCATTGGAGTATCTACAGGTTTACACTCAGATAAATTGAATTTACATAACAACTTATTTATATAATTTTCCTGACTGAGGGTAACGGAACCTTCCTTTTTATTGAAGTTTACATTCATTCCAAGACAATTTTTTACCTGGCCTAAGTCTTTGATTTGAAACTGATTTGACAAAATATTTTTAATATTACTGGTTTCATCCTTATCATTAGAAAAAATAAAAAAATCATCAACATACACTGTTACAATGGTTTTATACTTGTTGTTATTTTTAATGTACATACATGGTTCTAATTTAGATTTTTTATATCCATGACTCTGTAAACAACTATCTACCTTTATATTCCAGGCTCTAGACGCTTGTTTCAAACCATAAATGGCCTTTTTTAGTTTCAACACTTTATGTACATTATCAATAAAATCATAACATTCTGGTTTCTCCATATAAATAGTTTCATCTAACTCGCCATTTAAAAATGCAGTCTTAACATCTAAATGAGTTATTTCTAATCCTAATAACACAGATAAAGCAAACAATAGTCTTAGTGTACTATGTCTCACTACTGGTGAAAATGTCTCTGTATAATCTACACCATATTTCTGTGAAAATCCCTTGGCCACTAGTCGGGCACGATAGCGCACATTATTTTCACTGTCATATTTCTTGCACAGAACCCACTTACACTTAACAATTGTACCACCTTTTGGAATGTCAACTTGTTCCCAAGCATCATTGTCTTCAAAGCACTGTAATTCATCCCGTACAGCTTCCAACCAGTAGGACCTTTCTGATCCTTTCAAGGCTTCTTTTAAGGTAAGTTCACTGTTATTGTCTAAGTCACCATCACTAACATGAGCACTCACAAAACCATACCTATCAGGTGGTTGTCTAGGCCTCGCACTACGCATCATATTAACATTTTCAAATGTCAATGTATCAGTACTACTCTGTGAAGTGTTAGGTGAAGAAGAAGAAGATTCAAGCAGATCATCATCACATGGTAAATATGTATCATCATTGTCATTTGTGCTGATACTTTCTTCTTGAAAATTCTCTGTATCCTCAGTACAATCAGTCCCTGATCCCCCCACTGGAACCAAAGACTCTTCAGATGTCTGATCTAAGACAGAGGTTTCTCTCACTTCTATGGTACTTTCCTGTGTAACATCCTCAATTATTACCACATCTCGGCTTGTTGTGATAGTTCCTGTTTCTGGATTGTAGATCCTGTATCCTTTTACATCATCTGGATACCCCACTAGGATGCATTTTTTTGATTTCTTATCCCATTTTTGTCTCTTTTGTTTAGGCACATGCATCATAACTGTGCTACCAAATAACCTCACATGACTAACATCTGGTTTCACACCTGTCCACATTTCAAATGGGGTTTTTCCATTAAGAGACGATGCAACTGTCCTATTTTGAAGGTACACAGCTGTGTTGGCTGCCTCAGCCCAAAAGTTTTTCCTCAATCCAGCATCAAATAGAAGACATTTTGCTTTTTCTACAATGGTTCTATTGAACCGCTCTGATAACCCATTTTGTTCAGGAGTATACGGATTGGTTTTCTGATGAACAATTCCGTGTTTTGTTAAAAACCCATCCATCTCCATATTACAGAACTCCTTGCCATTGTCACTGAGCAAAATCTTAATTCTTTTGTTGAGCTGATTCTCTACTTCAGATTTATATCTTTGAAAATACATTAGCACTTCACTTTTGTTCTTCAAAAAATAAATAAAGATCATTCGGGTATAATCATCAACAAATAGAAGAAAATATTTTGACCCACCTATCGAAGTGATCTCCATTGGGCCACATACATCAGTATGCACTGTGTGTAAAGCTTCAGTACTTCTGTTGCTACCTTTTGGAAATGGTAGACGACTCTGTTTGCCTTCACAGCATGTTATACAAGACAACTTTGATACATCTGTCTTACTGTCAAGTGTCAAGCCTTCCACTGCGTTCTGCATTCGGTTCAAATAGTTGCTATTTACATGCCCAAGTCTGCGATGCCAGACTTCAGCTGACACCATTGCTGCAGTTGATGAACACTCTGGCATGTTCAACTTGTATACACCATTCACCAAACATGCTGTGGCCACCAGTTCTCCAATTCTATTGCGAATCTGACAACCATTAGGAGTAAATGATACACTGTTGCCCTTTGCAATCAATTGGCTCACAGACAGAAGGTTCGTAGTCAAACTCGGTACGCACATCACCCCTTCTACAACAATATCATACACACACGATGACAACAACGTAGAAATCTGTACATCGCCTGTACATGTGACTGGCAGTGTCTCTTTGTTGGCTATAACAATCTCCTTAGTGTTTTGGTTACACGAAACATTCTTCATCCAGTTTCTATTAGCTGTCAAATGACAACTTGCGCCAGAGTCAATATACCAATCACTTTTATTGAAATTGCCATTTAGAAACACAGCACTGAACGCATTTGACTTTTTACGTTCATTGTTTCTTAGATCTGAAGAATTATTTTTATGAAAAGTGCACTGATTGCGATAATGACCAGTTTGTTTACATTTGTAGCACTTGACAACTTTCGAGCTTGACTTTGACGTTTGTTTATTGTCTCTGCTTCCGCTAGTGTTACCACTTCTGTTTTTCTTGAAACTTGTAAACGCACCGTTTCCTGTGGCGCTAGAATCGCCACTACTGTTTCCTTCCTCCATGTCCAATAGCTTCGTTTTAATGGCGTCCGCCGTTATTGCAACTCCACAATGCTCAATCGCCATGATCATAGGTGCATATTTTTCAGTTAATCCCGCCAACAAAAGCGATCCAACCCATTCGTCATTGATTTTGAAACCCGTACCACTCAATTTCTGACTTGTTTCTATAACTTGCGTCACATAGGAAGTCATTGAAGTACAATGTTCAAGACGAATTGAAATAAGCGCTCGCAGCAAACTAATTCTTCTGGTAAATCCCGAATCATCAAAGATTTTCTTTAACTTCATCCATAGCTCCCGAGTGGTTTCTACGTCTCGGATATGTACGTACAGCGATGAGTCGATCGTCAGAATCAACTTGGCTTTTGTCTTCGCGTCGTCTGCGGCTCCTATTGTTGAGGCTCCAGTATCCGCCTTGATGCAGTCTGACATGCCTTCCAACACTAAAAAATTCTCCGCGGCGAAAGCCCACTCACCATAGTTCTCACGCCCTTTGAGCTTAGGCACACTCACTAGGTAGCTCGAAGTCATTTTCACACCGAATTACTTTACAGTTAATATTTCTATCTGCGATCTTAGCTTCAGCTAGCATAATATTCTATCGCAAAAACCTCAAATATCAACTTAAACCGTGAAAAACGTGACCGGCACATAACCTATAGTGAAACACATAGTGAGGTTGACAAAGAACTGCCTTTTATATTATTATAAAAATAGATCGTCTACAAATGCATCAACAGATGGCACTGCTAGTAAACAATAGAACGTTTACAGATGCTCCAACAGATGTCATCACTAGTAATTAAATGACTAACAAACTGCTATTGTAGATATATATTTAACAAAAACTTATTTTAAAAAACTTGGTCAATCAAAATTAATACTTAACAAAAATTCTTTGTGCAATATCTTTTGCATCCTTTAACTCTAGAACCTCACCTAGTTTATGGACTTTCTTTACCTATGTTATCTGCTAGCGATCAGCAAAATATATTTAAAATCTGTCGCCTTCAACAGTGACATAGAAGAACATTACGTGGATTCTGTCGAATTTGAATGAATTTATCCAAAACTACAACCAGTTTCAAATACATCAAGCATTCATAAAACTATTTTCTATGTTCGTGTTACATAACTATTGATATCTATTTGTGTCACGAAATGATCGTAAACTGCTAAACAATAATGATGAAAGATTACGCGAACACGACTAATTTCGAAATTATTAAACCAATACTCCAAAACTATCAACGTAATATCATGCTGAAGCCAGATTCTGAATCAGATTTATTATCACTATATATCAGATATATATCACTATTACGTTGTAACAGTTTGGTTTCTGATCGTACACTTTCTTCTCTCCCGATCTTTACGCATTTTTTAACCCCGTTCATTATCAATGTCAGCTAATTCCCGGTTGCAACCCAAATTTCCGCTTCGGTGCTCGGAGTCTGCTTTATGATGTTTTCTTCTCCACTTCACACGATCTTCGGCTGATAGAGATTCCATTGGAGCATATATCACTCCTTACGAGACTCACCCATCGGTTCTCCCCATTCTAACCTAGGAAATGGCTTCTCAACGCCTTAGAAATACCTAATAAATACCATAAGTGTTAATAAGGGTATCGAAGACAGTGCGAAGTGTGAAATCGCGAAACAAGACGAAAAGCATACATCAAGCACTGAATCGTATTTAGTTCTAATCAGGATTTAACTCTAAAATCATAATGATGAGGATAGCTCTCTGTAGTAATCTGTGATCATGTCAACTCTATATGTCATCTGTCTATCACAATATAATGTCATTTGAGTTTGACACTTTCTGTTCGTTGAAATTCGAATACAATAGTCGATACGTAGCCTGCAGTTTATCATTTATTATCTCACACATCCCGCTCTGCCAATTCTGAAATATAATAAAAACCAATAGACTCTCCTGGAGCATTATTTTCTCCCTTTCCGCTTTTTATTTCTTTCCATGTTTGCAACAGCGGAATTTTAAAAAAGTGAACTCTGCGGCCTGTCGTAAAAGGCGCCAAAAATAACCCTAAAGAGCGGCTAGAGATCCAAACCCATCTGGATGGCAATCATCCCTGGTTAATAAATATTTAAAGATATTTTGTGTTGTGCTCTGACATTAGTGATCTAGGATCCAGTTCCCCTACCCGAACGGTTGCGTGTTAACAGTGTTCGTAGCAAACATCTATATGCGACGGGAACTGCTTACTATTTTCCTATGTATATTTCCTACGCGGTAGGGCCCCAAGCCCGTCTGGATGGCGACCACCTTTGGTCTTAAGTATGCCGCCATGATAACTTTGTGTGGTGTTCCGGCATTAGTGACCCAAGTTCCTGTACCCTTATGGGACAGCAGTCACAAACACCCATAGGCGACGGTAACTGTTAAATTCTAAGCGGGCCGTCAGCCTATCTGCTGTCTTACAGCAATAAAAAAAATTATAAGCGGTGCGTCAGCATAGTACCATATGCCACACACTTGTCGATCCCATTTCTGCAAAAAAAAAAAAACAATAAAATATTTCTTCCTGTCCTGATTTTCTAAAATTTCATAAGACCCAAACCACACCTAATTGCAAATATTCTATGAGCATCGTATATGAATGAGCTATACTTATAAGAAAAAAACATATCATGCTGTTGCCAAAATCAAAGGCAATGACGTCCGTTGCCTACGTATGATCATAAATAGACAATATATACTAAACTTGTTTTTCGTCCGGCGATTAATACTGGTTTCCTTATCGAGTAGAACTCATCATCATCTAAGCGTAGTATCCCGGTTTCAACCTAAACTTCCGTTTCGGTGCCCGGGATCCGCTTTCCGACGCTTTCTACTCCACTTCGCACGGTCTTCAGCATCCCTGCTAGTGACCCTGGCCGTCGAGTAGAACTACATGAAAATAAAGCGCGTGGCTTAGGACGGTACCCATCAGTACTTTTTTAGTCCCACAGTACAATTCTGGTTTAATTTTTTTATCGGAAGTGATTACCGTTTGGCGCTCAAGTACAGGAAAGAAAAACATTACGTCACAAGTTTTTGTGAAACTCCTTACTCCTTAAACTTCATCATAGTTTTAAAACATCAATAGAAATACAAAATAGAAATGTAAATATAAAAACTAATCCAGTAAATATAAGAACAAAATCAAATGTATAAGAAAACACAAAATTGTAAATAAAAAGACCACATACAAACCAAGACTTAATAAATAAAATACAAAAAATGCATAGATAAAGAACCACAGGAAAAAAAATCGACGGTAGGGCAAAAATAATAAAACTGAAAAAATTAAGTCCCTAAAAATACAATAGCCAGTAAGAAAAAAAGCAAAGCAGTCCTATCATTAAAGAAAAACATCTTCATCGGTTTAATCCCAGTTGCATTGGTCATTTCTTCACGGTCTTCCCTAGTAGTCAGTCACAATCCTCACCATCACTTCGAAGACACCTACTGTCGTATACCTGATAATCGTCACGTACAAAGTATAAATTTTAAACACTAAAATACTAAACCGAGCCAAAGATTATGTGATAAAGACTACGCGTGAAAACCCACGCTTTGCAAAATTTTCCTCTACAAAAATCTGGATTCAATCAGCGTGGCATGTATTTAGAAATGTTTAGCTTTTAGCTTCGGTGACTTAAGAAATGTTGAGAGACTAATACTGTACAAACAGACCGTATTTTAACGGTAACCACACTGAAACTATAGCTTTTTTTATTCAATATACTTAGAATCATAACATAATATTAACATAAATAATTAAAACAAAACATGCAAAAGCTATAGCATTGAAATAATTAAAGAGATTTAGTCAATTAAAACAAAAATTGCAATCATTTTAATTGTTATTTTCCGCACTAGGTTGAGATCAGAGTTAACTCTTTTAAACTACTTGTAGATTTTATACACATTTTGTCGCGGCACTAATTCATAGTTAAAACTGTTAAATTTTAGTTGGAAAATTTTATAAATATAAATTACAAACGCTTCAAAATATGTATGAATGTTACTAGGAAAAGCGGCTAGAAACTCGATAACCTAGCAACCATCTTAAGATGTACGAAGTTATGTGAACACTTCGGCAGGCACCGCTGAAACTATATATGTAAATTCTGTCGCCTAATTTATTAAGTTTTGAAGTTAAAAATCGGATTCCAGATTTATAAAAACAAATTATTCCATCCACATTATTTCCATTATCAATGTTTGTAATATTTCATCGCAAAAAAAAACAGATTAAGGATCCAAAGTTTTAGAAGCTTGAAATTAAATACTACTCTTATTAAAATACTTTATGTCGTAGTGCGATGGAAAAGCTCAGCTGGAAGCTCATTTTGCATGTGTGTTCTCAATGTGCGGAAAATAAATCCAAGCCCTCCCGCACCAATGCTACAATTTGAGCCGCTTGTTCAGACGAAGTATCCATATTATGGTTCAAAAACTCTCGATGAGTTAAAAAACTAACCCAACAATTCTGCTGGTAACAATAATTCAATTGACAAAAGAATAAAAAATCAATGAGAATCAATTCAAAACTTTGCTAGAAATAACTAAATAACACGCAAATCTGATACTACGAGTAAATTTCCTTTTCCCGGCTATATTCATTTGTTTTACTGCAGTTTTATTTTTAAATTTTCCTTTTTTTTGAGATTAAGAGCCAGTCTCTCCATATTTACATAATTTAATCTAAAAAGTCTGCATACTTATTAAAAAAATAATTTCAAAGTAATCCTGAACTTTGATGCAGTTTACGAGTCCGTCAGTTTTATATATATATATATATATATATATATATATATATATATATATATATATATATATATATATATATATATATATATATATATATATATATATATATATATATATATATATATCTAGTCAGGTCATAAATTCTGTCACATGTTTAATGTAAAATAATTGTAACAAGTTTATTAATTATGTAACCATTCATATACCAAAATGAACTTAACAAAACATAGATTCTTATGACATTAAAGTTTATTCAAAATGACCTCCGTGATTTAGAATACAAGCCTTCAATCTGCGCGGCCAGTTGTCTATCGCAGCACGAACGAGGTCCATGTCAATATCGGCGGCTGCCTTAATCAAGGATGTCTTGAGTGACTCCAAATTGGGATGAGGCTTTGAGCACGCCTTTTCCTCCAAGTGTTGCCATATCTTGTAATCTAACGGATTCAAATCTGGACTGGAGGAGGGCCAGTCTTCGTGCCGGATGAAGTCGATTTCACGCGCCTCCAGCCAGTCTTGTGTGCTCTTCGCTCTATGAGCTGGCGCCGAATCTTGTTGGAATACCCAGTGCCTGTTATTGAACATGGTATGAGAAACAGGTTCCACAAGGTTCGTCAGGACTGTATTTTGATACACAACAGCATTCGTTTTTACACCTTTCTCACAAAAATGTACCTCTGTTAAGCCCCAATAAGAAACTCCCAACCATACCATGAGCGAGGATGGAAAATGACCTCGTTGGACACGCGGAATACGGTTGCTCGCTTCTTCACTACTGTGTGCGTACACCTTATCATTTTGTTTGTTGTAGCTCTCTTCTACGGTAAACATTTTTTCATCCGAAAAGAATTTCCCGATATTTTTTTCCCGCGTACCGCTTCAACAAAGCGCGGCATCTCTTCAGTCTCAGGTCCATTAGACGAGCATTCAAACGATGTCCTGTTTTTCTTCGATATGCCCGAAGCCCTAAGTCTTCATTTAACACCCTTTTCACCGTGGTTCTGCTTAACCCCATCTGAAGGGCCAACAGTTTCTGCTTACGTTTGGGATTTCTTTGAATTCGTGCCTTCACAGCTTTTATCACTGCTGGAGTCCTAACAGACCGAGGGCGACCACTTCTTGACCTGTCATCTACACTAGAGTCTTCATTGTATCGTTTGATGGTACGATAAACGAATCTTTTGGTAATATTCAAATTTTTCAGTATGTTAAAAATTTGAATTGGCGCGTAACCGCAACGATGCAACGCAATAACTGCAACACGGTCTTCTTTAAGCGTCCACTCCATATTTAAAAATGAGTAAAATTCTAAAAGTTATACATTTTTATTTTCATGAACAATTCGAAATTCTAATTCAATAAACTTTTTTGTGGCCAGCATTCTAAAAGAAAAGTTTTTACTGTGTGACAATACTTATGACCTGACTAGGTATATATATATAAAGATAATGATAATAAGTTCCTAAACTTTAGGAACTTATTAATAGGAGAAAAGGTAAAATTTTTCCAAACGAGCTATACTTTCATCCGCATTCCGATGAAAACCATAAGTTTGCCAATCATTATATTTTATCGTCCTCATTACTAGTATAGCGGCCGGGAGATACCCGAAGCGCGCCACGCGTGGCAGGCCGCCCTCGCGATACTCGCCACCCGGGACTCTCCTTCAGTCATAATACTCCGCCGTTGGCAGTAACCAGTCGCTTTATGACCGCACGCGATCGAGAACGTAAAATAATATAATAAAATGTCCTTTTATTGTTGTAAACGTTTCATCGATATTTTCAAATAAATCATTTTAAAATGCACCTGTCGTTTAACATACGCAAACCCGGAACCATACACCACATCTGGCGCCCAACGTAAATAAAAAATAACCAGTGTTAAAACCGTGTTTGTGTAGTGTTGTAGTGAAAACAAAATGCCGCGTACTCGTCAAGGTGCTGCTGCGTCGTCGGATGGTGAAGAAGAGGGAAATCAGAGTGTGACGATGTCACAAGAGATGTTCTCCAACCTTATCACGTCGTTGCAGAAGTCACAGCAGGAGTTTTGCTCTCAGCTACTTAGGGAAGTACGAGCGTCAACTCCAGATCCGTCCGCTATCTTTTCGGACGTTGCTGTTCAGAAGTGCGGCAATTTCACACAATGTACGGCACGTTTCTCGGGAAGTCCCGATGAGTCCGTAGATAACTTTATAGACGCAGTAAGTGTATATAAGTCATGTCTCAGGGTCAGTGATGAGGACGCCTTGAAGGGCTTGTCCATGCTTCTCATTGGTTCTGCAGCAGTTTGGTGGCAGGGCGTCAAGTCTACCACAACCTCTTGGGCGGAAGCAATTACGAGGCTTCGTTCGGCATACGGAATGCGTCGACCGCCTCATAGGATATATTCTGAACTCTTCACATTGTCTCAAGGAAGCGAACCTACGGACTTGTTTATAGCTAAGGTGAGAGCGTTGCTGGCTAAGCTTCCTGTTGGAGATTTATGTGAGCGAGTGGAATTAGACATGACCTTTGGACTTTTGGATCGTCGTATAAGAAAGCGGGTCGATCGCGAGAGCATATTCACCTTTGAGGATCTACTTCGGAAGGCTCGCAGCATTGAAGATTCATTAGCTGAAGCTCGAGAGACCAGTGTAGTCCTTACGGTATCGTCGAGATCGCCTCTTCACGCCGAAGCGCATTCGAGCAGCTCACGCAGTGTTCCAGTGGAGACCGACATTAAGACAGACAGTGCGTACGTCAACAGCAAGCAAAATCGTTTGTTTTGTGTCTATTGTAAGCATCGCGGACATTTAAAAGACACGTGCGAAAAGCTTTTAAGTGTTAAAAGTGATAAAAGGGAAAAAGTTTCTATAAAGTGTTACGGGTGCGGTGCAACGGGCACAGTCAGGTCCAAGTGCGTAAAGTGTAACCCGAAAGAAACCGAAAACCCAGGTACGAGTGCGTTTTACTCCGTCGAAACCGGCGCGATTACGTCATGCGAGCCGCGCGAGCGCGACGCCGGAAGTTTGAGGACTTTCCCGCATATTCGCCAAGCGCCGCGGCCGCCGCCGACATCGCCGACAAACGTTTCTAACACGCCGCCGCGGCCGCCGCGATCCTTTGTGGCACCGCCGCCGACAAACCTTTGTAACTCGCCGCCGCGAAGCGTTTGCACCGACATAAGGTATTTTTATAGAAGTAAGAAATGTAATAATGTAAGTAATTTTATACCTCTTTCAATTTGTCCTACTGTTAATAATGACCTTTGTACATGTTTAGCTTGTAAAGTTTGTAATCGTAATGTTGATTTAAGTGGTTTTCAAACTTGTAGCAACAAAGTCAGTAGTACCCAGTCATTTTCTGTTAACAGTAATGTGGTTAGGGACAGTAGTTCTCAAACTTTTTTCAAAAAAGCCAGTGATTGTCAACCTTTGCATTTTAACCCCGTTTGTTTTAATAAAAATGAACAGCCATTACGGCCGATTCTTAATATATCCATACTGGGTGAACATGGAGTGGGGTTAGCTGACTCTGCGGCTAAAAGTAGCATTGCTGGGCATACTTTATACAAACTTCTTAAACAAAAAGCCCAGCCGTTTTATGCTGTAACAAAAATTGTCAAGTTAGCCGACGGCCTTAGTAAGACTATGGACTTACTAGCCACAGAAGTTGAGGTGACTCTCGAACATAAAACTAAAGTAGTACGATTTTTTTGTTTTCCCTAATGCAACAAGTAATGAAACGTTGCTGGGTATCGATTTCCTTAAGTCATTTAATTTAAATATTGATTTTGGCCGTTCTACGTGGACCTTTTCGGAAAAGAAGTCGCGTGTATTTCCTTTACGTTTTGAAAACAAGTCACCTGGGCTACCGTGTGCGTCCCTTGGTGTACTGCGGGATGACGAGGCAACGTCTTTAAATCCGTGTCAACGTACGGAAATTTCTAAGGTCATCAATGAATATAAAGATATCTTTGCACCAGGGGGAGATCCAACTACTTACTGCGAGTCCAGTTTAGATTCTCCAGAAAATGTTTTGGGCAAATTTCACGTTTCACAACTAACGCGACTCTACCTTCGTAATAACAACGACATGCCTCTTCGTCCCGTCGTACCAAAGAGAAATAGAGGCCGTCCGCCTAAAGTGAAAGGGAGTCCTGTGCGAGCGCAAGAGAGGTGTTTCTCTCCTGCCCTCGAGGGGGAGGATATAGCGGCCGGGAGATACCCGAAGCGCGCCACGCGTGGCAGGCCGCCCTCGCGATACTCGCCACCCGGGACTCTCCTTCAGTCATAATACTCCGCCGTTGGCAGTAACCAGTCGCTTTATGACCGCACGCGATCGAGAACGTAAAATAATATAATAAAATGTCCTTTTATTGTTGTAAACGTTTCATCGATATTTTCAAATAAATCATTTTAAAATGCACCTGTCGTTTAACATACGCAAACCCGGAACCATACACCACACTAGTATTTTTACAAGTAAATTAAATTTTAAATGAAGAAGAACGATATTTAATGCAATGAAATAATAATTATAAATAATGGAATAGTAATTTCTATATTCTCCCTGCAATAGAACCTGGAAGTTCGTGATCAGAACATCACAATGCTCAAACCACTAGACCGAATATTGAAAGTCCCCGTTGTTAAGAGTTCATTTCCCTTACACATACCAATAATAAAACATTTATATCTTCATGAGCTCTATTGTTTGAAACACCCACGTGTGATGTTATGATGCCGACACTAAAACGTACTGATCTCAAATGGTTTTTTTTTAATACCGTACCTAATTACAAAAATATTTCATGTTCACATTAAAATAGAAACAGGCAAGCAGTAAAACTACGTAAATGTTAACTGCATTTACAACAAAACTTCAAAGTTGAAACGGAGAGGATTGGTTACACAATTGCAAATGGCATAGGAAGTGAAATTCCTCTAATTCAATATTATTGACAAAACGGGTGCAATATCTATTTGGCCAGTGATTGATAAACTAAAAAGTAACAGATTAGCGGTGTATAGCACTATAATGCGAAGGAAGAATGACATACGATAAGAAAAATTCAAGGAACGAGTGGATTATAAGGAGAAGGTGGTTTAAATAGTATATAAATTAAACCACTGTCTATTATATAAATAAGTCTTCTTCCCCACATCATTGTCTTGGGGAGGTTTGGAGCCAAGAATACCAATTCTTTACCCCGAAATAAACTCATGGAGCAAACGCCCCCCCGGTGACGTTGCTCGAGCCGCACTTCGAAATGAGAGTGTGGCTTCACCGCAGCTCTACGTTAGCCCATCTTGACTTGGTGGGCCAATCTTGGTTACAGTTGGCCATCAGTGGCTTCTGTTGGCCTTTCTGTGGCTTACTATCTATTGTTTGAAGTCATATGTCAATAGAACTTACAGTATTATAATATGTTCATATATCTTCTAGAGATTTATGATAATTGATAATGCTAAAGACAGCTTTATCAATAATCACAAAAGGAATCGCCTGTTATAAGGGCTGAGCGTATGAGTTCCGTGACCGATGGTTATCAAAACACTGACCGTTGGTACTAAATGTGATGTCACGAAAAAAGATGTCGAGATGACTGCAATAATAGAAAACTCCACGAATAGAACATTGCCGATCCCAAAACCGCGGAAGAGCAAGATGAAGAAGATTGTAATATCTGTCTTTAATTCAAAGTTAGAATTTGCTCTTACAATTCAACATTTTATATAATATTGTAGTGTTAGAATTAAAATTGTACATAATTGGTTCAGTGCAAATTTTTTGCGCATGTAGGTATGCAATTGCTCATTAATTATATTTGCATGCAGCCAATGAATTTGCCCTGTTTCTTATCACGTAAATACTAAGTCCAACCATAATTATATATAGTTTAATATAATTACATAATTTGATTCGTATAATATTTGTTTTCTACTGAGCAACCGCATAAACTCTTTAAAAAATCATTCTTTCGAAGTTTTAACTTATACGTGTAATTATTTCTGTTTCTTTAGTTATAAATCAGGACTATTTTCTTATCCTAAATGAAAAGTAGATCATCCCGAAGCATTTGCCCCAGTGTCGATGGATATAAACAAAATCAAAGCAACGATTCACGATTCCAGACGCGAAAAAATAAAATAAACAAGAGATGTAAGTTTTCATCGCGTACTAAAAACTCTTTGCAGCAATAAAGAGTTGAAAATGTATTGGGCGCTATTGCCCATTCTGTGCGTATAGAACTAATGTAACGAAATATATACAAACACATATATTTTCTTAATCCATACACAAACATCCGTCAGGCTTGCAGACTGAGTTTCATCAGCCCCTTTTTCACATACCTTTCGAGATGTATGTATTTTCGTAATGTGGAACGCCAATGGTTATGCCCGCGCCGGTGCACATTGCCACACTAAGCCGTTTGTGCGTTAATAAACTAAGTTTAATTAGATGAGTGTTATAATAGCACATCCATCACTTCAAATGGAAACTAGGAGAATGTCGTAACGTCTTGAAAATAGCTATATCCTAGTGCTTTATGCACCTAAACGGCAGTGGTGATATGATTACATGAATTTGAATTCTAAAGTGAAACTCAAAAGCTAGATTATTGTAAATATGTTTTACTCAGGCTACCACTAAAGCAGAATAGACTTAACGACTCATTTCAAAATCCTGATAAGCTTCACTTTGAGTTTAAATGTTATTACATATTTTTAATAATTATTCCCTGGAGTTGGTACTCTGCTTATAACAGTTTATTGCGCTTTCTTCTAGTTTGAATTTCTTCTCGCCTTCGCCCATTCTTCTTTTTCTCCCTTATACTTTAGTGGTAGAAAGGTCAATAACTAAGCGACCGCTTATCTTCTGATGGGCCATACATCCTGCTAATAGAACATTGCCGATCTCAAAACCGTGGGAAAACAAGATGTAGAAGAGTATATAGTAGTCTTTAAATTCAAAATTAGAATTTGCTCTTACAATTCAACATTTCATATAATATTGTACTTAATGTTGGGATTCAAATTTTACATCATTGATTCAGCACAAATTTTTTGCGCTTGAATTATAATCAACAACCTATCGTTGATTATCAGGGCTTAAAGCCGGTTTCATATTTGTCTGACGTGACGCGTCAGAAGCATATGGTTTCATACATTTAGGACAGACGACAGAACGCGTCACGACATACAAATGTGTCCCTAACCATATTAAATGTATGAAGCCGATATGCTTCTGACGCGTCACGACACGACACGTCAGACAAATATAAATCCGGCTTTATGCTGACATGTGATTTTTGAGTACTTATTGATGGACTATACTGTCCATGTTGTCAAGTGACGATTAAGCTCTTACGACTTTCATCTGCCAATGAAGGGTATGTCGTAAGCATTTGACCATATTAATATATTGATAATTTTGAAAAAAAAAATACTACATAAGTTGTTTTACCTGAAAAAATGGCGATGTCTAACGTCATATATTGCCTTGAGGCAGCTGATGTTTATACGGGAGCGAGAGTCGACCACCACACTCCCCTCCCGCCAACGCAGGCCACGTCGGCGGCGCCGGAGGGCAACTAACGACCTCCGGCCGCCGCGAAATGCGGCCGCGGGCGGCCCCTCGGGGGAGGACCCGCCGCCCGCACCATTGCCGCGAGGGTGAGGGCTGCGTGCTGTTCCGCGGCCCCCCTTAACTCCTAGAGTTATTACAGGAGAGCGCGGGGGGGATGAAAGCCTGACCCCCTGGCGCCAACACTTTAGAAGGGGCCCGCCTTACGACAAAGAGCGGGCCGGCGCCGGCCCGGGCCACGAGATCGGCAGGCCATATATCCGTAGGCCCGGGCGTAGGCGATAGGAGAACAGCGGGGTGGTTTAGTGGGTAGTCGGAAAAATCCCAGAGTCCCACATATCCCTCGGTCCCCCCAGGCCGGGGGAACCCGTCAAGAGTGGTTTTTCCCCGAGACAAAAAAAAAAGAAAAAAAGCTGATGTTTATAAAAGTTTTAAAAAGATAGACGATGAAGAAAGTAAGCAACGATGAAAAACGAAGAATTGTTAGCGTAAATAAAACGTTAAGTAAATTATACATATCAACAAAAATAAAAAGGAGACAAACTAATTGGACTGCCTTCATAACCAAACGAGCTCATCATGTCACTGTCAAAAATATTTTAGCTGCGAATCGTAAAGTGATGCAAGCGTATGTTTTTTTTTTGTACAAACCTAGGATATACCTACAGAGTTCGAAAATAGATTGCTAGTATATCACGAATTCTTTTTCGAAGTGAAAATAACTAATACGTGGGAAGACATCACATTTGGTGTCGTCAAGCATTTAACAATTGATTGTTAAGCAAAAATAATACTAATCATCTGTTTCCGTGAACTAAAATAGAAAACACACCTACCGCAAACCATTGCGTCAATAGAAGTTAAAAATATATCTGCAATTATAGTATGTAGCAGGTGTCGTAAAGATCTCAGTTCAAAAAAGGTGTGAAATGGAATAAACGCAAAGAGCTCTATAGTGAAAACCTCAGATGGAACGCTTGTAAGAAAAATTAATAAATATCTAGGAGACAAATTGAAATAATCAGTGAGACTTGTCATAATGTGATTGTGAAATTCAAAACTAATGAAGTATTGTAATACTGCTTAATCTCCATTAGAAACGTGTATCCAATAGAAGAAGAATGAGAACTCCATCTACTAGATGGTGCTGCATGAGATAAATCTTCAACAGAAGATTTTTCTTTATTATTCTTAACGGGATTGGAAGATTAGAGGCCAAACGTCGTATTAATGTTCAAATTTATCCAAATATAACGTTGGACATGAGGCTTCTAAGTGGGGATGATAATGCACCAGACGCCTAATGCATTTGTAGCACCATGCTTTTCTAATTTGTTTACTTTTTGATGACGAATGGAGCTGTTCTATTGCAAACGAAAGGCGCGCCTCCTTTAATAGCACATATTCTATCTTACTCATACAGCTGTTGTCTCATTAACATTTATTTATCTAGTTTAGCTAGCATCTTTTTATAGACCATTTTTGTAAATATATTAAACACATTTTACCTCATAAAATATGGCCATCGTCAGGCCGCCGTGATGCCCCGCCGCTCACATAGGTGTGTGTGCTCCGGCCGCCAACTCCACGTCACCGGGGGGTAGTAGCCCCCTGAGTTGAAACCGGGGTAAAGAGGCCATGCTTCGAGGCCCCTACCGGCACCTAAACAAGGGTAAGAAGACCCCGATCGGATCATAAAAATATCGAATTTTGGAATCTACTAGTGAAATTTAAACTTTTATTTTATTGGGAATAAGACCACAAAGAAATCCTTCGAAGGATCCTTTAGCTATAAGATCTTCTTAAAATCATCTTAATTTGTTTGTATTACAATTTATTTTCTTATTTTCTATGTATTCTGAACTTAAACTTGTAAAATAAGAAATAAAAAATTAGACTTATAGCTCGGGAGCTCCTTGCCGTTTATTCTCTTTGTAACAGCCAAATACGTTATAAAACGGTGGTAACTTTAGCTCATATCCTAACTAATATTATAAAGGCGAAAGTGAGTTTGTTTGTTTGTTACGCTTTCACGCCTAAACCGCTGAATCAATTTTGACAAATTTCAGTGTAGTCATAGATTGGACCTTGGAGAAGGACATAGGCTACTTTTTTTAAATTTTAAATTCATCTTAACAACGTTTACCGGGTCAACTAGTTTTATAACTAGTTGACCCGGTAAACGTTGTTCTGACTATTATTTATATAATAGTCATTTATAAATTTGACTTTCAAAAAATGTTCTAGCTAGGAACTTATATTGAAAAAAAAATGAGTTTGAAGAAGACCTCTGCCTTAAGAACACACAGCAACATCCTATTAAAGGCCACGAACTTCTACCACGAATTCCTACACCTCGAAACATTTTTATTTATCCTGACCGATATGAATCGATACACGTCTCACCGTTGCTCTAGAACTCGAGTCTAAATGTGTCTTTAAATTCAAAATTAATGTTTCCGTTACGCGGATTTATAACATTGTTACGGAGAATTTTACTCTGGAAGATAAAAGGGAACAATAAATAATGTGATGTACGAGATGATAAATCGTAACTAGTATTAATAACTAAGCCCGTTAGTTTGGATTTCGGAACTCGGATTGATAACGCGATTACGCTTCTGAATATTCTAAAAAAATTCTAAGTACCATCTTTGACCTTTTTTTATGAACTTCGAAAACCAAAGGTGATTTTTTATTTTATATATTTTCAATATAAAATGCTGCCATGGCGGTTTTGGCCATAAAGTAAAAATATATAATATCATATTAGGGGCCATCTATAAATTACGTCACACGAATTCTAGGACTTTTTAACCCCTTCTCCCGTACTTGTCACAGGTTATCACATTTTTAGAACCCCCTGATGTGACGTCACACATTTTTCAATTTTATAAAATAATCAAAAGAAAAAAGTCATTTTCATTTTTTTCTTATTTTATTAAATAATATTTAATAAAATAAACATAAATTCAAATATTTTAGATAACAGAGAAACGACTAGGTAGGAAACGATAAACGACTAATTATGTTAATTAAAGATACAAAACTTAATCATCTTGTGTTGATGAACTATGGACCCACTCCTTCATATTCATTTCGTGACGCCTCTCCCATGCTTTAACGTATGGCGTAATTTATGAATGACCCCTTACCTATCAGTTTTTTTTATCCAATTTAAAAAAATGGACTACCAGACTAAACAAGAGTTAAAATATTTTAACCTATCATTAGTTAAGGAGAATACATGACACAATATAGTTTACGAGATAAAAGGATAAGAGCCGGTTCCTTGGAAATTAGCTTATGTAAAAAGGAAACTTAGCCACATCTTTTCAAGTGGCTTTTTTCTCATGAAAAGTTGTCGTCACGGGAGAACTTTTAGTTTTGTGACAATATTTAAAAACATACCTCGAAGTGAAAGATTCAGATAAATAGATAATAAATGTATTGGGACGTCACACAATACTTGTGTTATGTGTTATATACTTTTCTTTTGTTAATAAATACATTTTATACATAAACACCCAGACGCCAGACGGGAATAGAAGCTGTGACCTCCGCAAGCGTACCGATGTGCGTTAGTCATTGCCACGGAGGACATTTGTAGATGTATCAGGGATGAAATGCTCATAAGAAGAAGATTGATTTTTATATGTTCAAAAACTTTTTCTTATATTTACAACTTACAATTCAACAATTCATCCGGACCTTGCAAAATTTGTCAACTACCTCACAATGTTTAAAGACGTGAAATTTTATGCATTTTGATTTTCATTGAGAATTCGAATGAGACAGTCGCGTTGTCTCGGATATTTTCATAAGGAACGTATACACACAAAACATGTCGCGGCTAAAACAAGTTGATGGACTATTAATGTCAACCTCAAAATGAAATAACAGAAAAAACATAAACCACTCGACGGCGAAGTTAACAAAAATGTTCATCATTTCATGATGAAGACGGTAGCTGGACGTTTCAAATAAACTATATATTTTACGAGTTTTTATAATATCATGTAGTCCTTCGTCGGCATTGAATCAAATAAATTGTACGTCTGGAATCTTCCATAAATTCAATACACCTGTCATCAGCGTAGTCAAATTAAATTAGTTTTTTATTTTATACATTACAACACATTATCTATATATTTATTGGAACAATCATTTTATTGGCGAATGTTCCATCAAGATTTAATTTTGATTTTTTAATCATACACATCTCATAATCAGATAGTGTGTTTATAGCGTTAATAAAGCTGTTATAAGTAATTTTGACTTTTTTAGTATCTCGTGCTTGGAATTCTGTTTCACGAAATATTTGCTTTACATTTGGATTGAAATATTATGGTCGCCACCTTGCGCTGGCAAAACCTATTGTAACGTAGCAACCTTTTTGCAGGAGTAACGGGACATCATTTTCAGAATATGATTTCAGAGAATTCTTTTACAGAAAACTCAGAAATAGCACAAGTACAGGGTTATTTAATCAGGCTTATTATGGCACTTGAAGACTTTATTGTTGCTAATTTTAATGTATTGCGAATAGTTAGGTAACAACGCTCAGTTACCGCTATCTTTTTAAGCATTAACCAAATAATATACGCTAACTTCATACACACATTGTTTACTGCCGATTATTGTATAGACTTATTGATTTTCTGAGAGCCATATTATTTGATACACAAACGACCAAAAGATAGTTCGTAGTCACTAAAAATTTTTTGCTGACTAAAACCGATCTTCATATGAGGCTATTGGTTGATATATTTAACTTATAACACAATCTCTGCGGCGCACCCTCAATTGAATATATTAGGTCTTTACCTATGAAATTGCAGTTTTGTATGAAAAAATTTAAACGAATTTTTTTCATGTATTTTTTATTTGTATTAATCGAAGTAATGTCCCATGCAATCAATGCATCTTTGCCAACGCAGACGCAGTTTATTGATGCCCTTCTTAAAGAAATCAGCTGGACGGGAGACAACAAATTCTTCAAAGGCATTTTGTACTGCCTCTCGGGTATTGAATTTTTTTCCCCCCAGGAAGTTATCCAAATTCTGGAAAAAGTAGTAGTCTGTAGGCGCAAGGTCTGGTGAGTAGGGCGGATGACGGAGAACTTCCAACCCCAGTTCTTGCAACTTGGAGACAGTCTGCTGTGCAGTATAAGGTCGCGCGTTGTCGTGCAGGAGCAGCAGAGACGAGCGATTGACCAACGCTGGTTGGAGATGTGCCAGCTTCTCCATCATTGTGTTCAGTTCTTCACAGTACACATCTGCAGTAATGCTTACCCCGTTTGGTAAGAAGCTGTGATGAATCACACCGGCGCTAGCCCACCAAACAGTGACCATCTTTTCTAGGGGTAAGTTTTCGTTTAGGGCATTGTTTAGGTGCTGAACCAGGATCCAACCAACTTGCTGAGCGCTTGCGGTTATCAAACAGAATCCATTTTTCGTCGCAGGTAACAATGCAGTTCAAAATTCCTTCATTTGTGTGTCTGTTGAGCAGTGCAAGGCACGTCTCGACGCGTACTTCGCGTTGGCGATCATTAAGTTCGTGGGGCACCCATTTGTCAAGCTTTTTCACCTTGCCAATTTGACGCTAACGTCGAAAGCTGCTGCTAATTCAGCCGTAGATTGTGTATCATCAGCTTCCACAATCGCTTTTAATTCGTCATTGTCGACCAAAGTCTTTGGACGACCGCGATTTCGACCTGAAAAATGAATTTTCAGGTCGAAATTCCCAGAGCGGAAGCGAGCAAACCAATAACAGGTGGTGCGTTGGCTTGTAGTGTTAGCTCCGTAAACGTCGTTGATGTGCGTGCCGCTTGTGCCGCGTTGCTGCCACGACGGTACTCATATTCCATAATTACTCGAATTTTTAACGTATCCATGATGACGAAAAAGATTAAAATGTGATGAAAATGTAACACTAATCAATAAAAAAATGACTATTTTTGGAAAAAGAATTCCATGTTTTTAAAATAAAATTAATTTGAAATTAGAATTCTTAGCCAAACAATAATTATATTGATTTGAAATGGCCAGTACTGCAGAACGGCAATTTCATAGGTAAAGACCATTCATCAGCTCGCACTCTTATTTAGAAAACATATCCTCACTTATGTATGTGATTAATTAGGATCTCTCTTTTTCAACCTATTTACACAATTTAGTAATTAATTTTCATATTAACCTAATATTGTAAAAAATTTAATTATGTTGTGTATACTATATTGGCTTACAATCTATACGCTGTACCTATACTATGACCTATTTTTGAGATTGTAATCTATTTGTATACCTTATCAATAAATAAATAAAATAAATTTAAAAATTCCTCACAGATACTGAGTCACTTTTTGAAATATTTCCACGTCATTGATTCGTTTCAACTCAAATCTCTATCGTTTTATTTATAGCCGACATGAGAAATTCCTCGAGCACTATAAACCGCTTGTATAAATCTTTGAAACGTGCACAAACATAGTCTTTAAAACACCATTTCATTTTCTTAAAACAACAAAGAATTGATCTCTCCATCACTTTGCGTGGGGATTTAAAATACCCATTTGAGCAGACTCATCTACACACTTTTGTAATGTTAACATTTACTTATAAGCATGCATACTAGCTAACCCATCAAACGTTGTTCTGTCATATAAATAAAAAAAAAAGTTAATTTTGAATAGGATTTCCGTAAAATCCGTTCTTAGTGAACATCGCGAAATGAGTAATTATGCTAAATTACAAGTCAATTGGGTGTATAGTTTTAGAGATCTCTTGATTAGTGGTATTTCGCCTATTGATACCTGCCATGTGAATTAAACACGATACACACCTTCCTATCCTATCCGATCCGATGCTATTTATCGGATGAAATTGGACAATGTATTGTGCAACAAATCCTAACTTTATTATTATCACTCGTCACTTGTCACTCGTACCCGAAAACTTATATATGTATTTAAGAAATTTCGTCACGCAGCTGATTTAGATACCTTGCTACATGTGTATTTTGCCCTGGTGAGATCTGTTCTAAGATATTGTATTAGTGTATGGGGAGGAGCATGCAAATCCTACATGATCCAACTTGAAAGAACTCAAAGATCACTGCTAAAAACTATGACATTCAGTCCTTTTCGTTATCCGACAAATATGTTATATGCAAAATGTAATGTATTAAGTGTGCGACAACTGTACATACTTCATATAATATTAAAACAACATAGACGGACTCCCTATATAGCGATTACTTACAATCATAAACGGACAACTCCAAATGTATGTCATCTCCCTATTTATCGGACATCCCTAGCTAGGCGTCAGCAGCATTACATGGGTATATCACTTTATAACAAAATAAATAAAATTTTAAATTTTCATCCACTAACTATCAGAGAGGCAAAATTTAAATTAAAGGAATGGCTACTTACTTTAGACTACCTCAAAACTGAAACTGTGGTACGATAACTTTATAGAACTCACAGATAACATACAATCAGATTAGCTCATTTATAGACACTCACTCACACACGCTCACACACACACATACACGCACGCACGCTCACACGCACCCACGCACACACACACACACACACATATGCACACGCACTCTTATTTTATTATTATTATTATAATTTTTGTACTTGTAAATTTTGTAAAATATTTGAACAACTGTGGGCACTGGCTTCTGTAACAAAGACTTTGGTCTAGCTCAGAAGCCAGGGTAAAAATTGTTATATGTGGATTACTGTATATTTTGCAAATAAACTTATTAAAAACTTAAAAAACTTATATTACAAAATCGGAAAATCGGTTGATCCGACCATCCTTTTCCTAAAATAGGATCCTAAATCTAAAGGTGTATAAACATTCATCCGATTAAACGTCAGTCACACGCGATCAGCGTCCTAGTCCAGACGTCTACCTACTTGTGTGCTTTGAAATGTCGGACGAGGAAAATGATTTGGTGTCAGACCACGAGTATTTTGTATTATTTTTAGAATGTTACTAAGAATGTAGGGACACTTCGACACCAGATTACTCGAACAGAGATTTGAGAAATAAGTCCTATGAAAGACTCAAAAATACACAAAAAGATTAGCAAAAAATGGAACATTGCATGATTTGAAAAAAAAATTTAATTTCTCAAGCCCATCAGCTTCTCTTTTTCCTCCATTTTCGTGTATCCACAACGATACTTGATATTACTACTCCTATTGCAATGCTCTGTACTTTAGACAACGTAGGAGCCATGTGAAACACGTCTGCACTGAGTCACCACTAGAAAACAATCTGATTTTGGGAAGCACAGATCGGAAAGTGTATAGAGAATGAATCCGATTTAGGAAATCGGATAGGATCGGAAGGTATGGATCGTGTTCTAACAAGTCATTCTCCTTGCTGTTCATATTGTATTTCATCTTATTGAAGTATCGAACTAGTGTTCACTGAAACCAATTCCGGGAACGAGTCTGTTTCAAATAAGGGCATTACCCTTAAATGGCATCCTAATTTAAACCTGACAAACACTAGCATTCGTGGTATTTTAACCGTGTGATCCCGGTTACAAATAATAATAGTTATACAGCCGATGTATTTTGAGATTGCACATGCGTTCATTCATAATACAATATAGAAATAGGCTAAATGGCAACGCCACAGTATTTTAAATAACTTTATGGCCTGGCTTATAAGTCTTATTAGCTAAGAATTATATTGCTCGTTGAAATATTCATATATCACATAAATATTGGGTATGTTACATTGTAGTTATGTACGGATTTTCTTCGAAATATCGATATTTTATGATATATTAGTATGGTTTCATCGGATACTTCCAGAAACATGTTAATAAATATTTAAGATGACAACATAAGATGGAAAAAAGTTATGAAAAAATTTTTTTACGTTTTAGACAGGACGTTATTTGCCACCTGAGAACTTTGGTGATGGTGCTGTAAATCATTACATTTTTAATAATTATGTTACATATTTAGAAACATTTCTATTGCCATATAATAAATATATGAATGCTTAATGCAAAACTGCACATTCTGAAAGTGGTTTTAGAAACACTATAATTGTGAAGTGTTGTAAAGGAATATTTCAACATTTAAAATATATTTTAAACAAATTAAAATATAAGAACTTACATTGTCTTATATAAAAGCTTGTACATTACATTTAAAAAATAATTGACACGGTCATGACATTCTTCTGGCAGGCAGCTGAAAGTAATACGATATCTTATGTGTAAAATGTGGTAGACAAACGCTAGACGAAAAGATCCAGCGGCTAACTGCCAAAGTTTAACCTGCCTGGAGACGAATTGAATATATAATATATATTATATTAACAAAAGAATATGAATACACGTTTACTTTTCTGGCCGCAGTATTTGCTCCATTTGTTTCATTAATATTGTTGTTACGAACGCACTCACCTCGTTTATTCTAAGGTTGATTAAATGATTCTTTCAGCTAAACAACGTGTTAAAGTGATCCAAGCTTATTAATTTTCGTTTGACTCCATACACCATTACTCTAATCTCTTTATATAATACGGTTTTTCTGTCGACTGACACTTGTGATATTTCTCGAATTCGGATACTATAAGCAAATTGTCTTTTTTTTTTTAAAGAAAAAAACTTATTTTCGCATATGCTCTGTGAGACTACCCCGCTATTCTCCTATCGCTTATTGCGTACCAACGGATAAGTGACCTGCCGCTAGTGTCAGGGCGTCCCTTCCATAGTGTGCGTCAGGGGGTGTTGACTCTTCGGCGCTCTGCTCTGGCATTTCGGGATTTAGGGGGGCGGAGCGGAAAGAAATGCGTGGCCTCACTCTTTCTAAATATAGTGATAATTTTAACTGTTATTTGACATAATTATTATTTTAGTTATATATTGTTTTTGTTTATGATAAGAGTATTTATTGTAAGATGAGGAATAATCAAGAATCGTCATACGCTCTAGGAAAGTGAGTTTTTATTTTTGCCTGCGAATGCACTTTCAATTTGTAATCCTCATCATGAAACATAAATTCGTAGCCCTCAGACTGATGTACCTTTTGCCCTTTTATTCATTTTTTAAACCGACCTCTAACAAAGGAGACATTTTTTTAATTCTACGTGCATTTTGGTCATATCAAAACATTTTTTATAATGGATTTAGATAAACATTTGATGTATTAGGAATGACGTAGATGATGAAAAGGGAAATTTTTATTTCTATGTAATCATCTTCAAATTGTGTTATGTACCGTTGTAATACCAATCATATATTAAATGGAAATCCAGCATTTGTATCTTTTAATGAGAAAGGGTGAATGGCGTCAGCTCTCGGGAACTATTTACAATAAAATTTATAAATCTGTAATGAGGTCTGTCATATAGTGTTTATTTAAACTGGCTGCAAAAGGAAGGATGAAAAGGCATGCTTTGGAGACGTGAATGCTAGGAAAAGCTCTGGACCGAGGTGTATAGCACGTAAGGCTTACGTTCAATAGCGGAAGAAGATTGTCTGAAGACGACAAAAGAATGTTTAGATTTTTAAATGTACAGAACATTTATTTAAAGTGACAGACGCCATGTTTAAATACATATAGGTTGCATCTAGTTTATTTTTCAACAATGTAAAAGTTGGCTCAGTAATGCATTAGTGATAGTCACGTAGTCGAGTGAGATTTATGCTATTACGACTTTCGTGTGTACCAATTTAGATTTTCTAAATCTGGATACACCATAATTATTCATGACAGTTGTCTATGGTTGTCGACATGCGCAGTAGCTACGTAGGTGCGTTAGTGTGTTGCTGCAGTTTGGAACCCCACCCAAAGCAAATCTTTCGTTAGGCCTAGAATACACATGCTACGTAGTAGCACATAAGCATGTTAGTTTCGAGCAGATGCTACTTAATAGCATACAATTAGCACGTGTATACGAAAAGAGCATGCTTGTGAACAAGCACGCTACTAAATCGCAAGCCGTTCTATTTTTCGTGCTAGTTAGCACACGGTGTGAGGCGCGGGGGAGAAAGGAGCGGCTCCAAAGCAAGTCTGAACGTGTATTCTTTGCGAGCATGCTACTTAATTTGTTTACCACGATGGCTCAATGGGGCGATGACAAAACTTTAAATTTTTTATATTTCATTACCGAAATTATGAGTTTTATAGAATGTACGTCACCACAATACAAAAATAAATTTCGACAGAAAATGCATACCAAAGTTTATATTTATGAAAGTAATATTAAAATTGAATTTAATTCATTCCGCAAAGAAACGTCCATTTTGAATGTTGAATATGAGCATGTGTATCTCACACGTGCTAGAAAGAAGCATGCTAGCAATAAGTATGCTTCTGAGGTATGTGCTCTCATGAGCAAATGTACACACTTGGAGAGCATGCTATAAATGGGTATGCTATCTATTAGCAAACAAGCATGCTTTTCTAGTAACATGTGTATTCTAGACTTAATTCTCTTTGCGTGAATTTTTGTATGTTTATTTATTGCTGTAGATCAGCAAATGGGCTGATGGCCCACGTAATAGTGAGCTGTTACCGTCACCTATGGATGTTTACGATGCCAAGGACATCGCTTGCTACCGCTCGCGGAACCCTTAACAAAATGCTTTCAAAAAAGAAGAAAAAGCGAAAGGCATCGAAGTTGAATATATAATTTATAAATTCATTAGCAGTGTCAAATTTAATATGTAATAACGGAAACATAAACTGTTCAATGATAACCACAAAATATATTAAATAAAACACGTGTTATATGCGACCAATGAAGCTGAATATCATAAACTAATGAAACATTGGTGACATGAAATAAAGCATGTAGCCGGGACCGCATTATTTTTATATCACCATTCGCCGGGATGTTCACATTAATTTGCTTATACGATATGTATACGATCTGTTTTTACTCGTTGCGTAACAATAGGTTCGTGTCCTGCTTTGATTCTTTTTTATGATTTATTTTAGCAGCTTTTCATTTTTAACTATGGGTGACCCCCATTTTTAATTTTAACATCTAATATAGGTGACGGTAACTGCTATTATTGATTACTATTATTAATCAAGTACTAATATGCCTAATATTCGAATAATACGAAATTAATTATTTAATATTCTCTAGCTAGAAATTTAGTATGTAAACAATAATAGTTTTGTATTGCATTTGTTATATGAGTAGTATTACTATTGTTTTGTAATAATTTGAAGCATAAAAATACGCTTATAAAAATATTGTACGCCTTAAAAAGGCAAACTGTTGATACAAAATGTACTTTACAACATTATAATGTACACAGTTCTACCAATAAATAAATAAATAAATATTAATAAACCGTAAAATATTGAAAGAAATCAGGATTGTGTGAGAATAAAATTGTATCGAAAAAGAATGTGTGCGATCCTTGCATAAGGGGTAAATAGGATCTCGCCTTCTAGTTACGTTAACTACCCTCACTCTAGGTTAGGGGAATGCTAAAAGCAAGCGTGGGACGAGGGTAGTATCGCGTGAATCTCTGTAACGCGCGAGACGTGTCGACCTTCGACCTTCCTGAAGATCACACTCTGCGCCGTGCTCAATTGTTTTCAATTACTCTAAATTATATCTTATTGGCCGTGCCGAAATTATGTGTTCAGTGTTCAGATTTGTGACATTTAGTTGGTGCCATGCAGCAGTTCCTCTGCAAACAGACTTGAACCAGCCGGGAAGGGGTGGAATCAAGGTCAGTGCGAATTTTTTGACAACTGCAAATTATCGCAATATCTCTTACCAACCACTCCTATCCCTCCTTCTCTCATACAGTCTACTGCTCTCTCTGTCTCCCACTGACCCGTTGTTCGGTGTACTTTGGTCCGTGACCGGCATCGTATACAAAGAACAAAAAGTAATTTCCACCAAAAAATGCAGCAGGTATATCCCAAACTCAAAAAGAAGCTAATCCGTGTTTTTAAATATTCAAGAAATATATAAATATATACAATATATAAAAAAGACAGCCCATAGCGTCTCACTGCTGGGCTTGGGTCTCCCCATAGAGTGAGCCGACAGCACCCACCACGCTTGTCCAAGGCGGATTGGCGGGTTACACATACCGGTGACCTCGGTATGCAGGATTCCTCACGATGTTCTCCTTCACCGTCGGCACATGGCAATTATGCCATAATGTACACATTAAGCCTGTCGCATGCCACCGTGGACTTCTACCCCGGGACCTCTAGGATGGTCTTCGAGTGTAATACCACAAAACTCATCATCATCCCAGCGTTATGTCCCGGTTGCAACCCAAACTTTCGTTTCGGTGCCCGGGATCCGCTTTCCGACTTTTTCTACTCCACTTCGCACGGTCTTCGACAGCCCTGGTAGTGAGCCCATTAGCACACATATCACCCCTTGCGACGTCAAGCCAGCACTTTTTGGGTCTACCCCTCCTGCCGGGGCCCGGCGGAGACGGCATGGCCAGACATTTGTTTCCCACGTAAGCATCCGGTTGCCGTAAAACGTGGCCATACCAACGGAGCCAACACTCCTGCAATTTATCTGCAATGTCACAGACATAAAGACTGCCGCGAATGCGGGAGTTCCTAACGCGGTCCTTCCACGTCACTCCACACATCCACCGCAGCATATTCATCTCCGTGACACACAGTTCTTGCTTGTGTCGCTCCAACACCGGCCATGCTTTACAGTCGTATAAAAGAACAGGCCTAATTATGGTCTTATAGACCTGTCCCTTCAACTTTACCGGCATCTTGGAGTCACAAATGACACTAATGTAATACCACAGATCTATCAGGTACTTAAAGAACATTAGATATAAAACCAGTCACAACTTAAAAAGAAAGTTTTTTTTTTATTTAGGTTGCACAATATACACAAAAGAAAATACGTAAGACCAAAAAGTACCTAAATTGAACCTAGCTCAGCATTTGCTGGTTTGAAAATACTGCGCTGGTCTTCCGCCAGGCCCACCGGATGATGACAGGAGCAAACGAACGACAACTAAAAAAATAATTAACATAGAATATTAAACTTACACATAAATATCAACATTTGTATTAAACACAAAATAGAAAGAATAGAACAAAATTACTTACGAATTACAATAAAGTTATTTTAAAAATTCTAATGTTTAGAAACATAAAAAATAACAAAAATTTGTTGCACCTAAAGGCACTGGTATCGAATACAAGATCTGCTTGCTTTGTTTTTTTTTTTTATTGCTGTAGGACAGCAGATCGCGAACACGCCGCTGTCCCATAAGGGTACAGGGACTTGGGTCACTAATGCCGGAACACAACACAAGGTTCATACTTAAGACCGAAGGTAGTCGCCATCCAGACGGGCTTGAGGCCCTACCACGTAGCTAGGGCGGGTTGTTTTGTCGCCTTTTACGACAGGCCGACCCCGGCCGCAGAGGTTAGTATTCTTTCTCCGCCCCTGCACGGATAGAAGATAGATATTTATTATTAGAAGGTTCAAGTTGATCTCACCAGCTTAACAAAGGACTAGCTTACTGGCTAGCTTTTCCTGTTGGATGAAATCACATAGCAAACTCTGTAATGTCATATCAATCAATTGTCAGCGATCTGGGAACATCGTGATAAGCATAAAAGCAAAAAACCAACGCGGGTACGTGTATCACCGAGAGGAAAACCATGACAACTTCTTATAAAGATACAGTGGAGATTTATGTTTTATAACACTGAAAAGTAAACAAGCGAGATGCAACTTCCGACGGTGCTTCGTTTTTAAGGATGATGGATGAACACTTGTTTAGAAATGGGCTCACACGACCTCTTGCTGGAATTTTAAATCTAAATCGTGCACAAGCATTTTTACTGTACTTAGCATTATGGTTGATCAATAAATGTATTTAATTTTGCATAAATATAAACAAAACAGGCAAAATGAATTTGAATCGCAGTTAATAATAATACCTAGTCAGGTCATAAATTCTGTCACATGTTTAATGTAAAATAATTGTAACAAGTTTATTCATTATGTAACCATTCATATACCAAAATGAACTTAACAAAACATAGATTCTTATGACATTAAAGTTTATTCAAAATGACCTCCGTGATTTTGAATACAAGCCTTCAATCTGCGCGGCCAGTCGTCTATCGCAGCACGAACGAGGTCCATGTCAATATCGGCGGCTGCCTTAATCAAGGATGTCTTGAGTGACTCCAAATTGGGATGAGGCTTTGAGCACGCCTTTTCCTCCAAGTGTTGCCATATCTTGTAATCTAACGGATTCAAATCTGGACTGGAGGAGGGCCAGTCTTCGTGCCGGATGAAGTCGATTTCACGCGCCGCCAGCCAGTCTTGTGTGCTCTTCGCTCTATGAGCTGGCACCGAATCTTGTTGGAATACCCAGTGCCTGTTATTGAACATGGTATGAGAAACAGGTTCCACAAGGTTCGTCAGGACTGTATTTTGATACACAACAGCATTCGTTTTTACACCTTTCTCACAAAAATGTACCTCTGTTAAGCCCCAATAAGAAACTCCCAACCATACCATGAGCGAGGATGGAAAATGACCTCGTTGGACACGCGGAATACGGTTGCTCGCTTCTTCACTACTGTGTGCGTACACCTTATCATTTTGTTTGTTGTAGCTCTCTTCTACGGTAAACATTTTTTCATCCGAAAAAAGAATTTCCCGATAATTTTTCCCGCGTACCGCTTCAACAAAGCGCGGCATCTCTTCAGTCTCAGGTCCATTAGACGAGCATTCAAACGACGTCCTGTTTTTCTTCGATATGCCCGAAACCCTAAGTCTTCATTTAACACCCTTTTCACCGTGGTTCTGCTTAACCCCATCTGAAGGGCCAACAGTTTCTGCTTACGTTTGGGATTTCTTTGAATTCGTGCCTTCACAGCTTTTATCACTGCTGGAGTCCTAACAGACCGAGGGCGACCACTTCTTGACCTGTCATCTACACTAGAGTCTTCATTGTATCGTTTGATGGTACGATAAACGAATCTTTTGGTTATATTCAAATTTTTCAGTATGTTAAAAATTTGAATTGGCGCGTAACCGCAACGATGCAGCGCAATAACTGCAACACGGTCTTCTTTAAGCGTCCACTCCATATTTAAAAATGAGTAAAATTCTAAAAGTATACATTTTTTATTTTCATGAACAATTCGAAATTCGAATTCAATAAACTTTTTTGTGGCCAGCATTCTAAAAGAAAAGTTTTTACTGTGTGACAATACTTATGACCTGACTAGGTATAATAAAATAGTATAATAAATTGAAGGGTTGTAATTCTAAAGGGTCTAAGTGCCAAAAAAATAAAATCGATATTATTACACAAATACGGTCTATGTACCAAGCCTAATAATATTCAAACGGATCCAGGTGCCTATCTCTTTTAATTTTTCACTCATACACAGATGAAGTTGTGGCGCGGTCTAAGTACCAACGCACTTCCGCACAACCTTTTTTTGTTATATCTCTAAAACATAAAATTGGCACTTAGACCCTTTAGAATTACAACCCTTCAATTATAAATTATTACATCTAATTTTGAAGACACTATGGTCTGTAACTACTCTAATTAAGAACATGAAGTTCATTTTAAAAGGTATTTCAATATTGCAAAACATTTGTCATCTAAACAACTATGATTAATTATCTGTCATGGCAGAGGGCGCTTTCAGGAAACGTTGCTGACCTACGTAAGAACCTTTGTTACGCCTCACATGTCACTTTGATGTCTTCGCGGATGTATTTCTCGATATATAACGAAACGCAACTCCTCGTTGTATATCATTTAATTTACGTTAGACGTTTTACAAAGAATATTTGGAATTCGGTCTGCGTCAATATTCCTGTAAGCGCTGAAATACTTGCGCTTCCTTCGAAACTGTTGATTATTTAGAGGTTAACCTTGTTCTATTTCGATTCTCTATCAAGCAGACCATGTAAAAATATATTGCATATTAAAATGTACGAATAAAATTGTTAAAACTAGCACACCTGGAAACGAAACAGCTTTGGACTAACGCCAGTTTGATAACGTTGCTTGCGAGAATTATTTTATATAATATTTACATATTATATTATTTAAAGATTTTCACGTCGTGATTCTGTAAAATATGTGCGGATACAAACATATTCGTTGTGTTTCTGCAACAAAAAGTAGTAATTCTTCTTAAGAAGATGTGGTTGGTCGATCCCCTAATTTTCAGTTGTGTTGATGTACCAAATGAAACACACTTCACTAGTATATTATTTTACTTTAATATTTCTTGTGTTCAAACAATAAAATATTTTCTATTATATTATTTATAAACATAAAAAGTAAATTACATGGACATGTTAAAACAGAAAATTCCGGGCAGCAGAAGAGAGTTGACTCTTTGTTTTATTTTGAAACTTTCGTATTATATTCTCGAATACCCATGGGCCATGTAGAATAAGTAGTACATAGTAAAAATAAACAAAAATAAAATAAAACAAATATATTTGCGACCTTTTTGTGGGTATGCCGCCGCGACCACCACTGGCTATAATTTGCTAACCAGATGAATGCTCACAATAGTTACCGATACACCTACCCGCCTTGGTTTTGTGCTTTTATGCTTATCACGATGTTCCCAGATCGCTGACAATTGCTTGATATGACGTTATAGGGTTTGCTATGTGACTCCATCCAACAGGAAAAGCTAGGCAGTAAACTAGTCCTTTGTTAAGCTGGTGAGGTCAACTTGGACCTACTAATAATAAATATTCAAAAATCATAGGTACTTGTGCTATGGCCTGTTTAGATGCGTAGTATCCTAATGGTATCCATGGGGGACAAATCTAAATATCACGGGGTTGCTTCCTACGATGTTGGCATTTACCGAGAGTGAATAATAACATCATGAGAATATATCCCGAGGTTATCAGTATATAGGTACTCTGCCATATAAATTTAAAAATAAAAAGTAGCCTATTTCCTTCTCCAAGGTCCAATCTATTTCTATCCGAAATTCATCAAAATTGGTTCGGCAGTTTAAGCGTGAAAACGTAATAGACACACAGATTTACTTTCACATTTATAATATTAGTATGGATAACCCGTTAATCCGACTTGGACAAACATAGCATACTTTCCGTCAGGGATGTTATGGATATGATATTTCGGATCTGGATACGGATATGGATATAGGAATAAAATTATATCGGTTTCGTATAAGGTTACGGATATGCAATTATTTCGGATTATCCGTTAGTTTCGGATAGTTTCGGTTACGGATTGAAGTAAAATATAAACACAAAATGACACAAATATATCGAAACATGTCGTTTTATTTAGACTCCGCCCTTATACGAAACTATCCGAAACTTGTGAAACGGATACGGATATAATTTTATTTCGGATATCCGAT
Organism: Malacosoma neustria; assembly: GCA_963693495.1. Lineage (NCBI taxonomy): Eukaryota > Metazoa > Arthropoda > Insecta > Lepidoptera > Lasiocampidae > Malacosoma > Malacosoma neustria. The sequence goes on along the minus strand of OY856381.1, from coordinate 4,805,346 downwards.
AGTTTCGGTTACGGTTACAGAGCTCCATAACATCTCTGCTTTCCGTCCCCCAAAGCAAAAGCCTGCGCCCTCAGTGTCACGTTACGAGCTGTTATTAGTTTAGTTTTGTAGGTAAGAGATAACGGTATTCTATAAAATTCTAATGATTAAGTAACAATTGTACAGACTTGGGTTTATTTTTAAATTGATTTGTATGTTTTGCAAAATGTACGTAAGCAATAAATATTGCGGGATTTAATAGAGCAATAAAATACAGTGAAAGACACAACGGCCATTTAAAAATGCATTTAAAAAAAAAATTGTATTTTAAACAAAGTGTGATTCAAAACAAATTGGTGATAAATGTGACCTGTCATCGAAATTTAATGATATTTGCTGTCTCTGTGCATAGTGCATGATAATGGTGGTTTTGGATAGAAATCATTAGTTTTAAATTGAAGCTTTTAAACATTTTTAATAAGTATGTATATTAATTTATGTATATTAAAATCGAAAAGTACTGATTGTAACATTTTTTAAATGTAATTGATTATTTTATTGATCTTGTTCAACGCATAATTTACCCACTAATAGATAAAGACTCCTTAGGAAAAAGGCCAACTTAAAATGAAAATACGTATAATTAAAAATATTAAGAAACCGCGTTAAAAAATAAATATTAATTCATTCATTCATCGTCAACAAACGTGTGGTCGCGGTCTATGTTAAGAATAGAGTCACCACGATTCTATTCCTATAGCAGCGATTGTCTTCAGGTGTATCACCAATTTTTAACACGAGATAAAAAGTTGTATACAAACGTTGATACGTATCTTAGAGATCGCTCTGTAGCGATAAGGCCGCCCATTGTAAGTCAAGTAGATATTGATTGTGTAAATAATTTTCATTGTTTTTGTAAGTTATTTGGTTTACAATAAAGTGTTATCTATCTATCTTTAAATAAAAGTAAATTTACAGAACATCACTATTAGAACGCAAAGCTTTTCTTTTTTTATTGTTGTAGAACAGCAGACAGGCTGACGGCCCACTTAGAATTTTACAGTTACCGTCGCCTATGGGTGACCGCAACGCCAGTGGCATCGCAACCACGCCGCCGTCCCATAAGGGTACAGGAACTTGGGTACTAATGCCGGAACATAACACAGAGTTATTATGGCGGCATACTTAAGACCAAAGGTGATCGCCATCCAGACGGGCTTGGGGTAGTTGGGTTGTTTTGTCGCCTTTTAAGGCAGCAGAGATTAGTTTTTAATCCGCCCCTGCACGGAGACAAATAAATGCGTAAAATATAATATAAATGCGATGGTATTTTTGAGTATTTGTTTAAAATCACAATTCTTTCGATATGCCGAAGATGTATTGAGCCATTAATTGCAATAAATACGTCGTGCAAAGTCGTGAAAGTCGGCGTTATTCTTTTTGAATGTTACAAAATATTCGTTGATCGCAACTTTTATTTGTATTGTGATTTCGAAAGTCATTTTATCAGTCTTCAGTAATTGAATTGAAAACACAAACAACAGTCGTTTACGCAAAATTTAAGGCAATTTAATTAATTGTTTTGCTGCCTTGTGCGATTTAGTTCAAGATGAACCTAATATATGTTTATGTTTTTTATTATCTAATTTTTTAATATATTTATACATTTTATCTTAATTACAGATTACCTAAAATTTCTATTTTCTAAATTTTAAAAATATTATACGTAAAGTAAGCTAGTAAATAAATGAAAACAGCAGCAACAAAGAGCGGCGGCGAAAGGATGCTCTGGAAGACACCCACTTCCCACAAGTTGACTCGCTGGGACTGTACAAGTCGCCCCTTACTGTCTTTCGTTCGAAAACATTCCATATGCATTAGCATATTTTTATTAGCAACATTAGTTGAGATTAATGTTATTAAAAAACAAGGACTTCTATTACAATGCATTTCTTGATTTTAAACCTCACAAATATAAATATGATAGTCGTATAAAACATTGTGAGACACGTTGGTAAGTCTAAGGTCTGTCTAGATTTCACGTTTCACATTCTGTTTTTTATCTTTATCCGTTACTTTCATTCTGTTGGGATTGCTAGCTTTATTTATTCAGTCTAATATGTGAAATATTTTTTTTTATAGCTTAAGTTCAGCAGACAGGCAATCGGCCCACCCTGGCAGGTGGTCACCATCGCCTATGGAGGTTTGCAGCACCAGAGGCACCACCAACGCGCTGCCGGTCTCGAAGAAATTTTATAACGCATTTTGAAGAACCCATATCATACCGCGCTGAGAAAACCTCAGCCGGAAGCTCATTTCAGATCCTGAGAGTACGCAACATGAACGTTCTGGAGAACCGTTTCGTACAGGAAGTGCGGTGGTAGAAAGACGACGAGGGCACCATCCTAAATAGTTCTTCAGAACACTCCCCGTTGTGCAGACGGTAGAATACGCAAAGAGACGCAAAGTCTCTCCGAAGTCCAAGCGTATCTAAACCGTCTGTGAGCATGGGATCGCCGACAACACGAACTGCGCGCCGTTGGATCGAGTCTAGGGGATTGAGCTGACAGGCCGGTGCTCCAGCCCATAAATATGAGCAATACTCCATATGCGGTCTGACCTGTGCTTTATATAGCACAAGCCGTTGCCTTGGACTGAAGTACTACTTGGACCATATTTGTATAAAACACACACACAATCAATATATAAACAATCAGCTGTGCCCTGAGGAGCTAAATTTCGTGTTAAATCTTTTGCCTACCCACGTTATCGAGGTCGACACAATTCTCCCTACTCTCCTCTATTAGCTGTTATCTCCACGTTCACGGCCTTTTTCGCAATATCATCTTTTATGCAATCGATACATATTTTCTTTAGTCTATTTCAAATTTCAACTAATCCAAAAAGAAGTTTATTATTATTATTCCTCTTTATTTATTTTCTTTTCTAGTTATTTACATTTTTCAAAATAATTTACATTTCATTTTATAAAATACTTATTAATATTAAAAAAATAATTTATTTTATAAAACGATATTTACAAAGAAATTAAATTAAAAAATATAAAAAACTGTCCGTCGCTGGGAGCGAGGCCTAGGGCCCAAGCTACCGGTGGTTAGGGCTCCAGAGACAGGAATCTCCTCACTATGCGTGCCGTGCTTAGGAGAACCGCCTTCTGTATCCGACCCTTCACCCATTTACCTAGCGAAAGCCTCTCTAGGTGTTTATCGAAGCTCTTCGCTATAAGCCCGTTCACTGACACCACTATCGGTACGATGCTCGTTGATTCCATGTGCCACATGGCGGCAACCTCGTGAGCGAGATCTAAATATTTTGTAATCTTGTCAGTTTCTGCTTTCACGAGGTTACCATCATGTGGGACACTAATATCAATGATCATCGTATGTCTCGCAGATCGATCTATTATCACAATATCAGGCTTATTGGCAACAATAGTCCTGTCTGTGATAATAGATCGATCCCAGTAGAGCGTGATATGGCCACTATCAAGAACTGACTCAGGCGTGTATTTATAATAGGGCACTTCTGAAGATATAAGCTTGTATCGAAGGGCAAGTTGCTGATGGATGATTCTGGCCACTAAGTTGTGTCTGTGCAAATACTCAGAGTTAGCAAGACGAGAACAACCAGAAGTAACATGCCTAATCGACTCACCAGGACAGTGACAGGCTCTACACGTGTCGATCGTGCCGTCTTTTAGGATATACCTCCGGTAGTTGTTCGTCTTAATAACCTCGTCCATAATTGCACAGACAAAACCTTCGGTTTCCCCAAAGAGATCACCGAATCGAAGCCAGTTCACCGATGCCAGCAGATCTATATCGGGCCCATATAGTGCTCGATAAAATCTACCGTGCAGCTCCTTGCTCTTCCACACATCCATACGCTCAGCAGTACTCATTACTTCAGGCCTGCTCCAGCTCTCTTTTGCAAGAGAGAGCGGGGTGAGTCCCTTGTCTACTGCCTTCATATCCCGATGCATCCCCACGTTGGTTTTGAGAAAGTATTCCCGGAGCTTGCATATCTCACGGTTGTGCAGATTTTTGGCATTTAGCAGACCTCGCCCTCCGCACTTCCGTGGGATATACAATCTCATAACCGATGATCGTGGGTGATGAATCCGATATGAAGTCATCATGCAACGAACCCTTCGATCCAAGGCATCCAGCTCTGTCTGAGTCCACCTTAGTATACCAAAGGAGTAGGTCAGCGATGGCATAACCCAGCTGTTAATGGCGCGAATCTTGTTACCACCTGAGAGGAAGGAGTTCAACACTTTTCTCAGGCGGCTAAAAAATTTCTCCTTTACCAGCTGTTTTATGTCTACGTCATCGATACCTAATGATTGTGATATACCAAGGTATTTGTAGGTGTCACCTTCAGAGAGAGATCTGAAGGACATATTTACAGAGAGTTGTAATTCGTTTGAATTGACAACTCGCCCCCGCTGTACATGCATAACCGCACACTTGTCCACGCCGAACTCCATTCCTATAGAACTACTGAACCTTTCAGTTAGTTTTAATAGTTCTAGTAGGTCCGTTTTTTTTGACGCGAACAGTTTGAGGTCATCCATGTATAGTAGGTGAGATATGACTTCACCCCCTCTGCGAAGTTGAAAACCTAGTCTTGAATCCTCAAGCAGTGCGCTCAAAGGGTTCAATGCTAGGCAAAACCACAATGGGCTCAGGCTGTCACCTTGAAAAATCCCACGCTCTATTCTTAATAGTCCGTCTAAAAACCGTCCTCTTCCTGGGAGGCTAAGTCTTGTGACCCACTGTCGCATGCACGAACCTAGGAAGGTGCGTAGAGTAGCATCAATTTTATACAACTCCAACACCCTCATAAGCCATGAATGCGGCACTGAATCATAAGCCTTTTTATAATCAACCCAAGCAGTGCAGAGGTTTTTTCTATTTCGACGGACTTGTTTATTGATAGCCATATCTACGAGGAGGAGCTCTTTCGTACCACGGGACCCCGGCCTACATCCATTTTGAGTATCAGCCAAAATTTTGTTGTCTAAGAGATGTTTCATTAATTTTGTTCTCAAAATGGATGTAAGCAACTTGTAGATGGTAGGTAAGCAAGTTATGGGTCTATAATTTCTAGGATCCATGGTACTACCAGATTTGTGTATAAGGTGCGTGACCTCCGTGGTCATAAAGGATGGGAGGCAGCACGAGTTTATAGCATCTTGGAATTGAGTTGCCAAACAGGAGTGCGAAATCTTAAACCATTTGATCCAAAAGTTGTGTAAGCCGTCCGGTCCAGGACTTTTCCAGTTTTGGCACGAACGGATTGCACAACTTACGTCTGATGGAACCACTATGACTTGTTCCATCTCTGGAATAAGTTCACACCTCTGTTCAACAGCCCCTTTCCATTCGTTCTCAGTGTGACTTCCCGGAACAGACCAGATGCCACGCCAGAATTCCAGCGTTGCATCGTTATTTGGCAACTGTCCGTCAGCCACTAATACCTTCGAATGTTCCCAGCCTCTATACACACCTTTCTGGTTTCTTTGGAAGCGACAATTAAGGAAATATCTTTCTGTGCGTTCTTTATACCTGCGAATCCGGTTTGCCCAGGCATAGACTCTCTGTTTCAAGAAGTCTATGCGCTCCGTGACTCTAAGCATATAGTCACTAGATCCAATATCGGTTCCAGCAAATGCCTGAGTCACGAAACGCATCACCCTTGGTCGAGTATTTCCCGATCGAAAACAAATTAGTTTAGCTATTAGAGTTCGTGTTGCATTAATTCTACGTTCTATTCTGTACTGCCAGGCTGGTTTGTCATATGTTTTTTTTTCATATTGGGGAATATTATTAAATTTCACACCAACAGTACGACACACGGCGACAGCCCCACAGTACAAAATAGAATGTGTCTCATCCAGATCTTTACTTGTTAATATATACGGTTCTAAAAGCTGGTTAAAATTACCCAAAATAGACAAACTATGTCTATGTATTATTATTATTATTATTATTTATTTATTTCAGACAGTTACAAAATCATGTCCATAGTGGGTTAGTAAATTATAAGTAAACTTAAAAATCTATTGTTAGTAAACACAAATATAAAATGATCAAAATGTCCATGTCGCTATTAAATGTTATTGGGACAACGTTTTTATATATCAATTTTTGCTAGTGCTATCACTTAAACAAGGTCTTGTCACTTACGCCTTTTTGTATATTAGTCCCTTCCAGTGACATTAACGTTGTTGTTATTTATCTATTCTAAATTTAGATCACTATCTTCGTACATAAAATTCATTGAGTAAGGTATGACTGCTGCTAGCTGCAGACAGTGCAGGAAGGGTGCCATTCGGTTTCTCCTTTCCGAGTTTCGGGGTTTGGCTTTTTTGTGTTTTCCAATGCAAGAGAAGGATAAGTCACGGAGAGGCGTCGACATAAAAGCTTGCGGAGCTTTTGCCTTGTATCTGTATCCTCCGTGCAGGGGAGGAGTAAGAATACTAACCCCTGCGGCCGGGGTCGGTCTATCGTAAAATGCTAAAAAACAACCGTGGAAGGACCCCCAGCCCGTCTGGATGGTAACAACCCGTGTGCATAAGTATGCCGCCATAATAACCTTGTGTTGTGTTCCGGTATTAGTGACCCAGGTTCCAGTACCCCTATAGGACAGCAGCGTGTTCGCGATACCCCTAGGATCACAAACATCTATAGGCGACGGTAACTGCTTACTTACTATTAAGTTGGCTGTCAGCCTGTCTGCCGTTCCACACCAATAAAAAAACTTTGTCGATAAGTTAAAGTATCTAATAAATTAGTATAATTTAGTACAACGTTCACCAAATGTAACATTTCTCCAAGAAGTAATAACTTTCAAAAGGATTGACTAGGTAGTAAGGTCTGTACTATAAACAGGTTTTATTGGTTGGTGCTAAAACGCACAATCAAGCAAAAGGCATGGTATTTAAATTATAATTTTACTGGGTAATAAACTTCTAGAAACGTCGCACTGTTTGTCACTTCAAACGTTGATATTTACTGTTTTGCTAATGGATAAATGATTTAGCTGGAAATACTGTTACAGTATTATTACAGGGACCCTCCAAAGCCGTCTTAATTATGTGGTCCTAATCTTAGTTTATTCTGGGTGTTGTACCTATTTGTAACAATCTGCGATACGAGTTTCTACATAAAACTGATAGTTATTTTTTCAAGTATTCACTTGCAAAACCAGATTAGAACAACACCCTAACCCCCTGACGGGCAAACTCTTAAAACCAAACAAGATCAAGCGCCTCAAAAGAGCCAATGTGCTCTTTTCCAGGGATGAGCAGATTAATCAATGATTTGCTCATCAAAAGTCAATCTCTACCTCAACCAATCTGATAAAAGTTGATAGACTGATGGCAGATTTGTAAAAAAAAAAAAAAAGTATTCACTAGCAAGAACATTTTTTGACTCCTCAACTCACAAACAAAATAATGTCCTTCTACTGCCTGTAAATTAGTATAAACCAACATTATCATCACATTTCATTTTCATCTACTTACATCTTACGAGTGATATGGAGTGGCCTTTTAAAAATCGGACTAATATACCTAATGTATGTAACTCCATGTTGTCAACTCCGGAGATTTGGATGCAACCGGGATTTAGAAAAACGTTCCAGCTTTAAGTTCTATCTTTATTACGTCAAAATTTTAAATTTTTATCGGTGCAGGGGCGGAGAAAGAATACTAACCTCTGCGGCCGGGGTCGGCCTGTCGTAAAAGGCGACAAAACAACCCACCCTAGCTACGTGGTAGGGCCCCAAGCCCGTCTGGATGGCGACCACCTTTGGTCTTAAATATGCCGTTATAATAACCCTGTATTGTGTTCCAGCATTAGTGACCCAAGTTCCTGTACCTTTATGGGACAGCAGCGTGTTCACGATGCCACTGGCATTGCATACACCCATAGGCGACAGTAACTGCTAAATTCTAAGCGGGCCGTCAGCCTGTCTGCTCTCCTACAGCATTAAAAAATAGTTTAAAGTAACTTGACCTTTGCTAGGCCTATACTAAACGTGACAACGGATTGGTGTCCGTTGTCACGAATGCTGGTCCATTTTCGGGACTTTCGTGTAAATTCGGATAAGGTAAAAAAACTAAACTGGGTCCTATAAAGATCTTTCTTTCCTTCGGTGCGTAAATTGGGACCATTAAGCCAATTGGGTCGGTATGTTTATTCCGCTTAGATTCAGTTAGAACTGTATACCAATATCCGACGGCGGCACTGCCGTTCTTCGTTCTTGTCTTCTGACTTTGTTTGGCAAATAAATCCTAGTTTTCTTATAAACAGGAATTTAACCTCAATATTCATTCTTCGGGACCGACTGATGTGATAGATCTCTCGGAATCTCCATATCTATTTTTGTATTACACGATACTAACTGAAAAATATAGGTTTAAACATATATTTTGTTCTTATAAGTATACAATGTAATGGTGAATCATGTCAGAGGTATTTAAAAGTATTTTCATCTGACAGAACTGTATCTGCAGATTAGCAAGTTAAAATTTCCACGAAAATCGCACAAATGTAAAGCAAATTTTAAACATTTCAGTTAGCAAGTGGCCTTCATTCCAACAAGAAGCGAGAACTTGTATTTACACAACACAAATTCTGTTTACGTTTTCTGTGTAATGATATACAACACGCTATTAATATAACGCTGGATTCCAATGGATGTTGAGCCAGAATCATAGAGTATCCATAGACCGATCTTTATTTTTTGTTACTTGTAAAAGGGTATAACTGTCAACATCTTTGAGCTATGTGTATATATTTATACTCTGTAGATATAATTATTCCATGGAGTTAATAATGATACTAACTCCATGAATTATTCACATTGTGATTCTTATTAACCAAATATTTAATGCTTTATGCGATGCAAAGTAAATAGAATCAAACTGCAATAGTGAACTGGACAACTTGTGTTTAATAATTTACATATAAGAACAATGAACAACGACATAATAAAATATTTCAAAATATCAATTGAAATTTTAGAAAACATAATGTAAAACTAGTTATATAATCAATGAGTTAAAATTTTAAATTCAATACGAGGTTGTTGAAACTTTTAAAAGTATCATCACACGTTGGATCTTTAGGCAGCACATTTAGGTCCCTTTTGGTCTATAAACAGAATTTGACTTTATTTCTAGTTTTTAGATATAGGTTTGGCTGTAAATATATTTTGTAATAATCTCCCAAAAAATATTTGTCTTCAGGTTTAATTTCATTTAAATCTACTTTCTTAAATATTGCAAAATAAAGATTACTATTATAAATTACAAACAAATACTCGTCTTACTTTTTTTAAGGTAGGATCTTGTACCTGTACCTTTATTTCCCTGTTGATCCTTTTGACTGATTTTTACAAATGCTTAAAGCTCGTGGGAATCATAACTATTCCCACCTTCTGATAAATTAGTACTAAAAGAGAGAGAGAGAATTAATCTTAATGGTTTTGTCCGATGAAACACCCCAGAGATTTTTTAGTGTAGGGCGGTGTAAGAATACTAACCCCTATTTAAAAACCAAGGGTGGTTGCCATCCAGATCGGCTTTGAGCCTTATCACATAGCTTAGGTTGTTTAGTCACCTTTTACGACAGGCCGACCCTTGCCGCAGAGGTTAGTATTCTTTCTCCGCCCCAGCACGCCTAGAAAAAGGTGTCTGTCGTCGCCTGTCGTAAAAGGTGACAAAACAACCCAAGGTTGGTTGTAGGGCCCCAAGCCCGTCTGGATGGCAACCACCTCCGGTCTATAAGTATTCCTCCACAGTAACTGCTTACCACTAAGTGGGTCATCAGCCTGTCTGTTCTTCAGGAATAAAAAAAGATATACCGTCATGAGGATATATTTTAACGTCTAATAATATCCCGCATCTGAGCCCAGGTCTCCTCCCAGAGGGAATGGACAGTATACCCGCAGTATTGCGGGTTTCAAATACCGGTTCCCTCGTCATGTTTTCCTTCACCGCCGGTATGTGGCAACTATATAATAGTATGTATATTAGACAGGAAAAACTGTCTGAGTTATGCATATTATAGTGGGATTTGAGCCCACTATCTCTAGGTTACTCTCCAAGTAACTACTTGGCCAAGAGTGACTACATTATTAGTTAATAAACTCAAACACAATTTTCAATATATTTTTTACCTTAAAATGTTGTGTTCCCAGGTCGTTTCAAGGAAAGGAAGTCCTACGAGTGACAAGGAAGAAAGAAGCGAAAGTTCTGCATAAATTTGTCTTTTTCCGCTTTGCTGCTGATTATTTATACTCACATCAACAGCAAAGTGAAAAGGTCTCCTTTATGAGAACTTGCTCCGTTCTGACTGGCATCAAGATTTAGAAAAGAGAAGATAAAGGGAGATTGACAATATTGACTGACAAGCAGTGATTTCGAAGAAACTGTATTCGTTCTTTATATGTTGTTCTTTTATATAATTTATATTTTTATGTTTACATATTCTTTCCCCTTAGTGTTTCAAAACAACCGACGAAATATTTAAAAAATATTTTGACGATTGTCGTCCGATTCTATTAGAGTGATGTAACCATTGCTTTCCATCTACTCAATGGAACAACTCTTCTCTCTAATGGATTCTTACTTGCGGTGTATTTGTACTAATTATTATGTAAAATTCTTGTTAATAAACTTTTACTTTGAGTGCTTCGTTTCTCTGTTAGTCAATAACATATAACCAAATCAATCATCAATAATATACCTAGTCAGGTCATAAATTCTGTCACATGTTTAATGTAAAATAATTGTAACAAGTTTATTCATTATGTAACCATTCATATACCAAAATGAACTTAACAAAACATAGATTCTTATGACATTAAAGTTTATTCAAAATGACCTCCGTGATTTTGAATACAAGCCTTCAATCTGCGCGGCCAGTTGTCTATCGCAGCACGAACGAGGTCCATGTCAATATCGGCGGCTGCCTTAATCAAGGATGTCTTGAGTGACTCCAAATTGGGATGAGGCTTTGAGCACGCCTTTTCCTCCAAGTGTTGCCATATCTTGTAATCTAACGGATGCAAATCTGGACTGGAGGAGGGCCAGTCTTCATGCCGGATGAAGTCGATTTCACGCGCCGCCAGCCAGTCTTGTGTGCTCTTCGCTCTATGAGCTGGCGCCGAATCTTGTTGGAATACCCAGTGCCTGTTATTGAACATGGTATGAGAAACAGGTTCCACAAGGTTCGTCAGGACTGTATTTTGATACACAACAGCATTCGTTTTTACACCTTTCTCACAAAAATGTACCTCTGTTAAGCCCCAATAAGAAACTCCCAACCATACCATGAGCGAGGATGGAAAATGACCTCGTTGGACACGCGGAATACGATTGCTCGCTTCTTCACTACTGTGTGCGTACACCTTATCATTTTGTTTGTTGTAGCTCTCTTCTACGGTAAACATTTTTTCATCCGAAAAAAGAATTTCCCGATATTTTTTTCCCGCGTACCGCTTCAACAAAGCGCGGCATCTCTTCAGTCTCAGGTCCATTAGACGAGCATTCAAACGATGTCCTGTTTTTCTTCGATATGCCCGAAGCCCTAAGTCTTCATTTAACACCCTTTTCACCGTGGTTCTGCTTAACCCCATCTGAAGGGCCAACAGTTTCTGCTTACGTTTGGGATTTCTTTGAATTCGTGCCTTCACAGCTTTTATCACTGCTGGAGTCCTAACAGACTGAGGGCGACCACTTCTTGACCTGTCATCTACACTAGAGTCTTCATTGTATCGTTTGATGGTACGATAAACGAATCTTTTGGTTATATTCAAATTTTTCAGTATGTTAAAAATTTGAATTGGCGCGTAACTGTAACGATGCAACGCAATAACTGCAACACGGTCTTCTTTAAGCGTCCACTCCATATTTAAAAATGAGTAAAATTCTAAAAGTTATACATTTTTATTTTCATGAACAATTCGAAATTCGAATTCAATAAACTTTTTTGTGGCCAGCATTCTAAAAGAAAAGTTTTTACTGTGTGACAATACTTATGACCTGACTAGGTAATAATAACCATCAACGAATTCCCCCAATGCTCATAGAAAAACGACAAGGTTGCAGAAGAATCAATTTATCGCCTCCTAGAGATGGCCTAGATTACACAGGCGAGTTTGAACTTAGTGAAATTGGTATTATAAATGGGTATTTCACGAGGTCCATATACGACGGTAACTGCCTATTATTATCCGCTGTACCACTGCAATAAAAACAATCGTGACTAAGTATCCAACCCATAAAACCAAGGCGGCAAGTTTAGTTTAGTAAAATATAAAACGAAGATTGTCTTTATTCTTCTAGCCCGTTGTTTATAAAAGCTATGTTTATATTACATCAATAAGTATTTTAAAATGTATCGTGCATTTGCTAATAAATCAGAGCGGAATTACGTCGAATATGATTTATGCGATTCTTTCCATATATTTGTTTACATTATTTTCTTATGTTTACGAGTGGAAATGCGTGCGCATCCGATTTGTTGTACCCGGCGACTTCAAATAGAACGCTGACTGACCCACTCAAAAATTCAAATACATCATCGTATAAATTTTGTTCTGGCGACTTATAAATTGAACGATAATCCCCTAAATAAATAAAATTAATAAAATGCGATACAGTCCAAAATAAACTAACCTGGGTTATGAAATTATTAATCCCCTGAAACAATTTTCAAGAGGTAATTTATCTTTATTATTGTGGTATTTTGGCATTGATTTATTCGTTTTATTTCGTCACATTTCAACAGGCTGCTCTAATTTTGAAGATACTCGTAAGAACTCGATGTTTTTTTCATTTTCCAAATGGCTACGTTTATACAATATTCTATAATATTGTATAAACGTAGCCATTTGGAAAATGAAAAAACAAACAACCCCTATGGGTTGCTATAAAATACCAAATATACAATCTCATCGAAAAATCAAAACACCCCTGAAGTTTGGTTTTGAATGAGTTTAATTTGTTTTTTACATTTAATCAAAAATATAAATGATATCAGTTAATTGTAGATATTCTAAGGTATAATTTAACGAATATAAATATTTCAAATTAATATTTAATTTCTTTGGCTATTGTGTTTTGTACAACATGTATGTTTTTACCCTTTAAAAAAGTTTATTCAGTATCTCGTATTTCCTCCCCGGGCTCACTGCTTCCATGCGCTTGCTCATGGAACGGATAAACATCACAATCTTGTGTTGTTGGATGTTATCCCACTTTTCTTGTATAGCTGTTTTAAGCTGGCCAAGCTTCTCCGGAATAGGATCTCTGACTCCTCTCTTCAACTCATCCCATAGATGTTCTATTTGATTCATATCCGGGCTTCTTGCTGGCCAGCCCATAACCGCAATACGAACTTCGCTCAGGTATTCATTTACAACGCTTGCAGTTTGAGCTCTGGCATTTCTCTGCATAAAAATGAAGTCTTCGCCAATAAAATGAAGCATTCACCATTAAAATATGCGTAGGGTACCACATGAGGCTCCAGGCACTCTTCGAAGTACCGTGACCCATTTAATGACGGTAACCGAGGTGCAGATACAAACGCAATTTCGGTTTTTCTATCGGGGCTTATGCCTCCCCAAACCGTCCATGAACCGCCACCGTAACTGACTCTTTCTTCAATGCAGCATTGTGAAAAACTCTCTCCCTCTCCTCGATACACCTTCTTTCTTCCGTCATTACCATACAGCATGATCTTACTCTCGTCAGAAAAGAGAACTTTGCACTATTGAAGGTATGACCAATTTAAGTGCTCAAGTGCAAAGTTGAGGCACGTTCTTCGGTTGTATACCGTCAATTTTGTGCCATTGCTTGATTTATGAGGTTTCATGCCACACTCCGCCAATCTTCTTCTTATGGAGGAATCACTTACAATCCTCGAAGCTCACGGAGCCGTTGCTGCAGTCGAATAGAGTTAACGTATACTGGTCATCTTGCTCAGACGTGATTCGATATCTACCAGATCCTGGACGACGAGTAAACATATTAGTCTCCCAATAACGGTGATACACTCTATTGACAGCAAAAAGGCTTAGATGCAATCGTGCAGACACAACACGCTGACTATGCCCTTCATCCAGCAACGCTACGAGGAGAAAAGGAGATCTTTTCCTAAAAAAAATGCTTTAATAGGTTGTTTCAGAGCTTAGTTAACAATCACGCTCAGCTCAGAGCACAGTTAAAAAAACGATGTTATGCAAAAAAAATGTAACTAAGTAAGTGCAGAAAATCCGACGAATGAAATTTCGAAAATATAAATTTAAATTTGGAATTCTGGTACACCATTGTGTAAACTAAACCGCCAGCTGTTTATTGGCGTATTTTTTAATGATATCAATCCTATTTTCATTTTAATGCCGCCTGAATTAATACTTGCAATAGTATTTCGAATTTTTTGATGAGAAGTACCTATAACTTGTATGTAAATACATTGATCAAAGAACTCAGCAGCCCACCAGTAGTAGTATGTTGACGGAATTAGTGTTAACAACCTAAGTTATGCTGATGATTTGGTGCTGCTAGGTCCATCGATCAGTGCATTGCGAAAGTTCCTGCTTATCTGCGAGATGTACGCTGCCTCGCACGGTCTTACTTAAAACGTGCGAAAAACTGGGTGCATGGTTTTAGAGCCGCGGGCCGTAGCCCTCAATATGTTCCTCCGGTAACTTTAAATGGGATACCCATTAAGAGTAACCAATTAACTATCTCGGGCATCTGGTCAACGACGGTCTTAAAGACGATGCACATATAGAAAGCCTTTTCAAGGCTTATTAGACGTCCATGTATTCGGCGAGTCTGTAGTTCTCGTTTCCTACCCAACGGTCTTACAATTCCCTGCGAATCCAATATAGCAATGCGTTCAGGATGTTGTTGCGACTGCCGCGCTTCCCAGTGCCTCCGGCATGTTCGTGGACGTATGAACGGATAGCGCTGACGCCATTTGGCGTAAAAGGACAGCCTCTGCTGGCCAAGGTGCGCAGGAGTAGCCATCCTGAACGTCATAGCGAACAAACTCGACAGTCCCCTACTGTAACTAACATAGTTGTGATTAATATAGTTTTTAGGCTTCTACTAACAATTTATGGACTCAGTGTCTGAATTAAATAAATAAATAAAAAAATTGTTATCTGATTTGAAGAGATTATCCCGGTTGCATCCAAAGTTTGTACCTTGGAGCCAAGGGATTAACTTGAGCACTTAGATCGGCTAACTAATCCTGGTTATAATTATCAAATAAGTAATCATGGTCTGGGTTGTCTGGAAGAGACCGCTTTTAGCAATAAGATCTCCCTTATACAATCAATATGTTTTTATTATATGAGTTTTCTATCTAGCATCATATTTTTACAATTGGTCTGGTTACCATTTTTAACTTTAAAAATAAACCTTTCGCCTCCGCCGGGCCCCGGCTGGAGGGGTAGACCCAAAAAGTGCTGGCTTGACGTCGTAAAGGGTGATATGCGTGCCAATGAACTTACTACCAGGGATGCTGAAGACCGTGCGAAATGGAGTAGCAAAAGTCGGAAAGCGGACCCCGGGCACCGAAACGGAAATATAGGTTGCAACCGGGATACTACGCTTAGATGATGATGGTGATGATGAAAAATAAACCTTACGACAGAACATCCAGGTCAGGATTGGGGAACCAGGTTGTTTTGGTTTGGAACCAGGATCTAGTATCTCATTTCACCCCATTTTGATATACAAATAGCGATAATTTATCAATTAACTAGCCTTTTTATTAACATTATCACAGTTCTGACGCGGTACTTGTAAATTTCAGTTTCCTCGATATAGTAAAAAAAGGAAGGAAATGCATCGACGACCGCAATGCGTTTTACAACGCTTTCTAACACGCTGTCGAGTCGAGCTATGGGTGACATAAAATTAGGGTTGCAACTTGCCTATTTTATTAAATAATATCTTATTAACCATAATATCTTATAAGTGTAAATTTCACTGATTTCTTATTTTTATGTAATGTTTATATTGTTGTGTCATTATAATTGTATGTTTCCATAATAAATATACAATACATTTCGAAGCCCGAGGAATCAAAAAGCATATGTGATGCATGATACACCGTGATCATAAAATATGAGGGTTTGTGAAGGGACAGATGAATGTTTGGATAGAACAAAATGTAAAAAGATTGAAACATGTCATTAAAAAAAACAAGTCACTACAAAGGACTCGCGAGTACCTTATATTTGGCGTAGGTAAAAGAGGATTATGGGTTTTAGTAGATAAGATGATAAAGTCTTACCGGAAACTACATCTTCACTTCTCGATCACATGGATGGACAGGAGTTTAAACGGAAACAGACTATATGTCATTGAGCATAATACGTTTAGCTAAACAGCTGTCATTTACTAATTATTTTTTTATTGCTGAGAAAAGCAGGCAGGCCATCAAGTCTACTTAATATTAAGCAGTTACCGTCGCCTATGGACGTGCGACGCGAACATGCTGCTTTCCGCATACATAGGTAGTTTTCCAATTACAGAGCATGTGCAGAGCATTTTAATATGATTACATTCAAAAGAAAATTTAAAAAATTATTGACTAGTATAACTTATTATAAAATAGACGATTTTCTAAAAGATAAATTTTGATTGTGTCTATTGATAATTTAAATTTGGGAAGGTTCCGAATAAATAAATGAGAGAAATATTATTACTATTATAAAAATGCTTATGTGTTGTCTTTGTTACTGTATACCATAATATTGTATTTAATTGTAGTCATGAAAGCTTTTTTTATTATTATTGACTGTTTTATTTGATTATTGTTATTTGTATTTGTTGGTAATGTGTCTGGACTTTTTTTATATAATTTTAAGACTGGAGATAGGACTATATATATAAAGATAAGTGACTGATGATTGATTGTAATTATCTGAAAAATATTTGTACGCCTTTTGGGCAGAACAGGATAAGGACATTACCATTTATATGTAACATCTGTGCATTATTTCACTCTTGTTCAAACAAATAAATGAATTTGAATGCGACTCAGTGGCGCACAATGCCGAATTATGCTTATGGTTATTTGGAACGTGAATTAGTTTTCAAATGCACCACCAGAGTGCACCACCACACTTATATTTATTTTTTTAACAGTTTGAATTAACTTTGATTATTTCCAACAAACTGCGACGAAACGAAAGCTTTAAAAATTTTTTCAACAATAAACAATATTACTAACAATAATATATAAATAAAATTTCGATCAATGCCAACTTAAAAAAAAAACACTTGTGAATTTTCTGTCACTGAGTTGGTATTCGATTGCACGCATCACTTTTGAGAGTGCTCGATTGTGCGAAACGTTGCTGTAGTTGAAACATTCAACGTTGAGCATTATGTCGCATAATGCGCTCTAGTGCTGTAATTGGAAAACATACATAATTATACATACATTTATTTTATCGCGGCATGAAGCTGTGGCCGCAGGGGTTAAAAATATTCTTACTCCGTCCTTGCATGGAGAATTCATATAGCAGGACGAAAAAATACACTGAATATTTACAGCTAGCAATGGACATTCGGCAGCCCTACACAAGCACTTATCTTAAATTAGCGACTGCGTCGTAAATCAGCAGATTTGGGCCAACATTACGCCATGAAATGCCGCAAATATTTCACAAACTGCGTGTTTATTATAACGTTAATGTAATTAAAACTTCGTGTATTTGTTTGTATTTGAAGAATATATTTGCTGGCAGTTAATTTGATTGTTTCGATGTAGAACAATTAGTACGTACGTACGCAACTTATGACAAGTTTCTTTCTCCGTGCATGAACGGAGTAAGAATACTACTAGAATACTACCTCTGCGGCCAGAGTCGGCCTGTCGTAAAAGGCGACAAAACAACCCTAGCTACGTAGTAGAGCCCCAAGCCCGTCTGGATGGCAACCACCTTTGGTGTCTAAGCATGCCACCATAATAACCTTGTGTTGGTTTCCGGCATTTACGAGTATGAGCCAGGTTCCTGTACCCCTATGAGATAGCAGCATGTTCGCGATGCCCCTAGTGTTGCAAACAGCAATATGCGACAATAACTGTTTGATATTAAGTAGACCGTCAGTCTGTCGGCAGCTCCTCAGCAATAAAAAAAGTTTAAAACCAAATTAAATTGTAATATGTATGTACTAACAAAACTTTTTATGGAGCTCGAAGTACCTGAAGTTTAACTTATGAGCTGCTTCAGCTCCTGGCATGTCCAGAAATCTTTGTCTATGTTTATTTTCTTAGTGTATATTTTTATGACTTTTTTTTGGAAATAATGGCAATTATATTATTAAATAAAGTTATTTGGAAGTAAGAAAAATTTGTATTTTCTTTTATTCCAAAAACGGACAGAACTTTCCGGTAGACCTAAACATATGAAAAACACAGTGGCAAATGTATAAATCTGTAACGGGCGCTCTCTGGTCGTCTAGCACGCGCACTGGTATTCGGCGTCTCCCGCGCAAGCCACCAGTCGAGCCGTCGCCGACAGAAATCAGACACCTTAACGCTCCACTCGAATTTCACAGAATAAATTGCTACAAAATCTACTTCACGTCACTCGGACGGAGCGTTCATTAGACTAGCTGCATTATCGCATTTAAGAAATCAAATGCATTTTATCTGGTATACTAACGAGACTTTCATAACTATGACACCTCTATCGAGCAACTTCACAGCTATCGGTAAACGCGACAGACATCTGGACACCACGGCCTCAGAATTTCGATAGTACCGAAAGCCAAAAACATGCATCCGTGTAGGGGCAAAGAATACTAATCCTGCGGCCGGGGTCGGCCTGTCGTAAAAGGCTACAAAACTAGCTATATGATAGGGCCCCAAGCCCGTCTGGCTGGCAACCACCCCTGGTGTATAATCCGCCATAATAAAACTGTTGTTCCGACATTAGTAACCTAGATTCCTGTACCCCTATAGGACAGCAGCGTGTTGGCTGTGCCTCTAGCGTCGCCAACATCCATAGGTGGCGATAACTGCTTACTATCAAGTGGGCTGTCAGCCTGTCTACGGTTCCTTAGCAATAAAAAACCCGTCGCCAATGAACACATATTTACGTTTCAGGTTCTATTGCACCCAGGCTAGCGCTACCGTGTCTAATCAATAACCACTCCACCAAAGTATCTGTGGCGCACATCGGTTCACACCGCTCGCCATTATATTTGGTGAGGAAAATACCGTTAGACGCGGACGCCACCCTCTGCTGTCTGGGGGAGCTCATTCGAAATCACCCGCCACAGCAGTCGTTAACCGAATGCCAAGACGGAAGGCTGCGCGCCCGCCATAAAACCGACAACCGCAAACGCCATCAGTTTAATCATAGATCGTGTATTTTTGCGACGTACATTCTACAGACAATACAGCGCTTCTTTTAGTAATTCCTTTGTTTAATTTGTTTTCTTTAGTTTTATTGTTTTATAATGATGGGACTCATAAAGCGCCCACATATCTCATCTTCAATTAAGTATTAGTGTGTCTTGCAGAGTTGAATGTACAATTTATCCTGAAAAGACGCGTCAGTGTTAGAATAAAAAAAAATATCCATCATAACTTTTATTTTGATATAAATATAGTTTATAAAACTTCAAAGGCGTTTTTTTCTTCAATGTTCGTCTAAGTGTGCGTAGACTCTTCTTAATTTTTCTCTTTTGTTTTTATTTGCGTGTTTCTTCTCTAATTTCCAGGGTTTGCTAACTTGTTTATCTGCTGGTTGGGCGACGACTGAACTGAAATGACATTTTATATTTTTTACAACCAATAAGTAGGAATTTATGGACAACTAGAAATACGTTAGCTATATCAATGAGATTGTCTTCCATTACTTCTCCATTTTCCAATCACCAGGATGTGACATTGTATGACAAGGGGCAGGGGGGTCAAAAGCTTTGTGACGTATCGTAATGAATACGAAATGAATATGAAGGAGTGGGTCCAAAGGCCATGGACACAAGTTTTGCATCTTTAACTAACATAATTAGTCGTTTATTGTTTCCTAACTAGTCGTTTCCTTTGTCATCTAAGATATTTGACTTAATGTTGATTTTATTAAAGATTGTTTAATTAAAATAAGAAAAAAATTCTCTTTTGATTATTTTTAAATATATGCATAAAATTAAAAAATGTGTGACGTCACATCAGTGGGGAGCGGGTTCTAAAAATGTAACAACCTGTGACAAGGACGTGAGGAGGGGTTAAAAAGTTTTAAAATACGTGTGACGTAATTAAGTTATAGCCCATTTTTACAGGAAATCCCCATCTCATGCCCAACCGAACAAAAAAAAACCAAATGGCTTCCTTCACTGTAATAAAAACTGATGTGGTGAATTTAACCTATAAGCCTTAAAAGTGACACGAAGTGTCTATCTATCTAAATTCACTGGGGATAGATAATACGAATAAACTTTCAAACAAAATTAAGAGCTTTTTTTTATTAAATTAAATTGATTAAATTGAGGGCTATGCTCGGAGCTTCCCTGCGAGATCGGATCAGAAATGAGGAGATTAGCAGGAGAACCAAAGTCACCGACATAGCCCGGATGATTGATTGTAAAATTGAAGTGGTAATGGGTTGGGCACATAGCGCGAAGGACAGATGGCCGTTGGGACAGAAAAGTCCTCGAATGGCGACCGCGTACTGGAAGTCGCAATGTTGGTAGGCCCCCCACAAGATGGACCGATGATCTGGTCAAGATCGCCGGAATAGGTTGGATGAGGGCAGCTCAGGACCGATCGTCGTGGAGGTCTTTGGGGGAAGCCTTTATCCAGCAGTGGGCGTCTTCCGGCTGAGATGATGATGATGATGAAATTGATTTTGTTTTTCTTATAGGTTGTTATTGTACTATATTGTTATTTTTTCATGCCCCATTTTGCGGATATCATTATATCACATAGTTCAATTGAGCCTTCACGAAACTTCTGAAAGTATTTCGCCTAGTTCGAATACATTTGGATTGGTCCAACCTTTCCTCACACTTTAAAAATACATGTAGTATATTTAAATAAGATAGAAATAATATCGTAAAAAGGCGTTAAGTACCATTCGGCTGGCAGCTCTAACGAAAATATACAGACATCGATTTACGCGTACGTGACGTCAAATGGCAAATGGCTATAATAATTCATCATAAAAATTACAACATGTCTATTTCTATAAAGGCTACATTCTCAAGCGGAAAAAAGTGAACGAGAGGTGTCGCGGGAGTGTCAGTGCGAACGTATTTATTTTCACTGCATTATTATAGAACTAATTGCACACACAATACATTAATAAGTAAATATCAATATTCTGAGAATTCACACAGCGTCATTTAGTCCCCAAAATAAGTAGTTGTTATTTTATGCGTACTAGATAATTGATATGCTTCTAATGTATTTTTCTTTTGTAAATAAACACTTATTGCATATGCAAATCTAGACACGGGACAGGAGTAGAACCAAACGTGCTCCGCAGGCGTTATGACGTACGAAAGCTGTGAATTTTCCACAGATTACACAAATATGGCATCGAAGTTCTAAAGCTATATACAAATAAATTAATATACTGGGACAATTCGCACAGCGCCATCTAGCCCCTTGTGTTACGGGTACTAGACAACAGACATACAATTTGAATACTTTTCTACGTAAATACATAAACACCCAGACGTGTTAGAAAGAAAGAAAGTGCGTGCGTACAAAGTACACATGTCAGAAGGGAACTTCTTTGGCAAACTAATTTAGTAAACTCTAGACGGCCATGAATTGGCGCCTTATAGATTTCTATAATCCAAGTTTAATAAATGAACTGCGCTTCGAACGGAAATGTTTGGTATAATAAATATAATATAATTTGATTGTTTGTTCGCATTGAACAGGCTCCGAAACTACTGAACCGATTTGAAAAATTATTTCACTGTTGGGAAGCTACATTATTCCCGGGTGACATAGGCAATATCATATTGTCAAAAAGATTAGGGCTCCTTACTAAAAATCCAATTATGTAACATATGTACATAAAATAATGTACCTACTTTGCAGAACACATCATTATTTACAAAAAATGTCGCGACAGCATATGTCTAACTATTATAGTTATGCCACAATAAGTGATCTTTTATTTTAAAATTTTTATTGAAATGCCGCCGCTAGGCTCTTTAATTGTATCTTATGGTATGATTCCGAACTACGCTGCACGCAGCAGTGTTGCCGCGGCACTACTGGTCCCCATACAATGCTCCTAGCTCGGAATGTACTCTCATATAAGCTTATAGAGATTGTATGGGGACCGGTAGTGCCGCGGTAGCACTGCTGCGTGCAGCGTAGTTCGGAATTATACCTTAAGTATTAATCCCTATCAAAATAAATTACGTCATATTCAAGACTGCTTAAATACTTTTATATAACTTTATTTATTCAATTCGGACATTCCATTGGAAAGATACCACGAATTCAAAAATTTAAGTATTAGAAAAACGTTTCACATCTTCGTGACGCTAATTTCCGTTTCATCCGTAAAAATTTTACCCACATGCGCCCAAAGAAGTTTCACTTCAAAAATCTCTCAGCCGTGAGGTTCCGGGCAAGAATAAGAATAGACCTCATTATTTCAAAGGAATCATACATATCGGCGCAAATACAACATTCTCGATTATAAAAACATTTTAATACTTGACTGAGAACACGTGCAACGTACAGGTGTACCGAATTCCTTGAAAACACAGATGCATCGAACACGTGTGACATGCACGTGTGCGAGCCCCTTGACAACACGTACAAAATACCGATACGCCTAACTATTAAGACGGTAAACAACACGTACAATATGCAGGTGCGCTAAAACACCTGCAGCATACAGGTGTGCGGTGCCATATAAATATAGCCGCACTATTCGGTCAAAGCAAGGGATGCCTTCTGCCCCCCCCCCCCCCCCCATAACCTATAGACTCACACACCCACACACTTTACAAGTGCACAAGTAGATAGACATGTTGCGGGGATACACACTCCGAACCGGTGAAGTCGGTAGTCCCCAATAAAAATATTCTTGCCATTCGTGGCTGCTACCAGGTCTTGGTCCCCATGCAGCGGTCGAGCCAGCAACGTACCTTACAGGAGGCGATGCCCTGAGCACGTTGCCACGGCTGATCGACCCCGCTCCCACGGGGTCGGAATGCCTTTTCCGCCCGTAGTTGCTGTCGCGTCGTCCGAGACAACAACAACTTACATTTAAAAAAAAAAAGGGGGAAACTGAACTGTCGTACAGTACGGACCTCTCTGGGATCTCTTTAAGCTTACCATCGAATATACGAAGCCTATCAAGTACTTGTGAAGTTTTATTTCGAAGACCCAAACAAGAGTCATCATGGTGGTGATTAAAAAGTATATACAAACACTACATTACTGAGTGATTTTCAAGAAGCTGTAAGCACATTGATAAATAATCGTACAGTACAATTTTTTTCAGATATGAGTAAGATTTATTTTATCATGTTCAGTTCCGGAGTAATCCTAAAAAACTATCGAAAAAACAAGTCCAAATATTTCGAAATCAAATTCGAAAAAAAGCTTATTCCGCTGAAAACATTTTTAGGAGATTTAAATATCCTTTAACTTGACTTGATCTAGATCAAGTAGTTAAAAAAAACTAACTAGTTAAAAAAAAAACATTTTGTTTAACTTAGATAATAACTCTAGAAGAAATAAGTTTTGCAAGTTCACAAAGGGATACCATTTTTATTTTTCAAATCAAAAGGTTTTATTAAAGTTAATCAAGTAGTAATGTCGCCTTCATAGTAATCAGTATCTTTTAAAAAGGAATAAAAATCGGACCCGTAGCAGAAGGATACCGACTTAGTAGGCGCACAGTAGTTTTGATCCTGAGATAATACACGTAAATCGGGTTCCTAAAGAAGAAAGAAGTACCGTGACAGTAGCAAAAAAAAAATCATCCCACCCGCACTGATCACAGCAGCCTTAAGTGTTAAAGTCCTTAGTCAAATCAAAATTAACCGTAACAGAAGGGTAGTTAACGCGTCGAGTCCGTTCATAAACTAGTTGGATCTTTATGAATAAACACTTGGCTTGGATCCAGGGTGGCCATTTCATCTCGCAGAGTTTATTTAGATTTCCCTTCAGCTCTAATTGATAATAACGACGCAATATCTTTCATCTCCCGCACGGGGTATTTTTACACTGCACTTTTGGAGGTCGGAAAACTGTTTCAACGGGCACACTGTGAAATATTCTTAGACCTGAATGCAGTTCGAATTTATAAATAAAAAATAATTGTAAAACTTTTTTTTTTTTTTCAATTCAATAAAATGTTTTAAAAATGTTAAATTTTCGAAAAGGGAATTTTCGATAACGTACCCGTAGTAGCACGTGACCCATTCAGGGGGGAGTGGGTCTTCAAAATACCACGCTTAATCACAGGGGGGAGGAATTGGAGCTTAGGTTTTTGTCACGTAGTCAATATCCTCTAAAAAAATCTCGCGCTTTTTCGAGCTCTATACATATTCAAATAGACGCGCAGTGTTTAGCGTTTAATTTTTACTTGTAACTATAGTTACGCATGCGCTTTTGGTATCACGCGGCAAGCGCTATATAAAGACAAATGTGAGGCAAACTTGTAAAAAATTACTTGAAATGGTAATTTTTTTATTGCTTTAGGACAGCAGACAGGCTAACGGCCCGCTTAAAATTTAGCAGTTATCGTCGCCTATGGGTGTTTTCAACGCCAGTGGCATCGCGAACACGCTGCTGTCGCATAAGGGTACAGGAACTTAGGTCACTAATGCCGGAACACAACACAACAATTATGACGGCATACTTAAGACCAAAGGTGGTCGCCATCCAGACGGGCTTGAGGCCGACCCCGGCCGCAGAGGTTAGTATTCTTTCTCCGCCACTGCACGGATAAAAATTATGAATTACTACATGAAAACTATAAGGTTCTTCTCATATAAGTACTACGGGTAGTCACCAAAAAATTGTCACGTAGTATGATTATATTCCCTAAGAATACCTATTTATCACAAAGTAGATAATATACAGAGACACCATCCAGTACTAGCAAATGGTATCACCCTAATACTGGCTATTGAACTGGCTATTTTTCTTTCTTCGAATTTCCAATAGATGGCGCCAGTGAGAACATAAATAACACGACACGTATTGCCATCTAGTGAGAGAGTGCCGCTAACAGTATGCCATTTTACAGTCAATATTTGTACGCAGCCGGAGACTTGATTACAAGTAAAAAGATTTTGTATGAGTTTGTATTAACAAACTCATACAAAATCTTTTTACTTACTCACTCCAATGTGCTTTCGTTTTTTTCAATTGCATCAAAGCGACGACGGTTTTGGATGCCTCGCTCTTAAAATTGTGTTTAAATTCAGTTTTTGATTTTTTACTGTCATAAATTTTTTTCTGCAAACGAGCACATTTATGTTTTTGTTTTCTTAACAATACTGCGTTTGAATTTTTTATTGAGATTTTTAGTCTACACTTTGGTGTGTCATTTCATTCATTCTGGTGTTCATTTTATTTTAATCGTGATTAATTTTGTTCACGATTAAATTATTCTACGGATTCTTCGATTAACGATTAAATATCCGTGCAGGGGCGGAGAAAGAATATTAACCTCTGCGGCTGGGGTCGGCCTGTCATAAAAGGCGACAAAACAAGCCAAGCCAAGCCACGCTCGGCTGCATCCCGGCGCCACTGGTACAATAGCGCCAGGACTCGGGCCTCGAGGTCCCATGGTGGGGATCCGGCCAGCAGGGAGGCCGCTTCGAAGGACACCGTGCGGTATCCTTATCGCCCTGACGGCCAGGACGCGCTGCGGCCTGCGAAGCAACGCCGTGGTTTTGGACGTCAGGCGATCCGCCCATATCGGGGCCCCGTACAGGGCCATCGACCGCACGGTTCCCTCAGAGCCTGCGGCACACTGCGCCCGGCCCGCCGATATTCGGCAGCAGACGGGAGAGTCCCGCCGCCGCCCAGACTAACCTCGGCGCCAGGCGCTCGAAGTGCGCCGCAAAGTCCCATCGCCCGTCGAGCACCAGGCCGAGATAATTCATGGACGGCCCGACGACGATGCGGACGCCTCCTACCGTTATACTCAGGCCCGGTGGCGGCTTCTGGGGGGGCCCGTAGAATATAAGGGCCTCTGTCTTGTTTAAGGCCACCTCCAGGCCTAGTAGCCGGATTCTAGCCACCGTTTGCGCCACCCCAGCCGTGCCCAGAAGGCACGCCTGGCGGGGGCTCCTCCCGCGCGCTATGACGAGCGTGTCGTCGGCGTAGCATATAATGCCGACGCCCGGGAGGAGCGCCCCCCTCAGGACCCAGTCGGATGCGATGTTCCACAGCAGGGGGCCCAGGACCGACCCCTGCGGAACACCGCTCACGACGTCTCGCCGACTTTGCCCACCCTGGACCGGGTAGACGACGGCACGATCGTCCAAATATGCCCCGACTATGCGACGGAGGTAGGGAGGCACCCGATGGTACTTAAGCGCCTCCCGCACGCAGCTCCACGGCAGGGTGTTGAAGGCGTTGGCGATGTCGAGTGACACCGCCAACAGCACCCTGCCTCGAGCCACCGCGTCCTCCGCCTGGCTCCTCAGACGCGTGATCGCGTCAATGGTGGAGCGCCCCTTTCGGAACCCGAACTGTTCGTCCGCCAGGTTCGGTCCCTCCATCTCTAGATGCCGGACGAAGCGGTCTGCGAGGATTCTTTCGAAGATCTTCCCCACCTCGTCCAGCAGCACGATGGGCCGATAGGCGGACGATGAGTTCGCCGGGCGCCCCTCCTTCGCAATCAGGACGAGCCTCCCCGTCTTCCATCTGCGGGGAAACCGGCCCGATCGGAGACACGCGTCAAAGAGCCTTAATAGTCGGGGCTCCAGGACGTCGTGGGACAGAACCCACGCACGCCCCGGTATGCCGTCGAAGCCGGGGGCGGTGTTCTTGGCCTTCAGCCGCAACATCGCTGCCCCCAGCTCTGCCCGGTCCACGTCGGGCACGGGGTCGTCGTCCGCGCTGGGGTCCCTCTCAACCCAATGAGGCGGGACCATGGCGGGAGGCGAGTGCTCAGCCCTTGTGGGGAACAGAGCGTCGACAAAACCATCCACCTGGCGCGGGGGGAGACTCTTGGTCAGCGGGGGCGCCCACGGGTGGAGCTTGCCCTGCACCGTTTTGTAGCCCCCCCCCCCGATCCCTCCTGGAGAATATCGCCGGGTCCACGTCCGGTCTCCGCTCCGGCACGACGATACTCCCCAAAGATTTTGCACCAGTTGTACTTTTTGCTTATACAGTCACCAACTACTCGTAAAATCAAACAAACCCAAACACGACGGGTTTATCACATCTAATTTAGGAGTTCTTATAGCCACCTTCCGCCTCCATCATCAATCAGTTCAGCTCGATTTTAAAATAATATTGCATTGTCACCATTTGAATAAGTACACAAAATTCCAACTCAATCAGTTGAAGATATCTGCTTCAAAATTAAGTTGCAAGACTTCACCCGAACATACTTACATACCTACTCACATTGTGATATGGAAAGACAAGCAGTATCGCACCTTAAGGGTTAAGATTTTTTCTATTTAGGCACTTGTGGTTTTATAAAAGCCAAAATACAACATAATTTGTTAGGTTTATAATGGACTCAATATACTGTGGATGTGAATTCAGATCATATTCCATTAAAAGGCATCAAGATATGTACCTAAATACTTTTTAAATAATATTTTGCAAATCAAGTTAGATATGCATGATGTCTCTGTCTTATTTACTTCGTTAGAAGAGAATGGCATGTTTCTCTCAAAATATAATTTCGACGAATGTGTGCAAGCGCGGGGCAAGCCCTCTATTCCCCGTAAGCGCATTCCGGTTATACGCCATCTAGCGTCACAACCGCAAAACACTACGAAAGCTTCATAGCTGAAATGTAGCCACATGTAGCCTGTATTTCGTATTCTTAATTGATTATTATTTATGGTGTTTCTTATCTTCAAATTTAGGAGTTGAATTAAGGTTGATGTGAAGGTGTGTTTATAAAATATGCTAGTCTTTATTTTAATCTCAATATTTCTACTTAATTCGGCTCATTCACATTTTATAATTTACAAATGTTAATGGTGGTGCCATCTATTGCTATTTTTTTAGAATTAAATATAGCTTGTATGGGTTGGTAGCCCATGCTATTTATAATGCATTTCTATACCGTAATTTTATTTTATTAATATAAAAATGCCTATAGAAATTTTACCTTCCAAGTGCGGTTTAATTATGAATGTAAAACAAGGTTATGGGTTTATTAAGTTGTTGATTGTCTTATTCCTGCTTTTTTCATATGCTTACTACCTACGACCTTAATACGATATTAGTAATATTCAATGAGATATCGCCAGTATAGTATTGCATATTCTAATGACAATATTACCTAAATAGCTCTATTTCATAGTCCTAATAAGAGAGGCGGCTGATAAGTTCGCGGCCTAAGGTACATAACAGTGTTAACGGCAATTTCAAAAAAGGTGTCAAAATCCTCATCGCCTTAAGCAAAAGAAGTGAAGTGGCCTGCTCCGATAAGGCACGGAGCGGTGCCTATGTCACGATATGGATCAGCCCATCTTTCCAGCGACAGGAGTGTGTAGTTTTTATTGGGTTGGAGTTCCGTAAGCCCGCTGACTCACAAAGAATGGTTTTCCACGAGAGAAAAGGGTGATTTTAACTTACCCTATAATCGGTTTCCCTTTGACATGTGCCGAGCTCTTCTGCATAGCAAAGAATGCGTTGTCGATTTCAGTCGATTTATTCAACCAGCCCTATAACATTAGATACTCTTTTATCGTCTTTTAAGGTCTCCATATAGCTGAATGTAAATCTGACCCAGTAAAATAACACTATCAATACATCATAATTGCACTTCGAAGTTAGGCATACACAATGTGAAAACAATATACTTCGTTTTTGCATCACTGCCAATCAGTGACAGTGACATTTACATGTTGTCATAATAAACATTACAAAGAAATTGATTTGCCTTTTATAGACATGATTGCTGCTGATTTCACCCTGAAAACATAGCATTAGGGCCTCGTCTCTTTCAGGAAAAGTGGGAGCGCTTACAGTTGACGACTTGACTGCCACTTTAAATAATAATCTTGAAATCCACTGTTTTTTTATATATAACTTTCGTATTGTTAGCCGGTATGCCATTGCTGCCCCGCTGGTCTTCAGATCTCTGGCTAACAACAAATAGACGGCCGCTCTAGGATTGGAACTGTGAAGCCGACATAACCATCGGCTTCTCCACGGAGTTCGGTGTAGTTCTAGTAATTCAGTTTTTTCGTAACATAAAAAAGTGGTATACACGAATGACTGACAAAATGCGGTAATGATGATTATTACTACGAATTAAGCATTATGTCTGGCGGGCAAAATTAAATGTCATAACACAAGGATCCAAGTGAGCGGCGTCACTGCAGGTCCCCGCCACCCATGGGTCCGAGCCATTATCATCATCTTAGCGTTGAATCCCGATTGCAGCCCAAACTCTCGCTTCGGTACCCGGAGTCCGCTTTCCGACTTTTTCTTCGGTCTACCCCTCCTGCCGGGGCCCAGCAGTGGCGGCATGGCAGACTTTTGTTCCACACTTATGTAGCCGATTGCCGTAAAACGTGGCCATACCAGTGACGGCGACACTCCTGCAATTTATCCGCAATGTCACGGACATGAAGGCTGCCGCGAATGCGAGTTCCTAACGCGGTCCTTCCGCGTTACTCCAAACATCCACCGCAGCATATCCCTCTCCGTGATTCGCAGTGCCTGCTTGTGTCGCTCCAGCACCGGCCACGCTTCACATCCGTATAAAAGGACAGACCTAATGATGGTCTTATAGACCTGCCCTTCAATTTAACCGGTATTTTAGCGTCACAGATGCCACCAGTCACCTCACGCCATTTGGCCCACGCGGCAGCAATGCGTGCCTAACGTCGGACTCAATATCACCAGACGCGTGAAATACACATCCCAGGTATTTCACCTGTTCCATGCACTTCACTGTATCCGCCTATGCGCACGGGTGTGGGAATGTGGTGTTGCAGGCCAAGGAGGTACTCAGTCTTCGCCACGTTGAGTTTTTGTTTTGTTTAGTTCATTTTTGCCTATTGAAATTGTTGTATATCTTTATTTTTCTATCCCATAGAAACCAAATGACCAGTATAACGCCGGACTCAGGGGATAAGCCAGCGTGATTATGTCGGCCTCGCCGTTCTAAAGCTACGGCAGCCGCCTTTGTTCTCCTAGCCTAGGTATACTAAAGCCCCAATCGCCACCCGTAGCTTTATGTGAGGGATTGACTTTTGGTCATAGCTCTGCAAAGCGCCATCTAGACCTAAAACATGCTATCATCCACCTTGTACAATTGTGGTGGGTATGCTTTCAGTTTCCTATAATTCCCCTATTATTATTGTGCTACTTTAAATTCTACTGAGGTCAAGCTAAGACATGTAGTAAAAAAAACGAGATTGCTGAATAAATTAAAGACTTACTTCAACAGCTCTAGTTTCCCTGGGCGTCGGCTTCCTTTTCTCATTCTTCTTCTCTTCTAACAATTCTTCTATAGGCGCCGGTTCATATCCGGGGGGGAGTTGTTCCCATTTTAACCGACCGTTTGCCGCGTCTTTTAGTAATAGTCTTGCCGATCTGGATTGGTCCGGTTGTCCTGCAGCCGTCATGAAACCCCTGTTAACTAAACATCATAAAAAAATTAAACCGCCGAAAAAACTAAAAAGCAAAAAATAATAAACCTTTTTTAATTAACCTTAATAACTAAGTTCTTAAACTGATGTAAATATACTTAAGTAATTTTGAATCGAATATGTGTTCTAATTCTGTTGAAATCTGTTTAAAATAATTATGTAAAAATTTATTTATTTATTTGGGAAACATACAATTACAATAAATCACAATATAAAGATAAAATATTATAAAAATATATAATACATTAAAAAAAATTGAGAGATCCAAACTTAATATTTAGTCATTTGCATAATTCGATTATTTTTGATTTATAAAATTTACAATGTTAGAGCAAAAAATGTCTACACTGGTTTAGACTACATTTCGCTTCGTGTACTCCGTTTTGCTTTTCCAAATTAATACATTTTTTTTTTCATTTTATTATATTTTCATCAATGTTAACATAAATCTTGTACACAAATTTTAATTTGAACATTTGTCATTTGAATTTTAATATTTATAAATGAAATAGAATGTTGCAAATAATTAATATTTTTAATGTGGCATGTCACTGTGTAAAGTTCTCTCTTTTATTCTCTTTAAACTGGAAGTAGATTGTGTGAATTTTTCAGACTTCCAAAATTACCAGGTTTTCTTTTATTGTTGTAGAACAGCAGACAGGCTGACAGACCGCTTAGAATTTAGCAGTTATCGTCGCCTATGGGTGTTTGCAACGCCAGTGACATCGCGTACACGCTGCTGTCCCATAAGGGTGCAGGAACTTGAGTCACTAATGCCGGAACACAACACAAAGTTATTATGGCGGCATACTTAAGACCAAAGGTGGTTGCCATTCAGACGGGCTTGGGGCCCTACCACGTAGCTAGGGTGGATTGTTTTGTCGCCTTTTACGATAGGCCGACCCCGGCCGCAGAGGTCAGTATTCTTTCTCCGCCCCTGCACGGATAAATAAATATATACTAGAGTATTAAAAAAAATGTACAAATAGAGGAAAAATACTCACAAGCATGCGCGGTGAGTATTTGTTTGTAATCCAACGATCCTCCATCGTCTTGGGGCAACAGGAGTCCATATTTTTCTTCAAAGGTGTGCTTGCTCACCAACTGGCACAGGCGAGCCATGGCTGCGTCGTGAGATCGCATCTATTATAAGAAAAATAATAGAATTATCTGAACTGCCCTTGTTGTAATATAGCCTTTTTAGGTTTCTGGGATCTCAAGGTTCAATATACAATTTCTACCAATTTTTTAAAGCTGACTTGACAGAATAATATTAAGTAACAGCTCCTCCACAGTAATGTATTTTGCATATTAAATGACTCGATCTATACAAATAAATAAAATTGGAGTGTATGTTTGTAATATTAAAATAACCGCTTTTTACTAAGCGCATTCGGACGTATACACGATACATATACCAATTTTTGTCTGTCTGTTTGTTCCCGCTAATCTCTGAAATGGCTGCACCGATTTTGACGGGACTTTCACTGGCAGATAGCTGATGTAACAAGGAGTAACTTAGGATATTTATTTTAGAAAAAAAAAATAGTTTTTGTTAAAAATGATAAGTTTCGGAAATTTTGTATTCCAATTTAAGTTGACCTCAGATTTATATCATCAACCATATGATATAGGGTTCAGCTTAGGCTGGACTATGTAAGTTCGAACGCACATATTCCGGAGGCGCATGGCGTAGTTGCATTCGATAACACTGTTTGTATATTTCATTTATTTTTTATATTTTAGGGTTTAAAGGATTTGTAATCTGAAATAAACCATAAGATATATCAAAAAAAAATGCTGCCCAAAGTCACTATTCCACGCGGACGGAGTCGCCGGCACAGCTAGTAACAAAAATATGAATTTTATCTGTTCCAAGTATTACAGATCGCACGGCCTATAAGTTGAACAAAGACCTTGTATGTGCAGTGACACATTTTTGGGTCTCAATTGTGTGCTGTAGCTGTATGGGGTGAGACGTGAGGGGGCATAGCAACGCAGGGACGCTAGCCCCCGTGCATTGACACTCAGCCCCGCGCTACCTTTCTCCGTACAGGGGCGGAGTAAGAATACTGACCTATGCGGCCAGATTCGGTCTGTAGTAAGACGACAACGGCAGGGTCGTTAACAACTTGCGTTATGCAAACGACACTATCCTTATTGCAGCATCAGAAGCCAATTTGCAAGCAATTGTGAATAAGGTTAATGAGTACAGCGAGGAAGCCGGTTTGTTGATGAACATAAGCAAGACCAAGTTCATGGTAGTCTCAAGAAATCCGAATTTGAGTTCAAGCGTATCTGTAGCTGGGAAACAACTAGAGTGGATACAACAGTACAAGTATTTGGGGGCTTGAGTAAATGAAGCATGGGAATCTGATCAAGAAATCAAGACCCGGATAGAAATGGCTCGAGGCTATTTTAATAAAATGAGGAAAGTTCTCTGCTGTCGTCAACTGAATATAAAGCTCCGAGTCAGGCTACTCATGTGCTATATCTGGCCTATCGTCATATATGGTTGTGAAGCGTGGACCGTGAAAGAGGACACTACAAGACGCCTACAGGCATTCGAGATGTGGTGCTACCGTCGCATTTTACGCATTAGTTGGACGCAGAGGGTCAGGAACGAAACCGTGCTTCAGCGCGTTCATATGTCCCGGAAAATGTTGCCGTCTATCAAAAAGCGCAAGATAGAATATCTCGGACACGTGCTCAGGGACGATAGATACATGCTGCTGCAGTTGATAATGATGGGCAAGGTGGACGGAAAGAGACGTGCTAGGCGAAGAAAGAAGTCATGGCTCCAGAATATCTGGGAGTGGACCGGTATTGCCTCCGTCGAACAGCTATTCTGGCTGGCTGCTGATAGAAATGAATACAGGAAGCTAACGGCCAACCTTCAGGATTGAAGAGGCACTGCAAGAAGTAGAAGTAAGACAACAAAACAACACTAGCCACGTGGGGCCCTACCACGTGGTAGGGCCCCAAATCAATCTCGATGACAATCACCATTGGTCTATAACCACCCTTGGTCTATAAGTATGCCGCCATAATAAGCTTGTGTTGGGTTCTGGCATTAGTACCCCTATGCACACTGTTCCTATGTTCGCGCTGCTCCTAGCGTCGCAAACATTCATAGGCTGCCAGCCTGTTGGATGTTCTTAAGCAATGAAAAATCAAATCAGAAAGAAAGAAATTCTTTATTTGACAAAATATCGACGTCCTTACATTGTTACATATATAGATAAATCGTATTGTGAATCTGTACGCCGCTTTTTCAGCAAACAAGGCTTGCACTCAGCATGTTGCTGTGTCGGAATTATATCCGACACAACGCTGATTTTCAGTGCAAGCCTTTCCCTTATTCCGTATGTATAAAAACGACCCAAGTAAACTTACTTAACTAATAATAGAACTATGTAATTAATAAACTTTATACTTAAAATAAATTATAAACTTTACACTTAAAAAACATAAAAACTACTAGTATATCGAATACCTATATCGATTACCGATGATTTGTCATGGCCTTTATACCACATCACTGACATGAAACAACTTATAACCTACAATTATCGAGTGATGTTTGTTTTATTGAAACATATTGTAAATTATTATTGTCATTATATTATATCATATTTTCCACATATATAGATTAAGTAAATACACTGTGAACAAAACCAACTCATTCTAAATGAAAGTGATCAAATTTTAAAAATTAAATCAATCACAGTATAATAGTCACCTGATCAATAGGCAGAACCGCAGTAAGAAGTAGATCTGGTGCAACAGCATATGCTGGCAACACCAGCCCAGGGCAATCCAACAGCTCAATGTCATCATCCAATATCAATGACTGTATGTGACGAGTGTGGCCAGGCATAGAACTGACGCTCACCTGATATAAAAAGAGTTAATTTAAATACATCATACAAAGCGCCCCACACTTTTAGAACAGTGACATTGATTTTCTCCTCAGTAATTTTATTCTTATGTTAAGAATTATTTTTACTTTTATTATTTATTTATATCCAATGTGTTTCGTATGAGCGTGTTTTTTTTTTTGTTTTTTTAAACTATATTAATTTGTTGTCAATTCCCAATCCATAAGGCCAGCCGTACACGGATTGCTCGAGCAGTTAACGGCTGACCGACGTACACGGACCGCTCGAGCGGTCGGCGTTGACTGCTTGAGCAGTCGGTTGTTGACTGCTCGAGCTGTCTCTACCAACCGCTCGAGCAGTTGAATTTCTACCGCAGTCTAGTCATGGATTCTGACGAGGAAGCACTGCTTATAAGCGCATCACTATCGCACACACCCTCCATTTTCAAAGATCAGTCGACAAATGAGACGAGACAGCGAGACACTAGACGCCGCGAGGCCAGAAGAGAAGGGAGGGGGAGGTCGTAGAGCTGTCGACTGCTCTAGAGCCGCCGACGGCTCGAGCAGTCAGTGTATGCCTCGCGACTGCTCACGAGCGGTCGACAGCACGATGGAATTTCATCATGTAGTTGACGGCTTGAAGCGGTCGCGACTGCTCGAGCAGTCGTGTGTACGGCAGCGAATGAATGGCTATAGTTCACCGCGCGGTCGCGGCTTCAAGCAGTCAGTCATAACTGCTTGAAGCAGTCCGTGTACGGCTGGCCTTAATGTTTATATTCATTTAGGACCATCTTCCAACAGTTTTATTAATTTACGCCATCTTCAGGCAAAAGAAGAGATTTCCAATATTTACAAAAAGTAATTATATAACATTATTTCAACTAAACATATGTAATCATATCAGATACAAATCCTCGCTCGACCTGCAGATGGGAGCAATAATATACTTTCGAAAAAGTTCTTAAAAGTTATAATGCATTTTTAACTCGGGATCACCACATATTGAAGAACATTTATAATAATAACAGCTTATAACATACTACGGTTTGGCTCGGTCTACCTCCAAGATGGAACGCAGTTATTCACCACACTTGTTAAAAGTGGATTAAAGTCATGTAAAAATAGAACTGTAACAAACCCTATGCATTTATTAATGATTAATGGTTACATCACTACTTGAAGTAATTAAACATTACTCGCATTTATCTTTCTGATGTTGTCAGTTCATCATATATGAATGGATTAATATTGTCGTATATGAATTCGTTTGTTATATGGATTCAATGACTTCAGTTTAATTTAGAGCCATATGAAATTCATTTTTGTGCTTATTCACCCTATTTTATGGAATGTTTATGAAGTTTTGTCCATGAAGAACGAACAACGTCATACTATATGTGAATCTAATCAACATGGTGCTTCACCTTAGTATCTTAAGTAACGAGCAACATAATGATATGATAGTAACAAAAATTATTAGTATATGAAATAATTAATAATATGGGTTTCAAATTTTATGTTACTTTTACAGATCTAGTAAATATTGTTTGAGATATATTTAATTCAGATGCTGAGTCCATCAATTGTTAGTAGAAGCTTAAAAACTTTGTTAAGAGCGACTTAGTCCTCTGCATCAGTGCCCACGGTAGAAGTCCTCTACTGTTGGGCATGTTCACTATGACATTCAGGATGGTGTTGCTGCTGGTGCACACTCTGGCCAGCAGAGGCTGTCCTTTTCATTCTGAATGCATTGCTATATTGGATTCGTAGGGAATAGTAAGCCCGTTGGTTAAATTAGAACCACAGACTAACTATAACATTATTTCAGTAATTTAGAAACAAATCACTTACTTTCTTAGTCTGCATAAGGATATTAACAGTACTAGATTTCCCCACATTGGGATACCCAATCATTCCAACACTTAGTCTTGGTGGATTCTTCAAATGTTCACATTCTATACCTTTAAGAATGTCTAACAATCTATTCCTATCAGAGATTTCATGCGAATTATCCACTTTTATATTGTTACATTTTGTTTCTATATTTTCTATGCTGTTTTTAATTATTTCTTGGTTAACATTACTTAAAGGTTCTATAGGTTTTCCAAGTTTTAAATTTTCAACAACTTGATCTAAAGCTAATTGTATTCTTTTTATTCTTTCTTCTGTGTCTGTTACTGATATGTCCAATTGGATTAACTGTCTTTTGAATAACTCAATGTCTTCTTCTGTACTCTCTAACTCTTCTTTATTTGTTTCGTTGTCTGAAACAATAGATTCAGTATCTTCTGAATCTGTTGTTTCTGAATGTATTGATTCCTTTTCATCTATTACTTTGTGTTCTGTTGTTTTAGCTGCTGAGAAAAATATTATGGGTGTTTTCTGAAAATAAAAATTTTCTAAAAATTTTATTACTACATCACAGTAAATAAGTATATGTTCCACATAATGGTGATTATTATGTTTCAATATCACATTTACTGGCTTTAACAGAAGGAAAATGGAGTATAAGATTTAAAAATTACCAAAAAAATAGGAATGAAAGAAAACTATGTCAAAAAACAGTCATATCCTCATAGTCGTAGAATAGAGACGGATCTAACATATATTAAAAATACAGGGCAGTCATTTCAAAACTACACAGGTGTCATTTTACTATGAGCGTCTATCTGCCTATCAAATCTGTCATTTTACGGACTGACTAATTTCAAATCAAAAATACATATAATTTTTTTATATAATGTAGCTCTAATATGGATACCACAAGCATGGTAAAACACTTTTTATAATTCACATTTTTTTCAATACCATTCATATTTCATTCTATGATCATGACGATATGTGTTATGTTCAAACGTGTGAAATAAAATAATGCAAATTGTGTTTTAATTGAAAATAATGTACCTCTTTAGTAAAATATTCTGCCCAACATTTCCTTTCATATTCACTAGTCAAATCAGCTTTGTTCAATAGCAGAATACATTTGCAATTCTGTTCTCCAGCATACTTTTCTAAATCTGCACATCTAAAATGACACCATTTACCAATTAAATAGAGGTAAAAATCAGGAAAATTTATGTATGGTAGTTCCAAGTCACGAGTTTTGGTAGTAACAGTTGCATTCTAAGTATCGTTGGTCCCTTTTTTGTTCTTGAGGTGGAAATTCTTGATGCACACCACAATATTAGTCATTTGGCTGCGGAAGCAATTCGCGTAATTGTTTCCCTAAACTGCGGGTGCGTTTTTATGACTTCATTTTTGAAATGGTAAATTTAAAAACACTATAACTTCATGAAATATTTACGGATTTTATTAATTATTTTATATCAGGTTATAAAATAATCAAAATTTTATATTAAAATAAAAGATGTTGACACGTATTGCCCTGCCGACGGTGTAAAGTGCACTGAAAATGCAATGTCGCTTTAGTGACGCTCCGCAGTTTTAGCAATGTATAGTGAGCGTCGCTATATCGACGCATCGTAACAAAACAGTTAAGGAGCTCCCAACGAGGTAGTGTGGAACTCTCATGCAATGCATCTCATGTATGACCCTCCCACAGTTGACAATAGGGATGCATGCTTATATATAAACCAAAATAATCAAGATTTAACTGTCCTACACCCGGCGGGGAAGATATATGCTAGCATGTGTGTATCCCGTCCAGGTGGTTGATTGGACCTTGGGATTTGAAGTAACCTAACAAGTATTTGATATGTAACAAACAACCCCTCTGCCCAAACTAACTAAATCAAAGCTACCAATAAATCTTTAATTAGTTACTTTATCTAGTAAGTATATTGGGCTCATAGGCAGCTTCTTAACACAACCAATATAAAACACATTACCTGAACAAGAGAGGATTGCGAGCATCCAACAATATCAAGACTACATCTGATTTCTCCAAGGTCCGCCACAGCTGCTTCCACAACTCTATATTTCTCTCATATGGAGTTAAAGCTGCACCCAGTTTGGCTTGTAAATCATTGAGATGTCGACGCCAGTCAAGGAATGCTTCACGCTCATGATTCAATTGCTCCTCTGCTGTTATACCTGGTGACCATTTTGGTCTATCATAAAGTAATAAATATTAATTATGTTTTCAAATAAAGATAGTATCAAAACACTAATATGTTTTCCACATATAAAAAGAAAAAAATAATTTTAATTAGTTATAAAACCAAATAATATAATTTGTTTATACAAAATAATAAACTAAAGATAATGTTTTCTAACAAAGAAAACTAATTTTTAAGTCATTTTTTTCAATATTCATTTACATTCTAAAATCAGTCACATTTTTTCCTATTACATAAAATATCCTATTGTACAACAAATGGTAAAAATATGTATCTAATCTAATTGTGCTCTTATTTGAACTTCCCGCAAATAGTTTTTCTTTCTTATTATCTAAGAAAGAAGAAACTGCAACAATAAAAAATGCAGTTACTATTTTTTAATTGCTGTAGGACAGCAGACAGGCTGACGGCCGGCTTAGAATTTAGCAGTTACCCTCGCCTATGGGTCTTTGCAAGGCCAGTGGCATCACAAACACTCTGCTGCCCCATAAGGGTACAGGAACTTGAGTCACTAATGCCAAAACACAACACAAGGTTATTATGGCAGCATACTTAAGACCAAAGGTGGTCACCATCCAGATGGGCTTGAGGCCCTACCACATAGCTAGGATGGGTTGTTTTGTAGTCTTTTACGACAGGCCAACCCAGGCCACAGAGGTTAGTATTCTTTCTCCACCCTTGCATGAATACTGTTATTGTTATATTAAATTTGTGTATTATCATCAGGTCTTGATAAGTGTGCAAAATGTTGAATTTTTTTGATTGTTCAAAGTAGGTAAAAATATAGTCCAAAAATTCTGTTACATAGGTAGATACATACAGGTCAAATTAACATAATGTGTATAAAAACATAATATTTGCAAATAGCAATAATGTCAGTATATTAACAAAATACTTGGCATTAATAAGTTTAAGACATAATTACCGCCTTGGCACTGTTAAAGGTTCGTCAAAATCAGGCTGAGAAGTCACTATTGCCACTTCACTTGGCACTGACTTCACATATTTCAAATTAAGCTTCTCAGCTGTGAACTCACGCTGAGCTAATTCAGCTGTAGAGAGAAACTCTTGCAGAGAACTTTCAGCTGTAACTGACTGTAGGTTTAACCTTCCCCAGTCATATCCATCATTTAATTCTGTCGTATGAAGCTTAAATGAGAACAGATTAAACTCAATATAAGAACTTTCTTAGCAGCAACACATGCAAATAAAAAAACAAATATTATAGTATATTTTTAATAATGTAAAATCCTTTAAATATTACAACTATTGCCACATATATTACTTATACCAGATACAAGAAAGAAATAAAAACAATATCCACTTTTGGCATTCGTTAAAAACTTAAAACATTTGCAATGTAAGCAAACTTTATGGTCGATCATTAAATTGCTACATTAATCGATGATAATATATATAAAAAATAAACTTAAATTGCACATTGTATTTGAATAAGGCTAAAATAATATTATAATCGATAAATAAAAAGATTACCATGGTATTATCTTCCACATGTCTTTTATGTCTATTTTTTGAAAATCTATCCTTAATAAGAGCTCTGCCGAGGGAATCTTTGTTCTTCTTACCCATCTTTGCATAAAATTATTAATTTATCAAGAACGACGGAGTATCTTCTTTTTCCAACCTATAATGTTATTACAAAAACAAAGTTTAACAAAGTATTCAAAGTAAAAACCTATCTATAACGTGTTGTTGAAGCCAGCAGTGTTGCCAACAGTTAAACCAGCTTTCCACCAGATTCAACATTCAAACCTTATAATCCACCAGAAAACCACTAAAATTAAAAAGCGTGGGGTGCTTGATGTCAATGGTTCATTGCAATTTTTGTGAGTTTTAGAAAAAGAGGTTTGATACTCTCCCAAATCTCAAAAGCGTTTCTTTTTATCGGTATAATAGGAGACGACAGGTAGATCTGTACTTCTGTTTCGCTGATGATTTCTGTAATAGCAGTATTTTTCATGTTCTTGTGTGTCAGGTGCTTGTGGTATTTCCAGATATCAAATTATGAATATTCTTTATCAGAGAGAAATATAATACGCAAAACTAAATAAAACGCATAACTTAGGTGAATTTCTGACAAATAAAAAACATGTGTGCGATTCACACACGATAGAAGTGAAACTTCAGTAAATCGACAAAAATACAAGCAAGTATTAAATACACACCGACATTTACTCTCTCGCTCTGGCTCACTAATTACAGGCGATTATAATTAAAAACTCACATTTAAAGATTTTTTTTAAAAAGTATTGTTTCCGCCCGGGATCGAACCGGGGGCCTTCTGCGTGTTAGGCAGATGTGATAACCGCTACACCACGGAAACTGTACTCACAATGTCGAAATACTTCAAAATAAATACACACCGACATTTACTCTCTCGCTCTGGCTCACTAATTACAGGCGACTATAGGAGAGACCGAAATATACATATTTCTGTCTCATTCTTTGCTGGCTTCATCCTACACATTTTTGTATTTGTGTCTCTTACCTGTCGTTTTTTCGTTGCATCCGGTTTGAAATCACAACGATTCTAAAGAAGTTTCACTTCAATATTAAAAAATAATACTTCAATAGCAAAAACACACAAAACAGCGAAGAAAGTAGTTTAAAGAATGTACTAAAATGTACTTGAAAACAAACAAAACGCAAGACATGGTATAGAAGTGATTAAAAAATATACTCTCTGGAAGGGACAATGTTGTCAGTCACAACTTGTCACAAGAGCACAAACGGATTAAATGAACGATGTCGATGTTTTTGACTTTCGACGTCAATGTATCGACTATGTATATTGTTCATCAAAACATCGATGTTTATGAGCGATACATACGATGTATCATTGCATCCCTATCGACTTATTGTAATAATTTTATATTGTGTTGCTCTCCTTGACCAAATTAATTTGATTGTACATTGAAACGAAGTAAAATTAAAGAAAATTTACAATGAAAAACGGTTACTATATTCTAAAGTGATATTTACATGTATTGTACATAGTGCTAGCCCAGGCTTCCTATATTTCTGGAACATCTCCCTTTACACTAAAATAAAGTTTAATGAAAGAAAATAATCTTTTAAATGTGGATCTTGAAGCCAAAAATCCCGAAAATTTTAGTGGTGTGGAATATCCACTAAGTTGGCAACACTGGATGCCAGGCTCTTCAGTTCAGTTCTTAAGGTTAGGTATGGCTCCAATGCCTCTAGCATTGATTTTGCCAGTATCGAAGTTACAAAAGTGACAGCTTATAAAAGAAAATAGTATTTGAAGCGCGGGAATTTTGAAAGCTAACGTTACCTATCTGGAATCCTGAGAACACAAAATATTAGTATGTATTAAAAGTTAAAATTACTAGTTTTTGCAAGAAAAATTGGAGAACCAACATGACTCAAACGTAAACGAATAATGGTGGAAAGCCTGGCTCTATTTTTAATAAAGATTTGACACCTTGACAGTGACATCAGTTGTTTTAGTACGCTAAATAAAAAGACATTTGGATTTTTTATATTGCTCTAGAACAACAGACAGGCTGACAGCCCACTTAGAATTAAGCAGTTACCGTCGCCTTTGGGTGTTTGTAACGCCAGTGGCATCGCGAACACTCTGCTGTCCCATATGGGTACAGGGACTTTGGTCACTAATGCCGGAACAAAGTTATTATGGCGGCATACCAAAAGTGATCGCCATTCAGACGGGCTTGGGGCCCTACCACGTAGTTTCATCTGTACAGGGGCGGAGAAAGAATACTAACCTCTGTGGCCGCGGGTCGGCCTGTGGAAAGGCGACAAAACAACCCAACCTAGCTACGTGGTAGGGTCTCAAGCCCGTCTGGATGGCGAGCACCTTTGGTCTTAAGTATGCCGCCATAATAACCTTGTGTTGTGTTCCGGCATTATTGACCCAAGTTCCTGTACTCATACGGGACAGCAGCGTGTTTGCGATGCCATCGGCATTGCAAACACCTATAGGCGACGGTAACTGCTAAATTCTAAGCCGGGCTGTCAGCCTGTCTGCTGTCCTACGCAATAAAAAAAAGTTAGGATGGGTTCTTTTGTCGCCTTTTAAGAGAGGCAGACACCGGCCGCAGAGGTTTTTCTTTCTTGAAGTGCTTAGCTTTGGAGCCAAGGCTACACTATGGGCATCGATTTGCCAATGTCAAAATATGTGGCTTAGTATACTTGACCTAAATAAAATGTTCTTTCACGTTCCTTTACGCTTTTTACTAAATCGATAAATTAGATGATTGTAAAAAAAGATAAATTCTAAAATTTCGTGACATAAATACCTATGTGAATAGGAACGTATGAAGTAAAGTAAAGCAAAGCAAAGCAAAAGCAAGCCAACATTTAACTCAGCTATATCTTCGATTTTTGCCTAAGATCTTATAACACTTCAAATAATAGACGTTTTATTAAATAAGAAGTATAAA
Source organism: Malacosoma neustria (assembly GCA_963693495.1). Lineage (NCBI taxonomy): Eukaryota > Metazoa > Arthropoda > Insecta > Lepidoptera > Lasiocampidae > Malacosoma > Malacosoma neustria. Next base: position 4,762,095 of record OY856381.1, on the reverse strand, counting down.
ACATTATTTCTATTATGGTATTCAGCAAGTTTTAAATGTATATCAACTTTGCTTCAGTAAGCATGTCGCAATACTATGACCACTATCATCGTTGGGAGCCTCTTGCAGAATTTCACTTTAATATTGATAGCGATGAAGATGAATTTGATGATGATAATTACTTGTACTGTTTGTGCAGTAGAGCATTTATAAGGTAAGAATAAAGTATAACACAAAATCCATTTTATGGTTTAGATATGTATTTAAGTTAAAAAAAGGTTTTTGTGTGTAAACAGATATTAACATAATTTTACATCCCGATAGTCTTAAAATATCAAATAAAAATTTGTTGCGAATTATCTTTGAATCTTGTTCACATATATGAAATCCACAATATAATTTTTTAGTTCAGTAAAATACTAGGTTAGAATATTTTCAGCTAAAATCTAAAACACATGGTATTACTTTTATTTATGTTAATTTTATATACATTTTTTTTTCGGAAATTCTACATAATATTTAATCCATTTTAAATATTATTTTATATCACTTCATTTATGGCATACCGTATTTTTTATTGGTGTAACAGTTAAATAAAAAAGGTGCATTATAAGAGGTGATACTTGGAATCCCTATTATTTCAATCTTGATCCACATTTGTAGCTTAAAATCTTTTGATTGAATTATTTATTGCACAATATAAAAAATAAATACAACATTGGACAAAAATGAACAACATTGTAGTTATCATGAATTATCAGTCTTTCTTCCAATGAAGTCCTTAGTAGCATTGTGATATATTTTTATTAGCAATTTGAGACTTGATAAGAATGAATATATGGAAGGAAATACAATAAATATTTAATAATTAAGTAATTTTTTTTTAATATTTAGATAACTTTTTACATGTTATCATTCTTGAATGGTAGATGTGGCTAATGGGATCACTTTCAAACCAAAAAGACATTTAAGGACTGATTAGAAAACTATTTATTTTAACTTAAACATTTTGAATTTATTTGTTATGAAACATAATCATTATGAAATTTATATAAAATACAAGTTATGTCAAATAACTAGACATGTTACTTCTACAAGCGATTTTATCACAAATATGACACAATTCAATCTGAACAAATAAAATTGACATTCCAAATTAAACTAATTCAAACATAATACATAAACCAAACAGATCAGAGTTGACATGAAAAGAGTATGTATAATCTGAGATTACCAATCAACAATCATTGCAGGGATAATATCAAGACATATTATGTTGAGAAAGAAGAGGGAAGTGAGAGCGATGTTGAGGTAATCCGTGACTCCAATTGTCAAGAGTGGGATGATCAATCTCATGTTCACTTTTCATTGGACACCTCATATAAGGTGAAGTGTGAGGTGGGCCATTTGATTTTTACCCTTTCTAGTAAAAGATCAACTAAATAAATTTCACACTTGCCTTAATCCTTTTTTGTACTCAATAAGTTTTATCGGTCAAATATTCACATGTTATTGCTGCTGGCAAATGGCTCCCTTAAGCAATTAATAAGGACATCTATTAAATACTCACGAAAACTAGTAAAATATAGAGCAAGATGCAGTCTTGTTAGACTAAGTTTTTCATCAACTACAGTTTATTACATGACAACACCTAATAGTGTACTGTTATCATAATATTTTTGTTGAAAATGAGATTTAATAAATTTTTTTAATGTTAGTACTAGTATATATAATAAAGATACATTTCACTTTTCATTTTCAGAAAGACGAAGGAGCTAGCTGCTACTGCAGTGCTTCGCACACAGAAAATTGCTGTTCAACTGATGAACACGATCCAGCATTACAACAGGGCACAATATCCCATGCTCTCCAACCTAGTGATAGTGGGGCAGATCTTACGTACCAAGACTGCCATTCAGATTACATGACACAAGATAGAACAGGTAATGCAGATATTGATGACACAAATGAAGACTACCTCTCTGAAAATACATGGGAGAAATTCTGGGCACTTCATGGTGAGAGAATTATCTGGGCTTCATGGATAAAAAAGTACAGTGATTATATTAATCCAGAATATCTCAATGAAAACAAGGAATTGTCAATGGATGAGAACCATATACCAAAGCAACACTCAGCTGAACCTATTTGCCAAGAATATGTAGATAATCAAAAATTGGAAGATGATTTTAGGGAAAGAAAGTTTTCCTATGATTCTAAGGTGAATCCTTATAAGAAAAAGCATGTGGAAGAAAAAATATATAAAGCAGAAGTAAATAAAGAGGAACAGTGGTTACCAATAGGTAGAAGAAGATCTTGTTCAGAACAGGATAGGATATTAAGTCCAAAAACTGTAGCTGGCACTGATTCCATGACTAATGTCACAAAGATTACATTATCCAGTTATGATGTTACATCTAGTCATTTTACTTCAGAGTCGACACCAACTGATGAATACAGTGTATCATCATCACCATCTGATGATCAGTCAAATGATCAAACCAGGATTTCTAATGTAGAAGATTTAGACCATGTACCTATAGAGGAAATGGATACAGATCAATACTGGCAATTTCTATGGAAGAAACATTTTGGAGAGCAATATGCTTTACACTATTCAAATTACATTAAACAACACAGTGTTAAAGGAGATATGCATGTAATAAATATAGAAATTGTTGATCATAAAGAGAGTGTGGAAAAAACAGATATTGACTTAGAAAATAGTGAATGCAATTCTACAGAAATGCCAACAGTCATAGAGAAATCAGATGAAGAACGGACTAAGATTGACCAAACCAATGTTGAAGTAAAGACTAAATCAAAGAAAAGAAATAAAAATGTTAGCAATAAATATATTGACTCAGTAGGGGTTCTATTACAGAATTTATTGAAAGAAGAACAATTAAAGAATGAAGATAATGTGTTAGAGGCAAATGATAGTAACCAGAGTAATGATGATAAAAAATCATCAGAGGCTGTGCCAAATGAAGCTGCAACAACCACTGCTAGTGCTAATATTCAGGAATCAATAAGTCATAATGATTTTACATCATATGGTTATGATGGCGGTGATGATGACCCACCTGAAGAAACTCCTATAACACTCAAAAGAGGGTAAGAATTTTACATCTTGACTTAAATTCTACCTATAAGGATGCTACCTACTTATTACAGTTATTATTGAAAGTATTTTGTGTCTAAATATCTTTCTTCCTTGCCCTTATCCCACATTATATGGGGTCGGCACAACATGTTACATGTTGTAATAGTTGTGGCTTAGTTTATACAGCCGGCCACCTGTCTGATGTTAACCCATTTTTGGGGAAAAATCTGTCACCCTTTTTATTTAAATTATTTTTCTCCTTTCACATTGAAATTAGGTCACGAAATTTTGTTGTCAATCATCTAATATATCCTTAAGTGACACTTTTATTAGTTTCTTCTTGAGTAAACAACATCGAGTGTCAGTTTGGGTGTACAGGGTGGCACTCTTGCCGGGTATTTTGTGTCTAAATATATACATCTATATTGATAAATACAGTAATTTTTCTCCATGTAGGAGCGGAGTAATAAAACTAACCTCTGCGACCGTGGTCAGCCTATTGTAAATAGCGACAAAACCCTAACTATGTGGCAGGGCATCAAGCTCGTCTGGATGGCAGCCACCCCTGGTGTATAAGTATGCCGCCATAATAACCTTGCATTGTGTTCTGGAATTAGTAACCCAGGTTCCTGTACCCCTATGGGACAGCGGCATGTTCGCGATGCCCCTAGGGGCATGTTGCAAGCATCCATAAAGGACGGTAACTGCTTAATATTAAGTGGGCAGTCAGCCTGACTGCTGTGTTTCTCAGCAATAAAAAAAAGTTAAACAGGTGTTAGGGGCAGGAAATAAAGCATCTTACAAAAACAATTAACAAGGTTAACACTTTATAGAGACTTGAATTGTTTTACAGTTACAGTCATATTTATTAGGAAGTAGTATTTATGTCATATCATAAAAACATAAAATACTTTTATTAGTCAGGTATACTATAGACTGATTAAAAAATGTAATTAGTATATTATTTGATCACATAAATAAGTTCTAATTCATTCTGAAACCTGGACTGTTGTATTGTGTTTGGACACGGAAGCAAATTATTGATGAACAGGACATTTATATTTCTTTCTTTCTTTCTTTTATTCTATTCGTGCAGGGGCAGAGAAAGAATACTAACCTCTGCGGCCGGGGTTGGTCTGTCGTAAAAGGGAACAAAATAACCCACCCTAGCTACGTGGTAGGGCCCCTGCCCTAACTAGGTTGTTTAGTCACTTGTACTCCACCCACACATGAAAAACTTTTACTTAACACTATTGATACATTGAACATAACATTTGTATTGCAGCCATGAATTAGATGATGAGGAAGTAATTGCTGAGAAAATAAAAAATACATTTGAAATAATGGGTTTCTGTGTGAACGCTGAAAAGATGCCAAAAGGATTGCTCGTATACAGAAAACAATTGAGAAGGTTACGTCCCCCAAGATACAGAAGATACAATATGCCCAGGAAAACATATTTCGATGACGATGGAAACCCTTATGAAGTTGAACAGGTATTAAAATAGTTTTTACATATTATTGTAATTTAATATCATAAAACTTCTACCTAAAAATTAAGTTTTATGCCATGAAATTATATGTATTCAGGCCACTTTCTGGTTATGACACTATATAATTAACTATCTACATTGCCCTTTGGATTGTTAACCAATGGAAGTAAACCCTCATCCTGTGGTTCTAATCTTAGCCTGGTATTTTTACAAGTAGCAACAGGCTTAATTCCTTTTCATGTTCAATGCAAACATGTAATATACATTAAGGCCGACTTGCACAACCAATCACTAAACTGATTTAGCGCTAAACTTATTTAAATCGTCATTCTTGACAACATTGACAACATTTGACAGGGACAGAATGATGATTTAAATAAGTTTAGCGCTAAATCTGTTTAGTGATTGGTTGTGCAAATCGGCCTGAGAGTAAGATATTTGTGATGTTTGTCCATGAACCTGCTGTCTTGGTATTATTTGTTAAGTCAAGTATATATAGCCAATGTGAAAATATCATTCTGAAAACATTAGCGGAGAGTTTTGATAATTATATGTATAAGAGTTGAAACTCTGTGCACATGAATCATAACAAAAAATGATTTTCTAGTGGCATGTGTTTTCTTTTGTAAATAGGTCTATACCTATTTAATTATTTTGGCGCAATGTGTTAAGGTCGATGTTTTAATGTAGTTTTTACATAGTTTTGTTTTTATTATGGGTTTGCCCGAAAAAGAGATTTTATTATATAGGTTACAAAATTCTCAATAGCTACTTATTTATAAAAATTATAAATATCTGTTTGTTCACAATTTTTCAGTTACTTGATTAGAAAATTCAGAAAGATTGTGGGTAAAATTAACCTTCAATAGCACCGCGCGCGCATCGCTCATACCTTAAGCAACCGTGTGAAGTCAAAAAATCTGCTTCTAGACTAGAGGGGTGAGGGGGGGGGGGGTCATTTTACTCACGACCTGGCTGCACTGATTTGTATTTCTTACTTATATCATTTTCATGTTTACAGTATGTAATATCATCGTCATCCAAGTGGGTTATTCTGATTTCTCCCAAATAATCGTCTTCGAAACCTGCGGTTTACTGTTATCTGACACGGTTAAATTGTGCGCATTGTTGGAGCCGGTGCCCAATTGTAACACTTTCGTTTCTTATACTGAGATAAACAGTTGGAAAAATATTAGGAGTATATTTAGCTTTATTTGATTTTTGCAAAGGGGAATGTCATCTGTCCTCCAGAAGGATCCTACATCCTGATGATGTGGATGATCGTCACTTAGCAGGGTAGAGGTGGAAAAGCTTGCTGCAAACCCTACCCTGTGTGGTCTCGCAGGGGTGGAATGCGAGACTCTTGCGCATCGCGCTTTTACAGTTAACAAAGGGACGCAGGTCGCTGGTATAACTGCTAAAACCAGCCCAGTATTCTGCCTGAAGCCCAGACAGATGGATATGCTAGGCACCTGCTGGCTCGTGAGGTGGACTTTGGACCTCTTAAACATTAAATTTATTTATTCTACTTGAAGTAATAATATGTTACATTCATTAGGAAAATATGTTTTATATTAGTTATGTAATAACAGTTTTATTTGTAGACAATGGAATCTCAAGACGAAAGAGAAATGCAAACAGATGATGATTACCAAGAAAATAAATCTGAAACAGAAGTTCAAGAATACACAAATGCACAAATTGATGAAGATGATAAATCAAATGAAAAGTCTATAGTAAATAATAAAAATACATTAGGTATTAAAGATTATTATGCAAAAGAGAAAGATAATAGTTGTGGTTATGATAAAAAACAAAATAAAATTAATGATAGTTCAAATACAAGTGATGATCATTTGTTTAGTGAATTAGAACTTAGTACATCAGGTGTTGCAGTAAATCATGAAGTAGTGAATGAAGGTGATATTAGCAAAAACAAAGAGAATGATATTAATAATACAAAGAATGATGAAGAATTGGATAAATCAGATATAAAAGAGATAAATGTATCAAATGAAGAAGAAAATGTTATAGTAACTAAAGATTTATTAAAAGAGGCAGCCGATGTGCCATTACCTCTTGATTCGGAAAATAATTTGAGTGATAGTCGTCAGCAAAAAACAGAAGCGTCTTTGGATGGTGCAGGTATACATAAAATTTTATCTTCTTACAAGTTCATTGCAGGTAACCAATTGAAGTATCATCCTCCAGTGTTATCAATATGGAACCGAGACATGGTCTGATGACAGGACTGTTTCTAAATGAACTCAGCGAGCTATATTGGGTGTTTTTATTATGGACAAATCCGTAGGAGAACCATAGTGATTGAAATAGCTCACAAAATATGCGAACTGAAGTGGCAATGGGTCGGTCACGTTTGTCGCAATACCAATGGGAGTTGGAGCAAACGTGTCCCGGAGTGGATACCGCGTAGGAAGCCTGTTGGGATTTGTCGCGCAAACTAGGGAGGCCTATGTCCAATCGTGGACAATGATTAGCTGATGACAAACTTTTGCCCGTCTGGATGGCGACCACCTTTGGTCTTAAGTATGCCGCCATAATAACCTTGTGTTGTGTTCCGGCATTAGTGACCCAAGTTCCTGTACCCTTATGGGACAGCAGCGTGTTCGCGATGCCACTGGCGTTGCAAACACCTATAGGCGACGGTAACTGCTAAATTCTAAGCGGGCTGTCAGCCTGTCTGCTGTCCTACGCATAAAAAAAAAAAAAAACTTTTAGTTTGCTGATATGTATTGTCAGGACATAAATTCTACGCTCTATGTTGTTTATATGATTTGTGAAAATTTACCTAAAAGGCAAGGTTAAGGCTGAATTATGCTATCTCTTCATATATAAGTAATATATACCTAGTCAGGTCATAAATTCTGTCACATGTTTAATGTAAAATAATTGTAACAAGTTTATTAATTATGTAACCATTCATATACCAAAATGAACTTAACAAAACATAGATTCTTATGACATTAAAGTTTATTCAAAATGACCTCCGTGATTTTGAATACAAGCCTTCAATCTGCGCGGCCAGTTGTCTATCGCAGCACGAACGAGGTCCATGTCAATATCGGCGGCTGCCTTAATCAAGGATGTCTTGAGTGACTCCAAATTGGGATGAGACTTTGAGCACGCCTTTTCCTCCAAGTGTTGCCATATCTTGTAATCTAACGGATTCAAATCTGGACTGGAGGAGGGCCAGTCTTCGTCCCGGATGAAGTCGATTTCACGCGCCGCCAGCCAGTCTTGTGTGCTCTTCGCTCTATGAGCTGGCGCCGAATCTTGTTGGAATACCCAGTGCCTGTTATTGAACATGGTATGAGAAACAGGTTCCACAAGGTTCGTCAGGACTGTATTTTGATACACAACAGCATTCGTTTTTACACCTTTCTCACAAAAATGTACCTCTGTTAAGCTCCAACTCCCAACCATACCATGAGCGAGGATGGAAAATGACCTCGTTGGACACGCGGAATACGGTTGCTCGCTTCTTCACTACTGTGTGCGTACACCTTATCATTTTGTTTGTTATAGCTCTCTTCTACGGTAAACATTTTTTCATCAGAAAAAAGAATTTCCCGATATTTTTCCCCGCGTACCGCTTCAACAAAGCGCGGCATCTCTTCAGTCTCAGGTCCATTAAACGAGCATTCAAACGATGTCCTGTTTTTCTTCGATATGCCCGAAGCCCTAAGTCTTCATTTAACACCCTTTTCACCGTGGTTCTGCTTAACCCCATCTGAAGAGCCAACAGTTTCTGCTTACGTTTGGGATTTCTTTGAATTCGTGCCTTCACAGCTTTTATCACTGCTGGAGTCCTAACAGACCGAGGGCGACCACTTCTTGACCTGTCATCTACACTAGAGTCTTCATTGTATCGTTTGATGGTACGATAAACGAATCTTTTGGTTATATTCAAATTTTTCAGTATGTTAAAAATTTGAATTGGCGCGTAACTGTAACGATGCAACGCAATAACTGCAACACGGTCTTCTTTAAGCGTCCACTCCATATTTAAAAATGAGTAAAATTCTAAAAGTTATACATTTTTATTTTCATGAACAATTCGAAATTCGAATTCAATAAACTTTTTTGTGGCCAGCATTCTAAAAGAAAAGTTTTTACTGTGTGACAATACTTATGACCTGACTATGTAAATAGTAAATATAGTGAGACAATTCATACACCTTTGGTCTTAAGTATACCGCCATAATAATCTTGTATTGTGTTTCGGCATTAGTGACCCAAGTTCCTGTACCCTTATGGGACAGCAGCGTGTTCGCGATGCCACTGGCGTTGCAAACACCCATAGGCGACGGTAACTGCTAAATTCTAAGCGGGCCGTCAGCCTGTCTGCTGTCCTACAGCAATATAAAAAAATACAGCGGCATGTAGTCCCAAGGTAAACAGCACAGCTGTTGTGTTATGGTCACTGGACAACTGATATGAAATACATTTCTTTTGTAAATAAAAAGTCTTTTGCCCTTTAGAACTTGATATAATAAAGAAAATATGAAATCCTATTTTCTATTCAGAGATTTATTAATAATATAAAAATATGTTTATTATTATTTAAGTTCCACAACAAGAATCTACGAAACGTCGTCGACGACAAAAGCGGTATTCAAAGGTGGAGGACGAAGCCCTAGATTGGTCAGAGCTGCCCCCAGAAATGAGAGATGATCCCAAAATGCTCAAATATTGGAAAAAGAGGCATTCGCTGTTCCATAGGTAACATTAATTCTATTCTTCTCAATATAGTTATGTACTAATAAAGTATAAATTACTATTAATAATTAAGCTTAGAATTTTTTTTTTTTACTTTCTATATTTCAAGTTATTTATTGCAAGTATGACGTACAATGTTTGACGAGCTCAGTGGCGTAACGGTTAACGCAGTTCAGTACGTCTACTACCCATAACACAAGTGTTACGCTACTTAGTTTGGGACAAGATGGCGCTGTGTGAATTTTCACATTACCTATAAAAAATATAGTTAAAATATCTAAAACCACGCTTTAATGATAAATCGACCTAAAAAGTGAAAAATTATTCTTAATATAGGAATATCCATACTAATATTATAAATGCGAAAGTAACTCTGTCTGTCTGTCTGTCTGTTCCTCTTTCACGCCTAAACGGCTGAACGGATTTTGATGAAATTTGGTATGGTGATAGATGATAACCTAGAAATGGTCATAGGCTATAAATAATCACGCCATCGTTCTTAGGGGGTAGGCAGTAGGCAGATAACTAAATTGAGTTAGTGATTTTTTGTGCTTATCCGGTATCTATGAGAATCGGCCAACATCTATTTTTCATCCCCCTAAATGTTAGGGGTAGTCCACCCCTAAATTTTATTTTTTATTTTTTGACATTTTATTATTTTTATGGCAGAACAACGTTTGCCGGGTCAATTAATATAGGAATAAAATAATAAACGAAAAATATTAGTATTATTATGAAAAAAGCGTGCTTGTTCGTTCTGTAGACGTTTGCAATGTCTACAATTCTCGCCATTTCTGACATACTTAACAATTGATATCCGTGCAGAGGCGGAGAAAGGATACTGACCTCTGCGGCCGGAGTCAGTCTGTCGTAAAAGGCGACAAAACAATCCATCCTAGCTACGTGGTAGGGCCCCAAGCCCGTCTGAATGGCAACCACCTTTGGTTTTAAGTATGCCGTCATAATAACTTTGTGTTGTGTTCCGGCAATAGTGACCCAAGTTACTGTACCCTTAAAGGATAGCAGCGTGTTCGCGATGCCACTGGCGTTGTAAACACCCACAGGCGACGGTAACTGCTAAATTCTAAGTGGGCCGTCAGCATTTCTGCAGTCCTACAGCAATTAAAAAAAAGAATATTGTATGTAATAATTTTATTAAAAGTTACTAGCAATGTTACTTTTCCATTAAAAAAAAAAAAATTTCATCAGGCGTAATTTATAATAAGTCACCATTTTTTTTAAATCCTGGCGATCCTAATCAGGATAATGAGATAATATTATCGAATTGTTGTATAGTCATCTGTCCTTAATAATTCTAAGGCGTTTAAATGAAGGTTTCATTACCATTTAAATTGGGTCAGAATCGAGTTACAAACAAACATACAGGTGAAATTAATGAAAGCGGATATACTAGGTTCGACGAGGGTATAAAGTTGGATCGTGAGAGCTGGTTCAGCGTGACACCGGAGAACGTGGCGCGCCACATCGCCACCAAGTGCGCCTACGACACGGTCTTGGACGCCTTCTGCGGCGCCGGCGGGAACACTATCCAGTTTGCTATGACCTGCAAAAAAGGTGGGTGAAATATTGTTTTTTTTTTATTGCTATAAGACAGCAGACAGACTGACGGCCCGCTGAGAATTTATCAGTTATCGTCGCCTATGGGTGTTTGCAACGTCAGTCGCATCGCGAACACGCTGCTGCCCCATAAGGGTACGGGAATTTGGGTCACTAATGCCGGAACACAACACGAAGTTATTATGGCGGCATACTTAAGATCAAAGGTGGCCGCCATCTAGACATTAATGGGGCCCTACCACATAGCTAGGGTGGGTTGTTTTGTCGCCTTTTACGACAGGCTGACCCCGGCCGCAGAGGTCAATATACTTTCTCCACCCCTGCAGTTTGCCACGCCGTTGCTTGCGTATTTCCTCATGTAACTTTGTTATTTGTCCTGTGTACAAAGTCCCCGTAATAATGGCTCTATGATTAAGGTATTCAATCATTACCACCACTTGGCTGCCCCAGAAAACACAGCCCATGATCTTACCGGCAAATGGAATCGCCTTAAATTTCTTCGGAGTTGGAGCTGACGATCTCTTCCAAGTCATGGACATAATGGTGAAGCCATGTTTCGTTCATAGTTATGAATCGAGCCGAAAATCGGTCATGATCTTATAACATACCTAAACAGCTTTGTGAAATTCTCAATCTCGTTTGTTTCTGCGCGTCAGAAAGCATTGTGGGCACCTAGCACGCTGGCACTTTTTTCATATACAAATGTTTGTTGTGTATAATATTATGGACACTTCGTATAGAAATTCTCATTTCTTCTGCTATGAACCAAACAGGAACACGACGATCCGCTAAGAGAATGTTTTTAACTTTTTTAATTATTACCGATGTAGGGCGTCCTATGCGGGGTCCTCGTTAATGGAAATTCTTCCTCGCTTGATCTCTGCATACCAACGCGCAACTGTAGAATATGAAGGAGCATGTAATGTTGCTCTCAAGTCTTGATTTACCAGCTCCGTAGTAAAAATTTTCAAGCAGAGATATTATATTACCGCGCGAACTTCAGTTTTATCCATTTTTAAGAACACGTTCCGACACACACACACACACAACACATGACTTCTATTTTTTAAAAAAAAACAAAAGAGAATGGATTGCTTTTTTTAACCGTCCGACAACACAAAGTTATTATGGCGGAATATCTATAGGCCAGGGGTAGTGTCATCAGTCAGGCTTGCCCACCTCATTAAGGTTGTTGTGTCGCTCTTTATGACAGGCCGCAGGAATCACTATTATAACTTTATAACTCCGCAAATGCATGGATAAAATCATTCAATTAAATTTTTTACTTATATTTTTATGAAGATTTGGTTTGTTGGACAATATTTAAATTTAATTCATTTTAATAGTAATCGCAGTGGACATAGATCCAGCTAAAATAGAGATGGCGAAACACAACGCGATGGTGTACGGGGTCGCGGATCGTATAGAGTTCATAGTGGCCGACTTCTTTGAGATTGCGCACACATTGACAGCGGATATGGTGTTCCTCAGCCCCCCATGGGGCGGACCCGGGTATTCAGCGGTGAGTGGATATATATATATATATATATATATATATATATATATATATATATATATATATATATATATATATATATATATATATATATATATATATATATATATATATATATATCGTATTCGTACTTTTGTGTAAAATAAAGTTATTAAAAGATATGTTTAAAAATGTGTAAATGTTCAGATAAGAGCAGCAAGAAGAAGAAGATATTTATTTGAGTTATCCTTTAAATGTTGTGATTTCATGAAACTTACGACAAATTAAAATATAAATATTAATATATTTCGAAAAAAAAATCATGTACATATCAAGTTTAATTCTCCTGATCCCTCAACTAGTTTACACTGTATCTCGGGGGCAAGGTTTCTCTGGTGAACAATAATATCATGCATATCATTAAAACCAAATTATACTAAAACATGCGAGCTCAATAGTTTAATGGATATACTATTGAGCTCGCTTGTCTGTACGTGCGTGCGCGTGTTTGTGTGTGTGCGTGTGTGTATGTATGTGTCCCAATACATTCATAATATAATAATATATACTGGGACAATTCACACCTAGTCTGACTAGACTGGCCGACGGCCCGCTTAGAATTTAGCAGTTACCGTCGCCTATGGGTGTTTGCAACGCCAGGGGCATCGCGAACACGCTCCTGTGTCATAAGGATACAGGAACATGGATCATTATTGCCGCGGAACACAACACAAAATTATTATGGCGGCATACTTAAGACCAAAGGTGGTCGCCATCCAGACGGGCTTGAGGTCCTAACACGTAGCTAGGGTGGGTTGTTTTGTCGCCTTTTACGACAGGCCGACCGCGGCCGCAGAGGTTAGTATTCTTTCTCCGCCCCTGCACGGATAGTACTTGTAGTAAGTAACTTAGAACTTGTGTTATATACACTAGATTAGTAATATACTACACATATACTATTCCTTTGTAAATAAATACATATTATACATAAACATCCTGACAATGGGACGGGAATCGAAGTATAGTTAGCTCTTGCTTAATCAGCTGCCTATTTAAAAAAAATACATGGGATATACATACCAATTTTACCGAAAATGCTAGTCAACACCATGATGTGTGACCCCTAAAACAATTGGCTGATAGTTTAGATAAATAGATAGAGAGAACCCTTTATTGATAATTTGTTTAGTTTCGTTAAATGGCCCTAAGTTTGGCCATAAGTAGGATATAATTATGGAAAATATGTTTCAGAACAATCACTACGACTTAGAAACCATGTTAGAGCCAAAACCTGCGTCGGAGTTGATCGACGTTGCAAAAGATATATCGCCGACAATTGCTTTATATTTACCAAGGAATACCAGGCCTGATCAGGTAAATACTTAAAAATAAATTACATACAATAGTTATATGTAAATTGGTATTTATAAAATGGTTATTTAAATTAATACACTGCATAAAATTGTCAAGCTCAGAATACATTGTATCAAATGGATAAAATACATAGCATAAAATATTTAAAAGTACAATGCACACAATAGTTAAAAATACAATGCATAAAATGGTTAAAAAAGTTTGTATCTATCCTATGATTTACTCTAAATGTCTACTTTTTAACTTTTACTGATTTAATTTATCTATATGTGTAAAAAGATCACTTTTAAAAAAGGGAATAAATTTTAAAGGTTAGACAAATTGGAGAAGGTTCATTAATCTTATACTGAACGTTGTTTTCAGATATTGTCATTAGCGAAGGGACTCGGTGGATCCGTGGAAGTCGAGCAAAGCTACCTCGATAAACGATTCGTTGCTATTACAGCTTATTTTTATTAATTTTAAGGAAAATTTTAAATTAACGATATCTTATTCTCATATTGTAATTAAGAATTCAAAGTATTTATGTTTTAAAAGGGTTACTACACCTTTTTGAAGTTAGAGTTAGTTGAGTCTTTTTTGTAATACTGTTTGAAAAAAAATATGAAAGTAACATTTTAACGATGCGCGCGCGCACCGACATGATGAAGTTAGCTGATAACTAATAATAATAATAATATTTTTGTAACAATTCACACAGCGTCATCTAGTCCCAAACTAAGTAGCACTTGTATTATGGGCCCTAGACAACTGATATACTACCTGTATACTTTTTTTTTTGTAAATAAATACATATTATACATAAACACCCAACTGTCTCTCAAGTTTCCGTGAGAACTCGTAACTATATTCACAGTAGTTTCTCAAATATTCATATATCTATTACACGTATCTTAATATCAGCGGAGATAAAAAAATCAATATTTTTTAAAGTTGTATTGTGGCAAAGGAGTATAACTTCTTACTTTCGTACATAAGTACACACACAGCTTTTTTTTATTATCCGACGTCCGGGAGGTAGGATATGCGTGCGCGTGCGCCTCCGACCCGGGCGTTCGTACCAGAATAAACTACAGTCAAAACCTGTTAAAACGATATCGAAGGGATTGTCGTAAAAACCGGTTATGGTTTCGAGGTACGACAAGTTTGCTGGGTGATAGGGCTCCAAGCCCATCTGGAAGACAATTAGGGGTTGTCATTCAGACAGGCTTGGAGCAAGTGGCGTATCGTGGACTGATGTAGACGTGGGCGAAGTCGCATCAGCGACTTTGGTTCCTAAGATCTATCGAATAAATCTGCAAGTCTGTAACGAGTGTGATCAATATTTTTAGGTTATTATTAACCCTCTACTGCATGAATTATTAAAAAAAATATTTGATGGTTATTATAGCTTTATTTAAGGATAAAATTTACTACAAAAACGAAAAGTAAAAAATAACTCTTCCAAATCCCGATTTTTTTTAAAAATCCATATATGGGTTCGTATGCACTTAAACAAATTTTAATTAGAATTTTTACAGACATATATGGGTTCATATGAATGAAAGAAAAACATATTACAAAAGTAACTAAAAAGTTTTAGTAATAAAATAAACAACTTCAGTAATTTTACTCATGAAATGCCAGTAAACAGTTTCGATTGTCGTTATAACATAAGAAAACCAAACATTTTCTGCACTTTGTGTAAGTTTTTTGCCCGCAGAATTGATATTTTTGTCAGTTTTTCTGCCATTCAGGCATATGGTCGGTCTTGTCAATTCTCACGGAGTTCAATGGCAGATCTCGATGCCTGAGGAGCTTTTTTTATTTTCTTCGGGAGAGTTGGAGTTCCTGGATTTGATAGAGCAGGTCTTCCCTGGCTGGTAAAACTTACTGGTGTTCCATCTCTGCTATGATTTACAGGATGCCCTCTTTTTCGTGGCATTACAGCTTTACCAGATTTAAGTAAATGTTCTGAAACAGCTGGTTTGAAATAAAAAATCAAGGTCGGATTCCCAAATGAGGTAAAATTATTGTTGTCATTAAAGTGTAAATTCTTTTTTATTGTTTCAAATCTATTGCATGTCCCAGTTCCCATTTGATTTTGGTGGGTTTAGCTTTTTTCCCTTTTTTTTTCTGCGTAGTTAGTGGGGGTTAATTTCCTCATCAGAGAAATCACTATCGGATTCGGAAATAACAAGAGATCTCCTGTGACGTGGGAATTGTCTAGAAGGAAAATATTCACTGTCAGAGTCGGAAGCTAACTCATAATCGCTTAGTATTTAAGCCATCAGCAGGTATTGGGTTAACATGCTTATTAGAGCCATAAAAGCGTGCAGGATTCATTCTGTAACTAAAGAAAAGTCATTCCATGCTTATCACACAAAAAAATTAGAAGCTCATATGAAACCATATCTGGTCTCTCAGAAAAAGGTTAGATTTGGCTTGAATGCATGCGAAACCAGATATGGTTTCATAGAAAAAGTCCCATATTATGGTAGAAAGATGAGAAAAAGTTACAAACAAATAGACGTACTTAAAATAGAAGAATAATAGCACTATATATAATTTTTATAATAAAAGAAACTTACCTCTTTCATGTAGTAAAGCTTTTCTGAAAAATGAATTCACAACCACTGTCTTAGACTTCACCCCTGCGCTTTTAAAAGTGAGGTTAAAACCAAATTGACGTTAGACTTAAAATTATAAAAATGGTTTTCGTATTGCCAACTTAATAAATGTACTGTTAAAAATGAGTTTAATTATAGCTCCTGCATTGTTACGCAAAAAAAATTACCGAATCTGTTAAACCATATATGGGTTCGTATGCGGTAGAGGGTTAAATTTAAAAATAAACGGGTATTTTAAGTCTGGTGGCATCACATTTAAAAGGCCGTGGTGAGGGCCCACTTCACCCACGTCATCGCGTGGAGCCCTGGAGGTTTCTAAATATGCCGCCATATAACCTTGTGTTGCGTTCCGGCATAACTGACACAGGTTCCAGTCCCTCTGTGCGGACGGCAGCGTGTTGACGGTGCCCCTAATGTCGCAAACATTCATAGGCGGCGGTAACTGCTTATTATATAGCCTGTCTGTTGTGCTTCAGCAATAAAAAAACCGTTATGTTCTAAACGATGTCGATATAAACTGTTTTAACTGTATTAACGTATTCATTGTGTTATGACGTCATATAAAACTAAATGATTTTTTTCTATTCTACCTTACATTGTTTTTTTTTTTCACAAAAAGGAGGTGTTATTAGAAAATAGGAAGTTTTGAAACTTTTTGTTGTCAATTAGAAATTAAATTCGAATATTATATATTTGTCTGTCTAAATAGTTTATAAAATTAAATAGATTTAAATAAATGTCGCACTTGATTGTTTCGTGTAATGTGGTTTTTTTGTGATGTAATGTGATATGCACTTGTACTCTATGATCGTAATGTATAAATATAATGTGACATTTAGCACGTAAGCAGCAAAACGTTTGTGTTATGGATAACAGACAACTGATGTACTACATATTTTTATTATACATAAATATATTATACACAAAAATCCATACTCTGGACAAGAATCGAATCCGTTATGCCGCGGACGTGCGAAAGTCGATGCGCCACGGAGATCTTTAATTAGCAAGCCTAAAGAGTGGTCCAGGCAGAAGATAAAGTAGTAAGGTACTAATGCAGTTTTGTAGGAAGTTATAAAAGGCCACGAATTCAGCTCTGAGCTTGTTAATACAAATACGGCAGTGCACCGTTTGGCTTTCCTTTCGAAATTAATGATATATATAAAAATTCTGGAATATTCGAAATTGATGTTTTTCGTAACATCCAACATCTAAACAACTGCCAAACATTTTATTCACAGTCAGTTATCTGTAGATATATTTAATTTTGTTTATGAGGCTAATAGTTTTCTAGATACAGTGTAAATTATATATAGCCTATACCTAGTCAGGTCATAAATTCTGTCACATGTTTAATGTAAAATAATTGTAACAAGTTTATTCATTATGTAACCATTCATATACCAAAATGAACTTAACAAAACATAGATTCTTATGACATTAAAGTTTATTCAAAATGACCTCCGTGATTTTGAATACAGGCCTTCAATCTGCGCGGCCAGTCGTCTATCGCAGCACGAACGAGGTCCATGTCAATATCGGCGGCTGCCTTAATCAAGGATGTCTTGAGTGACTCCAAATTGGGATGAGGCTTTGAGCACGCCTTTTCCTCCAAGTGTTGCCATATCTTGTAATCTAACGGATTCAAATCTGGACTGGAGGAGGGCCAGTCTTCGTGCCGGATGAAGTCGATTTCACGCGCCGCCAGCCAGTCTTGTGTGCTCTTCGCTCTATGAGCTGGCGCCGAATCTTGTTGGAATACCCAGTGCCTGTTATTGAACATGGTATGAGAAACAGGTTCCACAAGGTTCGTCAGGACTGTATTTTGATACACAACAGCATTCGTTTTTATACCTTTCTCACAAAAATGTACCTCTGTTAAGCCCCAATAAGAAACTCCCAACCATACCATGAGCGAGGATGGAAAATTACCTCGTTGGACACGCGGAATACGGTTGCTCGCTTCTTCACTACTGTGTGCGTACACCTTATCATTTTGTTTGTTGTAGCTCTCTTCTACGGTAAACATTTTTTCATCCGAAAAAAGAATTTCCCGATATTTTTTTCTCGCGTACCGCTTCAACAAAGCGCGGCATCTCTTCAGTCTCAGGTCCATTAGACGAGCATTCAAACGATGTCCTGTTTTTCTTCGATATGCCCGAAGCCCTAAGTCTTCATTTAACACCCTTTTCACCGTGGTTCTGCTTAACCCCATCTGAAGGGCCAACAGTTTCTGCTTACGTTTGGGATTTCTTTGAATTCGTGCCTTCACAGCTTTTATCACTGCTGGAGTCCTAATAGACCGAGGGCGACCACTTCTTGACCTGTCATCTACACTAGAGTCTTCATTGTATCGTTTGATGGTACGATAAACGAATCTTTTGGTTATATTCAAATTTTTCAGTATGTTAAAAATTTGAATTGGCGCGTAACTGTAACGATGCAACGCAATAACTGCAACACGGTCTTCTTTAAGCGTCCACTCCATATTTAAAAATGAGTAAAATTCTAAAAGTTATACATTTTTATTTTCATGAACAATTCGAGATTCGAATTCAATAAACTTTTTTGTGGCCAGCATTCTAAAAGAAAAGTTTTTACTGTGTGACAATACTTATGACCTGACTAGGTATATACACTTAACGTACTGAGCATTTTTGGGCGTTATATAGAGTGGACGTTAAATGGAGAGAAACAATAAATATTATTTTACTTTTACACATGAACATTATTTTTCATACAAATAACACTTATTGCGTGTAGTCTGTTATCTTCGTGTAATGTTTTTGCTGCTCCAATGTTTTAATTGTAATTTCTTATGTTATTAATCATATCTTGAGATACTGCCGGATCAACTTGTTCATATAAAAAGTGTTTTTCCAATAGTTTATTTGCATCAAGTGCTTATTTGATGCTTGGTGGAGGGACAGGGTCGTCTGTTTCATCTTCTTCATCCACTTGTTCCTCATCGCCGTATTGTTGTCGTTAAATTGTGTGAGTGTGATGCTATATAGAGTGCATTATTGTATGAAAAACAAAGTAAACCAACCAAAGTCAACCACTTACGACGTTACAAAGTTTGTCGTTAAATCGAGTGACGTTAAAATAAGGGTTTACACTGTATTGTTTTTTTTTTTTGCGGCCTTCGAAAGGAAAAAAATAATATCTTCAAATTTAATTTTATCTCCCACGTTCCCATTATAAATTCCCAAACATAGGAAAAAATTTCACATGGCATTTAATGTGTTAAGTAGCAATTTCGCGTCAAATATTATACAACTACTAGCTATTCCCACCCGCTTCACTGGTCGAATAATAGAAAAAAATTAATTCGAAAAAATATGAGAAATGGGGCGCGCATGCGTTTCTTGCACATGCGCGCCACACCGCTTGCCCCAATTCTCAGCAGTAAAACACACTGTTTCATAAAACTTTATATTAAAAGAAGATATCGCAATGGATTTTTTTTGTAAGTAAAAGCCGTGTCTAAGAAATAAAACTTGAAAATTTATTTGAAAAATATCTATTAGTTTTGTCGTGATGCTCGCACAACTGCAGACCTCTTTTATTTATATATAGGTATTCATTCGTTACGTCTTTATAAATTTGGACGGTGAAATAAGATTCTTAAATGAATTTTAGTTTAAAATATTTACAAGGAAGTAAAATAATAATTACGTCGTAATCATTGTAATATAAGAAAAAAAAAATCTTATTCCGGCTAAGATCCGAAACGATTGGAATATAAGGATTAACCCAACAACAAAATTGTCACTTTTGGACTGCTTGTGCCATAATCAGTTATGGCTTCAACATTACATTGCCGTGGTCTACACATGCGTTATTCGCCAACGTTGCGTGCTAAGCCCCTAGCGAGGCCAGTTTAGAATAAAATTAATTTACTTAATATGGTGTACTTTTTTCACCATGCAGGCGCGGAGTGAGAATACTAACCCCTGCGGCCGGGGTCGGAGACAAAACAACCCTAGCCACGTGACAGGGCTCCAAGCCCGTCTGGATGGCAACCATCCCTGATCCATAAGTATGCCGCCATAATAACATTGTGTTGTGTTCCGGCATTAGTGACCGAGGTTCCTGTACTCATATGGGACAGCAGCGTGTTGGCGGTGCCGATAGCGTCGCAAACATCCGTAGGCGACGGTAATTGCTTACTATTAAGTGACTCACATTAAAAAAAAATGTAATTGTTTACAATAAAATTCCAATTGTATAATGGTTGTTATTTGCAATAATTAGCGTGTATGTTAACATTTTAGCTGTTTCCTAGTATTTTAAATAATTATACATTTGAATTTCGAAGCTTTGTAGTGACGCACAACTGTCTTTTCAGTTTTGATCGTTGTGGCATAGTTTTAAATTTCGAATATACTACAGCGCCATCTACTCCCAAAGTAAGCGGTGCTCTATTACACTATTAATACATTTCATGTATAAATAAATACATAGTATACAAAAATACACAAAACGGGTCAACCTACCTTGGTCTTAAGTATTCTGCCATAATAACCTTGTGTTCCGACATTAGTGACCCAGGTTCTTGGAATCCTTATGGGATAGCAGCGTGTTTGCAGTGCCTCTAGCGTCGCAAACATCCATAAGCGACGGTAACACTTACTATTAAGTGGGTCATCATGCTGTTCCTTAGCAGTAAAAATAACCCGTCTGACGTGCATCAGCCCGTTGCTCTACGAAGGTCTCTCAAATTTAAACAATCTAATTTTCAGATATAAATTTTTTCTTATCTCTTATACTGACTAGTTTAGTAGTTAGACTAATTGATATTGAATAGTGGGTATTTGAAGACATTCAGTTAGTTAGTTTCGGCTTCCTAGAGCGTCTACCTCTTAAACGGAACGATAAGTTTAATTGGCCTACCTTACCTAATATTCATCCGGGCAGGGGCGGAGAGAAAATACTGACCATTGCGGGGTCGGCCTGTCATAAAAGCGACTAAACACCCCAGCAGGTGGTAGGGCTACAAAGTCCAAACGCCTGAATGGCAACCATCCCAGGTTTTTAAATATGCCGCCATAATAACCTAGTGTTGTCTTCCGGCATTAGTGACCAGGTTCCAGTATCACTACACGAATGGCAGCATGTTAGCACTTCACACAATACTAGTCACAAAGTAAGTAGCATAGCACTTGTGTTATGGGTACTAGACAACTGATATGACTTAAATTCTTAATAAATACATATTATTTATAAACATTTATTATACATACATATAATACATTTCTATCCGTGCAAGGGCGGAGAAAGAATACTAACCTCTGTGGCCGGGGTTGGCCTGTCGTAAAAGGCTACAAAACAACCCACTCTAGTTACGTGGTAGAGCCTCAAGCCCGTCTGGATGGCGACCACCTTTGGTCATAAGTATGCCGCCATAATAACCTTGTGTTGTGTTCCGGCATTAGTGACCCAAATTCCTGTACCATTATAGGACAGCAGCATGTTCGCAATGCCACTGGCGTTGCAAACACCTATAGGCGACGGTAACTGCTAAATTCTAAGCAGGCTGTCAGCCTGTCTGCTGTCCTACAACATAAAAAAACACCCAGATGCAAGACGGGAATCGAACCCGTGATATCCACAAGCGTACTGAAGTACAATAGCGTTACGCCGCCGTGGTCGTAAAATATTTCTTTTATCAGTTCAGGCAAAGGAATGTTTTCATATGTCGTGGTCAAGAACAGTCGTAGGCTGGATGTAATCGGGATTAACCACTGAATTTATTTTGCCTATTTATCACTCGCATTTGATAACATGAACGCTGTTCGTTTTCAGTCTAACTTACATAAAAATGTGAATTAAAAGTGACTAACATTATCTAAAAACAATCTGAACATATACCGTTTCGTCGAGGTGTACGACAATAAACTAGGAAGCTTAAACTAGCCATCTCTCTTCTAAGATCAAGTCCCGAAGGTGTGCAACATTCACGTTTTGAAACTGTTTTTGGCTCGACCTTTCATATTCTTACGAGATTTTTCGTTATTATTTAATTGAAATAAGTATGTATACATACCGTCACGAGTTTTGAGCGCTCGGCGAAAATAGTGGAGAGACTTGCGCATGTACGGCGCTGGTGCTGACCATCTCACCCCGCTCCCCCCGCCAAATAGATCCAAAAATAACAACTGCGCATTCAAGGCCAGCGCTCAAAACTCGTGACGGTATGTATACCTTCCTCTTAAATACATTATTAAAAAAAATTACACCGTTGTTGCACTACGTGTATATTTCCGCTTTTTTGGCATGTTCATAATTCTTGACAAAAGAAATTAGTCTTCATATGTTTTACACATGTTCATGATGAACATGTGATTTAAAGCAATATTTCTATGTAAATCTGTGTCCATGTAAATATGTTTATGGAGAAAATAAAGTAATTCACAACCTTCGCTTTTTATTTACAAAACCATATCCCTTATCAAACAATAAACACAGCAAAAATATACTTGGCGTAACATATGCTTCACACCAGAATTCTTATAGGCATCTATCTATAAATGACTGAATGAAAAACTTTATTGTATACAGATACTTAACACTAATGGGCGGCCTTATCGCTTAAAGCGATCTTTCTAGGCAACCCGCAAATAAGGAAATTGTAATAAAAATTATAGCGGTTATGTACAAATATTACTTTAAATGATATGCGATTAAACTACTAAAATATACTTTAAAAAAAGAAAAACATTTATATACAAGTCAACAAAGACTGCTACTATGCATCCTCCAAGTAGTGAGAGCAGTTCATAGGGATGGTGATAGCATGAGCGCAAGTCACAGGTAGAGGACAATGGCAGAAATGTAGAACGCTTTGGTTTAAAAGATTAGTGACTACAATGTTAAGAAAACTGGCTACATACATATGTGGGAAACACGTCTAGCCATGACGCCTCTACTAGGACCCACCAGGAGGGGTAGACCCAGTCCTTGACCTTGTATTGAGTATGCATGCTAATGGACTCTATCAGGGATGTCGAAGACAGTGCGAAACAGAGAAGAAAAAGGCCCCCAGATACCAAAGCGGAAGTTAGTGTTATAACCAGGACAACATTGAAATAAAACAACTATTTGATGCTTACTTATTTACTAATGGAAACATTTCTTGTACAAAAAATAGACAATTATTGCTTCGAACATACTAAAATCCCATATTCTCATATCTGAGACAAACACCCTTCACACAACAGTGGCATATACATTGCTGTAAGGTTCGTCACATGTGTATTTTGTTTCAGAAAAACTGATTTTCATTTTAAAATTAATGTTGTCCTTGTACACAATCTCCATTTAAAATTAACTTAACCTAACATTATAGTATTAAGTTTATTATTATTCCTTCATTTCACCCTCTTCATCCTCCTCTTCCGCTCCCCTGATGTACAGGACATTGTTACATCTGATGAGAACTTCACCAATATTCCCTGGAAATAATATTCAGTTGTTCATTTTTATTTATTAACACATTGATCACCATGACAGACAGTGTGTCTGACATCATATTTCCCACCATTATATTGGGCCAGATCAATATATCAAGAATCATCCAAAAATCTATGGGTGTATTTTCCAAATATTTTCAGGAAATATTTCAGAAATAAACAGTAAACTAACAGAAAGCAATTTTTGGTGTCAAGAGCCAGTACATTAAATAACAAAATATTTATATACCCAGAAAAAGTATTTTGTCCTAGGTAAGGTTTGAACAGATATAAAAGTATTTATTGTATTTTTAATGCTGTGCTACACCTGACGACAGCTCATTTTACACTGCCATGGGCAGCGCTAACACACTGCTGGCAGCATAGGGGAACTGGAACCCCAGTTACTTATTCCAGAATATAGCACAAGGTTATTAGGGCGGAATATCTGAACTCCAGGGGTGGGTGCCATCCAGATGACATCCTTAGGATTATCTG
The DNA here is from genome assembly GCA_963693495.1 of Malacosoma neustria. Lineage (NCBI taxonomy): Eukaryota > Metazoa > Arthropoda > Insecta > Lepidoptera > Lasiocampidae > Malacosoma > Malacosoma neustria. The sequence continues at coordinate 4,737,769 of OY856381.1, read as the reverse complement.
GATCCCACCAACTAGTTAAGAGTTGTTATGTCACTGTTACAACAGGATACCCCTGGTTCCAGTGGTTAGTATTTTTACTCTGCCCCTGCATAGAGAATGGTCTAAACTGGCTGTAAATAGTAAACTATGTTAAAAAGAAGAAGTCAATTTATCCGGGCAGGGGCGGAGAAAGAATACTGATCTCTGCCGCCGAGGTCGGCCTGTGGTAAAAGGCGAGAAAACAGCCCACCCTAGCTATGTGGTAAGGCCCCAAGCCCATCTGGATGGCGACCACCTTTTTTCTTAAGTATGCCGCCATAATAACCTTGTGTTGTGTTCCGGCATTAGTGACCCAAGTGCCTGTACCCTTATGGGACAGCAGCGTGTTCGCGATGCCACTGACAAATAAACCATTGCAAACACCCATAGGTGACGGTAACTGCTAAATTCTAAGCGAGCTGTCAGACTGTCTGCTGTGCTACATCAATTAAAAAAAAAGATAGTTTTAGCTTCAACTTGCAACTTAAACTAAAGCATTCATTCTGACTTTACCTAACCAAATAAAAAAACAATATATTATATAGGCACTGAGTGGTAATAAATTTTTACTTGGCTCAAAACTCCCCTGAAATGTTTACAATATATCCACCTCCCTTGCCCAAGACGGATTGGCAGATCACATTTTCCTTCACTGTCAGTATGTAATTTACAACTATTTTGCATAAGCAGTGCAATGCTATCATGAGAATTGAATCTCGGAACTAGAGCTACCGACTTTTTACTTGTTCCATGACTTAGCTGATTAAATTACAATCTAACTGACTAAAACCTATTCCTAAATGTACATTTAAAACCATTTAACTTCTTCTTCTTTAACTCTAACTATGGGCCTTATGAGAAAGCTCATGGTCGCTCAGAGGGCAATGGAGAGGGCTATGCTCGGAGTTTCCCCGCGAGATCGAATCAGAAATGAGGAGATTCGCAGAAGAACCAAAGTAACCGACATAGCCCGGATGATTGCAAAACTGAAGTGGCAGTGGGCTGGGCACATAGCTCGAAGGACTGATGACCGTTGGGGCAGAAAAGTCCTCGAATGGCAACCGCGTACCAGAAGACGCAATGTTGGTAGGCCCCCCACAAGATGGACCGATGATCTGGTCAAGATTGCCGGAATAGGCTGGATGAGGGCAGCGCAGGACCGATCATCGTGGCGATCTTTGGGGGAGGCCTTTGTCCAGCAGTGGGCGTCTTCCGGCTGAAATGATGAACTTCTATAGAACTGGATATTAGTAATAGGTAAAAAAATACTAATACTGGTGCATCCTTACATTAAGAAGATTGTGGAATTTATTATTACAATAGTTACCCCATATGCAGTTTGTCTCGCATTTTAATTATTACATATCCAAGTGAATAAATCTGCATAGAAAGGGCATAGGTAAATGTTACCCACCAATCCGCCTTGCACCTGACAACCAATACCCGATGGTATATCGTTTGTTAACTCTAGAGAGAGACACTTGGTCAGCAATGAAAAATTAATATACGATAATAATATTCTCATTATGGGTCACCAATCATTCAAATGATGCGAAATTACATACTGACCTGTTGATTTTCCTTCAACTATTTCCTCGGTGTTGGCTAATTGTAAATTCATATAACCATCAGCAGATACTAGTAGACCTTTATATTCTTGGCCCCATTTTAACTTTACAAGGACTGATTTTCCAGTGAGGCTATTGAGAAAGGGTTTAGGGTTAATTGGCATAGCCGCCGCCATTTTCGTATATTATCTCTAAAAACAAAGAAAAATGTAAAGTATTACGCTATTCAAGATGACAAAGGATAACTATTATGCGAATTATGATATACCTTTGATAGTTTCACAAAAATAACGAATTTAAATTCACTGTTTTCAGTATAACCTTAAATTACAAGATGCCGCTTCGCTTCTTTTTTCATAGACAGTATAATGTAGAATTGTAGACATAGTTAACATTGACATTAGACATGCGCAAAACAGTGCATCATGAAGTAATGTGATATGTCATTACATTTCGTTCCGAGTAATATTACATTTTACCATCACTTCAAACATCACGCGTGATGTCGCCATGTCGCGCAATGCGACAGCGCACTACACTTCAAACATCACGCGTGATGTCGCCATGTCGCGCTATGCGACAGCGCACTACACTTCAAACATCACGCGTGATGTCAGCATGTCGCGGTATGCGACAGCGCACTATCACTCCACAGTATCACTTCTGTGATATTGTAATGGCATGGCATCGAGCGATGTGATGTTTCGTAGTGATATTACTGATCGACGATGTGCGTCTTGAGGTGACATGAAAAAAAATTATTACTAATATATAAAATGATTGCGTGTTTTTATGTATAGATTATACATACCTTCTTAATTACATATTATATACATTCTTAAACATAATTTTACATGTAAACTTTTTTTTATAAATATACCTCTTTTTACTTACATACATTAAGTAATGGTAAACGCTATCGATTTTTGTTTATTTTGTAAGAATATGAGACTAGTTATATAGAATTATTTTAATTGTATGCCTAAATGTGGTATTTGTGACAGGTAAAGTGTATTATAATTACGGCTTGCGCCGCCAGATTTTCATGCAAAATGAACGGGCTTGAAAAAAATTATTTTGTATGGACAGGTGTATGGTTTTATTTTTTATCCTAATGTATATATAATCTTTGTAATTTACAATAAAAAATCTCTATGTCATCGCTTTAATTTTTGGATTATGATCGTATAAACACAAGTGGTGCTCAAATACGCGCTACCTCTGTGTTCAGCGTATCGTAATTCTACACCATAGTTGAATAATAATAAACAAAACACTTAAATAAATAACTTCATTCATATTAAACAATAAACATAAAAAACATAACACGTTGGTGTTACAATGTAAAATGAATAGTTTTGTGAAAGGGACCCCCGGGGCGGAAGATATAACAATGGATGGGGCACGGTCATGTGGCAACCTCGAGTTTCGAGCATCTGAGATATACCGAACATTGCCGAACGTCAACGTAAGTCATGAATGAATTGCAATTCGTACTTTCGTACTGTGCAATGATATGCCGCGCGGACAGCGCGTAATGTTTAGTGTGATGGGTGATGTTTAATTTAGTCGAGTAATGTGTGATACTACAGTACGCGGTCGGGTAATATTACGCGTAATACATTACTCGCATTACTTACACAAGTCTAATTGACATTAATATTATGTCAAGAGGTCGGGTCGGTATGTAAATAGTCAGTTTTTGTAAATTTTTAAGTATAATTATTATTAACGTTTAATGTATATAATAATATACTATATTCTACTTTTAAATTTATATATAATATTTCACTTTTACTATCATTTTCTCCCGGTACGCAAGTACGCAGTTAGCTAAAAAAGTCTAGAGATGGGTAACACTGCGCTGCGTGGCGCAATTGCGCCAACTCACTTCACTGCGCTGATGTGTTAACTCACTTTTTCAAATTGCGTAGCGTACAGCGCAGTACCGGGAAATTCAAATATAATTTTTATAAACTGCAACTTGCAACTCCGTGAAATGTAAATGGAGTTTTAACTAAATAATCTTTATTTTCTAGAACTAGACAGATGGCTGAGTTGACAGCTGTGTATAAAACAAACATGGACCTTAACTTCATGCATGGACCTCAGTGAAAACAAATGACGGAATACGTTTACGTTCGAAAATCAAAATGAATTAACTATAGTCGATTTTGTGGAGAATAGTTGAAAGAAAAGCATGGTTGATTTACTTGTTATTAAATATGTTTTAGTGTACAAAAGTGTTGTTATTTTGTATTCTAAAATACATTGAAGTAACAAAGATAAAAATTCATTGATTTTATCTTTTTATTATATTTTTTTATTGAATTGATGTATTTGCATCAATTTTGGACATGCATTGATGAGAAACGACTTGTCATGTCACTAAACCTACTTCTCTGGATGAGTACTGTCTACAGGATTCAAAACCTTGACTGAAAAATAAATATTACCACAATATATAAACATTTATTTTGCAACGATATATTACAAATAAAATATGCATAGTAATCAACTACAATACACAGTTACATAACTTAACTTTTAATTAAATAATTATGCCTGACTGTTTTATGGCACGAAAGCATATTTAGCAAAAAAGAAGAGAACATTCTAAGTTGCTTGAGGGCCTAAAGAATAAAATTGGACGCTTTATTGTTATTTGATATACTTGGTAAATTCTATTGAAGTTAGCTTTGAAAGTATTAGTTTGCGCTATTTATAAGTCGATCACATTTCATGCTGCAAATGAATTCCACCATAGAGTGATAAACCTTCTTTAAATTTTGATATTTTTAAATTGTGAGTTATCACAAGTTTGAAGTTATGAGAAAGTGCCATTTACTTATAGGCATTATTTTTTAATACCTAATAGTAGAGTTAATTTTTATTACATAATGCGATTTTCATTAAATGTTTACACCATAATAGTTGTGATAATTACAGTTGTAATATTGTAAAAGAATTTTCTATCCGTGCAGAGGCGAAGAAAGAATACTAACCTCTGCGGCCGGGGTCGGCCTGTCTTAAAAGGTGACAAAACAACCCACCCCAGCTACGTGGTAGGGCCACAAACCCGTCTGGATGGCGACCACCTTTGGTCTTAAGTATGCCGCCATAATAACCTTGTGTTGTCTTCCGGCATTAGTAACCCAAGTTCCTGTACCCTTATGGGACAGCAGCGTGTTCGCGATGCCACTGGCGTTGCAAACACCCATAGGCGCCATTTTGTGTAATTATAAGATAACTAACTTGTTTATGCTAGAATGAAAAGGCACAATTGAATAAATATGCCTTTTCATTGTACTTTTTATATTTTTCTCACTAAATGTTATAATGAACAGTCACAAATGGTATTATGCCTTTTATAAGTAAAAATAATGTTTTTAGTCAAATTATTTTGTTACGTTGAAAAAGGAAATGTAGATTATTTAATAAATGGAAAAAAATAAAACTTTGTAATAAATTTTTCTTTTAAAAATAATGTCGATGCTACTACTTTTATTAAAACATCTTCGACAAATAAAATATTGTCGTTTTTTATTCGTCAAAAACTAAGAAATATTTTAAACTCGATTTTCTCCGTATTTGTAAAATGTTAGTTATGCCCTTTTTCTTTATGAAGGCAGAATGAGCCAACTCAGCCAAAGTAGTTTGCGCGCTGTTTGTGTTAAAAACCTGTGAGCGCAGCGTACAGATAGTGCACATTTCGTTGCTCACTCGGCGTGTTTTCATTTTGTTGCGCCATGGCGCAATTTTGAGTTAACTCAATGAGCCGGCGCAGTTAATTGCGCCTGAGTTACTGAGTTAGCGCAAGGATTTTCACTGAGTTACCCATCTCTATAAAAAACTACTATCTAAATCGTATTAATATTGAAAAATACCTTGACATTGGCAAATGAGTTTCTAAAGTATTGTAGCCACCTAGCAAGGAAAAAAGTCAAATATAAATATACTATATCTATAAGTGAAGATGAAATTGTTATTTTATCGGATTGAATGTTTATTTTTATATCAATGTATAATATAAAAAATAAAAATTCAATCAGAATTGTGTGTGTAATGTTAATGAAAAGTTTTTTCTAATCACAATTCAGTAATTCTTTAAATTTTAACACTGTAATTTTGCCACTGTTTTTTTATAAGAACCACACAATTTACCTAAAATCTACTGTATTTTTAGAACAGAAACACTGTAACAACATTTTTAAAGTTGAGAACACTGATAGTCTGTCTATACACATTACACATACACAATTACACAAATACACAATACACTGCCGTGTGTAATCTTGTACAATTAGCGTAAAAGTATTTTGAATTTTTGATATTAATTAAATGTAAATAAAAACTAACAGAAATGTCGTTTGTTGGATTCAGTGAAGAAGATTTAAAACGAATTAAATCCGGGGAATCTGTTCCAGCGAACGGTAAAAATAGACTATTTATTTCCAACTCATCTTAGGATATGGTATCTATTAAATTATGACATATTAGAAATATTTATAACATCAAGTTGCGACAAATCTACAAAATTTTATTTTATTAAATTACTTACTGCATTATTAGTGACCTGATTATTTTCATACATTGGATAGTATAATTTAGTTATATGGTCCCAATTGACCCATTTGTTTTAACAGCCTTGAATTGAAGGCTAAATGAAGCCAAGTAGTTCCTATTCAATTTCTCCTGGATCTGAACAGGTGGAAGCCAAGTGAAAATCTAATTTAGTCATTTATTTGTTCCATACTTTTTATTGTTTTGTATTCAGAAGCTGATACCTGATTTAAAATTAATTCAAAAAGCCCATTAAAGTAGCACAATGGTCCTTATAAATTAATAATAGACTACTGATTGCTATTAAAAGTTTTAAAAGTAATTTGAATGAAGACATGAAAATGTGTTCTAATTTTTCATATTACTGTGCATTTTAGTTAGCACCCATCCATCATACTTTGTTTCATTTTTCATTAATGGTCAAGATTTATTTTATAGTTAACCAGTGTTTTGTGTCCGCTTATTAAATCATAGTATTTTTTTTAAATATTAAGCAAATTGTGAATCCAATTTAGGCATTTTTTCTTTTAAGTATTTTATGAAAACCTAAATAAATATTTTTTTAAACCCAAATACATTTTTTGTATTACTATCAAATAATATGTTGTTTTACTTATTAACAATATTGTGTTTTATGCCAAATAAAAAAAATTATTGTATTATTTATAGCGAAACATAATTATGATGTTGAACTATTAGTTCAATTTCATTTGAATGGTTATATAGTTATCGCAGTATTTATAATATCTGTTACCGGACATGTTGATAACTCATTTCAATAAATGCCTAATCACAGTCCAGTTTTATTTCTGTTATGCATACAGCAACAAGCATTTGTTTCCACAAAGGAAAAAAAATTCACTTGATATTAATTTTTTTTTATTGCTTGAGGAAAAGCAGACAAGTCAGTGATGCGCCATTCTAGACCTAAAGTAAGTAGCTTAGCACTAGTATTATGGGTACTAGACAACTGATATACTACATGTATACTTTGAAGAGTGTGTTAGCCTCCACTCCACGGAGGTCATCAAATAATAGTAAGCAGTTACCATAGCTTATAGATTTGCAAGGCAAGGTTTGCAAGGCTAGGAGTACTGCGGACATGCTGTAAGAAGGGATATAAAATGTATAGAATATGTAAATCTAAACAACATCTAAATAAATATTATTTAGAGATATAATTTTTGTGGTCATTTAATTTCTACTGTTTATAACTTACATTGCATTAATCTCATATTGCATTTTTTCCTTCAACAAGTGTAATTACAACGTACATGTAAAACCTATTAATTTTAATGTTATCATTTTTATCATAAAACATAATACTTGTAGAAATAATTGACAACATCTTTTACAGCGCCCCAAATAAATGAAACAAATGTTAAAAGAATTGGCAAAATTACATCAAAACCTGTCAAAGTAACATTCAAGTATAAAACTCCCTTACAACAAAACTTAGATGATATAATAGATGATATGCAGTTTGATAAATGTAAATTAAGTATAAAATCACCAACTGGAAGTAATAACTTTGAGGAAAATAAAGTTAACTATAGTAATAATATTAATAATGATGAAGACAGTGTTAATAATGAAACAAATGATAAAAATAATGATGCAATAGAAAAAACAGATCCAAAACTCAATGAAAGTAGAAGAGATAGTGTTGTAACACCAGATATTGTGAGAGGAGTTGAGAACTATACTGAAGACGATTTAATATCACACAAAGCTAAATTGGAAGAGTTGCAAATGAAGCAAAAATTGATGGAGGAACAAAATAAAAAAAGAAAAGAGATGCTTGCTAAGGCTTTGGCTGATCGGTGAGAATATACAATTATTTTGTGTTGCATAATTTAAAATTTTGATCACTAGTTAATTCTACTAAATAATTAATGTTCAGTGTATATCATAGTGTTCTACATCATGCAGAGGCAAGTTAGGATACTAACCCCTGCTGCCAGGGGTGGCCTATTATAAAATGTGATAAAACAACCCTAACAGCTAGGTGGTATGGTTCCATGCCCATCCCCATGGCAACCATTTTTGATTTCTAGTGACTCAGGATTCAGTTCTCCAATGCGGTGGCAGCATGTGCTTCTGGCATTGCAAACATCACTAGCCAATGATGCTTATTATTAAGTGAGCCATCCTAGACAGACAGGCCTAGACAGGCTGCTTTTTTTTTTTTTTATTGCTGTAGAACAGCAGACAGGCTGACGGCCCGCTTAGAATTTAGCAGTTACCGTCGCCTATGGGTGTTTGCAACGCCAGTGGCATCGCGAACACGCTGTTGTCCCATAAGGGTACAGGAACTTGGGTCACTAATGCCGGAACACAACACCAGGTTATTATGGCGGCATACTTAAGACCGAAGGTGGTCGCCATCCAGACGGGCTTGAGGCCCTACCACGTAGCTAGGGTGGGTTGTTTTGTCGGCTTTTACGACAGGCCGACCCCGGCCGCAGAGGTTAGTATTCTTTCTCCGCCCCTGCACGGATACAAGCTTGAAGGCAGACCTCGACTTGAAGCCTTCAATAGCTATAAATAATAAGATTGATAATGGCATAAAGATCCCTGACTTGGTAGTTGTTGGTTGGGGCTGGATTAGTGAGGTAAATCTGGAGAGGTCTAAGTAGATCTAGAGAGAAAAGTCCTTGTAAAAATCACATAATGTAAATTTTAGGTAGGAAGAACTCAGTGGTATTACACTTGGAGACGGATCTAGAGGTCCTAGGTTCAAATCCCACAGTGGCATGTACCGTGAAGGCAGTTTTTCTTACTCAATTTGTGTAATATGGTACAATTGTCATGTACCGATGATGAAGGAAAGCAGTGAGGATAGCTTTATGACCGGTATCACCTGCTCATCACCGGTATCATGTCTTCAGCAAGAGTGATGGGTATACTGTCCATTCCCGCTAGGGGGGGGGGGGGCTTGAGCCTAGCAGTAGACTGCTTTGGGCCGTTATTATTTAAGGGGAAGATCTACAATGCTTAAACAAATCGGCTATTGCAGTCGCATGAAAAACAGATGGAATATGTCAGAGGCTCTTTGCTTTTTTGTCCAGAGAGCGACCTATCTTGATATAAAATTGAAAATGTCATATCAATTTGGAAATTGAGATTGTAAACACTACCCAGAGGAACTAAATAGGATTTTCTAATGAAATGTTAAGTTTTAGGTCAAGATTTGTTTCATTTCTATTTGTATTACTGTATATTAATAAAATATTTTTTTATATCTTATCATATCTTACAAATCTATGAGATATTGGGATGTACATATCTTAACAATTTATCAGTTTTTCATAATGTTTGAAGTGCTTATGATGTCTCTATTGGATAATATACCAAATGTTTACTCTTAATAAATATTTAACTTTAGTTACTAAAACAATATGGTGTGTAGTTTATTTTTTTATAAAAAGGATAATAGTTAATAAAGTGCTCCAGAGCTAAACTAAGAAAAAATATCTTTTATTATTTATATATAGGTTTTTGTTTTATTTTATAATGCTAAGAAAACTAATAGCTATATCTCCGTGCAGAGGTGGAGTAAGAATACTAATCCCTGCGGCCGGTCGTAAAAGGCGACAAAACAACCCTAGCAACGTGGTAGGGCCCCAAGCTCGTCTGTATGGCAACCAACCCTTGGTCTATAAGTATTCAGCCATAGTATACTTGTGTTGTATTCCGGCATTAGTGACCCAGGTTCCGATAGCAGCGTGTTTGCGGTGCTACTGGCGTTACAAACATCCTTAGGCGACAGTAACTACTAAATTCTAATTTAAAAAATCTTATTAAACTCACCTGTAAAAAGAGAAACAACATTAAATGTCAAATTATTCAATATGCCCTATACTATAATAATATCACTGAAACAGTGATTTCAAATTTAAAAAAAAATCTATAATAACTGAATTGACATGTAACTGTTTATTTTATGCGAGTGCCCTGAATAATTCAAAAAGTACAATGTATGTAGGTAGGTACATTAGGATATAATAATTATTTAGTAATAATAAATTATTTACATTAAAGATTTCTATGTGGTAGGGTTCCAAGGTCACCTGGATGACAATTACCCCGGTCTCCAAATATGCCCATATGATCTCGATAAGTTAACGTGACTCAGGCTGAAGTTCACATATGCTGATGGAAGCCTGTTAGCGAGGCGTCGCGAACATTCATAGGCGACGGACACTGCTTACTAGTAATTGGGCGGTTAGCCTGTCTTCTATTCCACGACAGTAAAATAATAATAATAAAAATCTTATATGAATTTTAGGACAAAACAGACAGCAGAAGAAGTTATGAGATTAGAGAAAATAAAGAAAGAGTTACAAGTTATTGATAGCCAATTCTCACAAGATGTTGCTGTTTTGAGAAAGAAAATTGATCAAGCGTGTTGGTCCTATGCCGAGGCTGAGTAAGTTTAGATTTATTCATGAAATGGTATGATATGTTGCGTGCGTATGTGTGCGTGCGTGAGTATATGTGCGTGCGTGAGTATATGTGCGTGCGTGAGTATATGTGCGTGCGTGAGTATATGTGCGTGCGTGAGTATATGTGCGTGCGTGAGTATATGTGCGTGCGTGAGTACATGTGCGTGCGTGAGTATATGTGCGTGTGTATGTGTGCGTGCGTATGTGTGTGTGCGTGCGTATGTATGTGTGCGTGCGTATGTGTGCGTACGTGCCTGAGTATGTGTGCGTACGTGCCTGAGTATGTGTGCGTACGTGCCTGAGTATGTGTGCGTGCGCTTGTTTGTGTGTTGATCCAGTGGTCTTGAGTGTGACAACTTTCGCAAGCACTTTTTTGTTGTCATTTTTAATTAAATTACAACCCGTGAATTGAGATTTGCTAAATATGTTTTTATTATACAGAAAACACTACTTAAAAGTAGAAAAAGAGTTTCTCCAGGCAAAAATAAATCTACAAAAAGAGAGAGAAAAGAAAGAACTTCTCACAGAACATTTATGTGCATTAATAACGCACAATGAAACAAGAAAAGCTCAGAAACTTGAAAATTTAATGTTAGAACTTGCCAGTGAAAAGAAGAATGATATTCCTGAAGTTGTTATACCAGAAGATTTACCTGCCGTGGAAGCAAATCCGGTTATTATTGATGGTGTGGACCAAAAAACGGGTAAAATTGTCGAATTTACAGAAACTTTATAGAAATGTATATTTAATTAATTAGAACATAGTTTTATAACAATGTAAAAGAAACTTGTAAACAGGTTTTTAAGTAGTTTATACAATAAATAACTGGGACAATTCACACAGAGACATCTAGTCCCGTTGTAAGTAGCATAGCTCTTGTATTATAGATACTAGATAACTATAAAACGTATAATATACTTTCATACAAATATTAAAAAAAATATATAATAAGTTTAGTTGGATTGAGTTATTTCTAACGACGTTATTGTTTCTAAAGACTAAATAATAATAGCCAGTATTTGTGTCCTGCTAGGAATTTATGCATTTAATAAAAAAATAAAAACAGTTTTATACTTGAGTTTTAATTAGTTTACATTAAGTTTTTTAATATATATATTTTTTTATTATTTTGCCTCTATTTTCAATAGAGAGCCTGTAACGTAATTTTGAAGAGGCCTCCAATAGATTTTTAACGGATCTTCAAGCCGAGTTGTTCCTCAAAGTTCTTTATTAAGTCTGTTCCCAATGAAATGTCGGAGCCAAATTCCGGTATTCCATGTTTTATTAGGGCAAAATGTGCTTAATATATTTACAAAACTAATGTACAAAAAGATGCTAACAAAATTAAATGAATAAATTAATGTTAATAAGGCAACAGCTGTTCGAGGGAGACAGAAGCTAGCCTTTTAGGAAAGCGCGGTGCTACCCTACAATTAATTATAGCTCGGAAACTTATGAAATGCGGTTTTGGTATAGGAATTCCAATACAAATCGTTTCCTAAAAATACTGTTCTGATGGATTGGCAAAGGATTATTTAAAAAAAAAACGGGCCTTCGGGGTAAAACAGACGCGGGTATGTGCGGTTTATATCCTATCCTATTACAACCTCTCACCTAGCTTGCAAAGGCTAGCCAGAGGCAGTCGCGACGGCATCTCCGCAAAAAACTCCGGTCGTAACCTGAACCCTTATTGGGGAAGCAGGATCTACTTTTGGACATTACTCTGCCTTGCCCCCGGTTCGTAGCATAATAATGTATTGATGTTTGTAATCAATTGAATCGGCAAACGATCACACACATTTTTGCCTTTTTTGGGCGTCAGCTGTATGACCGAAGCATTAAATAGAACTACTATTTACAGCAGGTGGAGCCATATTTTTATCCGTGTAGGGGCGGAGAAAGAACACTGACCTTTGCGGCCGGGGTCGGCCAGTCGTAAAAGGCGACAAATAACCCACCCTAGCTACGTGGTAGGTTTGGAAGACGATCACCTTTGGTCTTAATTATGCCGCCATAATAACTTTGCGTTGTATTCTGCTATTAGTGACCCAAGTTCCTGTACCCTTATGGGATAGCAGAGTATTAGCGATGCCACTGGCGTTGCAAACACCCATAGGCGACGGTAACTGCTAAATTCAAAGTGAATTGTCAGCCTGTAAAAAAAATATATATACACTCTTATTACATGACAACGGCGACTTTTTAATGCTTTGATACTAGTTCAATGCATATCTATGAAAACTATACAAATATAGTTTTCGTAGATATATAATTTGTTAGTTTTTAAATAATATATTATTCTAAATTATTTTTAAAGCATTTTACTCATAACAATAACAACTAAGTCTCTTATTGGCAAGTTCCATTATTTTTATAATATATTTTATAATGTTGTTACTTATATAGTTGGTACTCTAGTATTAATTAAAATATTCTTGGTGCTAATTTAAAAATTAATGTCAACCGTCGCGGGACGCCTAGCGGATGTGAAACATCAAAATTATTTTGTACAGGCGATATGCATAAAATGATGGTTAAGGATAGAAAAAGGTAACTGTTTATTTAATAAACATTTATATTTATTAAATACAAAAAATGAAATGCAGACTAATTATATTAAAAAAAAAAAATTAACTTACTGTTAACTTGAATCACTTATTAAGTTAATATTGTGTCATAGTGCAATTTTGCATAGTTTTTAGTGGCGACGTCGCCACGCCCACAGTCGCTCTGACCCGCCGCTATAGATGTTGACAGGATATTGCAAAGCCATTGGTGCCAAAGTAGTGTAATCTATAAGTGTTACCTACTACAGCTAAATTTAAATGAGAGAGAGAGAGAGGGGGGAATGGTAAATGTGTGAATTGAGACAATAATTTTAAATTTTTACCTGTATTTTATTTGTGTAAAATTACGTATACATACCATCACGAGTTTTGAGCGCTGGCCTTGAATGTGTCTCGTTTTTTGCGTCTGATTGGTGGGGGGAGCGGGGTGCGACAGGTTAGATGGCCGGCGCCGGCACCGTTATTAGTTTATCAGTCGCTTGCCGCTCCCGCGTACCGTCCGCATGTCTGCGTCGTAATAATATGATTTGTAATAATTATGACCGCGAGTGTTCACATGTGCAAGTCTCCACACTACTTTCGCCGAGCGCTCAAAACTCGTGACGGTATGCAAGTACACTACGTAATACAAATTGTTGTAATAGATATTGTCAAAGTGATGTGATCGATCAGATTTTACTACATTTTACTATTTTCATGACAGACTGATCAGATTTATTTCACTTTAGCGAACATACCCATATTACGTGCCATCCTCAGGGGGAGGGAGGGGGGGGGTGGTCTTCAAAATATCGCGTTTAGTCACAGGGGGAGGGGTTGACGCTTAGGCTTTCTTCACGTAGTCGATGTCCTTTAAAGGAAATCTCGTGCTTTTTCGAGCTATATTCAAATTAGGCGCATTGACCGTTTATTTTTACTTGTAACTATAGTATGCGTGCACTAATAGGTGTCACGCAGCAAGCGCTATAACAAAGACAAATACAAGTCAAAATAATTTTTAACTTTCTGTCTTCAAAAAATGATTAAACACTATATTTATGATCAGCTGCGTGAAAAATAGAGGGGTATGGGGGTCTTTTCGTATACTACGGATGGTTACCAAAGGGGGGTTAAATATTAAAAAAATAAAAAAATTACAAAAATAGGTCACGTAGTAAGGGTATGTTCTCTTAACAGTAAAGTGGAAATATTAAATTACAATGCTTGGTTAAAGCAGTAAGATGAGAATTTGGTGTTTTACATAATGAAACAATTAAAATCTGATATTTATCTCGATTCGTTCCATTTTCAACAATCAATTTAGAGTGGTTGTTAAAATGTTACATAGTTCTGACGAGTTATAATAACAGTCCGTAATTCCACTGCTTTGAACCAAGCGCCCCCAAAAGGGAATGGATAGTATCTCGCCATGCATGATTGACGGGTTTCACATACCAATGCAATTACCTCTCGGTCTTTTCCTTCACCGTCGTCGGTATTAGGCAATTGTTATACGAGGCGTGTAGTCGCAAAACCTGCTATAGCAAATTTTTTTTTATTTAGTGGGATTTGGTTCGAAACGAAAAATAAAAGATTGAATATAATAGTGGAATATATTATACTAGTTGATACCCGCGATTTTGTCCGCGTTGCTTTAAGGTATGATTCCGATTTACGCTGCACGCAGCAGTGCTGCCGCGACACTGCGCTTATAGAGATTGTATGGGGACCGGTAGTGTCGCGGCAGTACTGCTGCGTGCAGCGTAGTTCGGAATCATACCTTAAGTCATGAGGCAGAGATAGAAGAGACTTCTCCTCTCGTACGCATGCGCGCTACACCGCTTGCCCCCTCTTCTCCGTCGTAAGAAAACACATCTTACTTAGTGATAATAATATCCACTTATAATCAGATTTATACAATTTGAGCCATTGATAATGTCAGCTATAAAGTTGCAATAAAATACATTTATATATTAAACAGTTTTTTATTTACCTATTTAAAAGTTTTTTTTATTGGCGAGGAGCAGCAGACAGGCTGACGGCCCACTTAATAATAAGCAGTTACCGTCGCCTATGGATGCTTGGGACGCTAGGGGCACCGCGAACACGCTGCTGTCTGTCCCATAGGGGTACAGGAACCTGGGTCACTAATGTCGGAACACAACACAAAGTTACTATCGCGGCATACTTTAGACCAAGGGTGGTTGCCATACCGATGGGCTTGTCCTACCACGTAGCTAGGGTGAGTTGTTTTGTCGCCTTCTACGATAGGCCGACCCCGGCCGCAGGGGTTAGTATTCTTACTCCGCCCCTACACGGAGAAAAAAGTACGACTAAATAAATATCAACCCTATCGCTTTAATATATTAACAATGCAAACATTTTCCACGTAAAACTAGAACGAAGATTTTTCAGGATTTTTTATTGCTTAAGAATAGCAAACAATCTAACAGCCCCCTTTATCCGTGCAGGGGCGGAGAAAGAATACTAACCTCTGTGGCCGGGGTCGGCCTGTCGTAAAAGGCGACAAAACAACCCACCCTAGCTACGTGGTAGGGCCTCAAGCCCGTCTGGATGGCGACCACCTTTGGTTTTAAGTATGCCGCCATAATAACCTTGTGTTGTGTTCCGGCATTAGTGACCCAAGTTCCTGTACCCTTATGGGACAGCAGCGTGTTCGCGATGCCACTGGCGTTGCAAACACCTATAGGCGACGGTAACTGCTAAATCCTAAGCGGGCCGTCAGCCTGTCTGCTGTCCTACGCAATAAAAAAAATAAATAAATAATATTAAGCAGTTACCGTTGCTTATGGATGTTTGCGACGCTAGGGGCATCGCGAACACGCTGCTGTTCCAGAGTGGCACAGGAATTTGGGTCACTAATGCCGGAACACAACACAAGGGTATTATGGTTGCATATGTAGCCACCGTATAATATTGATAAGGAACAGGGAAAAGAATTCGCTCTGAAAAGTCGTCATACATAATCGCAGACCTGCAGAATCGAAGATTAATTGACGGTGTCACATAACTAAAGGTCAATGCCCCGCTGCGAGTATCAAACACCCACCGTGCGCAGTATCGACATGGCACAACCATACCATGACATTTTAGCAGAATTCCCCGTGTCACCAAACATAATAATAGACCAAGGGCTCTACCACGTAGCTAGGGTTGTTGTGTCGCCTTTTACGACAGGCCGACCCCGGCCGCAGAGGTTAGTGTTTTTATTCCGCCTCTGCATGGAGAAAACTTGCTACCTGTATCAAGAAAATGTTTACTTGTATTCGCCAGCATTACAAATTGGGAGTATAGTTCATATACTCTTCGAATGCTCTTCCTATTATATACATTCTATCAGACGTTGATATAGATTTAGCGATTATAAAATCGACCATCCAGTGTTAGATGAAGAGTCTTCGAGCATTGCGTCCTACCAGTATTGACCTACGGAGCCGAGACTTCAACACTGACAACGGGACTGGTTCACAAATTTAAAGTCACTCAGCGAGCTATGTTGGATGGGTCTCTTATTAGTCTAGGAATATTAGTCAAAGAAGGCAAGTATCTCGGAATGAGATGAGTCATTCCATTACAAATTATGAGAAACAATGTTACGTTTTAAAAAATGACTGTTCTGAAGGGTTAAAAAAAAACAATGTTACGTAACGCATAGTTCAAACCCATAGATCCCTCCTGCCCCTGTAACGTATTGTAACGTTTTACAAGACCTCTCCTCAAATTCGTTACGTAATACTTGAACGTTCCCCAAGGCCTCGCGAGCCCCCTTTAAATGCGATGCCACCAGACTTTAAATCCCTCTTAATTTTTAATTTAAATAAAAACCTAAATAGGTTGAACTATGACTGTAAGTACAACTTCGGCAGAAAGAAGTTTTTTACGGTAAAAAATATTAAAAACTACCAATAGCAAATACTCAATCGAAGCAGATTTAGCTGCAAAAATTAGTTACAAATCCTTACCCTAGATATAAAATAAAATCTTTTTTTCAAATCTATAATGCTTTTCAATATTCTCCCACTGCGCATTTATAAATTTTTTCACTATTATGAGTAGGTAAGTCGTGTCAAAGCATGTTTGTTATGATAGATTTATTGGGTACATGTTGGTAACCAAAGAAAAGCGGGGCCTCACTAGTGCGACTTCGCCCACGTCTATATTAGTCCCCGCTACGCCTCTGCTTACATACGAGATAGAGCGACGGAGCAATAAAGCTGGAAAGGTAAGGAAACGGGATTTGTGACACAGATTTAGGTTGGCTACGTTGAACTGTAGATAATAATAGGATGATGACAAACAGAACGTCTGATAAGCAAACGTGTCGGACATAGACTTAGCGACGGTCAGTCGGGACTGATGAACGGCAAGGGACAGGAATGTTTGGAGTTAACTAGAGCTGGACTTACGTCTTTCATGAATATTAAATTCATTTAAAAAAAACTTTTTTCACTGTTCCATTTTCAAATTACTATTTCTAGTACTTCTATGACAAATAGGTTCTTGATCACCATTATTCAATGTCGGGTGGATTTTTCCAGTTGTGTTGAAAGCTGTCAAGAGGGTTTACATTAACGCACTGCCTCAAGCTATACGCAGCTGGAGCACTTTGCTCTACCTATCGGATACACTCCTGTAGGGAACCTTACAGCTGTATTTGTTAAAAACACTTGCCACTAAACAACGTTTTATTGTAGAAGACCACTATTTACTAATTTACGTGTTAGTTACAACAAATGTACGTTGCGCGGGGGATACGTTACGTGTGACCGGTCAACAATTTTCTCGCTAAAATGATGTATTCGGAATATTTATTTATGAACATCCCACACTTCTTACTCGTGTGTCGAGATAAAGAAGAAAGAAAGAAGAGAAATCGTTTTTAATGCAAATTGAATTAAAAACATAGAAGGAGTATATTTGGCTTTGACCCTAAAATAAATATCTGGGATGGTTCACACAGCGACATCTAGTTCCAAAGTAATCGGGTACTAGAAAAAACCCAGATTCGGGACGTGACAAACTCGTGATCCCCGCAAGCGTTGCGACTTGCAAACACTGCGCCACGCCACCTGCTTCTTCTTCTTTGACCACTTGTATACTTTATTTTTGTGATTGAGGGTAATAGATGATTACCTTTAAGGTAAACTACGTATGATCTGTAAAATACCTATATTGTATAAGCAAAGTGAACTCACTATGGATCTTCTACTGTGTAATGTGTCAACTGTCAGCAAAGTAAATGAATTGATGATTGATTTGAGTATGAAACAATCTACAACCTCATTATTTGAGCGCCACGAATTAAGGCGGCAACTCATTTCAGCATGTTCGCAGTATGCTAAAATCCTTTCTCAATTTACAGAAGAATGTTCATCTACATTTCGTAAAGAACATCCTTCTGCCTGTATGCTATCCCCAATTCCAGTATGAATACTTCTTCTCAGGGTTCCGCAGTATTGCTTTAATGTTCGTGTCAGCATTTTGTATCTCCTTCCTCCGGTCCCTTTGTATCTTTATTAGTTCAAGTCCACGTTTTGCGGCGCAACGGTACCGTTGGCTGAGAGATGCCTCTGAACCCTTTATGTGGGGTATGTGACCAGTATATCCGGCTATTGGCGGGAACTCCGGTGATATTGTGTTTTCTGAAATGTATTTCAAATTATACATTGATATAGATTGTATTATCACCAAGTTAATAATACCTAGTCGGTCCTTAAATACAAGAAAACTTATCATAAAATAAAATAGTAACGGTCATGTTAAAAATGGTTTTATTTATTGAATAAGCATTGAATTAGGATGATTGTAACATAAAATTTACTCAAAATATCCGCCTCTCTCTTAATCCTCTCAGCCCGTAGTCAATGGGAATGTTTCGCACCATATTTATGTTTATATCTGCCAACGTTTTCGTCAAAGATGCCATAACCCTTACAGGGCCATAAAATATTCAAGACTGTATGTAAATGTTTCAATTTTAGCGGGAAGAAAATTTGACAGTTCTTTTTTTAACGTTGAAGAATACGTTAGTTGCATTGAACATACTTTTCTATGATGAGATCCAGAAAAAATATCGATTAGGTAATAATTGAAAAATCAATTACGAATTTTAAGGAAGGGAAAAATACTTCCTTTGAGCGCCGCTAGACAAGGTCGATATTTTGGCGCTTGAACCAAGCTAGCGTTGGTTTGGCCATATCAGCCGTTGGAAAATCATGTTGAAATACCTGTTGCTCTTAGAAAAGCGTCTAAGACGAATCTTTTACAATACCATCCAAAATTTTCTCCTTCTATACTTTGGCAACTAGCGCGGTATTAAGGTCATATTCCACACCATGAAGCTATTCGAGAGGGTTATCAACTTTTTGATCCGATAGGAGTGTAGGTATTATCTCGGAGTATCAGTATGGGTTTCGCTCTGGTCACGGTACCATGGACCCTATTTTTGCCCTAAGGACTGTCACGGAGAAATACAGGATGAAGAATACGCCTTTACATTGCTTGTTTCTGGACATGCAGAGGGCCTTTGACTGTATTGTGCCTTTGTGTGTGTGTGTTCCAGAGACTTGTACTGTTGGCGACACAAAAACTTTCCCCATCATCGTCGGGGTGCACCAAGGATCCGTCCTTAGTCCGTTTCTGTTCAGCGTGGTATTAGACGTACTATCAAACAGCATCAGAAACTCACATGAGCAGCCCCCGTGAGTGACTGCCGCTGCTCATGGGAGTTTCTAGTGCTAGTGAGTGGTAGTGCTAGTGAGTGGTAGATAAGCTCTGTTTTTGCAGTTTCTGCTCAATCACATTTGAAGAGAGAGATTAACTTCTGTTTGCGGACGGCATATTTGGCGATTCACGCTTTGATAGTTTTGATCATAACTGGATTCCAAAGGAACATTTATAATTCTAACGTCTACTTCTTTTGCTATCATTGACACTTGATTCTTCATCATAGCTTTGGTTATCACCGTACACAAGCTAAGTACGGAGCTTCCAACTGAAGATTTTTCACCACACTACATGGGGTATTTCAAAAAGGGTGTTATACAATTTCTTCGGAGAAGCCGCGTGTATGCGGTGCCCCTGGCGTCGCAGACATCCATAGGCGACGGTAACTGCTTATTATTAACTGGCTCCGTCAGACTATCAGCTGTTTCACAGCAATAAAAAATGTGATGGTGATTAGGGTTCGCAGCAACTTGGTGGTGCTTGTTGAATGACCACAATGATAGAACGCAATTACTGCTCGAGGCGACCCACTTTAAGCTCCATTTTAAAAAATGATTAATATAATTTAATGAAAAAAAAACCATTCCAAAATCGAATGTTTCAAAAATATTTACAAATAATAAAAAAAATTAGTTAGGTCTCAGTGACATTATTTAAGGACCGACTAGTTACACAGGTTTTGTTAATTTTAAAGTCGATGTAGTTAAGTTTAGGATATATTATTATATTTAGTTTCGACCTGTACCGAGATTACCAGAAAACTGACCTTTATACTTATTAATCTCCCTAAATCTATTCAAATCTCTTCGAATTTCATCTCTGGTGTGCACGGTTTCCATCCTTGGCGCACTTCGGGATCTGACGTAGCTTCTGTTCAGATCTGCTCTTCGTTTAACATCACGTTGGTTATCCTTGAAATCCGCCATACAGTCATCAGCTGCAAGACCGTACGATTTGCCGTATCTGTAATTATATGACCTTGAGGTTAACATTTAGCCGATAAAAATAATTTTCGGATTTAATTCGAGCTACGAGAAATTGCACAAACTATAGTTTGGCGCACATAAATCAACAGGTACAAGTCGTTAGTCATCTGTGAATATCATTACTAGGTTAACATTACTTATTCATCATTTCAGCCGGAAGACGCCCACTGCTGGACAAAGGCCTCCCCCAAAGATCTCCACGATGATCGGTCCTGCGCTGCCCTCATCCAACCTATTCCGGCGATCTTGACCAGATCATCGGTCCATCTTGTGGGGGGTCTACCAACACTGCGTCTTCCGGTACGCGGTCGCCATTCGAGGACTTTTCTGCCCCAACGGCCATCAGTCCTTCGAGCTATGTGCCCAGCCCACTGCCACTTCAGTTTTGCAATCATCCGGGCTATGTCGGTTACTTTGGTTCTCCTGCGAATCTCCTCATTTCTGATTCGATCTCGCAGGGAAACTCCGAGCATAGCCCTCTCCATTGCTCTCTGAGCGACCATGAGGTTTCTCATAAGGCCCCTAGTTAGCGACCACGTCTGCGTTCCGTATGTCATCACTGGCAACACACATTGGTTAAAAACCTTCGTCTTGAGACACTGCGGTATTTGGGACGAAAAGATTTTACGGAGCTTCCCGAACGCTGCCCATCCGAGTTGGATTCGACGAGTGACCTCTTTCGCGAAATTGGACCTGCCTAACTGGATCGTTTGACCCAAGTAGACGTATTCGTCAACAATTTCGAGAGTACAGTTCCCAACTGTTACGGGGGTAGGTGCGACATGGACATTAGACATGATCTTCGTCTTGTCCATGTTCATTTTGAGACCTACTCCTTGGGAAGCTGTATTGAGGCCATCAAGCATATGGCTTAAGTCTTTCATGGTTTCAGGGCTAAAATCCTGATACTAAGTGCTGTGCATTATATGTCTACTTTTATACTATAATTTTTTTTTATTGCTGTAAGGACAGACAGGCTGACAGCCCGCTTAGAATTTAGCAGTTACCCTCGCCTATGGGTGTTTGCAACACCAGTGGCATCGTGAACACGCTGCTGTCGCATAAGGGTATAGAAACTTGGGTCACTAATGCCAGAACACAACACAAGGTTATTATGGCGGCATACTTAAGACTAATCGCCATCCAGACGGGCTTGGGCCCTACCACGTAAGTACCACGTACCGCTACCACGGCTGCAGAGGTTAGTATTCTTTTTCCGCCTCTGCACGGATAATTAAACGTTATACGTATATATATCAACTATATATATTCTAACATTGTTTCTTACTTATTTTTAGAATTCACAAACTCAACAATTTTTATACAGGGTGTTATAAAGTCCGCGCAGGCCTTTGTATCACTATATCTATGTTGTTCAACTTCACATCAATACCAAGGAATACACGTATATAGGTACACGTCATTTTTAAACCGAATGAAAACTGGATACTGGAATATGATATGGGGCACAGTTTCACTTACTCTTGATTCACACGAACACGAAGGATCATCCTTATACTTAAATCTGAATAAGTTTTCCGAAAAACCCCCATGCCCTGTAAGAGGTTGAGTCGTATATTCCGTGATATTTTGGTTCCTGGATAATTTATATGTTTTAGAGACGTCAGGGAGAAATAGTTTAGTTATTGAGGCTGTTTGTCCTGGCTGGTAGTTTTATTTTGGCAAAATAGTAGAGCTATTTTGCCTCTCTCATAAATGCCCTTTTCTCTATTGTCAAGAATATGAGACAGTCGTTTTTCGATTATAAACTAACCTGAAATGCATGCCAGGAACGTATCCAGTATATCCAGTCATGTAGGTAGGCTGGCGATGGTTAATTCCATCGTAGACGTCCCGCTGCGGCCGCTCGTGGCGTGGCATGTTGTCCAGCTCGTAGTTGACCGCGGCTTTATATGCTAGCGGCTTGCTTTAAAATTGTTTATTATCTGTTTATATTTGATGATACCAAAATATTGAGTGATTTTAAGAATTGGACTAGTCCATTTTTAGGACGTTGTAAAATGACCTTGACAAATGATCCCCAGTAGATTTTTTTTATTACTTGTAGATCGAATCAGAAATGAGGAGATTCGCAGGAGAACCAAAGTCACCGACATAGCCCGGATGATTGCAAAACTGAAGTGGCAGTGGGCTGGGCACATAGCTCGAAGGACTGATGGCCGTTGGGGTAGAAAAGTCCTCGAATGGCGACCGCGTACTGGAAGACGCAATGTTGGTAGCCCCCCCACAAGATGGACTGATGATCTGGTCAAGATCGCCGGAATAGGTTGGATGAGGGCAGCGCAGGATCGATCATCTTGGAGATCTTTGGGGGAAGCCTTTGTCCAGCAGTGGGCATCTTCCGGCTTAAATGATGATGACCAACAGAAAGGCTGACGGCCCGCTTAATAGTAAGCAGTTATCATCGTCTATGGATGTTTGCTACACCAAAGACAGCGTTAATATGCTGCTGTTTACATAAGGGAGGGTACTAGAACCTGGGTCACTAACGCAGGAACACAAAGCTATTGAGGCGGCATACATATAGACCAGGGGTGATAGCCACCCAGACGGTTCTTTTACGTCAGGCTGAACCCGGCTGCAGAGGGCCGTCCATGCACGGAGATGTTACGAAGATGCATCGACGTAAAATGACTCGCATTAGTTTTGCTAGTCACAGAGAAAAATTAAAGAGCTTAGCAACAACCGCATATTGCGCACTCCTAAGAAGAATAATAAAACTTTTGAATAAAAGAGAATAAAATTTGAAACAAATGAACCAATAAAAGATTTATTTAATAATGTATAGTAGGTATATATAATAAGTAATTATTTAATAACTCTCAACGCCTATAACCTCCATCTAAACGTTATATGCCTTTGATTGATGTACATAGGTAGTAGGTATGGAGTGAGGGTGCTAGCTCCCTTTCCCGCTCACGCAGTGCCACTCATCACTGGAGGTTGGAGACAGACCTCCGGCCGCCGTAGTAATCAGTCGCGGGCGCGGCTCCTTCCCCCTGGGAAAGGGTTGCAGCCTGCATACATATGGCCGAGAGAAAGGCGCGCGTAGGTTCCGCACGTCCAGCTCATCCCTGCGTGAGAAAGAAGATGCCAGGGCTCGTCAATCCCCCCCCCCCCCCTAGCTTTGAAGAGACCGACAAAACAGGCCGGTGCCAGCCGGGGTCGCCTGACTAATCCGTCGCGTTCCGCGGCTTCGATACTAAAGGTGTTTGAAGGAACACCGGGTTGGTTTTAATGGGTATACCAGCGACGTACATCCCCCAGCCTAGAGAAGAGGATGTTCGGGTGCATTGCACGAGGAGTCCCACACTCCCCGCCGCCCGTTCCCACGTGGCGGGGTGTGCGTCATGCATTAAAAAAAGTCATGTACGATGAATAACGGAAAATGTTTGCGCGTAGGTTGGCCATTTTGAATTCTAAATCAAATGTCAAATTACAAAATCTGTTGTTGCAGCCAGCTGAAGAAAACATATTTTGAATAGTGAGAAAGCTTACTTGAATAGTCCTTTCGATTTAATTTCCTTTAGAATCTGCCTTGTGTTGTCACCATAACTTTTTCCAAAGCGAAACTTGAGCATCGGACAGTGTCCCGTGTACCTGTAGTGAAGTAAAGATTTAGGATTACGATCTTCTTTTCCGTAGTTTTATAATTATTTTATATAAAAATGAATAAATATTATGATAATATTTAGTCATTCAAATAAAAAATTTAAGATAAGCAAAGGTTGTATATATGACATACATATATTGATATACTTGTCAGCTGTCTAGTACTCGTAATACTAATGCTTTGTTGTTTACTTTGATACTAGAAGGCGCTGTCATATATTTTTTTTATTGCTGTCATACTTTCTTTATCCGTGCAGGGGCGGAGAAAGAATACTGACCCCTGTGGCCGGGCTTGCCCTGTCGTAAAAGGAGACAAAACAACCCAAGCTACGTAGTAGGGCCTCAAGCCCGTCTAGATGGCAACCACCCTTGGTCTTAAGTATGCAGTCATAATAACCTTGTGTTATGCTACGTTACCTATGCCGGAACATATTCCGGCATAGGTAACGTGACCATTTTTTTTATGTCAAAGCGGGACGCCTACGGAATTTCGTGTATAAATAAATACATATATAGGGTACGTCAGTGTAAGATGTATATTTAAGTGCAAAATAAGTTATGGTTTAAAAATGACTTGAAATCATTTATTATGGTATCTTACCCTCACTGACATCTAATTCTTACACCAACTTGCCCTAAAAATAATATTTATAAATAATTTCGCAACAAAAAACTACTTTGCTACAGCAAAATTAGAGTTACTTTAGTATGTATTTTAGCGTCTACGCTGCGCTGCCGTCTTTCGCGATATTAATATAGGCAAATAATTAAGTAGGTATATAGGTTTATTCTTAAAAGCGGGACATTTTTGTTCTCGTTGGGGACAGCGGGACGGACAACCTAAAAGCGGGACGTATGGTCACGTTAGGCATAGGTGACCTAGGGTATATCAACACATACTCGATGCTCTTGTAGAAATCAAATCCGCTACCACTAGATTGCGCCTATGGCAATATTACCTCACGATAACATTTATTTATTATGGGAATTGAACGCAGTGTCGTGTGTCGGGGTCTACTGTCATTTTCTCGTATTTAGTAATAGCTTCAGAGGTCGTTGTAATCATTGTTATCGTTGTAATCGTTGTAAATGTTGTAATAATTATCTGGATCGCTTTGATAATAATATTCAACACTTGGTTGTAGTGGTTGCATTCAAGTTATGGAGCTTGTTTAGAATCCTTGACAAGTTGTAATTCGTACAAATCTGTTGTTATATTCATGTGACATTATATATTTAATTAATAACATCATTTTGATTACTTAGTTAAAATGGTACAAATAATAATTAGTAGTTTCTTTTCTCTCACTGTTAAGTGAAACGTAGCTTAAGTGAAAAGCGCTGCTTTTCTTCTCTTGATGTAACCGTGTAACGTAACAAAATTATTATCTCGGCAACTGTCGGGTATTATAGACGTAACTGTATCTTTGACGTAAATGCTTAATATTTATTAGTAGTTTATAATTAAATTAGATCATGTCTAATGTCCATGTTGCACCTACGGGGGTAACAGTTGGGAACTGTACTCTCGAAATTGTTGACGAATACGTCTACTTGGGTCAAACGATCCAGTTAGGCAGGTCCAATTTCGCGAAAGAGGTCACTCGTCGAATCCAACTCGGATGGGCAGCGTTCGGGAAGCTCCGTAAAATCTTTTCGTCCCAAATACCGCAGTGTCTCAAGACGAAGCTTTTTAACCAATGTGTGTTGCCAGTGATGACATACGGAACGCAGACGTGGTCGCACTAGTCGCTAACTATGGGCCTTATGAGAAAGCTCATGGTCGCTCAGAGGGCAATGGAGAGGGCTATGCTCGGAGTTTCCCTGCGAGATAGAATCAGAAATGAGGAGATTCGCAGGAGAACCAAAGTCACCGACATAGCCCGGATGATTGCAAAACTGAAGTGGCAGTGGGCTGGGCACATAGCTCGAAGGACTGATGGCCGTTGGGGCAGAAAAGTCCTCGAATGGCAACCGCGTACCGGAAGACGCAATGTTGGTAGGCCCCCCACAAGATGGACCGATGATCTGGTCAAGAACGCCGGAATAGGTTGGATGAGGGCAGCGCAGGACCGATTATCGTGGAGATCTTTGGGGGAGGCCTTTGTCCAGCAGTGGGCGTCTTCCGGCTGAAATGATGATGATGATGATAATTAAATATGTCGTCTACGTACTTTAAAGAAGCGTATTTAATGTAGATTCACCAAGTAATTGTTAATTTAAATTACCTGTTTGATTTTACTACTTATTCTAATTGAAACTTGACATTAAATAATGTAATGACAACTTCGCTTAAGAATAGTTAAATGAATGTGTCACGCAAGTCGCTTTCAATGATTTGCTTCAATCCACTAGAGGTCGTTGTAAAAGGGCAATAAATAAAACCAAATCGTTTTATTCTAGTAATTTATTAGAAATATAAATGAAAAGTAACATAAACATTTTATGTCATAAACAGATATTTGACACATACGAGTAACTTTTTATAGCTTGTTAGAATCGTTCATTGATAATTTGCTTATTTTTTTTAATATCGAATTGACCATTATCTAATTGAAGCAACAAATCAAAAATAATGCGCACCGTTTACCTCTGTGCCAATCTGTGACACTTTCTTTTGTTACAGATTATTCACTATAAGAAAAAAGGATATTTTTTCTCTTTTGCATTATTGGAGATTTGTATATAAGAAACTCCCGTCTAAATCGAATTTTCTTGCCTTAAACCTTGCTTTAAATCTCATCCGTTATTCTGCAGGATACGGTATTAAAACAGCATTAACTGTCAGGATAAGTTAAATTGCGCCTCGAAATAATTTATGGTGCCTTTACAAGCCCGTTCAGTAGTTAATTATTTAAAAAAGAATTCATTAATTGCGAATTTATAACTAGTTTATTTATATATAATTGCTTTTATGTCGGAAACAAGAAAACGAAGTACCATGACGATATACACGTAGCCTATTGAAGCGAAAGCTTGGGATGCTGAATGATATTGTTTGAATCTTGATGTTGAATTAATAAATCATGTTATTGATATTAAACTGATTGGATATTAAGAGTTGAGCTTCTTTTTATGTAGTCTCTATTGGATGGAGAAGATATGTTCAGAAAATAGACCTTACTCCTTGGTATCAAGGTGGACAATCTTCTACAGCGAAGCAATACCCTGAAGGTAGATGAAGGACGAATGGAAAGTTGCAGTCACATCTCGACCACCCACATATTATTCCCATAGAAACCGCTACCGGCTCATCACAAGTTCTTTGCGAAGGTGTTGACCGACATTCACTGTTCACACGGTGCATGTGTTCAGGACATTCTTTGACACCTGGAAAAGTGGGATGAGTTTTGTTTAACGAAAATACCTTTATGTATATTATTAGTATATAGAAAGACAATATTTGTATATACATGTTCTATCGACCTATAAGTTGACATGTGAAAAACAGAGTGAATGCAGGATTAATGAAATGTGACAGGTCTCAAGAAAAATTTGGAATACACGAGTGCCACTTAAATTCAAAGGTGAAATATAGAAGACCGTAATAAGGCCTGTCGTATTGTATGGACCGGATTGCTGTGATAGTAGTGCCAGTTATTGAAGAACTAAAAAATAATATTCTAGCGTGGTATGGCCATATCGTGCGAAGAGAAGAATACCACATAACAAGGAAAATAATAGAAACGAAAGTAGATAGATATAGGACAAAAGGTGGACCAAATAAAATTAAATAGATTGCGTAAAATATAGAATGGAAGAAGAGAGTTTTTATCCGTGCAGGGGCGGAGAAAGAATACTAAGCGGCCGGGGTCGGCCTGTCATAAAAGGCGACAAAACAACCCAACACTAGCTTCGTGGTAGGGTCTCAAGCCCGTCTGGATGGTGACCACCTTTGGTCTTATGTGTGCTGCCATAATAACCTTGTGTTGTGTTCCGGCATTAGTGACTCAAGTTCTTGTGCCCTTATGGGACAGCAGCGCGTTCGCGATGCCACTGGCGTTGCAAACACGCATAGGTGACGGTAACTGCTAAATTCTAAGTGGGCCGTCAGTCTGTCTGCTATTCTACAGCAATAAAAAAAAGAGAACATGTTGTGGTGAAGAACAAAATAAAACCCTTAAAAGCAGTTCTCAGGCGCCGCAGCGGGAGACTGTGCTGTAACAAGAATTAAAATTTAAGTTGGATTAACTACTTTCTGCCAAATTTAGGGTATTCGCACATTACACCGACTCAACGCCGACTCAACTCCAACTCAACTCGCAGTATGGCATTGAAATGTAAGCTCTATGTTATGTTAATTAAGAGTGAATTTGTCAACTTGTAAGTTATAGTCGTATACCTTTTTAACATAACATAGAGCTTACATTTCAATGCCATACTGTGAGTTGAGTTGGATCAGTTGGAGTTGAGTCGGCGTTGAGTCGGTGTAATGTGCGAATACCTTTATTGTGCCTTGTTGTCAAAATAAGAATATTTACACACACGCGCACACACGTTGCACGCAAGCACGTACAAAATGCAAACTAAAGATACCGGAATTAATTAACAATTAGACAAGTACTCACATGTCCCATTATAGTTAAGACAATTCAATTTACCAACTTCCGCGTAATACATCGAATCGATAGCGTTAAACCAAGAAAAAGTTAAAAACAAAATAAAAATCATTGTGACACAACTCTACTCGAACTTTCCACTGACTTTTGTTGTGTTAACTCCGCAGGTGGTACTGGCCACAATGGAGCCGACGTGTTTAATTGTTTGCAAACATTCGAATGTTTTACAAATTTAGTCTCATTTCTACGTTTTGTTGCATAAATACAAATGAGCATTTAGGAGAAGCCCCTTTTTCTTGTAAAAATAATAATAATCATTTAACCTGTTAACCGGAGAATAAACGTTTGTTTTTTCTTTATAATTATAAGTAATATCATCACACCTCAAGTAAAAATAGGAAATGGTCTTTGACTTATTGATTTTATTTATTTCGACAAATATTTTATAAGATCATATATAAATCAAAAAACTTCAGTTCAGAAAATTCTTATTGAAATATTACGGCAAATTTACAAGGGGGCGTCCATAAATTACGTGAAGTGTTTTTTTAAATTTTCTGTAACTCCCACCCCCCTGGTGAGATGTCGTGAGATTTTATTCAACCCCCTCCCCCATCCCCCAATCTCACGTGAGATTTTTCAAAATGTGGGTTTCTTACGTAAACGCGTTGGATTGTTATTGTAAAAAGAAAAAAAAAATTGCTTCGTGCTTTTATTTACGATTAGTTAAGACTAGTAATCAATATTGCTGAGAGTTTAATTATAAGTGTAATAAAATTTTTCTTTGGAACAAATTAGTGAATGATCTTAATCGTATTACGCGATTACGCTCAAGATTAAATCTTAAGCATGTACAATCTGGATTAAATGGACCAAAATAGTATAATTTTTTTTTGTTTCAATCAGAAAAAAAATAGCGTGATATTTGCCGAGATCCCCCCTTTCTCCAACGTAAGATTAGATGAGATTTGACTCGACCCCCTCCCCCCCTTAAACACCTCACGTAATTTATGGACGCCCCCCAAGACGAAAAATGCCGTCATGGCCATTGCATGTTTAAATATTTCGTCATAGTAAACAGATTAAATTTGATACGTTTATGGACTAAGAATATGGTATTGTCATCTATGGATGATGCCAGCTATTGGATTACTTCTTTTACTAGACCATAGAGAGTATGTAAACGGTATCGTTTGGTCCTCTCTTGGTGAGGGTCATTAGATCCTTGAACCAAATTTAATCGATCCATTTCCAAAAGTTACACCTTTGGGAATATTTTGTACCTCCTGGTTTATTGTGTACGATACAACAGCGATGAAACTCTTGTAAGAAAAAAAGATAATAATTAACACAACTAAAAAACACGCTTATATAGTTAATCAGACTAAAAACTAAATTATAAAAACTAAACAAAAACCCCTAAATAATTAATCAAACTAAAAAGTTAAAAATAATTCTTAACATAATCACCATACAACATACTATCCGTGCAGGGGCGGAGAAAGAATACCTCTGCGGCCGGGGTCGGCTTGTCGTAAAAGGCGACAAAACAACCCACACTAGCTACGTGGTAGGGCCCCAAGCCCGTCTGGATGGCGACCACCTTTGGTCTTAAGTTTGCTGCCATAATAACCTTGTGTAGTGTTCCGGCATTAGTGATCCAAGTTCCTGTATCCTTATGGGATGGCAGCGTGTTTGCGATGACACTGGAGTTGCAAACACCCATAGGCGATGGTAACTGCTAAATTCGAAGCAGGCCGTCAGCCTGTATGCTGTCCTAAGGCAATTAAAAAAAAACAAGAATAAAATAACACTAGAAAATTTATGTCACTGTTCTAAAAAGCGTGGGGTGCTCGGTATCAATCGTTATATATTTTTTACTAGTTTCATTCCGAAATGCAGACTTTAAAAATATTGTACTAAGCACCCCACGCTTTTAGAACAATGACATTCATTTTCTCGTTAGTAATTTTATTCTCATGTTAATAATTATTTTTTACTTCTTAGTTTGATTTTTTTGCCTGTTTTTTTAACCTATAATTTATTTGTTGTCAATTCCCAATCGGTAAATGTTTTTATTAATTTAATGTCATCCTTCAGCAGTTTTATTAACTAAATGCCAAAGGAAAGAAAGCATTATTCCCGATGATCCTGATAAGGACTATAGGACAAAATTATTAAATTTGTGTATTGTCATCAGATCTTGAAAAGTTGCAAAATTTTAAATTTTTTTGATCGTTAAAAGTGGATATAAATGGAGTCCGAAAATTCCGTTACAGGTTTGGTTACTAAAAATAGCGTTCTTAGCGCCATCACTGTTAGGACTAAATGAGAGAAATATACCTATATACTCAAAATGAAATCTCAAAATGTTTATATATCAATAATTTATTTATAATATTTTACCATGTAATCTAAATCATCAGAGTCGTGAGCTTTGAGCTTTATTTTCTTGCCCTCCGATTTGTTGGTTGATTTATTTCGACGCGTCTTTTTCGATCTTATTTTCGAGGGTCTCGAACAGTCTTTTATCTCTACGCAGCGACCGGTAACGTCATCTAGTACGTAATTGTTGACGCAGTCGCAGCGTGACCAACCACATGTATAACCTTCATAAGAAATTGATTTGTCGATTTTAATGAATGAAATCACGTAGTCAGTAATTTATTTTAAGCGCAGTCGCCCAGCAAATGAAGTTTCCATGGCATAAAAAGCGTGACATATGCAACGTTTACGCAGAATTTCCTCATCTAATATATTATAATATGTCATGAAACACTGAAATGAACTTCTGCGGCTAGGGTCGGTCTGTCGTAAAAGACGACAACAAAACCCACCCCAGCTACGTGGTAGGGCCTCAAGTCCGTCTGGATGGCGACCACCGTTGGTTTTAAGTATGCCGCCATAATAACTTTGTGCTGTATTCCGGCATTAGTGACCCAAGTTCCTGTAACCTTATGGGACAGCAGCGTGTTCGCGATGCCACTGGCGTTGCAAATACCCATAGGCGACAGTATCTGCTAAATTCTAAGCGGGCCGTCAGCCCGCCTGCTGTCCTACAGCAATAAAAATGTGTTAACACGTCAATCCACGGTCAAACGGCTACAAAACAACCCTAGCTAGGTGACAGGGTCCCATGCCCATCCGGATGGCTACCACCTCTGGTCTTTAAATATACCAACAAAATAAACTTATGTTGCGGCATAAGTGACCCAGGTTCAACTAAGTGGACGGCAGCGTATCGCATCCAATGGCAACAGTAACAGCTTACTATTAAGTAGACCAGACTGTCTGCTCTTCCACAGCAAAAAAAAAACAGAAGATTTATGGAAAATAGTGTCAAAGTAGGAAATGTACCCAAATTAAAAATGTACGGTGAATCGCAGGTCCTCTGAGATTTCGTGTCTATATCGCAACGTGTATGATACGGAAACATCAAATGTGGACAATGTTGCACACCTGAAAAAAAAAACAACTAAAATAATTTCAATAATATAATCTTCTACAGGGTGACTTTGACAAAACCGTCCAAATTCACACAGAAGAATCTTTAATAAAAGTTATGAGAAACATGTATTTTAGTTTAGTATCACATCGTACAAAAATGTTGAGTAATCAGCATCACAAACTCATCCAAAGAACTCGCAATTTACGTACTACGGCGCGCAAGTGTCAATGACCTTTCCATCGGTACCGCAAAAAACTGGTTCAATGATATAGTACGAGGCCGAGGACGGCGGTTATTGCATCTGTGCGAGCGAATACGCACTACTCACTTACGATATTTACGCGGCAGTGACAGAGACAGGTAATAACAGGTTAACGTACGAAATTTGCACCATATGACTATTTTGTACGATTGAATTAGCGACCATATTTTCCTTGGAATGAAATATTTTATGGTGAAAATTTGACATACAATTTTTTTTTGCAAAAATGGGTTCCTTAAATGATGTTTAGTGCGTAAAAAAATTTGTATGGTTTTGTCAAAGTCATCCTGTATATATAAATAAAATGATAGAGATCTGCAGTTGTGCGCGCTTTACGGCAAAACGGTATAAAATTTTCTAAGTTTTATTTTTTAGATACTTGGCCCTTATCTAAAAAAATATTGCGAAATTTTCATTTGATATAAAGTTATTAACGTTTTAAGAAACAACTATTTTTCTTGCCGCGGAGAGTGGGGCAAGCGGTATAGCGCGCATGCGTACAAAAACTTCTCCGTTTTTTTCGAATAACTTTTTTCTGTTATTCGACCAGCGAAGCGGGCGGGTACAGCTAGTACAATTAATATAATTAATAAAACAATATTTAATCTCAACAAATTTCGCTTGTATCTATTTTTATTTATTGTATTTATGGATGGCAAACTTCCCTGATTTTAATGTAATTCGCACATGATGTACCTCGTCTCATGTTCTGGCATCAGTGGACAGCGTCCAGTTCCTCTCTATGTGAATGGTAACATGCTAGCTATGCTCCTGGCGTCGCAATTCGTAGGCGACGGTAACTGCTTTCTATTGGCCGTCAGCCTATCTGCCGTCCCATAGCAATAATAAAACTTAAAAATTCGAAAAAAAAACATTAGCAGCCAAGCAGCAGTCTAGCAACAACACTGATGAACCGTTACTTATAGTTCTACCACTTCGTCCCTTTTATAAGACTTGATCTTTCGCGCCCAATCATTATCAAAGATGGCGGTTACCTTGTACAACCAAAATTTCGCTAAATACTTTACAATACACTAAATACTAATTATATTTATTTGCATTTAAAATACGGTTGTATAAAGTTGTTAAAATGATAACATACAGTGCAACGTGTTTTATGTCTCTTCAGCGTGCAAATATTAATACATTTACTAAACAGATTCTTAACAATTTATATGTTGTAATATTAAAGTATTTATGAGGCCTCAATAAACGTGATTAAGTAAATCTAAAATATTCAATAGTAGATAAATTTTAAATACTTACATTTGCCGTTATATAACAAACAGTGTCCGTACTCAGTCGCAGCATTTGCGAAAGCGATAAAAGAAAGCAATGTCAACAAACGTACACGCATTGTTCCTAACGCATGGAAATCAAGGAAGTTCTCACGGATCGAGTTTTAAATCACTTAGTATTTACGTAATGTTTTGAAAACATCAGCAGAACATACGGAAGCCAAACGTTTTGTCATAACCATGTTATTGCGATAAACAGGAGGTCCGCAACTCCGTGGTGCTTTAGCGCATTGAAATGCCTGTGGGGGGTCACGCGTTTAGCTCCTGTCCCGAGTTTGAGTGTTTGTGCAACAAATGTATATATTTACAAAATAATACATAGTACCTATTTCCTAGACAAGCACTCTGCTGCTTACGTTGGGGCTAGATGAAGATATGAGAAAATAATTTTTTTTTTGCTGTAGGACAGCAGACAGACTGACGGCCCGCTTAGAATTTAGCAGTTACCGTCGCCTATGGGTGTTTGCAATCAACACGCTGCTGTCGCATAAGGGTACAGGAACTTGGGTCACTAATGCCGGAACACAATACAAGGCTATTATGGCAGCATACTTAAGACCAAAGGTGGTCGCCAACCAGACGGGCTTGGGGCCCTACCACGTAGCTAGGGTGGGTTGTATTGTCGCCTTTTACGACAGGCCGACCCCGGCCGCAGAGGTTAGTATTCTTTCTCCGCCTCTGCACAGATAATTGTCAGAAATAATAATTCATACTAATATTATAAATGCGAAAGTAACTCTGTCTGTCTGTCTGTCTGTCTGTCTGTTCCTCTTTCACGCCTAAACGGCTGAACGGATTTTGATGAAATTTGGTATGGTGATAGATGATAACCTAGAAATGGTCATAGGCTATAAATAATCACGCCATCGTTCTTAGGGGGTAGGCAGTAGGCAGAAAACTAAATTGAGTTAGTGATTTTTTGTGCTTATCCGGTATCTATGAGAATCGGCCAACATCTATTTTTCATCCCCCTAAATGTTAGGGGTAGTCCACCCCTAAATTTTATTTTTTATTTTTTGACATTTTATTATTTTTATGGCAGAACAACGTTTGCCGGGTCAGCTAGTAATTCATAAATAGAAGTCAACGAAATCATGATATAAGGAGGCAGTAATTCCGCTTCGGACGGATGGAAGCGGGAACTGAGAAGCCACCTTCCCTACCGCCAAAGTAGAACCAGTGCAGCCATATCGTGCGATTTTTTTACTACCTCTACCGTCACGCGCGCGCGTCACTCATGTAAACGAAGTGTGTCAGTGAGTCGGAAAGCCGAACGGAGCCGAGGGAAACCGAGTCCAGTGGATAAGTCGAGAGGAATAAAGCCCCTTACATGCGAACAGAGAAGTAAACACTTGCTTTCTGTTCGTGTGAAATTCTCAGAATCCGATCGTTACCGAACTGTACGGCGGGAGAAAATAATGCTGCGAAAAATATTGTTAATAAGTTTTTTTGGAAAAAAGTTTATATTTTACAATTTTTTGTGGCTATAATCTACTAATTACTACACATGCTTACCTTTCCAATTAAAATCGGACTACTCTGTATATATATATATATATATATATATATATATATATATATATATATATATATATATATATATATATATATATATATATATATATATATACCTATATATACCTAGTCAGGTCATAAATTCTGTCACATGTTTAATGTAAAATAATTGTAACAAGTTTATTCATTATGTAACCATTTATATACCAAAATGAACTTAACAAAACATAGATTCTTATGACATTAAAGTTTATTCAAAATGACCTCCGTGATTTTGAATACAAGCCTTCAATCTGCGCGGCCAGTCCTCTATCGCAGCACGAACGAGGTCCATGTCAATATCGGCGGCTGCCTTAATCAAGGATGTCTTGAGTGACTCCAAATTGGGATGAGGCTTTGAACACGCCTTTTCCTCCAAGTGTTGCCATATCTTGTAATCTAACGGATTCAAATCTGGACTGGAGGAGGGCCAGTCTTCGTGCCGGATGAAGTCGATTTCACGCGCCGCCAGCCAGTCTTGTGTGCTCTTCGCTCTATGAGCTGGCGCCGAATCTTGTTGGAATACCCAGTGCCTGTTATTGAACATGTTATGAGAAACAGGTTCCACAAGGTTCGTCCGGACTGTATTTTGATACACAACAGCATTCGTTTTTACACCTTTCTCACAAAAATGTACCTCTGTTAAGCCCCAATAAGAAACTCCCAACCATACCATGAGCGAGGATGGAAAATGACCTCGTTGGACACGCGGAATACGGTTGCTCGCTTCTTCACTACTGTGTGCGTACACCTTATCATTTTGTTTGTTGTAGCTCTCTTCTACGGTAAACATTTTTTCATCCGAAAAAAGAATTTCCCGATATTTTTTCCCGCGTACCGCTTCAACAAAGCGCGGCATCTCTTCAGTCTCAGGTCCATTAGACGAGCATTCAAACGATGTCCTGTTTTTCTTCGATATGCCCGAAGCCCTAAGTCTTCATTTAACACCCTTTTCACCGTGGTTCTGCTTAACCCCATCTGAAGGGCCAACAGTTTCTGCTTACGTTTGGGATTTTTTTGAATTCGTACCTTCACAGCTTTTATCACTGCTGGAGTCCTAACAGACCGAGGGCGACCACTTCTTGACCTGTCATCTACACTAGAGTCTTCATTGTATCGTTTGATGGTACGATAAATGAATCTTTTGGTTATATTCAAATTTTTCAGTATGTTAAAAATTTGAATTGGCGCGTAACCGCAACGATGCAACGCAATAACTGCAACACGGTCTTCTTTAAGCGTCCACTCCATATTTAAAAAATGAGTAAAATTCTAAAAGTATACATTTTTATTTTCATGAACAATTCGAGATTCGAATTCAATAAACTTTTTTGTGGCCAGCATTCTAAAAGAAAAGTTTTTACTGTGTGACAATACTTATGACCTGACTAGGTATATATATATATATATACGCGTCTACTTGAGAACCACCTTCGTTTTTTTCGTCGGTTATAAATAAGTAATGATTATTATAATAAAATGCTAATAATAATTTTAATAGAAAATAATAATTTTTTATTAGTTTCTATTACTATATATTATATACTCTGAAACTTTAGATGAAAGAAGACTTTGGATGACGGAGTTACAATTAATTTAACTAACTTCACGAGCTAACTACAAGACTTTTTCACGATTCCATTTAATTATTATTATTTCAATTGAATCTTAACAGTGAATCTCACATGCTAGCTTATTAGCCTTCAAAATTTTAAATGGAAAGCATTAGTAGATAAATATAGTCTTCACCAAGCCACAGTGGTAGTTAGAAGGCGGCACGCGCTTCCGTGCCAGGCACATCCCGCGCTATCACTTCGGCAACTAGGTAACAGCCTATTTCACTAGTTTAATTAGGTCATAGGTTCCGTGATAATAACTCATTTGTTATACACTTGTTACGACTGCTTCATTTTTCAACTTTTTGCTACGATTTCTTATAATTTATCCGTGCAGGAAGATCCTCGCGGCAGATCGCCAATGAGATGGACGGACTAAGTAAAAGCTGCAGTGGAAGTCCCAGTACACGTGTGCTCCAGAAAGGCAGCTGTTCGGGAGGAATGGAGATGGATTGTCAGGCGTGTGACTGTAAAAATGATGACCACGACCGCTCTGACAAGAGCGAAACGAAAGAGAAGAAGAAGAATCCGTGCAGGGGCGGAGAAAGAATACTAACCTCTGCGGCCGGGGTCGGCCTGTCGTAAAAGGCGACAAAACAACCCACTCTAGCTACGTGGTATTTTCAGTTGCGCCCTTCCATTTCAACATAACAGTTTTCTTTGGCGCACAAAGTGTATTGAAGTATATTTAACATATAAGAGATAAAAATAACTATAATCAATATTTTGTTATAATAATACAACTAAAAAAAAACGATACTACCAATTATTCAGAGAAAAAAAAAACAAATATTACAAACTGATTAATTAAAGGAGCATTTCGTTAAATGTATTTTGAAAAAAAAAACTATGTTTCTCACCTAAAGTATTTAAGTAGTCCACCTAAAGTAGTTCACGTAAAGTGGATAATGGATCGAGGCGGAAGATTAGCAAATGCCTCCTGCAATACTCCTGGTATTAATAGCGTCGATCGCTAAATTTACCTGGACTCCTAAATCTGCAACGATGGCAGCTCTGTCTCCAAAACAAAAATAAGAATTGGGATGGGAAAAGATGCTATATCGCGTTTAAAAAACATCTGTAAGAAAAGAGGAAGCAAAAAGGATTGATGCTTTCGAGATTTGGTGCTGGAGACGATTGCTAAGAATACCTTGGATTGAAAAAGGCACCCTCTCCAGCTAAATAAAATCACCATATGTCAACGACGCATTCTTTCATGTTTTGGCTATACAATGCGCAGAGACGACGAGAATTTGAAACTGATTGTGGTTTGAAAACTCAAAGGTAAAAAATCCGCGGTCGTTCATCAACAAGATGGACCGAGCAAGTGAAAGACTCGTTGTTAACACAACTCCACACAGTCGTAAGAGACGCGCTGGACAGACTGAGACAAATCATTCACTTCAGATGCAACCTTGATGCTGACCACGATCCACAGACGTGAAGGACTGACCCCAGAAAGAGAGAGATTTAAGTAGTCCATACAGTAGGTCTGCATATACATAATTAATTGTTAGGTCGAAATATTTTCACCTCATCTAATTTAACTTTACGTGCATGGCAATATATTTTCGAACATATTTACTTGTGAGATTATGTTTAGTAAGCGGAAAATGGAACCGACCGTCAGCGGAATTGGCGTATGAGAGTATTATCGGCTTCCGTGGTTCGTTTCATCTAATCGTATTCCATCGCCAATATTTTGACGCCAGGAATAAGACGCGTATACCCACGAATTAATGCATAAATCATTTGAATTACTTTCACCTCTATTTCTGAATTATAAAAGTTAACCTAATGGTGAACGCACACTTGTCCGAGCCGAACGCGCCGAACGAATCGACCGCGTCGAAGAAATCGTTTCTATTTCCTTTACGCCTGCAATGCAGAAATAGTCCTCGCTCGTTGCTCTGTTACGC
This sequence comes from Malacosoma neustria, assembly GCA_963693495.1. Classification (NCBI taxonomy): domain Eukaryota; kingdom Metazoa; phylum Arthropoda; class Insecta; order Lepidoptera; family Lasiocampidae; genus Malacosoma; species Malacosoma neustria. The sequence continues at coordinate 4,698,603 of OY856381.1, read as the reverse complement.
AACTGATTTTATTTAGGAATTTATGTAGGATTTCTGGGTTCTGGATTCGGACGATTCGACGCGGGCAAGTGTGCGAGGTTTCATGAGATTTCATATACAGAATTCTAAAATTCGCTTCGTTCGACTCGTTCGGCTCGGACAAGTGTGCGTTCACCATTATAGTAATTTATCTGAGAATATTTAACATTATATGCGATCGGCACAACATGTTTTTTCCTTCTACTCTCCTCTGTTAGGCACCATCTCAACATTCATATATTATAACACCACATTATCTTTTAAATGATCTATCCATCTTTTTTGCATCTCTTTCTTTATCCATTCATTTTAATTACTAGTAAATACTAGACATGAACGGAAGTTAGAAAAATTTCCTAGTCACATGAGTCCTTCCTTCCTTCGCTAAAATATTCTAAATAAATTCATTAACTTTAAAAAAATTATATATTTTAAAGTTATTGGACAATTACTTGTGTAAAAAATTTACTGTTGAACGTCATTGCTATGTATTTATATTTGACAAAGTTATAAGCATTTTTTTATTTCTCTTATTCCTAAAATTTTTGAGGTATTTTTCAATCAGCAGTTTATTTTCAAATAAATTTCGTTGTATTAGTACAATATAAGGTGAGATCTAAAAAAATGAAACTACATTTCGACCATGTCTGATTGGACATAGAATGAAGCTAGGTCGCTGTATTAACATAGGTTAGTAATAACGTCCCATTGCAGGACTTGGGTCTCCCTCTTTCTTTGTATTTCAGGAAAATCGTATGACCAGTACTAAGCCGGAATTCTAGGGGGAAGTGGACGTGGTTATGTGGGACGTGGTAAGCCGGCCTTACCAGCCAGCTTTGCGATACTAGCCAAGACGTTATGGCCAGTCATATAACGACTAAAACCCCGGTTGCCACCCAAAAATTTACGTGGGGACGTCGAAGGATCGACTTTTGGTCATTGCTCTATAACGCTCGAGCGTTCTTCTAGAACAAACGGATAATATACCCGCCACGCTTAGCGCTTGGCGAAGGCACAATAGTGAGTTCCACATACCGATGATGTCGGTATGAAAATTTTCTCACGATGTGAACCGTAGATACATTCCAATTATGTTATAATAGCCGATCACACCCGCTCCGATAGGCGAATAACAGACAAAAGTAAATCGAAAAAAAAAATGAGAAAGAGTCGATGGAATCCAAAAAATAGCCTTAACCATCTACGAAAAATTCCGTCGAATGGTAGTTATAGTTCCATTCCGATATGTTCAGTAGTATTGTTGTGATGGTGCGATAAAGAAACCCCATTTTCCTTATATATGCACTTTTTTCTTACATTTCTCACTTCAAACGTTTGTTTGTAGTTCGAGTATGTCTAAATAGAGAAAGTGATAAGAAAAATTGCCTCTTCTAACAAACAATAACTTCGTAGATTGTTAACATTGATAGCGAAAACGATTTCGTTTGTAACAAAGTTCACGATTCGCATCGATTGTTCCCCTCTCGACACGATTCGTTGAATGCGGATCACTGTGATAAAAGAAGGTAGAAATTTATTTGGGTTTGATATTTTTAAAAGATAGTTTAGTGTACTAAGATCGGGGTCTATGAGACCTATCCCGACGCACCTACGCGGCTCCTGCATGGATTGCTTTTTGTTCGGCAGAGACGCTGCAACGCATCGAAGCCCAACAGAACATCCTAACGAGTATATAAAGGTGCGGGTACCGACCCGCACAGACCGCGACAGAGTGTACCGACATCAGGAATGATGTGATCGCCCGTAACCCACGTCACGGGCGTCACGGGCATTCCCTGTGTTGAGGACTTTGTTGAAGATATTCAACCGCGCAGATAATGGCCCCAACACACACCTCCATGGCATCGCCCGGTCACCAGATCACCGTGGCATTTGGTTACCGACTCCCTGAGATTTAATTATTCGCTCGTCCGGCCTAGGAGATAACAACTGAGTCACAGAACCATCAAGCCACAGACAGGCCAACAATAGCTAAGATTTGCCCACCAAGCCAAGATGGGCCAACGTAAGCAGCACTTCTTTGAAGCCACAACAATCATGTGGAAGTGCGCTCCCGCGGCTCGAGCCCCGTCGCCGGGGGGTCGTTGTCCCCGGGCTTACGCCGGGGTAAGGAGTACCAACTCGAGGCCCCAAACCTCTCCATGGAAATGGTGTAGGGAAGAAGAACCGAATAAAAAAACTACTCGTTTGCATTACAATTTTTTCTCTTGATTGAACTAACCATATTGTAAATTTTATTGTTTCGTTGCTACTATGAACGTCAAGGAAGTAAGGAGAACCTTGGGGGAGAAATTGTGTGTTCAATGTAAGTTGTAAATTATAGTTTAAAAATCTTTCAAAATAGCGCTAGTGAATGAATGTAGTTCTAGTAAAATTGAAGAACGCCGAGTTAAAAATTATCTATCCCACTGCAATAACTTTTGGCGCTTTCCTCTAAAATTATCAGAGATGTTATTTAATGCATTTTGACGCACACTTCTCATTAGATATAGTTCCTACATCTACTCTGCATAATTGCTACCTATTAATCCATAGATAAATTTTTATACACATCATATTACTCAGTATTACAATTTCCCTAACTCAAAATGTTTAACAAATTTCACCTTGAAATAATAAATGTCGGTCAATCGATTTACTCATTGAACATTCAACTAATAAAAAAATTCCGATATTTACGGGAAAGCACGCAATGAATACACTAGGTAATTTCTTCATATACGTTGATAAGGTAAGAGTCAAAATTGTAAACGACCATAGGCATACTACATTACTAAATTATTATCTTCTAATAGTTTTTTTATTGCTGTAGGACAGCAAAAAGGCTGATGTCCCGTTTAGAATTTAGCAGTTACCGTCGCTCTATGGGTGTTTACAACGCAAGTGGTATCGCGAACACGCTGCTGTCCCATAAGGATACAGGAACTTGGGTCACTAATTCCGGAACACAACACAAGGTTATTATGGCGGCATATTTGACAGTTTCACACTAATATGAAAAAAGTCGCAACTGAAACGTCTTTAGTGACAGGGTCTTGTTTTCGACTTTTACAAGTAACTATATGCTATTCACTTTACCAAAAAAGTAAAATGTAAACAAACAAACCAATGTTTCTCAAACAAAGCTAGAATAAAACAACACGGCGGGTAAAATCCGACCGTGATAAAAAATAATCCTTTCAAAGTTTCAATCGACAATAGTACGTTGAACAGTACACTTATAATTACCAGCATATAAAACCAGTAAGAGATTTGGAAACATTGTCTTTTTAGGTTCTTTATAATGTAAGTTAGTTATTACAATTAATGTTGTAAATATGTAAATTTTATATGCATTAATATTTATCATTCATAATAATTGTAAAAATAAAATTATTTAGTTTTTTTCTAAAAGTAAGGAATAGTAGTATAAAAAAATAAGAACATAAGAGATATTTCTAATAAATAAATAAAAGTTGTTACGATAATTTTTATATCATGTTGATTATTATAAAATCGACATCCAAAAAACCCTTTTACGATTTGTTTACATTTTATTTTTTGGTAAAGTGAATAGCCTATAGAATGTAATGCGCACATTTTTTACTGAAAGTTTAGTACATAGGGCATAGGTACACCCTAATCAAGCCTCTACAGGTATATGAATCCGTTAAGATTATTCTCCGTATCTGTATTCTGATTGTGATCAGCAAAAATGCTATTAAGTCTTCAAAGTCTAAAGTCAAAGCTATTAAGTCTATCTTGTATTATTTATTGCTATGGAATAACAGATAAGCTGACGATTTAATTAATAGTGAGCAATTACTGTCGCCTATGGGTGTTTGCGACGACACTCGCGCCGCAAATACGTAATGTTGGTGAAAGGGAACTGGAACCTGGGTCACTTTGGGAATTTAATACACGGTTATTATGACGACGTATTTAGACACCAGGGTCAGTCGCCATCCAGACGGGCTTGGAGCCCTACCCTAGAGCTAGGGTATTGTCGCCATTTACGATAGGTCGACCCCCGCTGCAGAGGTCAATATTCTTACACCGCTTCTGAACGGAGAACATTAACTGAAAGAAGATGACTTTTACACTAATGAACTATTCATTTATATATTGATAAAAAAACTGAGGCCATTGAAGTTCCCTCTTCAAGAAGTGTCAGCCGAACGCTTACAGCGAACTCGGCTTGAGATTAAAGCTATAAATATTAGAAGAGCTAGTTCTTTATTTGACGATCTTTGAATACGTGCCACTGAACAGTGTTTTTTTATATCAAGGTAACTGCATGATCTGTAACACGTCGGAACCTCAGAGGAAAGGGAATAAAAATATACTGTGACAATTGATACATCGCCATCGAGTCCCAAAGCAGAAAAGCGCTTGTGTTATGGGTACTACAAAACAGATACTACTTTTCTTTTGTAAATAAATATATACATCCATTATAAATATTATATATAAATACTCAGACTTGTGGCGGAAATCTAACTAGGGATCTCAACAGGAGATCACGTTTACCACGCTTACCCTATGGCGGCCGCTCTTTTATGTTGCTGGTCAGTGAGGGTGATGACCAGTGGCGGCTGCGACGGCATACGATCTAAATCATAGTTTTTTTATTGCTGTAGGACAGCAGACAGGCCGACGGCTCACTTAGAATTTAGTACCGTCGTCTATGGGTGTTTGCAACGCTAGTGACATTGCGAACACGCAGCGGGTCCCATAAGGGTGCAGGAGCCTGGATCACTAATGCCAACAGTAAACACAAAGTTATTATGGCGGCATATTTAAGACTAAAGGTCGTCGCCATCCAGACGGGCTTGGGGCTCTACCACGTAGCTCGGGTGGGTTGTTTTGTCGCCTTTTACGACAGGCCGAACCGGGCCGCAATTATCAGTATTCTTTCTCCGCCCCTGCACGGATAAAAAGTTGCTATCTTTAGCCTGATGTGGAGGCTTTGAAGGATAGATTTTCGGTCTCAAAGTTGAACTTCCATATTCAATGCTTTGTACGTCCATATTTGTACTTGGTAGCCAAATGGACTCAGAGACCAATTCAGAGTTTGGGTTCGAAGCCCACGACTGTAGTTTTTTTTCGCTAGTGTTCATATTATAATATACCCGTAACTAGCCGATCACGCCCGCTTCGCTGGGCGAATAACAGGCAAAAAAATCGATAAAAAAGAATCCAAAATAAATCGCCTGTTACCTACGAAAAATTCTACGTCGAATAGTCCTAATTCCAACCCGATATGTTTAGTACTTTTGTTGTGATGGTGCGTCAGAGGAACCCCATTTTCCTTGTGTTTAGATTAGCTGACCTGATAAACATTGTTCTATTATATAAATTAAAAAAATCTATTAAACACATACAAAAAAATCGGTCTAACCGTTTAAAAGGAGTTTAGTCACATACACACCCGAAGAATTACTCATATACAGGTGACTTTGACAAAACCGTCCAAATATTTTTTACGCACTTAACATCATTTAAGGAACCTATTTTTGCAAAAAAATTGTATGTCAAATTTTCACCATAAACTATTTCATTCCAAGGAAATTATGGTCACTAATTCAATCGTACAAAATAGTCATATGGTGCAAATTTCGTACGTTAACTTGTTATTACCTGTCTCTGTCACTCCCGCGTAAATATCGTAAGTGAGTAGTGCGTATTCGCTCGCACAGATGCAATGACCGCCGTCCTCGGCCTCGTACTAGGTCATTGTAACAGTTTTTTGCGGTACCGATGGAGAGGTGATTGACACTTGCGCGCCGTATTATGTAAATTGCGAGTTCTTTGGATGACTTTGTGATGCTGATTACACAACATTTTTATACTATGTGATACTAAACTAAAATACATGTTTCTCATAACTTTTACTAAAGATTCTTCTGTGTGAATTTGGACGGTTTTGTCAAAGTCACCCTGTATATAAAGATTGGCTCTTCCGGCGGAGAAGGAAAACATCCTGCATACCGAGATATATACAACCTTTTTTCTCTATAAGGAAGTCCGACTCCAGCAGTGGGATTTTATAAATTTATATTTTATTCTTAAATTCTACCTGAACTGAAAGCTCATTTTAAATATTTATTTGATATCCTATATTACTTACTATGGTATGTAGAAACCCATTTTGGCTAAATCGTCTGTATATAAATAATTTTAGATGTTCTAAAATGAAGTTTGACCCTTATCACGCACAGTCTAAGCAATACACAACGTTAAGTGATGACACGTTTTGTGGCCTTTCGCCTTTCTTGTCCCACCCCTTTCACCTTGCTTTAAACCGTCACGTCATGGACACGGAAATAAGCGTCAAGATTCGGAATTTATGATGTTACTTTTAGTAAGGCGGGTCTTTTATCCAAAATATAGTAAGATAATCTATACCTACTAATATTATAAATGTGAAAATGAATATCTGTTACTTAACCCCACAATTACAAAGTATTTATTAATACACTTTTATTGAATTCCGGGTCGGCTAAAATAAGATTTCTATACTCATTATTTATTAATTAACCACCTCTAAAGCAAAAAATAAAACGTTTTTTTAATGTTGTAGGACAGCAGATAGGCTGATGGTCCGCTTAGAATTTAGCAGTTACCGACGCTATGGGTGTTTGCAGCGTCAGTGGCATTGCGAACACGCTGCTGTCCCATAAGGGTACAGGAACTTGGGTCACTAATGCCGGAACACAATACAAAGTTATTATGGCGGTATACTTAAGACCAAAGGTGGTCGCCATCCTGACGGGATTGGGGCCCTACCACGTAGCTAGGGTGGGTTGTTTTGTCGCCTTTTACGACAGGCTGACCCCGGCCGCAGAGGTCTATATTATTATGGAAAAATCTTAAGAACACTTTTATTTCTAAATGTGACTCAAAACTCCCTTTGCATTTGCAAGACCCTAACAGTATAAATAACTATTTTTTAAATTTACCTGATATTAATGTTAGCCGTACTTTGTTATGTTTTTACGAACAAAATAAATTTAGCGATACGGAGTTTACCATAAAGCCTATTGATATCGATTTACTTAATAAAATAATAAGTTCTCTAAAGTCAAATGCAGAAGGATGTGATCTTATAACTTTAAATATGTTAGTGATGACTTTACCTCAGTCGGTGGATACAATCAAATTCATTATTAACCAAGCAATTGAAACTTCAACTTTTCCAGAAATTTGGAAAATGGCCATTGTACGCCCTATACCTAAAATCCCTAACCCAGTTGAACTGAAAGATCTTCGACCTATAAGTATTTTACCGTGCCTATCGAAAATATTAGAGAAAGTGGTCTATCTACAACTTACCGAATATCTCGAAACGAATAAAATTCTCCCGGAAGAACAGTCCGGCTTCAGAAAAGGACGTGGCACGGTAACAACATTGCTTCAGGTCACAGATGACATTCTTTGTGCACAGGATGCGGGTATGTGTACTTTACTGGTGCTGTTAGATTTTTCCCGTGCATTCGATTTAATAAACGTTCAATTACTACTTTCTAAATTAAAATATTATGGTTTTGATACTAAAGCGTTACAATGGTTTTCAAGTTATCTTTGCAATCGATATCAGTATGTCAAGGTTGGCCGCAATGACGGTTCATTTACGGTCTCTGATAAATCAGTTGTCAACAGAGGTGTCCCGCAGGGATCTATCCTAGACCCAATCCTTTTTATAATATATACGGCAGACTTAGTTCAACATATTAATAATTGCAGATATCATATGTTCGCTGACGACACTCAGCTATATATCACCTTTAAGCCATCCGAAATAGATGCCGCAATAAGTAGGCTCAACGATGATCTGTCTAGGATAGCCTACTGGTGTGAAGAACACTGTTTGATGCTCAATCCGTCAAAGACTAAATATCTCATATTTGGTAGTCCACACCAGTTAGCAAAATTAAATCCCTCTCGAAACATCACATTAATGAATACACTTGTAGAGCGTGTTTATGAAGCCAGAAATCTTGGGTTGTACATGGACTGTGACCTTAGGTTTGAGAGTCATGTAGCGAGAACGGTCAAAAATTGTTTTTATAAACTTAAAGTATTGTATAAAATGAAACCTTTCTTAAGCCAGGATCTCAAATTACAATTGACGGAGTCCCTGGTTCTTTCGCAACTCAATTATACAGATATTGTGTTTGGCCCACGTTTGTTGGCTAGAACTCAAAGACTGATCCAGCGAGTGCAGAATGCCTGTGCACGATTCTGCTTTAATGTTCCATTCAGAGCTCACGTAACACCATTTTTAAACCGGCATATGATTCTAAAAATGAAACATCGTCGCAAGCTTCATTTGGCCTGCCTTCTCTTTGATATAATTAAAAATAAAGCACCCTCTTATTTATACAACAAACTTGTATGGGCTACTAGTAAATCTGTGGGTTCCCGACAATGTGCGGTGCAGCTAGCTACAAACAAACATAAGACGGCAAAATTTAGAGGTAGTTTCCGCTATGCTGCATCCAGATGTTGGAATAACATTCCTCCGCCCATTCGAAACATGCAGAGTTCTTACAGTTTCAAGCGCGAACTAAAGAAATTCATTTTCCAACATCAGAAGGGACAGGAGAAATTGGCATGTGATACAAGTATTTTATAAACCCAATCCAGATAAGGTTTGTGTTTGTTTACAAAAGAAATGTATGTGTAGTGTATCGGTTGTCTGGTGCCCGCGGTAAGGGTGCCGTGCTACTGCTGACGTTGGGACTAGATGAGGTTATGTGGGGTGTTCAGGTATACGGTATATTTACTGTAGATGGGCATATGTTGTCTATAATAACAAATTGTATGTTTTTGTAGTTATTTAATATGTATTATTCATTTGTTGTGAACTGCAGCAATAAAATATTCCATTTCATGAGTCATGTCATTCTAGAAGGCCTCTGCGGAAGACCAGCGTTGGTTTCTTATAACCAACTATGCTGAGCAGAAGACCTTTTAGGGCACTTATATCTGTAATGAGATTTTTATTTAACATGTTATTAAGGTATTTTGTGCTCTAAATAAACATTTTTTCTTTCTTTCTTTCTTTCTTTCTCCGCCCCTGCGCGGATAGACGTTAACATTAACTTAAATATCGAAAAATATACAATAATTCTAAAATAAAAGGCCTGAAAACAGGTAATACACCTGAAACAGCAGGAAGTGGTAGGGCCCCAAACCCGTCTGGATGGCGACCACCTTTGGTCTTAAGTATGCCGCCATAATAACCTTGTGTTGTGTTCCGGCATTTGTGACCCAAGTTTCTGTACCCTTATGCGACAGCAGCGTGTTCGCGATGCCACTGGCGTTGCAAACACCTATAGGCGACGGTAACTGCTAAATCCTAAGCAGGCTGTTAGCCTGTCTGCTGTCCTACAGCAATAAAAAAAAAGTGTGCCCAGAAAGGTAGCGTTGTCCTGTTGGCATTCGTGATGACAATGCTTATCCTCTGGGCGAAGTAAGAGCTAGTCCTCGAACCACGAGTGCTTTCAATGAGCCTCTTAGAAATTTAAATACATTTATTATATACTAGCTGTGCCCGCGACTCCGTCCGCGTGGAATAGTGACTTTTGGCACCATTTTTTGGATATATCTTATGGCTTATTTTGGATATTACAAACCTTATAAACCCTAAAATATAAATAAATGAAATATGCAAACTGCGTTTGAACCTACAATGTCCAGCCTAAGCTGAACCCTATTTTATATGATTGCTGATATAAATTTGAGGTCAACTTAAATTGGATTTATAAAAATCCGAAACTAATCACTTTTAACTAAAACAATTTTTTTTCTAAAATAAAAGTAGCCTAAGTTACTCCTTGTTACATCAGCTATCTGCCAGTGAAAGTCCCGTCAAAATCGGTCCAGCGGTTTCAGAGATTAGCCGGAACAAACAGACAGACAGACAGACAGAAAAAAATTGTAAAAAATGTTGTTTTGGTATATGTACCGTGTATACATCCAAATACACTTAGTAAAAAGCGGTTATTTTAATATTACAAACAGACCCTCCAATTTTATTTATTTGTATAGATTATATTCATTTATATGCATTTGATACTATAATACAGTAATAACACAAGTAATATGTTAGAGCCTGGTATGACCATATAATGGTAGAAATGAGAGTGGATGGACATAAAAGGAGGGGACCAAAAAAAAAGATGGACGGATTGTGTGATGATGATATGGCAAAAAGGTGTGAATGTTGAGATATTGGGATAGGGGCAGGAAGAAGGAATATGTGATACTACAATATTTAGAAGTTTCCACGCGAACGATTTTAGATAGTAATAATATTTTCAATAAGTAAAATAAGTTTTATTTAGGTTTAAAGTTGGTAATGCTATTTAAATAAGTCCTACATAACCTCATTGCCCCCATAACTGGATGTTAACCACGTAAAAGGTTCCACAATCGCAGAATGAATGTTTCTCAGATATCGTACAATCTTTCCGCATGAACAAAAGTTTATGTCACAAAAAGTTATGTCAAACTATTTTGAAAAGGAAAAAGAACAGTAGAAAATTGTCCAGTGAAATAAGGCACGATATCATTTTGGAAGACGAATAAAACTTGCCTGAAGACATTTAGATATAGGCTTATCAAATGACCTCGAATCACGAAAGGAAAAGGTTACGGATGTCGCGATTTTTTCCTGTTTATTATTATTATTCATAATGAATAAGCGAAATATCACTAACTCGTCACGAAATCTTTAAGAATATTCTTTCCTTCCTATAATTTGAAAATTAAGGAACGGGTTTCAAGAAATTTTGGTTCTAAAGGGAGTTTCAAATTAGAATTGAGAACAAAAATTCGTTCTCGAAACACTTACATTAAGACATTAATTAAAAATACGTACATCAAAATTGGTCGAATATTACATTACATTGATCCTTAATTACATTACATGAGCATATGAATCGATGGATGAAAGTTTGGGATAGTTTTGGCGGGTCTGGTACATAAACGTATAAATCCAAATATAGTCAACATAAAATTTGAAAGCTCTCACTAAAACAATATGGCGGTATACAAATTGTACTAGTAGGGAAAACAATCTTCACTTCTTTTTGCCCTTGTCCCTATATTATGTATGGCGATAAGACGTGTCCTGTTTTTCCAATCTATTCTTTTGAATATTTTAAATACATATTTGCAATCAATAAAACAGCTAGAATCCGCTAAGGTTTATAAATAAGGTTACATTAATTGTCTTCTCAATATTAAAGCTTAATATATGTTAAAGATATTTTAGATAATTATATTTAAAAACATTGGTCCAAAATGTATCGTGGTTCTTATTAAGTCATATTATGTTATAATAACCGCAAAGTTCGTGGTAAACAACCTTAACGCCAAGAGGCCCACAAAAGTAGCAGTGCTAAGCTAAGCACAAAAGCACTTTATATGCCACGAATACAAAACTGCCAGAAGACTTATTAGGTACGAAATAATGAGCCAATTATTATTGCGTTCCTTCTAGAAATAATTATTTTCAAAAATAAATGTTAAAATCGACAAGTCTGTCTATATGTTTCTAGTTGTATTTTCATTATATAGATTTTTTAGATACCATAAATTATAGTAGTTGCTTATAATCATAAGGACTTTATCCATCTGTCTGCAAGAACAGAAACTCTTTTGCTCGGAAGGACTGTGTGTCTAATGAAAATTATTAATTTGTAAGTCAAATCCAAAAGTATATGTATTGTACTTAAATACGAATTTTCAATAGCAAGCGAACCATCTGTTACTTACTGTTTTATGCCAAAGTTCATAAAGCGGTCACTTGTAGCTATGACAACCTAAAAGACGTAAATAGTGAAACACTACTTTGTTTAATTAATTTGCATTGTAAATCGGAGTACCGACGAGTTTCCTTATGAAGCTATATTTATAATATAAACGTAAAAGTTTGGATGGATATAACACACATAATATTATGTCATCATCATCATCTTAGCGTTGAATCCCAGCAGCAGCGTGTTCACGATGGTACTGGCGTTGCAAACACCCATAGGCGACGATAACTGCTAAATTCTAAATGGGCAGTAAGCCTGTCTGCTGTCTTACAACAATAAAAAAAAACGTGTGCGTCTCGGGACGCTCGACAAAAGTGATAGCTTAAAGTTACTTAAACTAATCGAAGTTGAACTATTTAATGTTGAAATTGTTTAACTTGAGAAAAGTTTAGGTTATTACTTAAATTTTATGTATATTAATATGATAATGTAAGGAAAGGTTATTTATTAATAAAACCAAAAACAACTAAAGTTTATGAATTTCCAATTTTTCCATAAACAGTTTTAAAATCATATTAAACTAGCTGACCCGGCAAACGTTGTTCTGCCATATCTATATCTATACTACTATTACCTAGTCAGGTCATAAGTATTGTCACACAGTAAAAACTTTTCTTTTAGAATGCTGGCCACAAAAAAGTTTATTGAATTCGAATTTCGAATTGTTCATGAAAATAAAAAAGGTATACTTTTAGAATTTTACTCATTTTTAAATATGGAGTGGACGCTTAAAGAAGACCGTGTTGCAGTTATTGCGTTGCATCGTTGCAGTTACGCGCCAATTCAAATTTTTAACATACTGAAAAATTTGAATATAACCAAAAGATTCGTTTATCGTACCATCAAACGATACAATGAAGACTCTAGTGTAGATGACAGGTCAAGAAGTGGTCGCCCTCGGTCTGTTAGGACTCCAGCAGTGATAAAAGCTGTGAAGGCACGAATTCAAAGAAATCCCAAACGTAAGCAGAAACTGTTGGCCCTTCAGATGGGGTTAAGCAGAACCACGGTGAAAAGGGTGTTAAATGAAGACTTAGGGCTTCGGGCATATTGAAGAAAAACAGGACATCGCTTGAATGCTCGTCTAATGGACCTGAGACTGAAGAGATGCCGCGCTTTGTTGAAGCGGTACGCGAGAAAAAAATATCGGGAAATTCTTTTTTCGGATGAAAAAATGTTTACCGTAGAAGAGAGCTACAACAAACAAAATGATAAGGTGTACGCACACAGTAGTGAAGAAGCGAGCAACCGTATTCCGCGTGTCCAACGAGGTCATTTTCCATCCTCGCTCATGGTATGGTTGGGAGTTTCTTATTGGGGCTTAACAGAGGTACATTTTTGTGAGAAAGGTGTAAAAACGAATGCTGTTGTGTATCAAAATACAGTCCTGACGAACCTTGTGGAACCTGTTTCTCATACCATGTTCAATAACAGGCACTGGGTATTCCAACAAGATTCGGCGCCAGCTCATAGAGCGAAGAGCATACAAGACTGGCTGGCGGCGCGTGAAATCGACTTCATCCGGCACGAAGACTGGCCCTCCTCCAGTCCAGATTTGAATCCGTTAGATTACAAGATATGGCAACACTTGGAGGAAAAGGCGTGCTCAAAGCCTCATCCCAATTTGGAGTCACTCAAGACATCCTTGATTAAGGCAGCCGCCGATATTGACATGGACCTCGCTCGTGCTGCGATAGACGACTGGCCGCGCAGATTGAAGGCCTGTATTCAAAATCACGGAGGTCATTTTGAATAAACTTTAATGTCATAAGAATCTATGTTTTGTTAAGTTCATTTTGGTATATGAATGGTTACATAATGAATAAATTTGTTACAATTATTTTACATTAAACATGTGACAGAATTTATGACCTGACTAGGTATAAAGAGGAAAGATTTGATTATTTGTTTGTTTGTTTGTTTGCTTTGAATAGGCTCCGAAACTACTGACCGGATTTAAAAAATTCTTTCATTGTTGGGAAGCTACACTATCCCCGGGTGACATAGGCTATATTATATTTTCAAAAAATTTAGGGATCCTTACTAAAACTCCAATAATGTAACCCAAAGTGTAAAAAAATTACCTAAAATATTATTTAAATCGCGTGCGTTGCGAAAACTATTGATGATAGAATAAAATAATGTACTACAACTTTGCAGAACACATCATTATTTACAAAAAGTGTCGCGACAGCATATGTCTAACTATTATAGTTATGCCACAATAAGTGTTCTTTTATTTTAAAAATTTAATTGAAATGCCGCCCCTAGAAAAGACTCTTTATTTGGATCTTGGTATTAATCCTTATCAAAATAAATTACTTCATATTCAAAACTGTTTCAATACCTTTATACAACTTTTTGAATTATTCAATTCGGATATTCCATTCGAAAGATATTACGAGTTTAAAAATGTAAGTATTAGAAAAATGTTGCGTGGTAGCCGCTCACCCTGTTCGGCTAGCTAGGCAGCACCTTATGCAATGTAGGCGTGCGTCACTGGGGTTTTTACAAAAATTAGAATACTTATTAAAAAATAACGAAAAATAAATAAAAAGTAATAACAAAAAAAAATCATTAAAATAAAAGTTCATAGAAATAATAATATTCAAAATTTCTTTATAATTGTATTTTTTTAGTAACCTGACGCAAATAGAAGGGTTTGCCCTCAGGGGCACTCCTCTGTCCGAGGAGTGCACGGGTATGCGTACCCGAGGTGCCCGAGCATCCGTCGCTTCACTCCCCTCTCCGTTCGAGGTGACAGAGTCCTACCTTTCTTTCCGTCTACCTCTTACATCCTTTCCAACTTAGCTCTCTGTTCGTGGCGTGGTCCCCGGTGGGATGATTGCGAATACTGATTGGGGTCCCGGGTTCTACCCTGGGACCTGATTTGGTAGTCGAAACCATGCCTATTTCGACTGCGCCTGCACAGAGTGTTCCCGGGGCGGGAATTGCATCCTCGCTGTCGGTTGGTCTTGCTGGGCCGGCTACGACGTCAGGCGACTCTGCTTTTTCTGGAGTGTCGTCTGGTAGTCGTACCCACGCCTGACTAGCACGCGACGGGGATGCGAGTCCTGTCCGGAATTGGCCGCGGACCTGTCACTCCCGGCCCTGGTTCTGTCCATGGTCGGGGGCGATCCTGGATGGACGGCCGTCGCCTCCTTTTGCGAGGCAGTAGTGTCTGCAAGGGAGGTGGCGGAACGGGATCGGGAGTCCACCACCGCACTTCCCTCCCGCCAACGTAGGCCGCGTCGTCGGCGCCGGAGGGCGGGCAACGATCTCCGGCCGCCGTAGAAAACGGCCGCGGGCGGCCCCTCGGGGGAGGATCCGCCGCCCGCACTATTGCCGCGAGGGAGAAGGCCGCGTGCTGTTCTACAGCCCCCCTCAACTCCTAGAGTTATTACAAGAGAGCGCCGGGGGGACGAAACCCCGACCCCCTGGCGCCAGCACTTTAGAAGGGGCCCGCTTTAAGACAAAGCGTGGGCCGGCGCCGGCCCGGGCCACGTGATCGGCAGGCCATATATCCGTGGGCCCGGGCGTAGACGATAGGAGAACAGCGGGGTTTTTTAGTGGGTCGAACATCTTTTCCGGAGTCCCTTATATCCCTCGGTCCCCCCGGGCCGGGATAACCCGTCAAGGGAGGTTTTTCCCCGAGACCGAAAAAAAATAGAAGGGTTTAATTTTTAATTTTTTGTTAAATACCCGTGCGAAGCTGGGACGGGCTGCTAGTAAATAATAAAATGTCAAAAAATCAAAAAAAAAATTTTGGGGGTGGGTCACCCCTAACATTTAGGGGGATGAAAAATAGATGTTGGCCGATTCTCAGACCTACTCAATATGCTCACAAAATTTCATGAGAAACGGTCAAGCCGTTTCGGACGAGTATGGCAACGAAAACTGTGACACGAGAATTTTATATATTAGATTAAATTATTCCTTAGTGTAGATTCTTTATAAAGAAAAAAAAACAAATGTATTTCATTGTAATAAAGTCGCAATTCGAATAGATCTAACGCTGTGGGTTAGAGTGAGAGAGGAGGAGGCCTACCGCTGCTGTATGCGTGAGAGAAAGGGAAGCCAGACATACTGGCGCCGTAACGCGTTATGTAACGAAGCGGTTTACCCTCCCTTAAGAAGTTATCACTTCAAAAACACAGTTACAGTGAAACATATGAAAGGAATTGCATGGAATCTGCAACATAGATATTCGGCTTGGACCTAGTGAAATCTCAGCCCACCCTGCGTAATGGACAATGAGTCGAAGTCCGGAGTTTCGTCAGAGAGAAATCAATGCCGTAGGGACCAAGTTTATCGTTCAACATTGTGGGTATATTAATCTCAGCACAATTAAAATTAAATGTAACAGATGGGTACCGACTGATATGATGCGTAAAAGCCAATGGCCAAAACTAACGGTTTTAAGGGGGTATGCCGACGCAGTAGGGGAGTAAGGCAGAAAACTCTACATACCCGCAACGACTTCGAAGTTCTAACGCGGCACTAACAATGATCGTTTTAGGTGGGAAGGCAGTTTTACTCGGGATATAACAATCATATTGTAAGATAGGTGGTTTTGGCGTCTCTTCTCTCCTAGTTGAAAGTCAAAATTATGTTGCGAAATGGAAGTACGTCTCGAATTTTTAAATTTGAACCGATAATTGTTGTTTTAATATTGATTAATAACCAGTGCTTAATGGTTTTTATAAATCAGAAGAAAAAATGAGATTTATGTTGACACTTTTTTTTAAATAAAATCTTGATGTTGCCTTTTGACTTATTTAAAAAAAAAAAAGCTAAAAAACATGATAACTCTAAAATTTTGCTTTTTTCACTTTTGTATAATGCATATGGGGGACAAAATATTACAAATAGCCTATCACCTCCTAACGGGAATACGTCGAATTACCAATAACCCTTTTTTTGGTCTCGGGGAAAAACCACTCTTGACGGGTTCCACCGGCCCGGGGGCACCGAGGGGTATGTGGGACTCCGGGAAAGATGTTCGACCGTTCGACCATCGACTACCCACTAAATAACCCTGCTGTTCTCCTATTGCCTACGCCCGGGCCCACGGATATATGGCCTGCCGATCTCGTGGCCCAGGCCGGCGCCGGCCCGCCCTTTGTCTTAAGGCGGGCCCCTTCTAAAGTATTGGCGCCAGGGGTTTCGTCCCCCCGGCGCTCTCCTGTAACAACTCTAGGAGTTGAGGGGGGCCACGGAACAGCACGCGGCCCTCTCCCTCGCGGCAATAGTGCGGGCGGCGGATCCTCCCCCAAGGGGCCACTCACGGCCGCTTTCTACGGCGGCGACCTGCGTTGGCGGGAGGGGAGTGCGGTGGCGGACTCTCCAGAAAAACCAGGGAATCGCCTGACGTCGTAGCCGGCCCAGCAAGACCAACCGACAGCGAGGATGCGATTCCCATCCCGGGAACACTCTCTGTACAGGCGCAGTCGAAATAGGCATGGTTTCGACTACCAAATCAGGGCCTAGGGCAGAACCCGGGACCCCAATCAGTATTCGCAACCATCCCACCGGGGACCACGCCACGAATAGAGAGCTAAGTTGGAAAGGGTGTAGAAGGTAGACGGGAATAACGGTAGGACTCTGTCGCCTCGGACGGAGAGGGGAGTGAGGCGACAAATGCTCGGGCACCTCGGGTACGCACACCCGTGCACTCCTCGGACAGAGGAGCGCCCTATATTAAGGCCATAGTAGTAATAAAGCCCTTATTTTCTGCGAGTCTTACTAATGAGTAATTGCAGTTTAATTTTAATTAAACTGAACGTATTTAATAAGGTATTTTTAAACAGTAAGGTTCAGTTTTGCATCAGCTCGATGTCTTGGCTATGGATCAAGCTAGATTACTCTTAGGCAGATTAAACTAGATACATCCTAAACGCGTAGGCTTGGCGAGGCCATCTCCTATCTATGAGATAGGTATTGGAAATAGAACAGTGCATTTAAATCTATACCTATGTATTTAATTATAATAATAATTTATTAATGATAATAATCAATACATAAAGTTTTATTGATGATGATTATTATACAGATCTACTATCCGTGCATTAAATAATTTATAGAGTTAATATGTTATATAATAGTTGACACAGTAAACTTTGTTCTGCCATATGAATTAAAAAAAGTAACAGTAAAAGTAAGAAATTCACCTTATGACAGCAGCGTGTTCGCGATGCCACTGGCGTTGCAAACATCCATAGGCGACGGTACCTAACTGTTAAATTCTAAGCGGGCCGTCAGCCTGTCTGCGGTCCTACAGAAAAAAGTCATCAAAATTGGTTCAGCGGTGAAAACGTAATAAACAAACAAACTCACTTTTGCATTTATAATAATAAGTTAGGATCTATGGGTAGACGAGATTGGTAAAGTAGCCGGAAAGGACTGGATGTGGAAGGCGCAAGATAAGAAAGCTTGGAAAAAAATAGGCTTCCTGCCTTTACCCGAAAAGGGTCCATAATTAATATACATAATTATTATATATTTTTTAAATTTTAATTCTAGTTGTATAAGTATATTATGGAATAAGGTTTTGTTATTATATTACATATATTGGGCCCATTCCAGGAGAAACGGGAAACCGTGTGTCGGACTGCGCCAGTCAGTCTGCCAACAGGATGCTATGACGTGAGATCGCGCGGAGAGCTATGTCGCCTCTACCACCGACGTGGATGCCTCAACGTGACCACGACCGCTCTGTCAAGAGCAAAACGAAGGAGAAGAAGAAGTGGCTCGTAACAGCTATAACCACTAAACTAACAAACATTAAATTTCGTATATACTAATGTTAATTATTTTTTTAAATAAATAAAATCGTTGATGATTCAGGAAGGTTCGCAAAAAGTTTTACCTATAGGAAATTTTAAATGGGAATCAATCATATTGACAAAACCGTACACCACTCTTGTAACTACTGCATCACTGCTACGTCGTGAATTAGGAAATGTATACCAAGTCCTGAAAAAGGACCTTATAGCTAGGATTTAAGACCGATTACATTAACACAATAGAATCTGATAATAAAACATTAAATATTCTTGGAGAATATTCGGTTAATGCTATTTAAATTTCAAAATTAGAATTTCTCTATATTAGTAAACAATTGCAATAAAAAAAGCAAATCGAGCGACGACAAAAAAGTATGTATAGGCCCTTCGTATTTCGGGTAATAATTGTAAACAGCATTTTCCCTCCAATTTCAAATTATCACTTCATCATCATCATCCCAGCGTTAGTCCCGGTTGCCACCTAAACTTTCGTTTCGGTGCCCGGGGTCCGCTTTCCGACCTTTTCTACTCCACTTCGCGCGATCTTCAGCAATTTCAAATTATCACTTACCCGGGTATAAACGATCCATTAGTTTGTGTCATATAACTCTGCCGTTCGCGTTCGTTTACATCTACCCACATTTCTATTATTTAATTATTTATCGTCAAAGAACAAAATTATTGAAACCCATGGCGCGTTTCGCACGGCGGCAC
This sequence comes from Malacosoma neustria, assembly GCA_963693495.1. Taxonomy (NCBI): domain Eukaryota; kingdom Metazoa; phylum Arthropoda; class Insecta; order Lepidoptera; family Lasiocampidae; genus Malacosoma; species Malacosoma neustria. The sequence goes on along the minus strand of OY856381.1, from coordinate 4,679,255 downwards.
GCCAAGCGATGTCTTTCGTGACTACAGATGGTTCACGATGAATGAAAGTAGCCACCTACTTACCACGGTCGGTTGAGGGCCTGTTTGATTCGAAGTGCGCGCGCATAAACGGAGATCCTCATAAATAAATGGGGGTTTCCGCGCCTTCAAACTATTTTACAATAATGTTACGAATGAAAACACATTTATGTAATTAACATAAGGTAAGAGCACCAGTAGTGGACCACTTAAGGGTACAGAATTTCTTTTTTAATGCTTAACCTTAATTTACACCCGAAATTCAATTAGTGTTTCTTTTTGTGAAATCTACGAAAGTTTTTTAATGAAATTAAACCAGTATTTTTCCCTGTATATTGATTGAATAAAATATAAAATAAAATAAAAGAAACTATCATTAGAGATTCAGCAGTTGGTCATCTAACAAATACGAAAATCTAGTATTAACCATAATTTTATCGTTAACCAGATGTTTATCGTTTTTTGTTAAATAAAAAACAGATTGGTGATTTGGCATTTTATTTCATATAATTAATAGGAAAATTGCATAAAATTATATAAAAGAATGTCTCTGGAATATTGATCATATCGATGACTAGATGGTAGGATCGCCTATTGAATTTGGAATTAGTTTTAAAACACGCCATGAATTATTATTTTATCGGTTTTTGTGACTTAGTGGTCAACTACAGGTACGTGGTCATTTACTAATGCGTTTACCTTATTCTTAATAAAACTAATATGTATATATTTATTGATACCAATAACATAAATAACCGATTCATTGTTCCAAGGGACTTCCCCGTTTTAAGAAAGGAAGTTCCAACAATCATGTTTGTATCCAGATTGGAGAATAAGATAGTATCTTAATTACTTACCAAAATAAATATATTAATAATAAATAAACTAGGATATTTTATTATTGATTTTTGTATAAAAGTAATACTATTATGGTACTGTTTTTATAAAAAAATGTAAGATATTGTAAAAAATATAAAAAATTTGTGAAATAAAGAAATATAGTAAAAATAAACTAAAAACATATATAATAAACTAAAATAATAAATAAATTCACACAGCGCAAGTCGCAAAGTAAATAGCATTGCCACTTATGTTATGGTAGTAGACAATTGATTATTTAATTAATTCAAATGATTTTGTTTTTTTAAATAAATACACGTTATACATAAACATATTACACGTCCCTATATTCGGCGAGTCTGTGATTCTCGTTTACCCAACGGGGTTACTCCCTGCGAATCCAATATAGTTCGTTCAGGATGTTGTTGCGGCTGCCGCGCTTCTGCACTGCCTCCGGGATGTTCACGGATGTGCGAACGGATGCCTTTGATGCAGTGTGGCTGACGAGGACAACCTCTTTACTGGCTAGGGTGCGCAGTAGCAGCAACTACATCCTAAACGTCACATCGAACAAGCTCGGCACTTCTCTGCTGTAGGTACTGACTCAGAGGACCAAATTAATTAGTACTAATGTAGTATTTAAGCTTCTACTAACTTTAATCAATAATATGGATTCAGCGTCTAATTTAAATAAATAAACACTCAACGCGAGCCGATGGAGTAAGTGAGTTAGATATTGTAGTTACAAGCAAAGTGCTCAGTCTTGGCCACATTATAATAAATAAAAAAAATCATTAGTAATTTTCAACTCAACACTATTTATCTTCATTATGAAAATTACGAACGTAATTATGGACGTGTGGGCAACGCAGTCGTTAGCGATTTCGAATGAGCTCCCCCAGACAACAGAGATTGGCGTCCGCGTCTATTGGTATTTTCCCAACAAATATGATGGCGAGCGGTGTGAACCGATGCGCGGCACAAACGTACTCGGTGGGCAATCGGATTAATACGAATACCTCTACAATATTCATGTTTGTTTCGTTTGTCAATAGTGTTCGCTGAATTGGGAGTTTGGGGTGAGTGGGCTAGTAGAGGTTAATGTTAAGATGATATGTCGATGCATATAAATATTTTGAATATTATTTATACAATGCGGTTTTTAAAAGAATAGGAACGTCAATGACCTTTATCTGTCAAAAGTGTCAAATGTCACTAGAAAAGTACGGTTTGGAACAAAACCTTATTTGCGTATCAATAATGGAAAGTGGAATTGAAGTCATAGATACAGGCAACATACCTAATTTTATTTTAAACAACAGTTATACCACATGAGTTAATAAACGTACAGAGACAAAGATTCAACAACCGCGCCACGGTAGGTACATAACTACAAGTATGATGCGCGTGTGTGCGTGAGCACTGGCGGCTCGTCACGTACGGAACGAAACCTGTTTTTACTGGTTCGGCCAGTGCTCAAACAAAGGGCTCACTCACCGCTCGCTGTGCGTCGCGTCGTGCGTGTTTGTTTAAATTTAAAATTTTAATTAATTAGAAAGAGTTTAAATATGGTTTTATTGTACTGTGTGCATGAACAACAATCGAAAAAATAAAAACATATCTTTTTTAATTATCCCAAAGACTCCACTAGGTAAGTAGAAACTATAATTTATTTTTATTTTTACTTAGTTATGCTAGATACCTCCTAAAATATGTATCTGCCTCAATTTCGAAAGGAACTCATATGGGTGCGATGGTGCAAAAAACGTTTTGGTATTGATCATAAATGATTTAAGTAGTTTTTTTTAGTAAGTTGCACGAAATAGGTAATACCTATCTCGTAAACGGTGCGTTCAAGAGCAAAAATAGTTATTTAGAAAGCCAAAAGCCGGCGGTCTCTGTTTGGGTATCCTTTAGTGATTTAATAATTACCTCTGTTTATAAATTAAAATACTATTCATGGTTTTATTATTATTTCAGACGACAAGAGTGGTTACAAGCTGTCGGGCGAGAAGATCTTTCCAAACTTGTAAATGATAAAATAAGGCAACAATACAGAATCTGTGAAGATCACTTCGAAAAACCCTGTATTAAGTTTAAAATTTCGAGAATATTTCGATCTAGAAATAAATATTGTTAATATTGGTAGTGATATACTAAAACGTATACAAGATTGTAAATTTGATATGCCATGCAAGTGCTTTCCCATTGATTATTGAAAAAAAAAACTTTATATTAGATTTAGAATATATTATTCGATTAAGAGGTATAACAAATTATTAAAAAACAAAAATTACATAAATAAAACTATTTATAATAAGCAATTTGTAAAAAAATATACATACATAAAAAAGCTGACAAACGTTTTGTGTATTTATTTTAAGCCTCCTGTGCCAACCCTATCAGAATAGATAACAATTTTGCTCGCTCTTTAGAAGCTGTACGTTTAGTTACTCATGTGGTAGCACTAGCAATCGACTGTTAGATAACAACTGTTCTGTCAATTATGTTTAAACTAGTCCAAAGTTAGACTGTTTTATAAACTAATTTACCGTCGATGAAAAACGATCTCGTTTCGTCGATGTCAAAAATGTAAACTACTCTGTTGAAAAAGTATTGTTAGATCGATGTTTTTAGCCGATATATTTTGACTCGATAAATCGATACAAAATATCCAATATCGAAAATTGTATCAAAAACGATATATTTTTTGAAGTGAAAACTTCTTGAGCAGATGCTGTGATCTGAAACTCAATGAAACGGAAAAGTCACAGTAAAAAGAGACACCTATATACATCTTTTTAATTATGTCTTTAGAATATAACATGGAGAGAATGAGATAAAAGACATTATAAAGTGTTTCCTATATTTGTGGCCTTTTCTTTGTGCGGTGTTATATTGAAGTTTACATTTTTCAAGTTTTCACTTCTATCACGTGTTTTATCTAACTATAGTCACTAGAACCCAAAACCGTAAAGGATACGAAAGAACGGAAAAAAGTAACTGTATTGGGAACCATAGAGTTAGTATTATAACTTATTAACTCTAGTACTTATTAACTCCATGTTGGGAACTAACTAATTGGGTAATGACATCTGGTGGTTGAAATTTTAATTAATAGTTTACAAATCTATCGTCTTTGCATTAGTATTTGTGATCACTATTACTATCTCATATGTGTATATACATAGAAATGTCAGCTATTTTTCGCCAGTTATTTTAAACCACTCCTGTGTGTTATTTCCCAATTGTCTATGGTCTATGACTATTGACTAGTATGCTTGCATTGCGTGTATGTGTGTCTGCGGCCGTCCGTCATTCATCAACCGTCACGTCACTTTCACTCGCGAGTTCTTTTGTTATGTATTGTGTTATAGCACTTTTAAACTTAACACCTACGGCTTCTTATGTACCCTCAGAGAGAGTGGCTTCTGCCGTTAATTTGGCGGTTCCTAAAAACAGGAGCCGGCTGAGAACGGAGCATGTAAAGAGCAGAGTTTTTTTACTTTCGCTACCGGAAAAATATTGGTTTGCCTGATATAATAAAATATTAGAACATAGCTTTTTAGTTTTTGATGTGTTTTGTAATTATTGCCTAATAAAAAGAAATACTGATAAAATAGCTCCATTTTTATTGAGATTTTTGTGCATTTTGTGTAAAAAATACTATTGATATTAAATATCGAGCTAAATACAATATTATTATTAAAACGCAAAATCCTTTAAAATTACCGATAAATCGATATTTTTTCCTTGGTATACCGACGTCGATATTATTTTTTTATAAATATTTCGATATTTTTTTTCACTTCACTCCGTACTCTTCCGTACTATAGAATACGCTCCACTCATCTGTCAGGTATCCTAGTAGAGGACTTTTTTTGTCTTCGTTTTAGCCGCATCTGTCGTGGATCCCATAAATAAGTACCTAAGTACTTTAATAAATAACTATATACTCTTCGTTCTAGTAGGGAGGTGATTATAATACACAAATATCTCATGCTATACCGATTTAGATGTCTAATCGGATGGCTCAAAGTATACCTTTTTGATGGATAAAGAGGGTACAAATTTACTATGACTTATTAGACCAATTAGGGTTGTTACATTAACGACATTTGTTTAAATATTATTTTATTTATAGATAATTATATGAAAATTTTAATGCATTATTTGTTTTATTAACCTGTAGTTTGGTAGCTCAATTAAACGCTTAAGTAGTTCGTATACTTTATACTTCTAATAAACATAGAAATATACTTATTGAAATAATTAAAGCAATAAATAATTTTGACTTGTAGATGACAATGTACGTCAAATTGGACAGGTAATAATTAATTTTGTCTTATGACAAATTATAATATCGAAAGGTAATAGTTAGCACTTTTTTGTAAAATATTTTTTTTTATTGCGTAGGATAGCAGTCAGGCTGACAGCCCGCTTAGAATTTAGCAGTTACCGTCGCCTATAGGTGTTTGCAACGCCAGTGGCATCGCAAATACGATGCTGTTCCATAAGGGTACAGGAACTTGGGTCACTAATGCCGGAACACAACACACGGTTATTATGGCGGCATACTTAAGACCAAAGGTGGTCGCCATCCAGACGGGCTTGAAGCCCTACCACGTAGTTAGGTTGGGTTGTTTTGTCGCCTTTTACGACAGGCCGACCCCGGCTACAGAGGTTAATATTCTTTTTCCGCCCCTGTACGGATAAAAATTAACATACAATTATTAATGTATGTGTGTTAATTATATTAGATATAATTAACATACATACATTAATGTTACACTACAAACCATTTGAAATTTAGTTCTAAAGATTTAAAACAAACAAATAATTTTTTTAGTAGAACGATACAGTTCTAGACGTTTTAGTATTTTTTTAAAAATTATATATGTTAAGATATAGATAATTATTATTTGAAATTTTTAGCTTTCAATTGAAGTAACTCATATAATATTGTCTATCTTGTTTTGACTAAACGTTCAACTTGATTTGGAATGCAAAGTGACTAACCACTTGCTGAAAATCGTTTTACGGCACACATATCCACATCCAGCTAAAACGAAGGCGGGTGCCAAAAAATCATTTACGTAAATCCCCTGCTCGTTTTATAGGTAAGTTACAAATTATTTTTGAACATTTTGGTCGATAATACTCATTTCCTATTAAGGAATCGATAGTTAATCGATTCGTTGTGTGTGCCCATTAAATTATATTATGGAAGCCCTATTGATGAAAATTGTTGTGAGTCAGAAATCAGAAAGATTTATCGGTCTAAATCTTTAATTTTTTAAAAGTGATTTGCTGGTTTGATTGGAGACAAAGTTAGTGTAAATAATGTAAAATGGCTATTAATTTAGAAAAAAATAAACAAGCGTTGGTCGCTGCTTGGAAGGATGTGCTAGATGAAAAAACTGAAACCAATTGGTATGTTTTATGAAATCTTTTTTCGGCGACCTACTTGGCAAGGAAATTAAATAAACAGGCGTGCCTGATTAAAATAATGAATTGAGTTTATACGTCTGGTTCACTGTCGGCCCTTATTTGTTAGCACAATGCAATGCAGTGAATTAACAACTACATCTGTCATATAAATTGCATTTATTTCATACTATTCTCCATCATAGTATTCAGTGATGATTAAATACTGTAAGAAAATATGAACAGGAACTTCGATTTTATCTATATCGGATTTTAATTTTAAGGCAATAAATCCATCAACATGTGATAAGCCAAATTGCCATATTTATTAAAATCCAAGCAGCTTTATATAAATTAAAGCTTGTATTGTAGTCTCATGTTCCAGAGGAACTTATTTAAATTTTGAAAATCATTTTGATAAAATAACATCCTATAAAAACATACAGTAACATTAAATGGAAAATCATTGTGATTTATAATATTTGAAGGTCTAGTTTCTGATGGGACTGAATCCATGACTGATAACACCATGGCTGTAATTAATACACCAATTGTGTTTCTGTCAATACTTCCAATATAACTCATACCTATGGGTGTCCCAGTTCATACTTTTTTTATTGCTGTAGGACATCAGACAGGCTGATGGCCCACTTATAATTAAGCAGTTACCATCACCTATGGGTATTTGCAACCCCAGTGGCATCACAAACAAGCTGCTGTCCCATAAGGGTGCAGGAACTTGGGTATGCTGGAACACAACACAATGTTATGTATTATGGTGGCATACTTAAGACCAAAGGTGGGCACCATCTAGATGGGCTTGGGGCCCTACCATGTAGATTGGGTGGGTTTTTTTGTCACCTTTTATGATAGGCTGACCCCGGCCGCAGAGGTCAGTATTCTTTCTCAACTCCTGCATGGATAAATAATTGGATTATTTCTCACAGGGAACAAAAAGAGCACCATTTAATTTATTCTATGTCAGGGTTAGATGAAAGTTGATTCTGTATTATAAATATTGCTACTTATAATAATAGCTTATAATGTTTCATGGTTGGGCCTAGGTCTCTCCTACATTTAGGAGGATCCTTTGATGCTTATTCAAGGCATATTGGTGGGTTACACATACTGGTGGTCTCAAAGTTTTCGTTCTCTTTCTGTATGTGTGAAATAAATTAATGATATATTAGTAAAGAATAACATCCCAAATGGTGCATACCATAAAGGGAATCAAATTTGTTACCTCTAGATTGGTCTTGGTCTCTGGTAATGTGACTATTGTTGTAGAACCTTTTTGATAATTCCTTCATAGTAATGAAAATAACATAAAGGTGTTTGTTTCTGTTTTTGAAGAAGGTATAACATACCTTATTATATATATCATATCCTAATTGTGATGGTGAGATGGTTACTCAAAATATATTTTCACATATTTTAAAAATCTTATACTAAAAAAGATCCCATTGGGTCGAAGTGTCCGAGATATTTCTCGGCCCCAAAATAAGATAAGATATACTTGTTTTATGTTTTGGTGCCTCTATGTACTCATTAGAAAAAGAAATTATGGAAAATGCTATGTACTGACTCAAAAAGCTATGCTGAAACACTGCTAGAGACTATATTTAACAAGAGATTTTAGACTTCAGATTCTAAACTTCCTAGAATACGAATAAATATGATTCTGAGGTCCACAAGATTAGCCTTTATCAAGAACCACAGGACAAGATGCTCGATAGAACTCTCAGGGAATCAAAAAGCTGGTCTAAATTTAGAGTAAAGGATAAGTGTTGCTATCCAAGGGTGGTATTTCAGATAACAGTAAAAAGCAATCTTGAGTCCATATATTTAGAAATTTCCTGGTTTTTTTTTGTTGTATAGTGTATTTTTAAGGTTTAAGTTATAGTTTGTATTTAAATTAATGACTTGGTTTAAAATAAATATATTTATTTATAAAAATATGATATCACTAGCTGTGCCCGCGACTCCGTCCGCGTGGAATAGTGACTGGGCAGTATTTTTTGGATATATGTTATGATTTATTTTGGATTACAAACCCTATAAACCCTAAAATATAAATGAAATATGCAAACAGTCAGTATTATCGAATACAACTGTTACGCCATGCGCCTCCGGAATACGTATGTTCGAACCTACTAAGTCCAGCCTAAGCTAAACCCTATTTCATATGATTGATGACATAAATCTGAGGTTAACTTAAATTCGAAATTCAACCTGCAAGGTCCAGCCTAAGCTGAACCCTATTTCGTGTGATAAATGATATAAATCTGAGTTCAACTTAAATTGGACTATAAAAGTTCCGAAACTTATCATTTTTAACAAAAACTATTATTTTTTCTAAAATAAAAATAGCCTAAGTTACTCCTTGATACATCAGCTATCTGCCAGTGAAGTCCCGTCAAAATCGGTGCAGCCGTTTCAGAGATTAGCCGGAACAAACAGACAGACAGAGAGACAGACAAATATTGTAATAAATGTTGTTTTGGTATATGTACCGTATATACGTCGAATGAACTTAGTAAAAATCATGAACTTAGTAAAAATCGGTTATTTTAATGTTACAAACAGACCCTCCAATTTTATTTATTTGTATAGATGATGATGATATCATCACTTATATAATTATTTATTAAATTATTATTGATAGCATTCTTATTGTGTAGCTGTTGTTGTGTAGTCTTTTGTTGCTGAGAGCCCCCTTAGAATTTAGCAGTTACAGTGGCCTATGGGTGTTTGCAATGCCAGTGGCATTGTGAACACAGTTGTCCCATAATGGTTCAGGAACTTGGGTCACTAATGCCTCTACACAACACAAGGTTATTATGACGGCTTACTTAAGACCAAGGGTGGTTACCATCCAGATGGGCTTGGGGTACTACCACGTAGCAAGGATGGCTTGTTTTGTTGTCTTTTACGACAAGCCGCCACAGAGGTTAGTATTCTTTCTCCACCCCTGCATGGATATAAGGTTGCTTTTAGGTTTAAAGTTGCTCTTTTTGACAGGTTGCTCTTGTTCAGTAGAAAGGAAAACAGCCCACCCTGGCAGGTGGTCACCATCACGTATGGACAACCTATGGACCCTCATATCGTACTGCGCTGAGAAAACCTCAGTCGGAATCTCATTCCAAACTCTGAGAACCGTTTCGTACATGTAGAAGTCCTACCTACAAAGCTAAACAAAGAAATATTCGCATATGGCTCATGTCATCCTAGTGTTACATTTGTAAATTGTACTGTATGTTACTCTCACTTTGCAGGGCCTTATTTGGTTATGATGGAATGACAAATGACCTGAAATTCATTAGCAAAGGCGATGGTGGACTGACTGAACTAATAGATGAGTTCAACAGTGGAAAGATACAATATGCATTCCTAAAAGTGGATTTACCAGATGGCAGCATATCTAAATATGTCCTTATCAACTGGCAGGTAAGATGGATGTTTTCCTGTTTACTTGATAAATATACAAATATTTACAACATTTATTAGAAAAATATACCAAATACAAATTATTAATAAACAAAATATGCTAATATTTGAGTCATGGGATTTTTAAGTAGTTTGTCAGTAAAGATGGTAGACAGTAGTAGATCTTTACAATACAGTGTTGTCTGTCCTAAGTCAATTTACTCACCCGTTCAGGTTTGGGAAGGGGGGGGGGGGAAGTCATTTATTGTCTGGAAGAAATCACTAGTGAGTAAGAGCGTTTATATTTTTTAAACCTATTTTTTTAGTACTATAAAGAGGGTCTATCTATCTATATATCGTCGTTGTCAAAAAAATATCTGAATTGTGCACTGTTTTGAGATTTCAACATTTTGACTATTATATATATTTATTTTTTGTTTGCCACTAAACCTTAGATATATAAACGCCGCTAGGTGATTTTCAACATTACATTTTTTATTTTTTATTGCTGTAGGACAGCAGGCAGGCGCTGAGGGCCCACTTATAATTTAGCAGTTACCGTCGCCTATGGGTGTTTGCAACGCCAGTGGCATTGCGAACACGCTGCTGTCCCAAAAGGGTACAGGAACTCGAGGTTACTAATACCGGAACACAACACAAAGTTATTATGGCGTTATACTTAAAACCAGGGGTGGTCGCCATCCAGACGGGCTTGGGGCCCTACCACGTAGCTAGGGTGGGTTATTTTATTTGTCGCCTTTTACCACAGGCCGACGCTGGCAGCAGAGGTCAGTATTCTTTCTCCGCATCTGCACCGCACTGATAAAACATCAATATAAATCACTTTAAAACAAACTGTTTCTTATAAAATTTTACATGAGAATGTTTTTACTCCATATCTCAAATTTTGACTTTTTATAATAGCATAAATATTGGTTTCACAATGATGATATGATTTATTGTGGGCATCAAAAATAGTGAGGTCTCTTGACTCTTGTTATCATATATTCAGTGTTAGTATGTTGTATAATATACGAGTATATTTACCCTAGTTAAATGCTTTTCCTGGATATTGTAATTTTAATATAAGAAATAAGGAAAATTTAAAATACCTCTTAAGTAACTCTTTAAACTTCAATTTATGCAATTATAATAATAAATTTAATGATGACCTTGTGATGATAATGTGACATATTAATCCCACATTCAGGTTCTGGTCTTCATGAATGAATAGTATGTTCATTACATACATAATTTATTCACCTTAATGCTTCAATACATACAGAATTATGTACGTACTGCTGAGTACGGAGAGTCTGCAACACTGTTAGCTTCTGCGATTTTTTGTGTCTCAAAGAAGCATCATATAATATGTCATTGTATAAGGGTTGGCCACCCTAAACACTTAAAATACAGAACGTAACTCCATTTGCTTCTCTATAAAGAGAACAAGTTCTTATATATATACATATAGTTTGTTGCTTTTTACGCCTCGTGATGAGACTTATTTCGTAACCAGCTGATACCCGTGACTTCGTACGCATGCGCTCTACATCGCTTGCTCCCACTTCTCCGCAGCAAGAAACACACATCACTGAACACATAGTGCTTATAAAAATCGTTGTTTCTTAAAACATTAATAGGTTTATATTAAATGAAGATATCGCAATAATTTTTGTAGTTAAATACCAAGGTGTCTAAGAAATAAAACTTAGAAAATTTAATTGAAATGTATCCAGTAGTTTTTCCGTGATGCGCCACAGACTTCTATCGTTTTATTTATATAGATAGTGCCTATTTCGTTATTTTGCTCCCTAGAAGATATAGTATGTATAATGTATATACATACATAGGCCATGTATTGACAAGCATTCAGTTTTTTAGGATACATTATTGCTAGCTGACCCGGCAAACGTTATTCTGCTGTATAAATTAAAAAAAATAGCCTATTTTCTTTTCCAAGGTCCAATCTATTTCTATACCGAAATTGGTTAAGAGGTTTAGGTGTGAGGACAGAGTAACTTTCACATTTATAATATTAGTATGGATATATAATAAATAATGTTGTTTATTTTAGTCCTTAGTACGTACGTACGTACCACGTGACCTATTTGTGAAATTTTTTCATCTCCCTTTTTTCTATATGAAAAGACATTGCCCCCCCTTCCCCTTCAAGTTTTCACGTAGTAACAGAAAGTTAAAATAAGTTATTTGGCCCATATTTGTCTGTCTTAATACAACGATTGCCGTGTGACACCTATATAATGCATGTATGTACGTACGTACGTACCACGTGACCTATTTGTGAATTTTTTTGTATGTACATGTATGTACATCTATAGATAGGGCTGATGACATAACACACGTCGCAGGAAACTACTGGATAAAGTCAGGCAAGGACAAGGAGTTATGGAAAAGGATGGAGGAGTCCTTTACCCAAACAGGGGTCCAAAACTCATAAATAATACTAATATTATAAATGCGAAAGTAACTCTGTCTGTCTGTCTGTCTGTTCCTCTTTCACGCCTAAACGGCTGAACGGATTTTGATGAAATTTGGTATGGTGATAGATGATAACCTAGAAATGGTCATAGGCTATAAATAATCACGCCATCGTTCTTAGGGGGTAGGCAGTAGGCAGATAACTAAATTGAGTTAGTGATTTTTTGTGCTTATCCGGTATCTATGAGAATCGGCCAACATCTATTTTTCATCCCCCTAAATGTTAGGGGTAGTCCACCCCTAAATTTTATTTTTTATTTTTTGACATTTTATTATTTTTATGGCAGAACAACGTTTGCCGGGTCAGCTAGTTATAAATAACCCTTCTTATATTTAAACAACAACTTACTAACAAACATTGTAATATACTAGTACGTACATATCGAAAGCGAGATTTGGATAAAATGGCTTTATTATTATTATCAAGCGCGAGATTTCTTTTATAGGATATTGACTACGCCTACGTGACGAAAACCTAAGCCCCGCCCCCTCCTTGTGACCTAGCATGGTATTTTGAAGACCTATGAACGGGTCACATAATATTTATATATTCTCTTGGACACTTTCACATCATGATTAATCTTAATTTATCACTTGTTTATGTTATATGTTCAAACAAATATTTTTCTCTAGACATTCTTATCTTTTAATGGTGCAACGTAATAGTCTCTTATCTCCAATAGGGTTTTTGACATTTGTTAAATGCGTTAACACTTACTAGCCTTTAGGATATACATATAGTAATAGTAAGGTAAATGGGTGAAAGGTCGGATACAAAAGGCGGTTCTCCTGAGCACGGCACGTATAGTGAGGGGATTCCTGTCTCTGGAGCTCTAACCGCCGGTAGCTTGGTCTTGCTTCTAGCGACTGACTGTTTTTTATGTTTTTTGATTTAATTTATTTATCTTTGTGTTTTTTTTATAAAGTAATATATTTTTTATACGCTTTATATTAACTTGATCTGTATGTAATGGAATTTTCGAACGGGAATTTTACTCACAATTAACGCTTTCTTTTCCTTCTGTCGAAACGCCATCTGGCGTTTAATTAATAACACTGCCAGAAGATGGCTTTAAATTAATAAAAATATTTAGCGATTGGGAATTGACATCAAATAAATTATATTTAATAGTTAATCAAAGCAATAAATAAAAATAATTGTTAAAATAATAAAATTACTGACGAGAAAATTAACGACACTATTCCAAAAATGTGGGGTACTCTGTACGATATTTTTAAACTAACTCTGTATTTCGGAATGAAACTAGTAAAAAAGAAAATTATAATGATTGATATCGAGCACCCCACGCTTTTGAGATCACTACGATAACTAAGTAAAATTGAAGAATCAAAACTGCCTCTTGGTTTAGGTTTCAGTTGATTACCTCACAAACATTTTTTTAGGGAGAAGGAGCCCCGACCGTTCGTAAAGGCACATGTGCAAACCACGTTAAGCAGGTTGCGAATCTCTTCAATGGGTTTCATCTAACAATGCACGCACGGACGGAAGACGATCTAGACGAGAAAGTCATATTAGATAATGTAGCCAAGGCGGGTTCAGCGTTTAATTTCAAGTCTAGTAGACCCGAGGAACTGCCACCAAGCGGTCCCGTTGGTACTGTTTACCATAAGGTTAATCCAGGTTAGTCTATCAAATTAATACATTAGGGACCGTATGATAAAAATATTTGTACATGCTAATGGAATGAAGTTTTTTTTTTATTGCTGTAGGAGAGCTGACAGGCTGACGGCCCGCTTAGAATTTAGCAGTTACCATCGCCTATGAATGTTTGCAACACCAGTGGCATCGCGAACATGCTGCTGACCCATAAAGGTACAGGAACTTAGGTCACTAATGCCTGAAATGAACACAAAACAAGGTTATTATGGCGGCATACTTAAAACCAAAGGTGGTCGCCATCCAGACGGGCTTGAGGCCCTACCACGTAGCTAGGGTGGGTTGTTAGTCGCCGACAGGCCGACCCCGGCCGCATAGGTTAGTATTCTTTCTCCGCCCCTGCACGGATAAAAGTTGGGCGTAGAGCATCTTTGGGTGCTCTGTCCCGTTCTAAAAAAAATATTGTCCGTTTTTCAGCATAAATATGCTGTTCTGTTTGTTCTAAATAGTGCCGTCTCTATCTAACATAAAATGGAGACTGCATGGATATGGATTTTATATTGTCGATAGGAGCCACATATTTCAAATTCCTATTTTTGGATATTGTTACAGGGGGTATTATGTAGGTATATTTAAGTAGTTACCAATAGCTTAATATAGACGCATAATACGGCTGCGCCCGCGCATGACTCAAAGTCAATATGACTTTGAGTCGTGTGTGTAATTGATCGAAATATAAACATATACGCATTTATACGAGTTGCTAGCTTGCTATTTCTTGATGCAAGAGTCGTAAGAGGATGAATGGATGGCCGACTACTTTTACCCTCCCTCCGTTGCTAGTGATTTATTTTTTGCCTTTAAGGCCTTCGACTCCTTTTATATTTTTAATTAGAGCTAGCTGTATACTAATTAACAAATGTTTTAATGCGTATATGATCCTAGCATACACAATTAATACAAAATTAAATCTTAACATATTTCAGGTAAAGAAATAAATTCAAAAGAAAGAGACCAATTCTGGTTAAAAGAAGAACAAGAGGAGAAGAAACGAGTCGAAGCAGAAAGGAAGAGAAGGGAAGAGGTTTGTTACTTTAATTCGTCTAGTGATTGTGATCAGTTATGGATGTACTTATTTGAAATTCTAAGGCTACACTAGATAAAAAGAGACACCCAGTGAGGGCACCGATTTATTCCCAGGGGCTGCTACCACGACCTATCACCGACCTTCGGACGTCACCCTCCTGCCACGAGTGACCCTGTGCGAGCGGGAGGGGATCCTAGCGTACTCCTGCTCTCTCCTCTGTTCCCTTCGCGGACGTGTGTCTTGCTGAAAGAGGCAGTGATGTTGCCCTACGGCAATATTAAACCATGTTTCACGGGTTCCAATATGAAAACCTGAGATGCAATCAAGGTGAAACATTGTTAAAAAAAGTTATTTTCAAGTACATATTGTGATATGTGTGTAGAAAACACCCCACTATGGCGTGGCGTATATATCATAGGTCGAGAATTTTTGATTTAGACTCGATAGTAAGCGCTACCAAGTTATTCTTCTTCTTCTTCAAGTGCCTCTCCATCACTGAAGGTTGGCAGTCGACTCCTTGAATCTCTTCTTGTCAAGCGCCAATCTGAACAGTTGCTCGACGGTTTTAATCCCTGTCCACTTCCTGATATTACGGAGCTAAGATATCCTACGTCTACCTGGTTTTCGCTTTCCGGGCACATTCCTCATCATGATTGTCTGCAGAAGGGAATACCGATCATGCCGCAGTACATGTCCGAGACCAAGTTATTACGTTAATTTAATGGTTTAATATGTTTCGTTTAGGAGAAAAGAAAAGCGGAAGAAGATATTAGGAGAAGAGACGAAATGGAAGCGCAAAGAAGAGAGAAAATAGAACAACAGAAGTAAGAATTTTAATTAATATTTTTAAGGATTTAATGAACATGAAAAATAAATATACATAGTCAGGTCATAAGTATTGTCACACAGTAAAAACTTTTCTTTTAGAATGCTGGCCACAAAAAAGTTTATTGAATTCGAATTTCGAATTGTTCATGAAAATAAAAATGTATAACTTTTAGAATTTTACTCATTTTTAAATATGGAGTGGACGCTTAAAGAAGACCGTGTTGCAGTTATTGCGTTGCATCGTTACAGTTACGCGCCAATTCAAATTTTTAACATACTGAAAAATTTGAATATAACCAAAAGATTCATTTATCGTACCATCAAACGATACAATGAAGACTCTAGTGTAGATGACAGGTCAAGAAGTGGTCGCCCTCGGTCTGTTAGGACTCCAGCAGTGATAAAAGCTGTGAAGGCACGAATTCAAAGAAATCCCAAACGTAAGCAGAAACTGTTGGCCCTTCAAATGGGGTTAAGCAGAACCACGGTGAAAAGGGTGTTAAATGAAGACTTAGGGCTTCAGGCATATCGAAGAAAAACAGGACATCGTTTGAATGCTCGTCTAATGGACCTGAGACTGAAGAGATGCCGCGCTTTGTTGAAGCGGTACGCGGGAAAAAAATATCGGGAAATTCTTTTTTCGGATGAAAAAATGTTTACCGTAGAAGAGAGCTACAACAAACAAAATGATAAGGTGTACGCACACAGTAGTGAAGAAGCGAGCAACCGTATTCCGCGTGTCCAACGAGGTCATTTTCCATCCTCGCTCATGGTATGGTTGGGAGTTTCTTATTGGGGCTTAACAGAGGTACATTTTTGTGAGAAAGGTGTAAAAACGAATGCTGTTGTGTATCAAAATACAGTCCTGACGAACCTTGTGGAACCTGTTTCTCATACCATGTTCAATAACAGGCACTGGGTATTCCAACAAGATTCGGCGCCAGCTCATAGAGCGAAGAGCACACAAGACTGGCTGGCGGCGCGTGAAATCGACTTCATCCGGGACGAAGACTGGCGCTCCTCCAGTCAAGATTTGAATCCGTTAGATTACAAGATATGGCAACACTTGGAGGAAAAGGCGTGCTCAAAGCCTCATCCCAATTTGGAGTCACTCAAGACATCCTTGATTAAGGCAGCCGCCGATATTGACATGGACCTCGTTCGTGCTGCGATAGACAACTGGCCGCGCAGATTGAAGGCTTGTATTCAAAATCACGGAGGTCATTTTGAATAAACTTTAATATCATAAGAATCTATGTTTTGTTAAGTTCATTTTGGTATATGAATGGTTACATAATTAATGAACTTGTTACAATTATTTTACATTAAACATGTGACAGAATTTATGACCTGACTAGGTATATACTGTGATAATTTATACAGCGCCATATATAGTTAAAGTGAGCAGCAGAACTTATGTATTATGGGTACTAGTTTGTGGGTGGTAGGTTTTATCCATGCAGGGGCGGAGACAGAATACTAACCTCTGCGGCCGGGGTCGGCCTGTCGTAAAAAGTGACAAAACAACTCACCCTAGCTACGTGGTAGGGCCCCAAGCTCGTCTGGATAGCGACCACCTTTGGTCTTAAGTGTGCCGCCATAATAACCTTGTGTTGTGTACCGGCATTAGTGACCCAAGTTCCTGTACCCTTATGGGACAGCAGCGTGTTCGCGTTGCCACTGGCGTTGCAAACACCCATAGATGAGGGTAACTGCTAAATTCTAAGCGGGCCGTCAGCCTGTCTGTTGTCCTACAGCAATAAAAAAACTAGACAACCGACATATTAATACTTTTCTTTAAAAGTATATTTTATGCATGAAAGTTACGACGTGTCACGGAATACGACATTCTTTGTTGAATTTTATATTGGTTAATCACTTTCTATACCCTCCCATGTTTTGTCTTTGATGATTGCTTTAATAATTGTCGTTGCATGTTTTACAATTAAATAACATTTTTATAATTTTCTAATACTTGGAGGTATTATGAAGTTCAAAAGTTAAAGTTGCCGATATCGGTCAACGAGGATAGCTATTCCATATAGTTTTAGATTTCGCTCCGTGCAGAGTAAGAAAAAAATAAAATAGCAACCACTCTTGTATGCATACATAATCACGCCTCTTTCCCGTAGGGGTAGGCAGAGACCACTTCTTTCCACTTGCTACAATCCTTACATACTTGTTTCGCTTCGTCTACTTTCATTATCCCCTTCATACATGCTCTTCGGTTTAGGGTATTCTTGACCTGGCCTTTTTTCAAGACGTCCCTAATTTGGTTTCGAAACGTCCGCCTATGTATGCTGCCATAATAACCTTATGTTGTGTTCCGGCATAAGTGACCAAGTTCCAGTACCTTTAAACGGATGGCAGTGTGTTAGCGGGGCCTGCCTCCTGGCATCGTAAACATCCATAGGCGACGGTAACTGTTAGCTATTTTTTAACCGACGAAAAAAATGGAGGAGGTTCTCAATTCGACGCCTATATTTATTTATTTTCTTTTTTTATGTATGACCACGATAACTTTTTACAGAGCAATCCGATTTTCAAAATTCTTTTTCATTGGAAGGTAGTCCCATATAAAATTGAAACAAAAATCCAACCCTAAGGGTACGAAAACAGAGAATGATTGATTGTTTACTCAATGATTATATCTATGAGCATGTATAACTTTTGATAGAATTGATTTATTTAAGCATTTAGTAATTAGTAGATTATAGCCACAAAAAATTATAAAAAAAATTTTTTTACCAAAAAATTAAACGACCGAAAAAACTGAAAAGCTAAAATAATAAACCTTCTTTTTTATAGTGGGCCGTCGTCAGCTTATGTATTGTCCGAAGGCTATAAAAAAAATTGAATAGCTGTCGATTTTAATCAAGTAAATATTAAGCTTAATTTCTTGACTAGAAACAATTGTTTGTTAGATCCACAACTCCTGAAGCGATATGTCCGAGTGGAATAAGCGCATCGGAAGCTGTCCGCAGACAGCGCTCTCTGGAGGCGAGACAACTGATTGGCGCTTCCACGGCCAACGCGAGGGCGCTTTTCCAACAAAATCTAGCACAGGGACAGTTGAACACTTCCAAGTAAGAAATATAGCACTTATTTTCAGTATATTTAGGGCAGGAAATTGTGTTTAATATTTCGCATCTAGCCGGTAACAGAAGATCAGTAACGACGACCACTTTGCGCCTATTTAGATATTATGCATGTAGATATTATTCGATTATAGGCCTTCATTTTTTAATAATAATAATTGTCGGGTGGTTAGTTGAAAGACGCGCACTTAAAAGTTCGGGTTGGAAGCCCTGATTGCGTTCCCGTCAGGCAAGGTACTCCCCTGACGTTGCCGTCGCTGCAGGAAGCCAGACAATGGAAGGAGTCGAGCCGAGTCATGCTCAAACGTCGGTATGTAGGTCGTTTTGTCCCGTTGAGAGTCGAACTACGAGAATGAGATCATCTTTCGAAGTTCCAAATTAATCAATTTCAATAGGGGACTGTGTGCCCCAATGTAGAATCCCAAAATGTGGGTTCAAAGAGATATATTAATAAGATTATATACTGAGTGTTCAGATTATCACAATTTGAAAATGTCGTTACAAATTAATAAAGAACAAGTCATCGACGTGCTCCCGAGTGTTGCCATGACAGTGGCTGCGAGTGTGGGGTCCGAAATAGGCCGGCAAATTTAAATTTAATGAAAATAATTTAACATTACGTTACAATAATATTGATCTTAATTTAATTATAACAATTAATTAATAATTTAAGATTTAATAATAATAATTGTAAATTAAAATATTCAGGCTAGAAATGGGGGTTACAGTAAAATTCTTTTATTGTTTTGTAAACTGGTGCTTAACAAATTAAAAATATAAATTAATAAATATCTCTACAATTTTTTTCAATAATGTATTAAAAATATTCATTAAAAAATGTGTGAAGTAAAACTGTCCTCAAAATTATATAATATTGATAATTTTATTCTTCTGCGCAAATTTTTCAGGACTAACTCAGTACCCGAGAAACCGGCCCGCAGTTCAGTTATAGCGCAACGTATTAACACTTTCAGTCAACAGCCTCCGCAACCTTCTCCGGTTAAATCTCCAATAAAGTTAGAAACCAAAACGGAAACAATCGAACCCTCGAAGAGTCCGCTAAAGAATATAGATAAAATCAAAATGAGCTTGGAAAGTCCGTCACAGATACAGTACGAGCCGATCATCGACCCAACAGACTTAAGTCCGAGCACGGATGAGCCGAGCTCCTTCAGCGCGATCAATTATTCCGAATACAAATCGAATGATGAGATGAAATCGAATGATTCGTATCGAGATATAGAATGTATGAAGCAAAGTGAGCCGATGATTAAACAGAATATTCTAGAGAATGATATGTTCGATGCATCGTATTCTAGTTCAAATGAAAATGATGATGATGACAGCGATAACAAGTTTAGTACGATCAAACGGTCGCCGTACAGTAAGAATGTGGAAGGCGACAGGGAGCTGAGCCGGCAGAACACGGTCATTGAGAATGTTAATTATAAGAAGGAAAACGGAACTACGGCTGAAGGTAATTATAAAAACATCGAAAAAAAAATCTCCGTATTCTGTATTTTTTTTTCATTGCTTGTAATTTAGCAGTTACCGTCGCTTATGGGTGTTTACAATGCCAGTGGCATCGTAACACGCTGCTGTCCCATAAGGGTACAAGAATTAGGGTCACTAATCCCGGAACACAACACAAAGTTATTATGGCGGCATACTTAAGGCTGCGCGCACTTTAGACACGTTTTCGTACGAATTTTACTCGTGCGGACACATACGAACACGTACGAACGATCCCGACATTCCAAGTACTATAGGAGCGCGCAGACTGGGTGGCGCGCCCTTAGACCAAAGGTGGTCGCCATCCAGACGGGCTTGGGGCCCTACCACGTAGCTAGGGTGGGTTGTTTAGTCGCCTTTTACGACAGGCCGACCCGGCAGCAGAGGTCAGTATTCTTTCTCCGCCCCTGCACGGATAGCTGTATAATATATGTTACTACCTGATACCCGCGACTACGTACGCATGCGCGCTACACCGCTTGCCCCACTTCTCCGCGGCAAGAAAACACACCACTGAACACGTAGTACTCATAAAAATCATTGTTTCTTAAAAATTTAACTACATTAAATGAAGATATCGGAATATTTTTTTTAGATGAGTGCCAAGTGTCCAGCAAATAAAACTACTGCAGGCTGCTATCATTTTATTTATGACTAGATAATGCATATTGGGCGAAAGAGGAAGGAGCAGTTAGATGATTCGGTTTTGTAGAGCATTGTCTTTGTTGCACGAAGTATTTAACCAACGAAATATATGAGTGACAGAGATAGCGCTCTACGTAGCCGAACCTAGCCGATTGTCTTTCTCCCTTCGTTTGCCGCGCTTTAGTTTTAACATCTATCTATGATTAGCTGACGCCGTGTGAGTTGTCCCAATATGTTTACTATTTATTTATGTATAAAACTAAGTTAGAATTCTCTTTAGCATGAAATGATTACATTTTGGCTCTGTTTGTTACGAGAATTGGTCGGTTATGGACATCTGTGATCAGTTCTTTTCGTGATCTTCTGTTTGTTCATCATTCAAATTATAACAAAACAATGCCTTAAAAGGTAGCACATATCACAAAGATAACTGTGGTGAAAGTCATGACGACGGCGATTGTTCACTTTTAGATGTATCACCGGAAGGGTTGGAAGAAGAAGGCACAATCTACGAAGACCTAGACGAGGATCCAGGTCTCACGGCGAGAGCATTATACGACTATCAAGCTGGTAAGTAATTGTTAACGTGTCGATTTAGTTTCGTTTCCTATAATATTTACTGAAATACGAAGTTCTGGGGACTCATGTCATATCAAATATTAAGGAGTCGAGTCTATTTCAACTACTTTTTGGGCTGTTAATGTGAGAAATAGGGGACCCCGGGCTTTATAGCGAAATTTAACTAGAATTTAATCTTGAGTGATGATATACTCGAAAATATGTATTTTGTTTGTAGCGGACGAATCGGAAATAACATTCGACCCCGGTGACATGATAACGCACATCGAACAGATCGACGCGGGCTGGTGGCAGGGGCTGAGCCCCCAGGGGGTCTTCGGTCTTTTCCCCGCCAACTATGTACAATTGTTGCCTTGTGATCCCCGTTAATCTGTACAAACTGATTTGTGCTGTGACTGCTCCCAAAATTCGATTTAGGGTCAACTCAATATTCATCTTTTCCCTTGACACTAAACCTCCAACGAGGGGTCAAATGACCCACTTCATCATTTAAATTCGAAATACATCGAATGTATCGTATATTCGATGTATTTTAAATATATACTTAAAATATGTCGAATGTAGATTTGTGTGACTCGCTGTCTCGCTGGTGATATGTATACATGAAGTATAGGTTAGGTTTAGTGTTGATATTTAAATACTGACTATAGTATTTCTACAGTATACTGACTAACGTATTTCTATAGTTAGTATTTCTATAGTATATACTGACTATAGTAGTCTACATATGGTATTTTGAATATTGAGATGGATCCTGAGTCAAAATTTATCTTTGATAAGCTTCGAAGCCCCTTGGATTAATGTAATTAAAAAAAAAATAGAATTTAGATGTTTTTTATTGATTGACCACAATTTTGAGAATTCAGTCATTTTCAAATTTATAATCTTAGTTTTATATAATAATTGCAAAAGCAATTACAGTTGTGGGAAATTGGATTTTATTTTTGTATTATTTTTAATATTAATAGAAAGTTATAGTATTCTTAAATTTTATTAAATTGATGATTAACAATTGAAATATATATTTTTGTTTTATGGTTATGAAGCATGTTTATTTTAACGATGCGTTATTTTAAAAATATTATTAAATAAAGAAAATATTTCAGTTAGTCCACAATTTTTTAAAATTAATATGCATAAATTTCCAAAATTAGTCACTATTATAATTTATTTATTTAACAAAAAGTATTTGACTTTTTTTCCCTAACGTTATGAAATTGATATAAATTCGTATGAATTTTTTTATATTTGGGGTGGTTTTAAAGTGGTTTTATCGAGGCGGCGCGAATAAAAAGTTTGAACAATAAAACTGTGATTTTAATGAATTTTGGTGTAAATGATGAGACATTTGATCGTGTTGTGAGAAATTTTTGTGTTTGTACGAAAGCGAACCACTGAACAATTTTCCCTTGTGTTATTGAATACAAAACCTCATTCAAAAGTGGTACACAGTGGCGGATTACAAAGGCGCGTGCGGACAGAATTTTTTGAAAAAAAAAAGACATGTTTTACGTTTATTAGAATCTGTGGTAGAATTACTCGACGTTATTTCCGTATTTGTTTTTTTTTCTGGCTTCTCGATAATCAGTGGCAAGTTTTATTGCTCACTAGAGAAAAATTCTTGTCTAGATATATTTTTTCCTTTTATCATATCTGATGAACAGCAGACAGGCTGACGGCCCACTTAAGAGTAAGCAGTTATCGTCGCCTATGAATGTTTGCGACGCTTGGGACACCGCGAACACGCTGCTGTCCCATAGGGGTACAGTATCCCGGGTCACTAATGCCGGAACACAACACAAGGTTATCATGGCGGCTTACTTAAGACCAAGGGTGGTTGCCATCCAGACGGGCTTGGAGCCTTACCACGTAGCTAGGGTGGGTTGTTTTGTCGCGTTTTACGACAGGCCAACCCCGGCCGCAGGGTTTAGTATTCTTGCTTCGCCCCTACACGGAGATGAAACTGGTTTTCTTATATAATATCCACCAAGCACTTATGCCTGCTAAATCAAGGATTCCAAAAATACTTGGAGAGGCCATCTGTGAGACTTTGATTTTGTACTATATTTCCTCACCATTTGATCTACAATGTCCACACCGAATTTAGTTTGGTTATAATATGAAGTAGTCGTAAACTTTTTTCAATTTTTACAAATCTATGTTTGTAGAAGTGTCAAAATCATGTGATACTACAACACAAATAGAAAAACAAATGCAAATGATGTGTCGTGATAAATAATGCATATGTAACACGTATATTTCAGGTTTAACAAATAAAAATATAAACAAATGAGGAAAAGCGATAACCTTTTTTTGCGAATTTTCTAATAAACAGTTTACAACCGGTCATGATACGTTGTGTTAATTATATATAGAACTAATGTATATACAAAAATTTATTTAAGTTATAATTAAACGTGAATACACACTGTTCTCTTAACATCGATATTCAAGAGGTTTATTGGTTCGTGGTTCCTTTTTGTACTTTATTATTTTAAATTGTCTTTGAAGCTTAGCATTAATCGTCACAATTAAGATGTTGCTTTCGATAAACGCCACTCGTATATTCAAGGGGTTTTTTAATTTAGTTTTATTATATCAGTATTCGGTTATCATTTAGTATATAGATATTTTTAAATCTACTTATTATTTAAAGGAACCCAAGAGTTCAATTGGCAACATCTGAAGACTAACTTAAAATGATAAATATATGTATTTTTTTGTTTTATACATTCAATGTTCGAAACAAAATAAAAATTTGTAAAAATATTCTTCTAAAATTTTGTTAAAAAAATCATTAAGTTTATTTATTATTATTATGAAATTAATATTATTTATGGCATATTAACTATATTGTCAAGTTATCTATGTAAATAAGTAATAATAAATTAACAAAATAATATTTATTTATATAATAATTAATGATATCCTATATAAGTATATATAATTTTATGTTCCGGCTAATTTCCGAAATGTAAACTAATGTCGGTGGGTGGGGGCTTTGAATGGCAAATAATTTATGTATTTTATCATGTTATTTTATTTCGGAAAAATAATTATGAAAAATCAGCATAACTATGCGTAACTACGCAGATCATGTCGATTTATAGGGATGGGAAATTACATCAATGTTTCTCATCGCACAAAGCCGCTGCCGCCGTTGTTCATGAATATTGTCAATTGCAATTCTCTGGGTTCTTAGTCACAAAAATAAATACTGCCATCATTGAATTTATTTGTTAGTATAATTTAGTAATTCGACTGAATTATTGAAAAATTGCAACGGATTATATAATGAATTTATTTTAAGATTTTAATATTTTTTTATTTAACATCGAAAAGTGTTAAATCTAAATTCCAACCTAATTCATTTATTAAAAATTTCGATGGGTTGTGAATTTGAATAATTTTATTATTTGCTTGATTTTTCAGCAGTACTTAGGAAATATGCATTTTTAATCAATTTATTCCATTTTATTTTAATGTTTATTTTATATAGGTTGATATTTAAATAAATAATTTTGCAATGCTTTTTCTCGATTATGAAGTACTTCGACCTTTAATAATCTTCAAAACAGTGTCTTAGTAGTGCCAAAAAGGTAACATTTTGACCCATTTTGTAATTTGTATATCTTTGTATTTAATAAATAGGTCACATAATTGTCACAATTTTTAGATGAAATATGCGTCTTGTACACAAATGCTTCATTAAGTTCAATTAGCGCACTCAGAGTTTAATTATTAAGAATCGGTGAAGTTAGTTTTGTTTATTATAATTGTTGCTTTGTTTTATTATATTTATCTATTTATATAAAATAAAATGGTACATTTAAATTAAATTTAAAATTAAATTAAAGTTTTAAAAGAAACAACGATTTTTATAAGCACTACATACGTGTTCGGTGTAGCAAAATGGCTGACAGGCATGACCAACGTGATTTACGTAATATTAGTAGAATCGAATGATATTAATCTCTATCTTGGTGTTATATTAAAAAAATTACAACACGCGTTTAAATTATAAAAATATAGAAAATAATTACAGAAATATTACATTGCTTATAAATAATACAGTTTATTCATGTGATTTTTAATATTGTGTAGCGGGGTTGCCAACTCAACATTTGCTATTTGTAATAATAAAAGTGCTGGTTTTCAGTTGGTCTTCGCAAATTGTGGTTAAATTTCGGATAAATATACATGTCAAATGTTCCGAAATCCTTATTTATATATATTAAAAATATACTAATTTCTAGTAACATTTTTTGCTTTAATTTCTACCGATGATGCGCTCGCGCCATGTCCTTTTTTCAACAAAAAATTTCAACCCCAACTGATACACGATTTGTTTTAAATTCGGGCATAAAGATCTGTGTGTGGCGAATAAGAATTAAAGTGGTATTTGTGTATTCGATTGTTATTTACATGTTTAGCGTATAATTGTATTCGTGATTCAAAGCTTGTAAAAAATATTATTATCAATAAAAAAAAAAAAAAATTACGACCTCCTGGCGTCTAGTACGCATAACACAAGTGCTATGCTTCTTACTTTGGGACTAGATGGCGTTGTGTGAAATGACCTAATATATTTATTTATTTTGTTTGTCGCGCAAATGATTAATGCATAATAAATAAATATACATAACATTACATTATTTTACAAGCTTTGTAATCCATAAGCTTTGCATTTATTTTGTATAATATTTATTAAGTAATTTTGTTCACTTTTATGCACTTATTGTACAGTGTTGTATATTTAAAAAGAATCTGGCGGTCGTCGTATAGTAGCGTATTTTGAGTGACAAAATACCTAGTAGGTAGAGAAATGATGCTATGCGCACTTGCGAGGGGACGCTCTGACAGGTGTATCGAGTTGAGTGCACGCACTTTGCGTGGTAGATAGGTAGAACACTCTTTATTGTACTAAAAAAACAGTTATAAAAAATGTTTAAAACTAGATAGCACACAGCTTCGATATGCAAACACTAGGAGGCTCATTAAATTTAATTAAATATATAATTATGTTCTTAGATTAATACATACATATATACATTCATACACACGTTTTATTCTCACATTGGTAAGTAAACCCCAAAGTTTTAGGTGTCAACTAGGCTTCGTTTTCGAGATATCGTCCCTGAAAGTTGGCAAGCCACTTACTTACATACGCTAGAGTTTGTACGTTATTACAATGAGGCCGGTAGCCCAGTGGCGTGCGACCAAGATTAACCCTTTTTTTTGGAAGCTGGAATTGCTTGTTGCACACCCCGCCGAGTGGGAATGGGCGGCTGGGTAGTGTAGGACTCCCCGTGCACTAAAACCACCCCGGTACATCGTGCGTCTTGAGTGCCTAGGCCGCAGGACGTGACGAATCACTCCCCCCGACTGGTGGGGGCCCACGGGTCTCTTCATGACCAATAATAGCCTGACTAAAGTTCCATCTACGCTACTTTTTTTCTGACAATTGCAACAAATAAAAAAAAAAAACAAAATTTTACGCGTCCTTATGGATCAATAATATACAAATTAAATGTATTTTTTTTCTAATTTCTCACAAATCGATGCATCTATCAGACCGTCACCTCGTTTGTCATTGTACACGGATACAAAATGTAGGAACGTGCGAGAAGGTTTATGTATGTTTTTCTTCAAAATATTTCATTTCTCCGTGCAGGGTCAGAGTATGAATAGTAACCCCTGCGACCGGTGTCGGCCTGTCGTAAAAGGCGACAAAACAACCCCTAGCCACGTGGTAGCCAAGCCAGTCTGGATGCCAACCACCCTTGTCTACAAGTATGCCACCATAACCATGCGTTGTGTTCCGGCATTTGTGACCGAAGTTCCGGTAGTCCTATGCGGACAGCAGTGTTCGCGATGCCCCAAGGCCGTCAAGCTGTCTGCTGTTCGTCGGCAATAAAAAAGAAATGGCGACGACCGACCCATTTATTATATAAACTAAAGGAATGTCGTAATTAATTAATTCCCCGTACCCCAAATAGACTAATTATATAAAACAGCTTTGCCTTTTACCCTTCTATACATATTAGCGGTAAGTCTGGTCAGATGTATTTTACCTAATGATTAGTTATCCTGTTTAATTAACTAACTATAGTCGACTAAGAAATGCTTCAAGGATATTGAAAATCGGAACTCGATACAGTTATTTAATGTTGAGTGACCCTTTTTAATCATATGTTTTATTTATTCTTATAGGAGAATGCGCCCATGCCACGTGATCCGTTCAGGGGGGGGGGGGGATGTATTCAAAGTACCACGTTTGGTCACAGGGGGAGGTGGCTTAGGATTTCATCATGCACTCTTTAAGGAGAGGGGGGTGGTGGTAAAAAATGATTATCGAAAATAGGCGACGTGGTATGGGGTACGCTCTCTAACTATGGAAGTACGAAGTGTGCGGAATCAGAATGTATTTCATAAAATTTCGACTAGGCCTTCGATAACATTAAGTATTTTTTTAGATTGAGAGTGATATTGAAACAAGAGTGAATGCAGGAAACATGGTGAATGGAGCTTTGCACTCCTTCATGAACGGTCGGAAGGTGTCTAACAAGGCTCGCCTGGCTGTGCATGAAAGTGAAAGTTGGGTATGGCAGAAGAAACATGAAAGCAGAATAAATGCAGTTGAGATGAGAGCGTTAAGAAGTATGATAGGAGGAGTGACAGGATAAGAAATAGAATAGGATAATAAAGGAAACGATGTGGTCTGAAAGAAGATGTAGTGACAAAAATTGAGAAAGGTATGCTGAGATGGTTTGGCCATTACGAGAGAATGAATGAAGAACGATTGACGAAAAAAGTGTATAAGGCGAGTGTGAATGGAAGTGTTGGAAGGGGTAGACCTAGGCGGACGTTTCGAGACCAAATCAGGGACGTCTTGAAAAAGGCCAAGTCAAGAGTATCCTAAACCGAAGAGCATGTATGAAGGGAATAATGAAAGGGGACGAAGCGAAACAAGTAAGTAAGGATCGTAGGAAGTGGAAAGAAATGGTCTCTGCCTATCCCTACGGGAAAGAGGCGTGATTATATGTATGTATTTTTTTTAGTGCCCTGAATACTTTTTGGATATCGAACGTGACTGACCCTCGTGGCTCGACTGAGGAAGCTACAATGTATATTCATACTACATAGTCACGATTTTGAAATAAAGAAAACAATATTATATTTATCATAAAGAAATTTTTAAAATAAGACAGATGACGATTAGTAAGAGTAAAATTTATTAGATTTTTATTGTTTTATCAATACATGTATATTTTCTGAAAAATAGGAAAACCGCGATTTGATGAAGTTTTCACTTCACCACAGTTTTTCGGTGATTTTTTTGTCATGTCTAACAACACAAAGTAGTTTCTTAGTCGGCTATATCCACTACTTGCAAATATTATTTCGTGTATGGTGCTCCATTCTAGCATAAGTTTTACATTTGTATCCTATTTTCCAAATAAAGCCATAGTAGTATACAGATTAACTGTTTTAATTTACCCTAACGTATTTAATGAAACTGACTAATCGGGTTTGCAATAAAAGTACAAATAACAGAAAATATTTTTATTCTATTACTTAAGTAACATTTTATGAAGCAAAAATATATTATTTACAGATTAAAATTACGTGATAAAGCCCATTTAGTTAATTCATACAAATTGACAGTTTGGAGGTGCAGGGGTTCCTGGCCTCCAATAGGTTTGTTGTTGAGGCAGAGTTCTTCTTCGGAGGTCTTCGTAGGAGTAGTGTTCCAAGTAAAAGTCACTTCCAGGATTCCATGATTTAATTACAAAAATGCGCTAAATATATTTACAGAAATGGTACGTGCATAGATGCTACGTTACAACGATATAACACTAAATATGCTAAGTTAAAACGAAACAATATGCAAGTATAAAATGTACTGTGTGAGCGAGACGGATGATATCTGCGTGTCGTGTCGCACACCGTAAATATAAAACGTTGTTTTGCTGCGCTCGCGGCATTCTCCACCCGACCAGACGCCTCAGACCAAGTCAATCACCGACTGGTCCAGGGTCAGAGACTTACTCCAACATGGAGGATTCGCTGACCCTGAGCAGGCTCCAGTCCCTATTAGGACCCTTCAGGACACGGAAGGGGCGATCGAAACCCTCACCGGCCACCTCCAAACCGTCGTTCGAGAGTCCACTCGGCAAGTTCCGTACGAGGACGGCCGATTGGCACTCCAGAGGGACGCGAGAGAGCTACTGAGGAGGAAGAGAGCCGCCGCCCGAGCCTACGACAGCTTCCCATCAGAAGAGAACCGAGTCGCCTTTCGTTCACTTCATCGGGAAGTGAAAGCCCGCATTCAGGAACTCAGGAACCAACGCTGGGAGAGCCTGCTCTCGGAGATCTCCCCAACGCACCAGGCATACTGGAGGTTGGCGAGATCACTGAGAGCGGAATCCCTCTCGACCATGCCGCCTCTCGAAAAACCCGACAACACTGTCGCGTTTGACGACGACGAAAAGGCTGAGTGTCTCGCCGAGAGCCTCAAGGAGCAATGCTCCCCCAACACCGCGCACGTCGACCCGGCCCACCTGCGCGAGGTGGACGCCGAGGTCGAACGGAGATCCTCTCTTCCCGCGGAAGACTCACTCGAGCCTGTCACGGTAAAAGAGGTACAGGACCTAATAAAAGGCCTCAAGCCCCGGAAAGCTCCCGGGGCCGACGGCATCCCCAACAAGCTGCTCAAGCTACTCCCGATACATCTGTTGATGATTCTGGTGAGCATCTTCAATGCCGCCATAGATAACTGCTCCTTTCCCTCCGCCTGGAAGGAAGCCGACGTCATCGGCATCCGGAAACCAGGAAAGCCCGCTGCGAAACCTAGCAGCTACCGTCCGATCAGCTTGCTCAGCGCGCTGGGCAAGCTGTACGAACGCCTCCTCTTGAGCAGACTCAGAGACTTCGCTTATGAAAATAAGCTGATCCCCGACGAGCAGTTCGGCTTTCGAGCCCGACACTCGTGCCCCCAGCAAGTGCTCCGCATCACGGAACACGTGCTCGCGAACTTCACTCGCGCCCCCAAACCCTGAAAGACGGGTGCTGTCTTCTTCGATGTGGCGAAAGCCTTCGACAAGGTCTGGCACAACGGCTTGATTTACAAGCTGTACAAACTAGGAGTGCCGGATAGACTCGTGCTCATCTTACGAGACTTTCTCCTTGATCGGAGCTTCCGCTTCAGAGTGGAGGGCACGCGCTCATCTCTCCAGCCCATCAGAGCCGGAGTCCCCCAGGGCTCGGCTCTGTCCCCCCTACTTTTCACGCTGTACACCAGCGACATGCCCCGTACCCCACAGGTACATCTCGCCTTATACGCAGATGATACCGCCCTCTTCACATCCGATATCAATCAATATCGGATCTGCAGTCGTCTCAACACGGCGGTTGAGACGCTGGGCAACTGGTTCCGCACTTGGCGGATCGAGTTGAATCCGGACAAGAGCGCAGCGATCATGTTCGCTCGCGGCCCCCGCACTCAAAACGAGAGTCGGCCGACTCGCACGAGTCGGCACTCTCTCTTCCCCATAAAGCTATTTGACCGCGTCATCCCCTGGGTTGATGAGGTCAAATATCTAGGAGTCACTCTAGATAGAGGCCTGTACTTCAGTAAACACATCAGGACGGTAAGGAACAGAGCACACTTTGTGCTCGGTCGCCTCTACCCAATGATATGCGGGAAGAGTAAGATGTCCCTTAGAAATAAGGTGACACTTTACAAAACCTGCATCCGACCGATCATGACGTACTCGAGCGTAGTCTTCGCCCATGCCGGCAAATGCTACATCACTTCGATGCAGCGGCTGCAGAATAAGTTCTTGCGCATGGCAGTCCAAGCGCCACGTTACATGCGCAACGCGGACCTTCACCGCGACCTGGAGCTCCTTCCCGTGAAGGAGTACATGGTATCCCTCTCGCGATCCTTCTTCGGTCTCGCTCCCCACCATCCCAATCCACTGATGGTGGAGACAGTCAACTACACGCCCAACCGCCTAGCACCCCCCGCGCGTCGCCGACCGCGAAACGTGCTCACGGATAGACGCGACCCCATCTCTAGGACGCTGAAGCGAATGCTCTCGCGGACGCAATCCCCCCCAGTCCGGCATGGACCAGCCCGACGCAATAGGTTTAGGGACGCCTTCCGCCCCCCATAGCCTGTAGCCATACACAACCACACATTACAGAAATACACGTAGAATAGATGTGTTGCGGGGGAGTTTCTTTCGCCGTTTCTTCTCCCCCCAGCTATAAGCACTCCGAAACGGTAGTAGATTAGAATAGGATCGGCTTCACCGGTGAAGTCGATAGTCCCCAATTAATAGTATTCTTGCCATTCGTGGCTGCCCTTCGTATATTCCCCATGCAGCGTTCGAGCCGGGAGCGCGCCTCACAGGAGACGCGCCCCGAGCACGCTGCCACGGCTGATCGACCCCGCTCCCACGGGGTCGGAATGCCTTTTCCGCCCGGTGTCGCTGTCGTTAGTCGTCTGAGACGATGACAGCCTTAGCTTTAAGAAAAAAAAAAAAAAAAAAAAGCTCGCGGCATTTGTCTCGCTCGCTTGTAAGGGTGAAGAGCAAATCGTGGTGCTATGATGATGAGTCTGAGCATCGCATATTAATACGAGGTATTTTTTTAAGATAATTTCCCAACATTAAGCGGAAAACAGTATCACAAGACATTTTTTTTAAACTCTATTGAAGAAACCAAAATAATCAGGATGGGTGAAGAACATAATTAAAAAAAAATTATATACAAATGTTACTTTAAGCACCACATTGGCTCGTCAAAGTCCACATTATAATTCTCCGAAAGTTTAGTTTTTTTTTGTTGCCGAGGAACTACAGCAGACAGGCTAATGGCCCATTTAATAGTAACCAGTTACCGTCGCCTATGGATGTTTGCGACACTAGGGACACTGCGAACACGTTGCTATTCTATAGGATTTCAGGAATCTGGGTCATTAAGGCCCGCCACACATTATTACTCGCATTGGCCGTCACGAGCCACGTGCGAGCAGTATTTAAAACCTATGACGCAGTACCAAACTCCGCATTTTTTTCTCTCACGTGTCGACGCAGGCGTGTACATGAGCGTGTACGCGCGTGTCGGCTAGGTGACCGACACATTGTTTTCGAGTGTTTGTAAAATGGAGGAACTCATTGAAGCTCGAAGTTCGAAGCGAAAAATGTTTATACGACGTAATTTTAAAATAACTTAAATTTTTCGTCTGAAAGCTCAGAAGTTAATTTTAATTCTCCATGTGTTTTCCTTTTGGACATGTAAGAGCTCTTCCATATTTTTTTCCAGATGATTTCGGAACTGTCGGATTCTGAACTTAAATCAATCGCGTCCATCTTGCTTCGTTTTCGTCTACGAATGTTACGAGACACTGACTAATGTACGACTCGTGAAAGCAATTGCGGACACACACGTGTCCACCAATGTCAATGCGCCATTGTCGCAGTATCGTGGACGAGTGCGAGTGTGGACATGTGCGGCGGGCCTAATACCGGAACAACGCAAGGTTATTATGGGGGTATACTTATACACCAGGGGTGGTTGCCATCCAGACGGGCTTAAGGCCCTATCACGTAGCTACCTTTTATGCGAGGCCGACCCCGGCCGCAGGGATAGTATTCTTACTCCGCCCCTGCACGGAGGAGAAGAACGGAGAAAAGTGTAGTTTTCAAAAATAATAATAAACTAAATAATAAAAATAATATGTACTATATAAATATAGTACATATGTAAACATGATGACATTGTGAAGTATCCAACATCCAGCGTAGGAAAATACTTCATTAATTCATCCACTCATCAGCGAATTTCTTACCTAATTCCATGTCTAGTTTAAAGGGTATATAGTTTTGCATCTTAAAAGTCGGTGGGTTTCACAGATAGTAATAATATAATAAATTGTCACAGGCTTATCTAATAAATAAAGAAGTATTATATTATTTAAGATTTAAAAATAAATTGTTGAAATTATTGAAATTGGATGGATTATCATGATTTTTTATTTCAATTATTCATCTTCGTCCATTATGTCGTCATATATGTCTCTTGGTAGAGGTAATTTATTTATAATGTCTGGGATAACCTGAAATAATAATTAATTATTTGACATATAAATATTTAAAGAACTCGACAATATTATTATTAAATTTAAAATTTGTTTTATTTATGACTAATGACAGCATTGAGACAGATCAAAATGAAGTTACGGATCGCGGCATCTAAGCTGAACCAAAATGACGGTCGTCCGCGCACAATTTGGCGCAAAAAAGATAAAAACTCTTAGTGAAATTTTAAATTCAGATTTAAGATTCAAAACACAAACAAATTCACTTCTACATTTTATATTATTATAATTAACTATTAATAAATGAATAAGTAAGAATAAAACAGTTGATAAAATAACCGCTAACAAGAATTTAATAAAAATAATGTATGTGCATGCTATCATGTTAGGCTGATATGTAATAATTAAAAAAAAGTTTAATCATTGTCACTGCTGTCACTCACTGGCACGACCCCTGGGGTAAAAGGGGGTAATGAGGGTCACCTAAGCGAAAACTCAAATAAAAACTTATTACAACTTTTTTATTACAATCGCCTCATAACTAAATCTACTTAATTGGCTATCATTTGAGATCAATAATAGTAAATTTAACAACTTAAAAGCTTAAATTCAGATATCTTGTCATACGACAAAATTTCCAAAAATCAATTTTTTTTATTTACGAATAATGACGCTGCTGTCCCATAGGGATACAGCAATTTGGATCACTAATAGCAATGCCGGAAAACAACACAAGTTTATTAAGGCGGCATACTTACAGACCAAAGGTGGTTCCCATCGAGACGGACTTAGGGCCCTACTATGCAGTTAAATCGTCTGTGAGTATAAGATCGGCAACAAGACTAACTGCGCCCCGTTGGATGGAGTCCATGGGATTTAGCTGATAGGTCGGTGTTCCAGCCCATAAATACGAGCAGTACACAATGTGTGGCCTGACCTGTGCATTGTATAGGACAAGCCGTTACCTTGGAGTGAAATACTACTTGGACTGGCTTAGCACACCCAGCTTTTTGGAGTTCTCGTAATTGTTCGCGATGTTGACATCAAGGATCCCAATACTCTCTTGAGATGGTAAGAGACAGTTCCTTGAAGCTGAAGCGCAGGTATGAATGAGGTTTTCTTGGCAACAAATACGCAGATTTGAGTCTTCAAGGGGTTGAATTGAACAAGTCTCTCAAGACAAGACTCTCTAAGAGGTCTCTACTTCAGACACAAGTCTGACCCGAGTATCTTCCAAAACCACACCAGGGAGATTTGCACGACCAGTGTACCATGCATCTCTGGTAAATGTGAGGGATAAGGGCAGGAAAAAGATTTTTTATGTTTTAACTGAAAACTGTTACTACTAACCTTATATCTAACCTCCTTAGGCATATATTCGCGAAAGAAGGTGTAAAATTCATAATGAGTTCTAACAATTTCTAGCCGGGCTAGCTCATATTTCAACTCCTTTACGGCTTCGATGGGCGCCAGGGGTGCTTTGCGCAAACCTTTCACAAACTCGTGTAAGTCTTTGACGACGCGTTCTGCCCGGATGCGTGCGCGGTAACTGTAACTAAAGATTATCAAATTATAAATATGGTGTCACAATAAATACATCACTGTATGTTTTCCAATTACGGCACTAGAGCGCATTATGCGACATAATGCTCAACGTTGAATATTTAAACTACAACAACGCTTCGCACAATCGAGCACTCTCAAAAGTGATGTGTGCAATCGAATACTAACTCAATGATAGAAAATTAAAAAGTGGTTTTTTTAAGTTGGCCCTGATAGAAATTTTATTTATATATTATCGTTAGTAATATTGTTTATTATTAAAAAAAATTTAAAGCTTTCGTTTCATCGTAGTTTTTTGGAAATAATCAGAGTTAATTTATACTGTGTTAAAAAAATAAATATAAGTCTGGATGTCGCACTCTGGTGGTGCATTTGGAAACTAATTCACGTTCCAATTAACCATAATTCGGCATTGTGCGCCACTGAGTCGCATTATGCTCTGCAATTAGAAAACTACCACTATCTAGCCTGAAATTAGTAGAGGACTTGTGTTATGGCCATTAAACAATTGATATACCTACTTTATATAAATAAATATGGCTCCTCCAATAACTCCAAACAAGTCAGTCCACTTATACTTTTTTATATATGCAGATTACAAAAAAAAAAAAAAACTCTTTGCTGATATAAACAAAGTTTCAAGTAAAAAATCTTCGAGCGATGTGTCCGATCAGCATTGATTTACGATGGCGAGACGTGGACACTGACGGTGGGACTGGTTCACAAATTTCAAGTCACTCAGCGGGCTATGTTGGTCGTTTCTCTTAAGGACATTATTTAAAGGGAGAAAATCCATAGGAGAACCAAAGTATTCCAAATAGTTCGCAAAGTAGCACTCTGAAGTAGTAGTGGCCAGGTCAGGTCTGTTGCAGGTTCAATGAGCGATGGAGAAAAGATGTTACCCGGCCCAAGGACCTCAGAAGAGGACAGGAGAAGTTGAGGCTGTACTATGTATGAGGCTGTACCTATATTGGGACATTTCACACAACTCCATCTAGTCCCAAACTAAATTGCATAGCACTTGTGTTATGGGTACTAGACAACTGATATACTACATATATACTTTTTTTTGTAAATAAATACATATTACAATGCATAAACATCCAGACGCTCAACGGGACCCGTGACCTCCGCAAGCGTAACCACGTTCCTTAGCCGACAGACAAGGATTTGTGACACAAACTTGGGGAGGCTTATTTCCAACAGTAGACAATGTTTGGCTGACAACGAGTGACATAAATATGTAACTACTTAAACATAGCCACTGAATCAGTATGGTAGAATAATAGTTAAAAAAAGCAACTCACTGTGGCTTCAATTTGTTCTCCAAAAAGGTATATAGCCGTTTGGTGGCCCAACTGGTATTCCTTGGAATGTAACGTTTCGGTTTATATTTCAAATCCTTCTTGAAATCTAAAGGCAATGCATTTTCAGGTATAACATAATTGTATTGTTTTCTTACTTTCTTCTTTGCAATTTTCTTTTCTTTGGTCGCAAATGAGGGTTTTTCGGGTACTTTAAATGGGTTGTAGGGCTCTTTTTTAATATTATTCAGTGAAATTATTGCTGCTTCGCCCTAAAATTTAATCACCAATAATTATTAATATCGATGAAAAACAAAAACAAAAAAAGTATTGTCACATTGAAAAAAAAAATCAATGCCTCTTTGGTAAATTTGTGTGAGAGCCATCGTCAACACTCAATGGCATGGTGCAATCCATCTTGTATGTATTCTATTAATTTGCATCTGTATAAATTATATACTCATCATCAGCTAAGTAGTTAATCCCAGTTGCATCTAAAACTTTCATAGGAGGTTATGCTTCCCTCTTCATTAATTAACAGACATAACATAACACATTTGGTTTTTATAGAAAGTTCATCATTCAGCAGGGTGTGCCCGGCAGGTAGCTGACCTAAACAAGGGTGGGTTTGACACCTTGCAACACTATCAATATGCACTATAGATATGTTAACAGATTGGAAGGCTAGCTTCTATAATTAGGTTAATAATATAATGCCAGGGACATCGCAGAGCAATGACCAAAAGTCGATCCTGCAATGTCTCCATGCAAGGCTTTGGATGGCGACCGGTGTTTTAGTTGTTATGCCGTTGCGGCCACCGTTGGCCATAATATCTCGGCTTGTATCGCAAAGGTGGCCGATATAACCACGTCGACTTCCCCCTGAGTTCCAGCATGGTACTGGTCATTCGGTTTCCGCAGTATAAAAAAAAGGTTAGTAATATAATACTAGTAGGGCGATGGACAAGGTTTAAAGTACGGCGTCCCTTCACCCGATCAAACATTTAACTCGTAATAATGTAGTCTCCCGCACGGCTTCGACTGTCACCTTACTCAACTTGAGGGTAGTTGAAAAACTTGACTGAGTA
Organism: Malacosoma neustria; assembly: GCA_963693495.1. NCBI lineage: Eukaryota > Metazoa > Arthropoda > Insecta > Lepidoptera > Lasiocampidae > Malacosoma > Malacosoma neustria. Next base: position 4,641,611 of record OY856381.1, on the reverse strand, counting down.
AACTGGTTTTACACATCTGAATCAAGACAAGAACCAAATGACTATAATTAGGGTTATTTCTATTATACTTGTACTTACCATTTTGGATAATGTATCTTTCAATTCTTGGACATGTTTATTAATCTTCATTTCAAGTTCAGCCTTCCTAATCTCCCTCGTCTCATTGGAAACATTCAATTCCTCTTCAGTCATTATTGTGTCAGGAAATTCCGTAGAATTTGCTTGTGGAGATTTTTCCGTCATGTTAAAATTCGTCTGTCTCTTTGCAGACTTCTCCATAACCAGTGCTCGTAATGATTTTCTCGGGGTGAAATCGCGGCCAAATGTTTGTCTTAGTGTTTTACGCGTCGTCCTATGTGAATCCCACCCTGAACCTATAAAAATATAGAATTTACAATATAAAACTATCAAAGTCATAGTTAAAATAATTTTAAAGGAATTAAAACTACTTTAGGCTCCTTAAAACTTTATCGGCATATACTTATAAAGCAAAAGCACTAACAAACAAACAAAATTATGAGCCAGCAATAAACATAACACACAAAGAGTACGACAGAGATGAAGCTAAACTAGTCAATTCTTTCTTTTGATTGCTGTGGAAACAGCAAACAGGCTAGCTGGCCACTTAATAGTAACCAGTTGCCATCGCCATTGCTAGCTTGCAACGCCAGCGGCAGCACAAACATGCTGCCGTTCGAGTAGACTGGAACCTGGGTTACTTATGCTGGAACACAACACAAGCTTATTATGGCGGCCTATTAGGTGACCAGGAGTAATTGCCTAGCAAAGAATATTTTGTTGCCTTTACGACAGGCTGCCTTCGGACGCAGGGGTACACTATCTCCACCCCTACACTGAGAAAAATATCTTGCTAGTACAGTATACGTATTTTATTAATTTAATTAATGAAAAAGAAGACGTCCACCTTACAGAGACTGAAAGCTTGCCCATCAATCACAAAACAAATGCTGAATATAAGAAAGTCTTAAAAAAAGAATTAAAATATGAAATATATTAAAGAAAATAAGAACTGATATGGACAGAATACTTTAAAAGAAATTTCAGATGGAATAAATCGTCCCCTGCATAGCTTCGACTGTCACCTTACTCAAACTTGAGGGTAGTTGAAAAACTTGGCTGAGTAAATTGAAATGGGTTGCAATGCAATGACTGATTAGTCATTGCATTGCAACCCGAAAGACAGGAGACAAATGTGTTGACATGTTGACTGACAGAAAGTTCAGAAGATAACATATTAAATCTTGATTAGAAAGTAGCACTAGAGGAAAGTAGAGAAAGGCAATTTATGTTCGGAAGATGATTTTAAAATGTTACCAGATACAGATTCGACATGTATCGCAAAAGGTTAAAGAAATAAGAAAGCCTTAGAGGAGGCCTTTGTCGAAAGTCAAGCTGTTGAAGAAAATATGTAACGATTATCGAGAAATACGTTTTTAATTATATTTTCTTAAAATAGAAACCTAAATAATGTTAAAAAAATAGCATCAAAGGCATAACATTTTGTGTGGACTAAACTTGTGAAAGACAGAAGTATTTACTTTAAAAAAGAAACAATTCTAGAAACTTTTGCCAAACAAAGGCCAAATGATATAATCAACAATGTTAACCGCTGGTATAATCAGATTTGAAAAATAATTTACCAAATTAAACATTAAGATGAAAATTGGACAAAGAAACTGAATTTATTATGAGTAAAATTCAAACATAATAATCATGAAACATTGTGGCTGAGTATTCTAGCTAGTAAAACATCAGCAAAAAAGTAATGAATTTGAAAGATACAAGCAAATGACAAATTGCAAAAGGTATGATGGTAGTGGTACTGACCTTCAACACTAGAAATTCCAGTTCCATCTGAAATTCCAGTACTTTCCCTAGGTGGTGCCATACTTGGTTGGCTATTTAAATTATTATTACGTAAAATTACTTCAGGTGAACCTTGAGTGTCTGATTCATCATTTCCCATGGAAATATCATTATCATCACTTTCAGAGATAAATGCTTTTGCATTATCACCATCAGTTGTAACATTATCGTTACTAGAATTATCAAATGCATCATCATCATTACTTTCAGCATCCATAGTGCTTACATTTTCTTCATCATTATTACTAACAGCGTCGGTGTCATCATCATCATCATCATCGTTTTCATCAGTAGGAGATTCATTATCATTATCAACAGCACTTTCATTTACATCGCCATTGTCATCAACATGACTTGTGTTTTTATCAATAGGAGTTTCATTATCAACAGCACTTTCATTTACATCGCCATTGTCATCAACATGACTTGTGTTTTTATCAATAGGAGTTTCATTATCATTATCAACAACACTTTCGTTTTTATCATTATTAACATCACTCTGAATTACATGATCATCGACGTCACTCTCATTTACATTTTCTTCATCAACAGCACTTTCATTTACATCATCATTATCACTGTCTATACCTTTTTTTTGTTTATCACTGTTTTCATCTATTTCTTCTCCTTCACTGTTATTAAAATCATGTTTATTATCATTTTCTTCCATATCTACGTCACTATTCATACTTTGGGTTTTATTTTCATTATTATCATCAAAATCATTATATTTTTTACTGTTATTGCCTTCAGCAATATTAGTATTAACATTATCAGCATGATTATTATCTATTTCAATTCTTTCACAATTACTGGTTTCTATATTTTTACTACCTTCATTATTATATCCATTAGTTGGATTATTGTTCAAATTACCACCATTTTTAATCTCAACATCATCATCTTCACTCTGTTCACGGCTATTATCTTTTTCTTTTTTAGAAGTTACATTTAGCAAGTTGCTAATATTAAGCAAATTATTATTTTTAAGGGTTTCTTCTGTGTGATTGGATAATGAGCTTGTATCAGCATCATCAACTGCTTTTGTTATATTTCTATCCTCTATCTTTGATTTTTCTAAAGGCTTTTGTTTTTTGTTATTAATTGTCTTGAAAGATTCATGTAAGTGAGTTTGTGTAAAACTAGGCTGTTTTGAAGTATTTTTATGTTGGGTTACCAATGTCGAATTGGGGGAATCAATATTATGATTTTTTATAGTAGTTATATTCATTGAAACATCATTTTCAGCAGTGAGCGTTGTATCTTTGTCTTCAAGTATAGACATTTTTGACTTACTTCTTGTAATCTGTGATAAATTCAAGACTTGATTCATTGAATTTTTTCTGACTGAATCTTGTAAATGTTGAGATCTATTTTTAGAAGAATTTGATTTATCAGATGGAGTTGATTTATTAAAATCAGAAGCATTTGTATTTGTGACATGAGATTTACTTTGAAAATTAGATTTCTTTAGTGGAGTTTCTAAAGCATCTTGTATTTGGTGTTCCATCAAAGTAGAGGAAGGTAGTTGAGGCCATTCCTCCATTTCAATATCAGTAGTATAACTAGACGTTGGTGATGGTTTTCCTATACTTTTTACTCTGTTTGGTTGTATATCTTCTAATTCATTTTCACTATCAGTACCAATGAATTCAGTAAACCTATTTTTAGTTCTTGGTTCATTTTGGTTACCAAAAATATTTTTCAACTGATTGGTTACTGCCCATTTGCTTTTATTTTTGACATTAGTTTCACTCAATGACAGATTGCCACTCTCTAATGCGATTATAATATCACCAAAAATTTTATTCCTTTTAGATTGTGAGTTGTTTCCAAAGATATTTTTTGATGGATGTATTTTTGAAGTTTCTTTACTGTTTTCTAGTACTGATTTATCAATGGATAAATTTCCACTATCAGAACCCACAAACGGAGCAAATCTATTTTTTGATTTAACACTTTCTTGCTGTCCAAATATATTTCTTTTTTTCTTTGATGATTCTGGTTCTTTAAAAGCATCTAGGGTTTTATTATTTGTTAAATTTAATAGCTCTGAAGGAAATACTGGTTTCAACCTAGATTTAGTTTGAAAAAGTTCCTTAACCCCAACATTAGAAGCTATATCATTATCAATTGTCATATTTTTCTTTTTCATTGATTCCCTTGAATCAATGAATTCATTAAACTTTTTTGGTGGCTGATTTTCCTTTTGGTTAAAAAGTTGTCTTTGGGGTATAACAATACTGGCAATAGATTCACTGTCACTGTTTTCTGGTAGGTCTAGATACTGATTTTTTTGCTCTTGGCTGAAAATTAATTTTCATAGTATAAATGACAATAAAGTAGGTCAATATACATGCTTAAAATTTGGTTGACTCGTTTCGATAGACTAGAGTTAAAAAGGGATCATTTTTAAATATATAATAATTGATGTCAAGAAGGTTGCAGCAACACTACTAACTGACTTGCAATAGTAAATTTGGTAATGTTGTTACAAAAATTAGATTTTGTATGAAATACAATATATCTATAGTAGGCATGTATCTATAGTAGCGATTAGACACTCCACCCGTGCCAGATATGCATGTGAAATCATACGCTTCCACCCAAACGATGGGCAGTAGAGCAGCTCTAGAATGTTAGAATGTATAGCAGCGATGTCCCCTTATCAACTGTAGTGCTCCGACACTGAATGGGAGTCTCTCACTCCCACTCAGAATTTAGCAGTTACTGTCACCTATGGGTGTTTGCAATGCCAGAGGCATAGCTAACATGCTACTATCCGTATAGTGGTACTGGAATCTGGTCTTTTATGCCGGGAACACAACACAAGGTTATCATGGCGGCATACTTAAATAATCTAGGGGTGGTTGCCATCTCTAATGTCTAGCTCGGGTTGTTTAGTCACCTTAACAAAAGGGTGACGGTGGCCATAAAGGCCAGTATTTTTTCTTCGCTCATGCAAGGATAGCAGTGCTCCCTAATAAAAAAAACCATTTGACACAAACTTCATGTGCAGTAAGTGTTGTAAATAGATGTTTAAAGCTTACCTCAAAACTTCAATATCAAGTTCCTCTAAAACATTGTTTGGTTCCAGGTCTTTATTGCATTTTACAACTTCCATGATCTCTCTTGAGTTGTCACCTAACTTTCTCCACCAGCTACTGGCTAAAATTAGTTTTTATCTACTGATACATTTTAGATTAACACATTTACGAAGCTCAGTTAAGTATGAATGGTAAAAATAAATATTAAAGTACCATAGCATATTGACTAACTATATACTACTTAGTTTAGCCAGATTTAAGATGCAAGTGGGGGAACAACAGTTTATTGTATATAAATCAATAACACTTATCTGTGTCGCTGTCCCAAAATAAATAGTATCTCTGCGGCCAGGGACGGCCTGTCGTAATAGGTGACAAAACAACGTGGTAGGGCCTCAAGCCTGTCTGGATGGCGACCAACTTTGGTCTTATGTATACTGCCATAATAACCTTGTGTTGTGTTCCGGCATTAGTGACCCAAGTTCCTGTTCTCTTATGAGACAGCAGCGTGTTCGCGATGCCACTGGCGTTGGACATCTATAGGCGGCGGTAACTGCTAAATGCTAAGCGGGCCGTCAGCCTGTCTGTTATCCTAAAGGAATAAAAAAACACTTACACCTAGGTTCCTGAATATCAGTGTTATCTGATAAAACCGAGAGTCTACTTGGGGCAGGAGACACTACAAAAGAGGACATATTCAAATTAATAGTAGATGTAAGTTTGTCAGAAGTTATGGAATTCGCAGACGCTACACGAGATTTCCGTCTCAGAGTACGAGGAGTATTTTCAGATTTAGACGTGCGCGGCATTTTCGGCGTTATTATCAAAATATTATACTTTCACAATTTTCACTTTGTACTCGCAACAAAGTACTTAGTACACTGTAATTCCAGATATAACAATTTCGTTGTTCTCATTTCCAATAATGATTAATTTAATAGATTTATTGACTGTAGTCAGTAACACATATAAATTATAAATTTATTAGAATATGTACTTTAGCGAAATTAAACAATCAATCGATCAACAAAAAACAAAAAATACCGTTTTACAGTTGATTTGAATTGAAATAATTTGATTAATATACGTTCCGTTTCATGTAGTGTAAGTGTGCCAAGCCAAGTTTTCGAACCAATTGTATAGATAAGTATTACCACAAAAATAACAACATAATATATTTCTGAACAATGGTAAAAATAGTTTAAATATTGATTTAATTTCTGCTAATATTTATTATGAATAATTTAATTTATCTATTATTAATTCACAAATTATTGAATATTGAGGTAATTAACTTAATACCGTGCGGCTTGGCGTAAAATGGATTGTTGTAGTGATGTACAATCGATATTTCGATGGGTCCTACGTATATGGGCCAAACTGACAATTTGACAATTTTGACTTTTTTATGGTAAACGCATCCTATCCATATGATTTATCACGTGAGCTATTAAAACAAATAAAAATCTGCATGGAAACACGACTTCTTACGAAAGTATAACGGCCTATGTAGCATGCATTTAAACGTACAAGGTCCAAAGAGTAATTTGAGACTTATACGCGGGGAGTTTCCGCGCGTTTGTTTATAGTTTGGGCCAATCAGCTAGTTTGACACTTATACGTAGCACGGAGCAACGGCCGCATTGTGATGAATGCAAAATCTTATTACTGTGTTTAAGTGTTACAATTTAGATTAATAACTAAAAGATGGCATGGTTGATAATAGAGGTCGACATGAGCACCATAAAACATCTGTTGATGCAGAAATGATCAAAAGTGTGCTGGACCACGTCAAGTCATTTGAACCGGTCGATTCACATTATTGTCGTAAAGACTACTAAATAACAAAAACTTTTATTTAAACTCTTTAAGTTTTATCCGCATGTTTAAATTACCTAGTCAGGTCATAAGTATTGTCACACAGTAAAAACTTTTCTTTTAGAATGCTGGCCACAAAAAAGTTTATTGAATTCGAATTTCGAATTGTTCATGAAAATAAAAAAGGTATACTTTTAGAATTTTACTCATTTTTAAATATGGAGTGGACGCTTAAAGAAGACCGTGTTGCAGTTATTGCGTTGCATCGTTGCAGTTACGCGCCAATTCAAATTTTTAACATACTGAAAAATTTGAATATAACCAAAAGATTCGTTTATCGTACCATCAAACGATACAATGAAGACTCTAGTGTAGATGACAGGTCAAGAAGTGGTCGCCCTCGGTCTGTTAGGACTCCAGCAGTGATAAAAGCTGTGAAGGCACGAATTCAAAGAAATCCCAAACGTAAGCAGAAACTGTTGGCCCTTCAGATGGGGTTAAGCAGAACCACGGTGAAAAGGGTGTTAAATGAAGACTTAGGGCTTCGGGCATATCGAAGAAAAACAGGACATCGTTTGAATGCTCGTCTAATGGACCTGAGACTGAAGAGATGCCGCGCTTTGTTGAAGCGGTACGCGAGAAAAAAATATCGGGAAATTCTTTTTTCGGATGAAAAAATGTTTACCGTAGAAGAGAGCTACAACAAACAAAATGATAAGGTGTACGCACACAGTAGTGAAGAAGCGAGCAACCGTATTCCGCGTGTCCAACGAGGTCATTTTCCATCCTCGCTCATGGTATGGTTGGGAGTTTCTTATTGGGGCTTAACAGAGGTACATTTTTGTGAGAAAGGTGTAAAAACGAATGCTGTTGTGTATCAAAATACAGTCCTGACGAACCTTGTGGAACCTGTTTCTCATACCATGTTCAATAACAGGCACTGGGTATTCCAACAAGATTCGGAGCCAGCTCATAGAGCGAAGAGCACACAAGACTGGCTGGCGGCGCGTGAAATCGACTTCATCCGGCACGAAGACTGGCCCTCCTCCAGTCCAGATTTGAATCCGTTAGATTACAAGATATGGCAACACTTGGAGGAAAAGGCGTGCTCAAAGCCTCATCCCAATTTGGAGTCACTCAAGACATTCTTGATTAAGGCAGCCGCCGATATTGACATGGACCTCGTTCGTGCTGCGATAGACGACTGGCCGCGCAGATTGAAGGCCTGTATTCAAAATCACGGAGGTCATTTTGAATAAACTTTAATGTCATAAGAATCTATGTTTTGTTAAGTTCATTTTGGTATATGAATGGTTACATAATGAATAAACTTGTTACAATTATTTTACATTAAACATGTGACAGAATTTATGACCTGACTAGGTATATAAAGAATGGTATGATCTAATTAAATATGGTAATAAATGTGAGTCGCTAAGGCAATAGAGGGATATAGTAAACAAAAATATTAATTTATCATTTTTATTAGCTATTTCTTCAAATAAAGTATTTTTTTCTTTCTTATTTCACCAGCCTAAAAATGACCAATGCCATTCTTTCAAAAACGGTCCTGTGACTCCAGAAAATAAAATATATTGATAATCATATAATTAACAAAAATCTGGCTAGATGTTTAAAAGATAAGCATAAACGTAATTCACAAAATGACACGAAAATTTTCTGCGCTACTTTTGATTTGCAAAAAGTGTTGCTGTCCCCAAATGGTGAGATTAGTCTATTTTATTGCAGCAAGAGATTGAAAGTATATAACTTATCAGTTTTTGATATTGGGAATTTAATTGGTTTCTGTTACTTATGGAATGAACAAATTGCAATGAAGGGATCGAACGAAATAGCGAGCTATGTTTATGATATAATTAAATTAAAAAGTCAAGAAGGTTGTAACGACTTCAGATTTTGGGTTAGACAACTGCACTAGTCAAAATCGAAACAGGATTATGTTTATCATGTATCTTTACGTAGCTAAACAGTTTAATTTGAATATAAAACAGTTTTCTTGAGGTAGGCCACACTCAGAATGAAGACGACTCCATACACGCCACCATTGAACGAGCTTCAAAATATAAAAATATTTACACACCCTTTGAATGGAGCTCATTGATTCGATAGGCAAAATCAAATGGAAGTCCTTTTAACGTCATAAACGTACCTCAAAATATGATTTAGAACTTCAAAAAGATGCAGACAAATACACAGTTTAATTGGACTAAAAACTCAGAAGGACAAAATATCCTTTGGTCTAAAATAAAACAAATTCGTGTAAGCTGAGACGAATCATACGTTTTGTACTATAAATATGATTTGGGTGAAGATGCTATTGAAAATTATATTAAAATCTTAGATCAGTCAGTGCGAACAAGAAGACGAATTGCCGATTCTGTTGGTCTACCAACAGATATTCCTCTTTAACTATGTTACAATCAACTGTTACCGATACAAATTTCTAAGAAGGAAGGCTAGCTGTATTTATGTCGAAAAAATATTATTCCACCTGTATACAACAGTTATTATGAAAATTTTGTAGCATCTAATGACATTGTGTCTATGAATGATAGTGACAATGAAGACAATTAGTGATTTTTCACATAAATGAGTAATGTTGATTTTGGAAATTTTATGACTTGATTGTACTACAGAGATTTTTATTTTTGTTTACGCCAGCTAAGATTTTGTTTACGTTAAGTTTTTTGTGATTTTATTGAGAAAATAATAATGTGATTATTATTAAATACTATTAGGTACGTGATTTTGTTAATCAAACTAAGATCTTAAGTTATTTTTTTTATTTTTTATTCTTATAATAATACCAAAAATCATTGAATACGGGTCCATAATTGTAGTTTAAAGCTACTTTAATTTTTGTTTTAACAAATGATTAAAGTTATTGTGAGGTTAAATAAATAAATAAAATGTCTTATGTGTCATAAATAAATATTGAAGAATTATATTTGTAAATACTGGACAGCATTTTTTCCAGCCTAATCAAGATTTGTTTTTTGTGCTATTACATTACTAGACGGTGATGTTTGGATCCTGGCAACAAAGAGAGAGTCCTATTGCGCGGCATTATTACTCCTTACAACCTGAAATAAAAACATCTAAACCTTGGTTTTCCCGTTATAAACAATTAACCAAAAAAGTGACTTTGTGGAGGTCGCAGACACCTCCGGGTCGTATTGTCGGAGATAAATGAAATCCGGGGAGCGTGGATGCTTACAGTCGTTTATTCCAAAGGCAGAAGTTTAATGTACAAGGCTTATGATTATAAACTAGATAATTGTATTTACATTTTTGCCGGGAAGGGAAACCAACGCTTAGTAGTTGTCAAAATCTGACCGCCTTATTTTTTATCGTGGTTAGTGATGTGACGTGCAACTAGTGCCGCCACACCACCCCCCCACGGAGAAAGATACAACAAAAATTTAAAGTTGAAAACAACTGTATCGAGCTACTAATAACATTATAAATTACTATAATCACTTATGCCTAAAATTAAAAAAAAAAATATTACAGTATTAATATTACAAATGAAATTAACAATTATTAGTAAAATAATTACAAATAATAATACTAATAAAGTGTGATCAGTCAAAATTCTTAAATCTAACACGTCTGCCAGAGCGTGTGGTATATGGCTGTTTAACTTTCTCATCTGGAACTTTTATGGGAATTGGTACTACCGTTGGCAACTCTTTCTGGTTGACAGGTAACTTATCGTGGTTAGTGATGTGACGTGCAACTAGTGCCGCCACACCACCCCTATTGCCATCTATGTTAGAATCGTTGCTTCATTGGAATAACACGATCTATGGTTATTGTAGGCGTCGACAGGTGCTTCGTCGTCCTAAATAGGTATGTGAAGGAAGTAGACTTATGCGATTTATCTTCGAAGTGCTCAACTGCTCAGTGGAGATACGCTACCAGTACATACTGCGGCTGGCTTTTGTATTTCCATATGTCCGTAAAGTTATCGGAAAGTCTGTGTTTTCTTGCGTCGAATGTCACCAATGTGGAGGTCGCAGACACCTCCGGGTCGTATTGTCGGAGATAAATGAAATCCGGGGAGCGTGGATGCTTACAGTCGTTTATTCCAAAGGCAGAAGTTTAATGTACAAGGCTTATGATTATAAACTAGATAATTGTATTTACATTTTTGCCGGGAAGGGAAACCAACGCTTAGTAGTTGTCAAAATCTGACCGCCTTATTTTTTATCGTGGTTAGTGATGTGACGTGCAACTAGTGCCGCCACACCTTCTTCAATTAAACGATTACGCTTGGGACATTCCTGTTCCCCCGTTTTTTTTTGGCAAAAATAAGAATTAAAGATCACTCTCTGGGTGAATGTGGATTAAAGGAAAGAACTGTTGAACATATTTTCTTTAATTGCCCAAAAATTTCTCATCCTATTTATGATCTATTACCCTTTTTTTTTTTTTTTTTTTTTTTTTTTTTTTTTTTTTTTTTTTTACTTACCCTCACTTATCCCTCGTCACATTAATGTTAACTTTTTATTAACTTTAGTTCATTCCAAACATGTTTTCATTTTAAGTAAATTTTTAATTAAAAACAATATATATTTATAACAAATATTTATTAATTTCTAAATATTGCTACCAATTTTATAACTATTTATTTGTACTGTCCTCAGGATTACAGATAGCTATCGATAGAAATATTTTTTATTATGTTTTTAGTTTGCATACATGACTCCGTCAACATTTTAAAATCTCGTAAGCGTACAAGATTATATTATATAGTACATCTGGCAACCCTGCTCCGGTAACGAGTGGCCCTACGTGTGTGGGAGTGAGCCTAGTGTAACGCCCCCCCCCTCAAAAACAAATATATAAATTACAATAAAACTTCTAACGATATTGTGTGAACGTCCAAAAACGCAATCTACAGCTAGCGTTTATACATGGTCACAAATATAAAATCGAAAATCTTGGTTCTTACCAATTTTTTGATTTATAACAGTGTTTTATTTTTTAAAAGCTTGTGTTTCGTGATAGTGCTTACGAAAAAATCACGATCAATCACTCGTTCTCGTAGGTATGAGACTTTTTCCCACAAAAATGTAGGTAATATATGTATATTTACTGAGGATCCTCCTCTTCATCCCAGCGTCAAATCCCGGTTGCAAGCGAAACTTCCGTTTCGGTGCCCGAGGTCCGCTTTCCGACTTTTTCTACTCCACTTTGCACGGTCTTCAACATCCCTGGTAGTGAGCGCATTGGCATTGGCACGCATATCACCCCTTACGACGTCAAACCAGCACTTTTTGGGTCTACCCCTCATGCCGGGGCCTGGCAGAGGTGGCATGGCCAGACATTTGTTCATAACGTAGTTAACCGGTTACCGTAAAACGTGGCCATACCAGCGAAGGGACACTCCTGCAGGTTGTCCGCAATGTCACGGATATGAAGGCTGCCACGAATGTGGGAGTTCCTAACGCGGTCCATCCGCGTCACTCCACACATCCATCGCAGTATATTCATCTCCGTGACACGCAGTTCTTGCTTGTGTCGCTCTAAAACCGGCCACGCTTCACAGCCGTATAAAAGGACAGGCTTGATGATGCTAATGATGGTCTAATAGACCTGCCCCATCAACTTTACCGGCATCTTGGGGCCACAAATGACACCAGTCACCTCACGCTATTTGGTCCACGCGGCGGCGATGCATGCCTTGACGTCGCAATCAAAATCACCAGATGCGCGAAATACAGATCCCAAATATTTCACCCGGTCCGTGCGCTCGATCGTGTTGTCGCCTATGCGCACGGGTGTGGGATCTGTGGAGTTACAGGCCAAGTACACGGTCTGCGTTACATTATCTACAGGCCAAGTACACAGTCTGCGCTACATTGCACTACATCATGCCTTCACGCGTTGCACCAACCTACCCCTCTCCGCATCCGCCAGCGCGATATCATCAACATACACGTACATGAGCAGCCACGGGGGCGGCCGGAGCACTCAAAATTTCTCAAAATACATTTAATTTTAACAAAACGCTCCTTTAATTAATCAATTTTTAATATTTGTTTTTTTTTCTCTGAATGATTGGTAATATCGTTTTTTGAAGAGAACACTTCTTTAGCGGCGTTGTGCACTTTTTTGTGATGGGTAAAAAATGTTAAACACGCGTCAGGTCATGTGTCCTGATTGTAAGAATTCGAAAGACGTAAGACGGAGTTTTGCTCCAGTAATACCTACCTTATTAATAATGACTCAAGGTTTATTTTATAATGTAACTTTTAAATGATTGCATTGCATTACTTATACATATCTATTCGAATTGCGACTTTATTACAATGAAATACAGTTGAGTTTTTTTGAAGTGAAAACTTCTTTAGGCACGTTGAGCACTTTTTGGGTGAACAGTTTTTGGTTTGTAAAGAAATATTAATGACCAATTTACACTTTAATCCTTGATCATAAACACTTCTTTATAAACCGAAAATAATAATCTAATAGTTCGACGATACAATTCAAAAGTTACTTAGTTTTCACTTCTATCGGCAGTCCCCAAAGACTGCGCCGCATGTTTTTTTTTAGTTTGTTTTTATGTTATTGTGTTACAATATTAATTATAGACTTCAATACACTTGAAGTCACACACACACGCACAATACACGTGCGCCAAAGAAAACTGTTATGTTGAAATGGAAGGGCCCAACTGAAAATCAGTGTTGTGCTAAATACACAGTGTACGCTGAGTTGGTATCCCTGTCGTACATAGAAACGTTTTGTGTTATATTAAATACTAGCTGTGCCCGCGACTCCGTCCGCGTGGAATAGTGACTTTGGGCAGAATTTTTTGGATATATCTTATGGTTTATTTTGGATTACGAACCCTATAAATCATAAAATATAATTGAATTAAGCAAACAGTCAGTATTATCGAATGCAACTGTTATGCCATGCGCCTCCGGAATACGTACGTTCGAACCTACAAAGTCCAGCCTAAGCTAAACCATATTTTATATGATTGATGACATAAATATGAGGTTAACTTAAATTGGAAATTCAACCTACATTGTCCAGCCTAAGCTGAACCCTATTTCATATGATTGATGATATAAATCTGAGGTCAACTTAAATTTAATATCCGAAACTTATCATTTCTAACAAAAACTATTTTTTTTCTAAAATAAAAATAGCCTAAGTTACTCCTTGTAACATCAGCTATCTGCCAGTGAAAGTTCCATCAAAATCGGTGCAGCCATTTCAGAAATTAGCCGGAACAAACAGACAGACAGACAAAAATGGTAAAAAATGTTGTTTTGGTATATGTACCGTATATACGTCCGAATGCACTTAGTAAAAAGCGGTTATTTTAATATTACAAATAGACTCTCCAATTTTATTTATTTGTATAGATGATATGTACTCGTATATTGTTGTTAGTATAATATGTAATATCCGGATGACCGAGCTTTACTCGGTATTTTTTTTTATAAATTGTGTTTTTTGGAAATTAACAATTGATTTTCTTAGTCTAACCTCAAAGCAAACACTCATTGACTTCTTGTTACTTAAAAACGCCATCTGCTGGAATAGCTTTAGTGGTGTGTCGTTAAAGCAATTAAAAAAAAATAGTATTATTATTCGGCGATACATGTCAGGAAGAGTCACATTTTTGTTATTTTTCTTCCAATAAAAAAAAGCGAATAAAATTACATTTTCTAGAAATTATTCCTAGCTAGATCGATTTATTGCCCCCGAAACCCCCCGTATACTAAATTTCATGAAAATTGTTGGAGCCGATTCCGAGATTCCAATTATATATATATATATATATATATATATATATATATATATATATATATATATATATATATATATATATATATATATATATATATATATACACAAGAATTGCTCGTTTAAAGATATAAGATACTGTATATTGATTATAATATCTGTAATAAATTATATTTGATATTTTGATGTTTAATAAAACATAGATATAGCTTGAACAGTGAGGAATGTATTACAGAAATAAGTAATAACTATGTACATATTTGTCTCAAGTTTAGATAGATTGTGAATCGTGATATGATACGAATTGTTTGCTAAAACAACATTATGTATGAAAATAATCTATATATCAGCGAAATCGCAAACTTCTTTATTAGTTAGCACTTTCTGCTTGAGTGAAGATGTTTAAAAGTAAAAATGAAAAGTATAAAGAGTCCCCGGTGCGTGAGTTTTCGTATAATACTAGGATTTGAATAAATTCGAAAAGATGAAAAATTATTTCTGGAACGGAAGACTTGTATTCATGTATATTATTTTTTTAGGTCCTCGATCGTTTCCCTAGGGTAATCTTAGTAATTGTTCTGGCGGAATTTTGTGAACGTTTTTCTTATTCAGGCATGAAAGGTAAGTAAGCAATTTTATTCATCTCACAGTATCAGTTACATACTAACTTTGATATCCAATTTGGAGTAGTCAGAGGGCGCCACTTAAGCGCGTTATTAGCACCGGTGACCAACCCCACCACGTCCCTTTTTAGCGCTTATCAACATAAAACATAGACTGATCCCATTACCCCGAAAAGAACACATTGTGTCAGTCACAGACGTTTCTTAGCGTGCAGTTAGCAGTTGAGTTTAATTTAACAAGTTCGTACGCCATACAGAAAATTTGAATTTCGTGTGATAGCCTAAATATTTTTTTACCTAAAAATATAGCAATATATCGTGTAATTGTCTATGAGCATGTTAAACCGGGATTGCTTTGTTAGGACATTTTATATACATTTAAGTAATTTATTTCATCTAATATGATTAAATTTCAAAATTATCTTATTGATGTTAATTTATCATAGCGACACTTATAATAATTTCTCGGTAACTTTAAAGACTAAAATAATCTAGAGGGTCAAAAATGTAGAAAAACCATTATATAGGGGTTAGATTAATATAGTGATCGTCGCTTTTAGCCACAAGATCGCCCTTTGTGTAATCAATGACATAGTCTTTATAATTGTTTTTGTATTTTTTTCCTCGTGGAATAAATACTTATCTATCTATAGTGCTATGAGTTTCAAAAGTTTAAGAATCATTTCACTAGCTATTATTGCTATTATGTACTATTCTCCGTGCAGCGGCGGAATAAAAATGCTGACCCCTACAGCCGGAGGAGGTATGTCATAAGGTGACTAAACAGTCGTAATTACGTGGTAGTGTAGAGTGTAGCTCCAATCTAGTCTGGATAGCAACTAACCCTGGTCTTTAATAATGCCGCCATAATAACCTTGTGTCATGTTCTGGAAATAATAACCCAGGTTTTAATTCCTTTACGTGAACAGCAGCGTGTTAACGACTGTGGCATCGCAAAATATAGGCAGTGGTGACTACTATTAAGCAATTAATAGTAATTAAATGAATTGTCAGCCTGTTTGCTATTCAGCGGCAATAAATAAAATGATTTACTTTCTAGCATTTCTTACTTTATATCTTCGGAGTAAACTGGGATACACAGACGATGGCGCCACAGAAACATATCACGTATTCAGTACATTTGTGTATGTTTTCCCGATAATTGGAGGTATACTTGCTGACAACTATTTAGGGAAATTCAGGTTAGTTGCCCAATAATATAAGGTTTAAATTATATTTACAACTTCTGAAATTTATAAATAAATGATCCTTAGCTTTAACTATACACCAGCATCAGTAGCGTGTCAAATATTATACACAGCGTCAATAAAACTTAACAACTAAGTATTAGTACTATTTAATAGATTTTTTTTTATTTCTGAGGAACAGCACCTACCTTCGCCTATAGATGTTTGCGAGGCCAGAGGCACTGCAAACACGGAACTTGAGTCCTAATGACGGAACACAACACAAGGTTATAATGGCGGCATACTTATAGGACAGGGGTGGTTGCCATCCAGATGTGTTTTATCATCTAGTTAAGGAGTTTTGTCGCTTTTTACGACAGGCCTATCCCGGCCGCAGGGATCTATATTCTTGCACCGCCTGAATAAATTGTATTAAATATTCAATTAATATACAAACTAAAAATATATAATAGTAACGAAAATTTTTATCTGTGCAGGGGCAGAGAAAGAATACTAACCTCTGCGGCCGAGGTCGGTCTGTCGTAAAAGGCGACAAAATAACCCACCCAAGCTACGTGATAGGGGGGCCCAAGCCCATCTGGGTAGCGACCACCTTTGGTCTTAAATATGCTGCCATAATAACCTTGTGTTGTGTCAGCATTAGTGACCTAAGTTCCTGTACCCTTATGGGACAGCAGCATGTTCGCGATGCCACTGGCGTTGCAAACACCCATAGGCTACGGTAACTGTTAAATTCTAAGCGGGCCGTCAGCCTGTCTGCTGTCCCACAGCAATAAAAAAAAATCGACAATTACAAAATTTTTGATGATTATAATTATTTTATTGTAACTCAGAGTTTTAGGGAACAAATATGTCTGGAAGTAGTACATTTAAATTATTCGAAACTTAACTTAGAAATTATTTATATATAAAAATAAAAATATAGTTTGTCGGATTCTCTATAAATATTGAGACATTTTACACAACGCTATCTAGTCACAATAGCACTTGTGTTGTAGATACTACATAACTAATATACTACATATATAATATACCAAATACTTTCTTTTTAAACATTTTTCTCTAGTTGGCTATTTTTGTTTTAGGACAATTTTGTATATGATGTTTGTATATGCTGCAGGCAATATGCTAGTTGCAATTACCGCCATACCACAATTGGGTTTACCGGGCAGGTAAGTAATTATATAATATTTTCATAAAATAATTATATTTTCAACTAGCCGTTCCCGTCTGTTTTGCTGGTCGAATAGCAGAAAAAGTAAATAGAAAAAATATGAGAAGTTTTCGTACGCATGTGCACTACACCGCTTGTCCTACTTCTCCGCGGGAAGAAAACATATCCTTAAACAGCGCTTATAAAAATCGTTGTTTCTTAAAACTTTAATAACTTTATATTAAATGAGGATATCGCAATATTTTTATAAAATAAGGGCCAATTGGCCAAGATTTAATTGAAATAGTAGTTTTGCCGTGATACGCGCACAACTGCAGACCTCTATTTTATTTATGTATGTAGATTCAAAAGTTTATAAATTTTCTATAAGTTATATATTTTACGATTACGGTGTTAAAAGACAAAAATAATATTTAGGGCTTTTGTTTTAGTATTATAACAATTTAGATTTAAGCATTATGGTTATATGGGTCCGTGATATCATGGGATATATCCGGGTTGCCTGGAAGAGATCGCTCTGTAGCGATAAGGCCGCCCATTGTAAGTCAAGTACACATTGATTGTGTAAATAAGTTTCATTGTTTTTGTAAGTTATTTGGTTTACAATAAAGTGTTATCTATCTATCTATATTGCGAGTAAAATTCAGAAATGTCATCTTCGTTGGTACTAGTACGGGACGTTTGTTTGTTTACTACCACGTTTTGCGACAACCACTTCTCAAAAACAAAAGTCTAGCCAGGTCGCCTCCGCCGGGTCCCAACGTGAAGGGTAGACTCAGAAAGTGCTGACTTGACAACGTTAAGGGTCATATGCGTACCAATGGACTCACTACGTAAGTGGAGAAGAAAAAAATCAGCAAGGGGACCTCGGGTACCGTAGCGGAAGTTTGGGTTCAACCGGGATTTAACGCTAGGATGATGATTAAGGGCAATGGCCGAGAAAGTACAATCACCAGGACATTGCTCATAGTACGATACACATATATTATACCATATTCTACAAGGGCATGGTACAAACGTTAAAAATAAGTATTTTTGTTCACAGATTATGCACACTTCTCGGACTTTTCATGATTACTATTGGTACAGGCGGAATAAAACCATGCGTCACAGCTTTTGGAGGGGACCAAATAATATTGCCTCAGCAAGAAAAATATTTATCCGTATATTTTAGCGTTTTCTACTTCAGTTTATGTATGGGAAGTCTTATCGCTAAGACTGTGTCACCGATCCTAAGGTCGGAAGTACATTGTTTTGGGGAGAAAGACTGTTATTCTCTTGCTTTTGGAGCGCCAGGATTAATCGTTCTTTTATCGATAGGTACGTGTAAATATTTTTACTTTTTAATAGTACATTATAATAAGTAATAAGGCCTGTCGTATTGTATGCATCGGAATGCTGGACCACAGAGGGGAGCGACGGAAGGGTGTTACATGCTGCGGAGATTAGAATACTGAGATGGATGTGTGGAGTTACGTGGATAAAATTAGAAATGAGTATATTAGATGACGTGAGAAAGTAGCGCCAGTTATTGAAAAACTTAAAAGTGACAGACTAGCGTGGTTTGGCAATGTAATGCGCAGGGAAGAACGCCATATAACAAGGAAAAGATCGCTTTAAGCGATAAGGCCGCCTATTGTTCATGCTATGTACTCGTATATAGATATTTTATTTTTCTCGCTGATGCTGTAATACTTTAGTTGGTGAACAATATAGAGTTTCATTCATTCATTCAAAAAATTATAGAAATAAGAGTGGATGGATACAGAAGTAGAGGTAGACAAAAAAAGATGAATGGATTGAGTAAAAGATGATATGGCAATAGAAAAACCCTGAATTAAGAACTTGTTGCTAAAACATAACCACATTTACATAGAGCGTACAGAAGTTAAACTCAAGTTCTACTTAATTTTAATAACTATGCTCGGAGATCTTGTAAGGGTCGATATTTGTAAATAGATGTAATGGCCAAATGCACAAATACTAAATAAAATATTTTAAATAAAGGAGGAATTTTAAATAAAAGACGAATTCATTCGCAAGAATTATATAACAAAAGAACTAAGTTAATACTTTACTACTGAACAAATAATAAATTTCAAATAATATAAAATAAGAAATACAAAAAATATTTATATAAGAGATTAAAATTTTAAAACATTGAAATACTTCTCAGATGTAACTTTGTCTCGTGGTTGTGTGTAACGTTTTCTCTCAAAACCTTACCTTCTCTGAACGGAACCTGTATCTTGATATCGAATCGAGGTTCTTGGGAGTTGAACTACTCCCATTCAACCGCTTTGGAACGTAACATTGGGGACATCCCTCATTCAGCAGCGCTATAATTTCACTAGCTCTTATTGTTTCTTCTGCCATTACAATATTCACAAAGATATCTATTTTCATAATAAGGCGGGAAATTGTTGTGATTATACGACAAATAACGAGATAACCCTTTAACTGCAAACCCACGAAAAGTAAAAAAAGTCACAAACTGAAAAAGGGATTTTAATTTAAAAACAAATGTTTCGAATTTGGAGTAAACCTTTGTTTCAAAACCAGACTGTTAAGTGCCAGTAATATAGTTTGGCTATTAAAACCTCTTTAGAACTAAATTATTACCAATAATGTAGAAAAATCAACACGCCCGTTTTTTTGCAAATGAGTTAATTTGGTTCTTTTCTGTATTTAAGAGTCTTTCATGAGCACCCTATGTTCTTGTGTGGTCCGAGATTTTTGCGAGAGCCGTATCGGAGTTGCGGACAGCGCGGATAAGGAGTCTAATTTTATACTTAAGCCTGTTGTATCATAAAGTTAAGTTTACTTAAGTTGGCTTTGGAATATTATGTTAACGTCACAGTAAGCGAGTATGATGTGCAAATATGTTCTAATAGCAAAACAATCTTAAAATAGTCTGGATTCACTTTGAGATAATATTATTGACAAACTTGATAACATTCATTACGTTGCGGAAAAGGAAGTGGATCTATTAATAAGTATTTCTTATTAATTGTAAAAAGGTTATAACTACAGTAATAACTAGTCCATACTAATATTGAACCAATTTTGATGAATTTCGGTATTGTGATATATTGAACCTTGGAGAAGGACACAGGCTACTTTTTGTCGCGAAAATGAAACTTGTGGGGTGATATAGGGGTGAACGTAATTAAGTTTTATTTTTTTATTTATATGGTAGAACAACGCCTGCCGGGTTTGCTCGTCCTATATCTTTAAACGAGCAATTCTTGTATATATACCTAGTCAGGTCATAAGTATTGTCACACAGTAAAAACTTTTCTTTTAGAATGCTGGCCACAAAAAAGTTTATTGAATTCGAATTTCGAATTGTTCATGAAAATAAAAATGTATAACTTTTAGAATTTTACTCATTTTTAAATATGGAGTGGACGCTTAAAGAAGACCGTGTTGCAGTTATTGCGTTGCATTGTTGCGGTTACGCGCCAATTCAAATTTTTAACATACTGAAAAATTTGAATATTACCAAAAGATTCGTTTATCGTACCATCAAACGATACAATGAAGACTCTAGTGTAGATGACAGGTTAAGAAGTGGTCGCCCTCGGTCTGTTAGGACTCCAGCAGTGATAAAAGCTGTGAAGGCACGAATTCAAAGAAATCCCAAACGTAAGCAGAAACTGTTGGCCCTTCAGATGGGGTTAAGCAGAACCACGGTGAAAAGGGTGTTAAATGAAGACTTAGGGCTTCGGGCATATCGAAGAAAAACAGGACATCGTTTGAATGCTCGTCTAATGGACCTGAGACTGAAGAGATGCCGCGCTTTGTTGAAGCGGTACGCGGGAAAAAAATATCGGGAAATTCTTTTTTCGGATGAAAAAATGTTTACCGTAGAAGAGAGCTACAACAAACAAAATGATAAGGTGTACGCACACAGTAGTGAAGAAGCGAGCAACCGTATTCCGCGTGTCCAACGAGGTCATTTTCCATCCTCGCTCATGGTATGGTTGGGAGTTTCTTATTGGGGCTTAACAGAGGTACATTTTTGTGAGAAAGGTGTAAAAACGAATGCTGTTGTGTATCAAAATACAGTCCTGACGAACCTTGTGGAACCTGTTTCTCATACCATGTTCAATAACAGGCACTGGGTATTCCAACAAGATTCGGCGCTAGCTCATAGAGCGAAGAGCACACAAGACTGGCTGGCGGCGCGTGAAATCGACTTCATCCGGCACGAAGACTGGCCCTCCTCCAGTCCAGATTTGAATCCGTTAGATTACAAGATATGGCAACACTTGGAGGAAAAGGCGTGTTCAAAGCCTCATCCCAATTTGGAGTCACTCAAGACATCCTTGATTAAGGCAGCCGCCGATATTGACATGGACCTCGTTCGTGCTGCGATAGACAACTGGCCGCGCAGATTGAAGGCTTGTATTCAAAATCACGGAGGTCATTTTGAATAAACTTTAATGTCATAAGAATCTATGTTTTGTTAAGTTCATTTTGGTATATGAATGGTTACATAATTAATAAACTTGTTACAATTATTTTACATTAAACATGTGACAGAATTTATGACCTGACTAGGTATATATATATATATATATATATATATATATATATATATATATATATATATATATATATATATATATATATATATATATATATATATATATATATATATATATATATATATATATATATATATATATATATATATATATATATATATATATATATATATATATAACAATTTTCATGAAATTTAGTATACGGGGGGTTTCGGGGGCGATAAATCGATCTAGCTAGGAATCATTTCTAGAAAATGTAATTTTATTCGCTTTTTTTATTGGAAGAAAAATAACAAAAAGGTGACTCTTCCTGACATCTATCGGCGAATAATAATACTATTTTTTTTTAAATTGCTTAACGTCACAACAACACTAAAGCTATTCCAGCAGATGGCGTTGTTAAGTAACACGTAGTCAATAAGTGTTTGCTTTGAGGTTAGACTAAGAAAATCAATTGTTAATTTCCAAAAAATACCGAGCAAAGCTCGGTCATCCGGATATTATAGTTTAAAACGTAAAGACGATTCCGTGTGTTCTCCACCGGGAATGATATTAATGAATTTTCTTAATTAACGGCAACTAAAGACTGATTCAGACAATTAAGATACTGCGATTTACCTACTATAACATAAATCTATATAAATAAAATGATAGAGGTCTGAAGTTCTAGAAGAGGTCTAAGTTTTATATTTTAGACATTTGGCCCTTATTTAAAAATAAATTATTACGATATCTTCATTTAATATAAAATTATTAAAGTTTTAAGAAAGAACGATTTTTATAAGCATTACGTGTTCAATAATGTGTGTTTTCTTGCTGCGGAGAAGTGGGAGTAAGCGATGTAGAGCGCATGCGTACGAAACATCATATATTTTCGATTTAATTTTTTCTGTTATTCGACCAGCGCTGTAGCGGAGCGGGCGGGAACGGCTAGTAACAAATATAATAATATGAATAATTATAAAAAAAGACCATAGCATCTCACTGCAGGGTTCGGGCCTCCTCCTTGAGGTAAGGGAACGTATCAACACAGGAGATCGCCGGGGGGACGAAACCCTGACCCTCTGGCGCCATCACTTTAGAAGAGGGCCGCCTTGAGACAAGGGGCGCGCCGGCGCCGGGCCGGGCCACGAGATCGGCAGGCCACATATCCGTAGGCCCGGGCGTAGGCGATAGGAGAGTAGCGGGGTTTTTTAGTGGGTAGTCGGATGGCTGAACATCTTTCCCGGAGTCCCACATATCCCTCGGTCCCCCTGGGCCGGGGGAACCCGTCAAGACAGGTTTTTCCCCGAGACAAAAAAAAGGTAAGGGAACGTATACCCACCCCGGTTCTCCAAGACGAATAGGCGGGTTTCACTATATTCATATCGGTGACCTTAGTAAGCAGGTCATGATGTTTTCCGTTCCCTCAAAATTATGCAAATCAGGTGAGAACCGTTTAGACAGGAGAACATTGCGCCAGTGATTGAGAAGTTGAAAAATAATAGATTAGCCTGGTAATGCCGTATAATGCGAAGAGAGGAGCATCATGTAACAAGGGGAATGATAGAAATAAGAGTGGATACAAGAGAGGTAGACCAAAGAAAATATGGATGGATTGTGAAAAAGATGATATGGGGACATCCATTAATTACGTGAGCTATTTTTCGATCAGTTTAGACTCCTCCCCCCCTTAGGTGAGATTTAGTGAGATTTGCCTGGACCCCCCCTCCCCTTACGTGAGATTGGCGCTAAAAATATTCTAAGCTCTTGTCGTAACTTGGAGAATTCGTGCGTAGGGAATAATGGATACGTTGCCTATTGTCTTTTCTTTTAAATACCCGGAACATTTTTTTTCTTTTTTTATGTTTTTCTCGAACTAAATGATTTTAATAGCCTTGAGATTTATTTTAGCGGGTAAAATAAACACTCAAAATAATTTTGTTTAATATCTGAGATATTTTATATGTTTTGAAGGTGAGGTGAGATTTTCGATTATCCCCCCCTCGGTTTAAATGAGATTTGGTGAGATTTCATTGGACCCCTCCCCCCAATTCTGAGCTCACGTAATTAATGGATGTCCCCTATGGTAAAAACGGTAAAAGTTCATGTGAGGGCTAATAGAGGAAAGTGGAAGGAGAGAATATGGCAGAAGAAGAGTTTAGACAGGTTGTCTAAATAGTGCATGCTACCGTGGTATTTGAAACTAGGACCTCGAGTTTGGTTTTCGAGTTTAATACGAGCGACTTTTGGCTTCAGTATTTAATTTACTAATAGTTTTGATTGATATCATAAATTTGTATACATTTATTTATATAAAATAAAGAGTATGTCGGTAGAATGAAGAATAGCGTTTTTATTCTTTCAAGCGTTTTACCCTATTCAGGAAGGCACTGCTTAAGTTCCAGGCTTTGAAGAGGCCCACAAAGACTGGCTTGCGCCCAAAGGGACTGCGGTCAGGCTAAAGTCACGTCCCGCAGCGCCGGCTTTCAAACCGAACGAAGCCGGGTGGGTTTAGTGGTATAACAGCGATATACCTAACAGACCGGGCGGATTGCACCCGGATACCTGTTGGCCTATCAGTGCCTTAGTGCAGACTATACGACCTCGATATTTCATCTTTCTTGTCAGAACAAAGGTCATAGGGGCCAGTTGCCGGGTGTTTTAATTAAATCCATAGATGATTGAAGTCCTCACCCTTATTGCGTTTAGTTAATATTTGTTTTTTATTGTTTTTAGTGGTATTTGTTAGCGCAAAGAACAGATACATGATGAAGAAGCCTGAAGGGAACATGATCATCGACTTCGTTACGTGCCTCTCTGTAAGTAATGATGATTGTATATTTAATCAATCCCTCTTACATTACTCGAATAATAAAATGACATGTGAAGAAGAAGGAGAAAAATAATTTATTTGAAACAAAATAATTTTACAATAAAAAAAGAAATACAATATTCTAAAATCTTGTTTGCTCAAATGAGGTTGACACTCAGCATAATGTTGCAACGCTATACGATACAACGCTGATTTTCAGCGGTAACCTCCATCTGCCAATGTTATGTGGACCCAAACAATAGAGAAAAATGACATAAAATATGTTTATAGTAAATATGTTTGTTAAAAAATAATACATAAAATTTCATTACAGAATACCTAGTCAGGTCATAAATTCTGTCACATGTTTAATGTAAAATAATTGTAACAAGTTTATTAATTATGTAACTATTCATATACCAAAATGAACTTAACAAAACATAGATTATTATGACATTAAAGTTTATTCAAAATGACCTCCGTGATTTTGAATACAAGCCTTCAATCTGCGCGGCCAGTTGTCTATCGCAGCACGAACGAGGTCCATGTCAATATCGGCGGCTGCCTTAATCAAGGATGTCTTGAGTGACTCCAAATTGGGATGAGGCTTTGAGCACGCCTTTTCCTCCAAGTGTTGCCATATCTTGTAATCTAACGGATTCAAATCTGGACTGGAGGAGGGCCAGTCTTCGTGCCGGATGAAGTCGATTTCACGCGCCGCCAGCCAGCCTTGTGTGCTCTTCGCTCTATGAGCTGGCGCCGAATCTTGTTGGAAT
The DNA here is from genome assembly GCA_963693495.1 of Malacosoma neustria. Taxonomy (NCBI): domain Eukaryota; kingdom Metazoa; phylum Arthropoda; class Insecta; order Lepidoptera; family Lasiocampidae; genus Malacosoma; species Malacosoma neustria. Next base: position 4,615,940 of record OY856381.1, on the reverse strand, counting down.
ACCCAGTGCCTGTTATTGAACATGGTATGAGAAACAGGTTCCACAAGGTTCGTCAGGACTGTATTTTGATACACAACAGCATTCGTTTTTACACCTTTCTCACAAAAATGTACCTCTGTTAAGCCCCAATAAGAAACTCCCAACCATACCATGAGCGAGGATGGAAAATGACCTCGTTGGACACGCGGAATACGGTTGCTCGCTTCTTCACTACTGTGTGCGTACACCTTATCATTTTGTTTGTTGTAGCTCTCTTCTACGGTAAACATTTTTTCATCCGAAAAAAGAATTTCCCGATATTTTTTTCCCGCGTACCGCTTCAACAAAGCGCGGCATCTCTTCAGTCTCAGGTCCATTAGACGAGCATTCAAACGATGTCCTGTTTTTCTTCGATATGCCCGAAGCCCTAAGTCTTTATTTAACACCCTTTTCACCGTGGTTCTGCTTAACCCCATCTGAAGGGCCAACAGTTTCTGCTTACGTTTGGGATTTCTTTGAATTCGTGCCTTCACAGCTTTTATCACTGCTGGAGTCCTAACAGACCGAGGGCGACCACTTCTTGACCTGTCATCTACACTAGAGTCTTCATTGTATCGTTTGATGGTACGATAAACGAATCTTTTGGTAATATTCAAATTTTTCGGTATGTTAAAAATTTGAATTGGCGCGTAACCGCAACGATGCAACGCAATAACTGCAACACGGTCTTCTTTAAGCGTCCACTCCATATTTAAAAATGAGTAAAATTCTAAAAGTTACACATTTTTATTTTCATGAACAATTCGAAATTCTAATTCAATAAACTTTTTTGTGGCCAGCATTCTAAAAGAAAAGTTTTTACTGTGTGACAATACTTATGACCTGACTAGGTACATTCAGAGATATTGCGCGTGTATAATGAAAACAATCTAAACCTTTTATTCCGTGCAGGGGCGGAGAAAGAATACTAACCTCTGCGGCCGGGGTCGGCCTGTCGTAAAAGCCGACAAAACAACCCACCCTAGCTACGTGGTAGGGCCTCAAGCCCGTCTGGATGGCGACCACCTTCGGTCTTAAGTATGCCGCCATAATAACCTTGTGTTGTGTTCCGGCATTAGTGACCCAAGTTCCTGTACCCTTATGGGACAGCAGCGTGTTCGCGATGCCACTGGCATTGCAAACACCCATAGGCGACGGTAACTGCTAAATTCTAAGCGGGCCGTCAGCCTGTCTGCTGTTCTACAGCAATAAAAAAAACCTATAAAAAAATAACAATTAATGTACATAAAATTAACATAATACAAAAGAAAATGTGAGACCTTTTAAATAATAAATTAAAAGGTATATACACACTGATCACTATGTATGCATAAAGTTTTCTCTTTAACATTGTACAAGTTTATCATTTTAATAAATGTCCCATAAGGGCACAGGAACTTGGGTAACAAATGCCGGAACACAACACAAGGTTATTATGGCGGCATACTTAAGACCAAAGATGGTCGCCATCCAGACGGACTTGAGGCCTTACAACGTAGGGTGGGTTGTTTTGTCGCCTAATACGACGGGCCGACCCTGGCCACTGAGGTTAGTATTCTTTCTGCGTCCCTGCATGGATTAATACTCTTTGTCCATAAAGTAATATGCGACAATAACTCTTTCTTTGTTTACCATAACAATACCAGCTAGCAAATGTGGATCAAAGGTCACCGAGGGTTCTACCACCCAACGTTGTACCAGCTCATAATAACGCAAAGCTGCGCCCGGGCCTCTTAATAAAATGATCGGTCAATATACCCGCTACGATTATCCAGGACGTTGCCTCACGTTCACTTTCACCGTCAGTATTGACAACTATATTAAAAGCATTAGCTATTTTTGAACATGCAGTCGTCACTTAGAATTGTGACAACATTTTAAATGTTATGCCTACTAATTTATGATTGTGTAATATAGGTTATGTTGGTCTATTTAAATAAATACACTTTAGGTAAGTTGGCTTCCTCATACGAAGCACAAAATGTGCCGAGATATTATAAAAAATAGAAACAAATAAAAATCCATACTCCCTTATTTGCATTAAAGTACGTAACTTTGAGGTTAGTGTACAAAATAAAGAAGAACATAATTTTCTTTCCAAGGCGTTATCAGAGCTGGAACGTTGCCAGAATTCATGCAATTGCATTTCTCGTACTTCCTAACTAACATATTTCAGGCTTAGAGTTTGCTTTTAATGGTATGTTGTTTGCAACGATGTTTTGTTCTTCGTTTGTACACGTTGAATTCGTGTAGATTATTTTAAGTTTCTGAAAATCGTATGATATTTTAAACTACTTCTTCCTAAAAAATTATGTTATTAAGTCTTTAGATAGTTAGTTAATTTTCAGGTTAATTATTCACAAATCCATAGAGCTTGTCTCAGATATGCATTTTTAACATCTTAAGATCTTTCCAAATGAAACGATCCGAAAGTGTACGGTACAGCATTAAGTTAGGGAATAAATTCGCCATAAAAAGGACGAATAACGTTTCGCTCAAAGGAAATGTAACAAGAAACTCGTGATATAGGAAAGCAATTCTTTTGAAGTCAGGACGAGGACAGATTTTTTCCTTTTATATTCAATATTGCAACTGAGTAGTTAAAACATTGCATTGCTCAATATTTCAATATTATTATGAATTGGTTTGAATAACAAAATCGGCTAGTACCGAATATATATATATATATATATATATATATATATATATATATATATATATATATATATATATATATATATATATATACTATTTAAACATAAAGAAAAATTTAGCACAGAGGAACGTACTGACATCTGCAGGCATGGACTAGTTTAGACGTTAGTTTTTAGTATTTTGTATATATAAAAAAATAATTATTTAATACATATATTATGTATATTTTTATATCAGTTTTAAACAATCGGATTTGTTACAGTTGGGAATAAAAAATGCAGTACTGAAGCGAGGTAGAAACGCGAAACATACCCATTGGTTGGACACCACACAAGCCACATATGATCGTCGTTTCATCAGAGACATCAAGAAGACGTTGTCTATTCTTATGATATTTTCAGTTTTGCCGGTATTCTGGGCGCTTTTGGATCAAATGGTATGATTTTTTAAATAAATTAATGCACCCTCTATTTTCCTCATATTCCAAGTTGAATACTTGATGGTATATCTGTAAAAGTATTTATTCAAAATGCTACTTTTAAGGTTTGTGACGACTACCAGCTTAAAACTTGGAATATGAAGGAAACGGGAAAGAGAGGGAGACGCTAATCAAGGACTTCTATTTTACTTTTTAGTGGTTTGTTTCATAACATTATATTAGTCTTTTTCTGATATACGCATTATTCTTTACTGGATGTTTTCGACATTGGTATTGATCTTAAATTACAATATCTTTCAGTCCTATTGAGAAATCTTAATGATGGTAAGTATATTAAAACCTAAGAGTACTATGGGGTTGGTTGGATCAAAGTGTTTTGACCCTTAAAAGTAGATAATAAAAATTAGTTTCCTAACAATTCCAGATACGTAATATCAATCAATGTCAGGCAAGTCATAGTTTAACATAATACGTGTAAATATAATCTTTTTCAGGGTTCTCGATGGACATTACAGGCAACAAAAATGGACGGACGATTTGGTTACGTAACGGTGAAACCGGACCAGATGCAAGTGCTTTCACCTATATTTATTCTTATATTAATCCCTCTGTTTCAAAAGGTACGATTTTATTGAACAGTTTCTCTTCTCCATGCTCTTATCCCAAACTATGTGGGTTCGACACAACATGTTCTCTTCTTCCACCCTCCTCTATTAGTCGTGATCTCAACACTTACACATTTTTCGCCATATCATTTTTTCTTTGGTCCACTCATCCTTGTGTATCCATGCGTTCTCATTTCCATCATTTTCCTACGCGCATACATGTCACATGACATTTATTGAACCGTTTATATAATTAAAAATATAGTGTGCCAATTTACACGGGGTACTAGATATCTACAATGGAGAAGTAGTTTTGACCTGAAGATACAAAACAGCGTTTAAGCTCTAAAATGAATGTTGGAAGTGTAATCGAAATGTTTTCCTTAGAAAAAAGTCTTGTATGATCTAATTTTTTTTCTTTTACAGTAGGATGTAGGATACTTTTCACGTGAAAAACGAAAAACTAGTGATACTTTTCATGTGAAAAACGAAAAACTAGTGATATGCTTGTAATCATCATCATCATCATTTCAGCCGGAAGACGCCCACTGCTGGACAAAGGCCTCCTCCAAAGATCTCCACGATGATCGGTCCTGCGCTGCCCTCATCCGACCTATTCCGGCGATCTTAACCAGATAATCGGTCCATCTTGAAGGGGGGCCTACCAACATTGCGTCTTCCGGTACGCGGTCGCCATTTGAGGACTTTTCTGCCCCAACGGCCATCAGTCCTTCGAGCTATGTGCCCAGCCCACTGCCACTTCAGTTTTGCAATCATCCGGGCTATGTCGGTGACTTTGGTTCTCCTGCGAATCTCCTCATTTCTGATTCGATCTTGCAGGGAAACTCCGAGCATAGCCCTCTCCATTGCCCTCTGAGCGACCGTGAGCTTTTTCATAAGGCCCATAGTTAGCGACCACGTCTGCGTTCCGTATGTCATTAATATTATTAAAATATTTTTTTAGTATATTTATCCATTTTTGGAGAAGAGAAATATTTTAAAGAATCCTCTTCACAAACTAACTTTGGGAGGAATATTAGCCGGTGTCGCATTTATTGCTTCGGGCAGTCTTGAAATATACTTAAAGGTACAGTGAATATTTTAAACAACAATTCAAAGGTTTATTTTAAAAAAAGAAGAAGATTATGATAATAATATTTTTTTATCATAATCCTTTTCTACAGATTTTAAGCCAGTGCTAAATCCAAAAAACGTTTTTTAATGAGGAATGATAGGCAAAATTAGCTAAGGAAATATAATAGTTTCTTTATTGAAAAAGATATTTATTTATAAGTTATTGAATAAATACTCTTTTAAAATAAATTATATATAATAGTGTAGTATATTAAAATATATAAAGTTAGTATATGAAACAGTAGAGTTGTAACTTTAGATTAGTTTGCAATTTTTTTTCATGTGTGCAATTTTTTCTTTCAGACGACTTACCCCCATCTCCCCGAAAGAGGTTATTCTCAACTCCGCATATACAATGGAAACCCTTGCTCGGTATCGATAGAAAATGATTTCCACAACATAACTTACACAATACCCCAATATTCTCACTACTATAAAGACGTCAAAGTGAAAAATCAATATAATTTACTTCTTAAACTGGGTGGGAGTTGTATACAGCCGAGAGAAAATTACTTTCTTCTAGAAGAAAAGAGATCGATCTCTTTCTTTTTTAATGGAGATGTGATGGAAAGATTTGTGGACAATGTAGATAAGAGTAAATCCGGATTACCTTTCGTTAGGTAAGTATATTTACAAGTGTTATTATATGACTAAAATACAATCAGATGCAGATAATAAATCTATACTAATGTATTAAATGTGAAAGTAACTTTGTCTGACTGTCTGTTGCGTTTTCACGTCTAAACCGCTGAACCAATTTGATGAATATCGGCCTAGAAATAGATTGGACCTTGGAGAAGGCTACATAGGCATTGGATCTTCTACTAGGTTGGTTGCGGCTTCTGCAATGTTTCTCCATCCAGCCCGTCTGGATGAGAATCACTCTTGGTCTGTATATATTTTTTTTTATTACTGTTCAGCAGACAGACTAACGGCCCAGTTAAAAATAAACAGATACCGTCGCATATCCATGTTTGCGACGTTTAGGTCATCGCGAACATACGACTGTCCCATAGGAGTACCAGAACCTGGGTTCACTAATGCCGGAACACAACATAAAGTAATTATGGCAGCATAATTAAGACCAAGGGTGGTTGCCATCCGGACGGGACCTATGTTACCTTGTTTTGTCGCCTTTTACGACAGGCCGACCCCGGTCGCAGCGGTTAAGATTCTCACTTCGTCCCTGTACGGAGAAGTATGCCGCCATAATAATCTTGTGTTGTGTTCCGACATAAATGACCCAAGCTCCAGTACCCCTTTGCGAATAGCAGAGTATTCTCAATGCCCCGGTGTCGCAAACATCCATAGGGTAATTGTTTACAATAAAATGGGCCGTCAAAAATAGCTGAAGTGTGCTGGATGCTAATATCTGCCACAACCTGCATTCGAAACGACATAACATCTATAAACACTTCCGATAATTTTTTTTCTAGTTGACTCTTTCCGACGTCACGGTTACTTTCATACTCTTTTCCAAACGGGCCAAAAGGAGTATAATATCAAAAAAATGGCGGAAACTTTATCCGAAACTTTTGCCTCTTTAAACTTTATTTTTTTATCCGTGCAGGGGTGCAGAAAGAATACTAACCTCTGCGGCCGGGGTCGGCCTGTCGTAAAAGCCGACTAAACAACCCATCCTAGCAACGTGGTAGGGTCTCAAGCCCGTCTAGATGGCGACCACCTTCGGTCTTAAGTATGCCGCCATAATAACCTTGTGTTGTGTTCCGGCATTAGTGACCCAAGTTCCTGTACCCTTATGGGACAGCAGCGTGTTCGCGATGCCACTGGCGTTGCAAACACCCATAGGCGACGGTAACTGCTAAATTCTAAGCGGGCCGTCAGCCTGTCTGCTGTCCTACAGCAATAAAAAAAAATTGTTGAGAAATACTTAGTATTCATCATGAAATATAAACGTACTGTTAAGGAGTAAAAGTTGTAGAAATACGTGACAGACTTATTCATACGTGACAATGTGTTTCGTTTACGCCATGTACAATTTTCTTGTTTTTTCATGTTAAAGTTTAATTTAAAACTTGTAATTTGTGAAAATTATTAACGTTACTAAGTATTAGTATTATTGTTTTTTGTAAAAAAGAATTAAAAATATTTTCATTTAATTATAATTTCGATGAAGTTAGAGTCTACTAGTTTTTTGGTCCTTCGAGCCGGAAAATTTTCAAGGTTTGCTTATTGATGTTTGTCTTTGTGAAAATATTTAATTATAGGGATGAGCGCGAAAATGTCGAATACCTCATGTATTTTATATGTACATTATTAACATTATAATTGAAATCATTAATACTAGTACCATCTAAAAATTACCCTTAATTGTAATACTTATACTTAATAGTAGTACTTATTTACACTCCTAAGTTACCCCGGTAACAATGATTGAGTACAGTTCTTGAATAAAAAATCAACCTTTTCTGTCGATGCTTCTTGACAATTCTTTTCTTGATAAAAAGGGAACAAGAACAAAATGTGTCTAAATTTACTTTTTATACGGAGGAAAACCGGATGTTGCCTTTCCATTGATTTTACTGATTCCTCTTTTACTACCACTTAGGAGTAAAAAAATAAGGTTGTATCCGTGGAAATTTGAAAAAAATCTTCAATTTCATAGTTAAAATAACTGTTCTATTATTAACCGAGGTATTAATAATTATAAACATTTACTTTTAGATTTCTGGTATCAAATTCAGTAAATGTAACAAATATAACCTTGTACAATGAACTGAAAGATAACATAGAGGCAACCGTGGCTCCAGGTGTGAGCAAACAAACGGAGGTGTTTACGTCGACGTATTCAATTAGAATAGATGATGTCGTCATCAAGGATGGTTTGGATTTGGAGAGTGGGGGGGTTTATACTATTCTGCTGGATTACAATGGGAAATATGTAAGTATTATTGACGACTTTCTTCACTTTTCGTGCAATGATGAATGAGGCAATTTTCACCGTTTAAAGCCGGGCTAAGAATACTAACCACCTGCGGCCGGGGTACGGCCTTCGTAAAAGGCGACAAAACAATCTTAGCTAGGTGGTAGGGTCCCAAGCGCTACTATAACGTCACCTCGTCACCTATGGATGTTTGCGACACTAGAAATTGTGAACACACTGCTGTCCCATAAGGATATAGGAACTTGGGTCACTAATGCCAGAATAAAATACAAACTTATTATGGCGCATACTTAAGACCAAAGTTGGTCGCCATCGAGAAGGGCTTGAAGCCCTACCACGTCGCCTAGAGTAGGTTGTCACCTTTTATGACAGGCCGACCCCAGCCGCAGATGTCAATATTCTTTCTATAAATTTCTAGATCTAAGCCACACCATTTATTATACGGTCATTCAGCCTCATCAGATGGCGTTGTGTGAAATGTTACAATATATTTATATTTATTATTTATATATAGTCATATAAAACATACATATATTAGTCGTCTAGGACATATAACAAGGGCTCTGCTACTTTGGGAATTGACCCATTATATGTATTATATCACATAGAAATAGAGAAAAAAACAATAAATAGATGTGGTGAAATTCAATTATTTGGGGCAACTGTCTGATCATTCTAACCTCGAAAGAAGAAACCGCATGGTGCTCTTACTGAATAAAAAGGAATAATCAGTTAGTGACCCTTTCAATTCCTTAGCGGGCTTCAGTTCAGCCTAGACCTCATCATTATGATTAGAAGATGATTTGAAGTAAGGAAAAGTGTAGGCAAACGTAGCATAGGACACCCCCAAGTCCGATGGACCGATGACCAGCGCAAGGTTGCCGGTCGGGTCTAGATGGTATTAGCAAGGGACCGGGATATGTGGCGCATACTTGGGGATGCCTACGTGCATCAGTGGAAGATTGGCTGATGACGAAGGAATAGTAAGTGCTTTAAACTCGGAACCAATCTCGAGGTCACAGCTTAATCCCACTATGGAATACTTATGGTAATTCTTGTCGCCCAATGTGCATCACCATCATTATCGTCTAAACGTTAAGTTGCAGCCCACACTTCTGCTACGGTTCGCTTTCCGATTTTTTTTCTCCATTTCGCACGGTCTATGGAGTGAGTCCATAGGCACGTATAAATATCACCTTTTACGACATCAAGCCAGCATTTTTACCACGTCCATATTTATCACGTCAAGCCAGCAGACGACATGGCTAGACATTTTTTGTATTCCCCCACATAAGTAGCCGTTTGCCGTAATATTTGTCCGTAGCAGCGGATGCGACACACCTGCAATTTATCCACAATGTTACGGACATGAAAGCTGTGTGACATGAAACGCGAATGTGAGAGTTCCTAACGGTGTCCTTTCGAGTCAATCACACATCCACCGCAGCATATTCATCTTCGTGACACTCAATTCCTGTTTGTGTTACCCCGTCACCTTTCACAGCTGCAGCATATCATCATATAATTACTATGTACCGATGATGAAGGACCGCCAATACGCTTTGGTCAACGCAGGTATACGAACTTGTACTGTCCTTTCCCTCTAAAAGATGGCCCTAGCCAAGAAGTGGATGGTTCTGGGCTGGTACAAGAAATAATTGAAGGAGTTTGACATTTAAATATTAACGACATAGTTTGCTATTGATTATATACTCGTAAATAGGATGACATGGCCGCGTTTGTTCGGTGGTTTCAATCTCCACGGAGCACAATAGATCTTAGGAAAGTTGGTCCTTGTATGATGTATGTTTGTAAAAAACTTGTGATTCAGGTTGCCGTGTAGTGCAGGAATATTTTGTAATAGAAAAAATATTTATAATTTCAGGAAAGTAATCTAACTGTACTGACGCCAGGAAACTCTATAACTATGGCATTATTATTGCCACAATTTTTCATCATGTCAGTAGCAGAGGTAATTTTGTTTTTAATCTTTTAATTTTGCATGGTTTTAAATTATTTCGATAGCTATTGACCACTTCACTTTGCAATCACAATGACCACATCCAACGACACCTCCGACACCCAGGGTCATATCAAAAGTTTTAACAAAATATGTTTTGTGCAAGTCACAGTTGTGGACAGGACATAAATAAAACATAACACTACTTGTGTCTATAAATTGAAATGTGCTGGATGATGGTGACCGGTTATTTTATTATCATAATATTCATACGTTTATTATATATATATATATATATATATATATATATATATGTATATATATATATATATATATATATATATATATATATATATATATATATATATATATATATATATATATATATATATATATATATATATATAAATTTTAAAGACTAGTTACTTGACCAGGTTAATTATACATAAAGTATCGTTAGGTTTTGTGCTAGGCATTGAGTTATGAACGTTTGAACGTGTATCCTGATATATCTGCGACAATCGCTCGAAGGCTACCTAGTTTACTAGGTCACCCGTGTCGAAATTGTTCATTATTTTGCAAGCCGACATCTAAAAGGTTGAGCGTCTACCTCTCATTCCCGTTTCTATTGTTTTGATAGATATCATTATCAGTTCATGAACTGGGTGAATTGAATTAAATGTTACATAAATGTACCATTCTTTTATAATACAATCCTCAATTTAATAAAAAATATTATGTGTGTACGTAAGTCGTCCGCACGTAAGAAGTTACACTTATTTGACACAAAAATAGTTAAAGATTCATCGCGTATGCCACAACTCTTTGTTTGTTAAAGATAATAAAATAAAAATAATACAACCAACAATCAACTCCAATTCTATAAATGTCCTTAAAAAAATATAAGATCAAAGTTACTTATATTACGTACTTTTACAATGCCCTATCATCCACCATCAAATATTTAAAATCATTTACAAACATGTGTGTTAATAAACAAATATTTTTTTATCTCCACCGATATTAAACACGTGTTGTAGATTTATGGTTATTTGAGAAACTAGTGTGAACGACTACGACTTTTCACTAACTTCATGATGTCGATTTTTGGTTGTGTGTGCGCTGGCGTTTTAAAAATTTTACTTTCATACTCTTTTCCAAACGGGCCAAAAGAAGTATAATATCAAAAAAATGGCGGAAACTTTATCCGAAACTTTTACCTCTTTAAACTTTATTTTTTTATCCGTGCAGGGGTGGAGAAAGAATACTAACCTCTGCGGCCGGGGTCGGCCTGTGTAATAGGCGACAAAACAACCCACCCTAGCTACGTGGTAGGGCCTCAAGCCCGTCTGGATGGCGACCACCCTTGGTCTTAAGTATGCCGCCATAATAACCTTGTGTTGTGTTCCGACATTAGTGACCCAAGTTCCTGTACCCATAAGGGTTATGGGATAGGAGCGTGTTCGCGATGCCACTGGCGTTACAAACACCCATAGGCGACGGTAACTGCTAAATTCTAAGCGGGCCGTCAGCCTGTCTGCTGTCCTACAGCATTAAAAAAAACTTATTTATACACCTATAAACTATGCAATGAATTAAAATGACTACTGATACTAAACTGATAGTATTTAGTTTTAATGTAATATGAAATCTATTTATGTTGGAGGCATTGATGGAAACTGAAAATCTCATTGGGCGTTTCGAACTTTATCCTATTTCAGGAATTACAACATCCATCCCATTGTATTTATTTCAGGTGCTCTTCGCTGTAACAGGAAATGAGTTTGCTTTCAAAGAGTCGCCTGAAAGTATGAAAGCTGTTATGACGTCCGTATGGCTCCTGACAGAAGCTGTAGGAAATGTAATTATTATCATTATAACAAGAGTATTCTCGGATTTTAATCAGGTGAGTTAGTTATATTTATTATTTCTTATTCCGAGTGGTTTATGGCTGTACTCGATAACCTCCGCGGGGTAACAGCTTTTACGTCACGTGTTCATGTCCCGAATCTGGGTGTTAAAGTTTAATATATATTTATAACAAAAGAATGATATATTAGAATGTCAGTTGTTGTAACAAGCGCTTTGCTGCATATTTTGGGAGTAGATGACGAATAATTTATTTATTCAAAGCGTGCACTATTGGTAATAGTGTTTTAAAGCATTAATAATTCATGCCGTTTACTTAGGGGCTCATCTGTTTTTTTTTCTGTTATCCATTTACCACAAAGGAGAGACTAGACTGCTAAATTTGGTGTGAATTTAAGACAATTGCTTGAGCTAAGTTAAATAACCCTGAAGGTCTTGCCAGCGCTTCTTGTACCCTAGATGAGCTATTTAGTGTCCTAAATAACGGAAAACTTAAAGTATGTTATACTTATAAAGAGTGAATCGAAATTATTTATGAGCTTCGTTATTTATTAAAGGTAATTATGATAGTAACATAGTCTTGAGAAGCAAAGAGGATTACAGAGCCCTCTGTTATGGGTCTCTCTAACTACAGTAAGAAAATTAACTACCCTTCAGCAAAAGAATAAATAAATGAATGAATGTTTTTTATTGTACAACACACAAAATAAATGCAACCCACGAGAGAAACAAATAGCAAGGATGGAACAATAAATGGCAATTTTAGAATGGATTGGAATAGCTTTCTTTGGTATGGTGTAATAGTGCAGATAAAGGACCAATCTTTTTGTCATCTATTGCGACATTATAGGAAGGAGTGGACTGACCTAATTCTTATGCCGTAAAAATTAAGAAATAATAATGTTATCTAATTCGAAACGAACGACGAGATAATTATTATCATACACAAATACTAACTAAAACCACGAGGTCGGTTGGCCAGTTTATGAGTGGGTCCATGCACTAGGCGATAAGAGGAAAGCGGGGTTTTAGTGGACCATCTTTTTAGTTTCACACACCCCTAAACCCCACTGGCCAATGCCAACCATCAACATTCGAAAAAAAAATCGCAGAATTGTTTGAAATGGTAGAAACGTAAAAATTAATAGTCTTTATTAGTTGTCAAGTAGGGTTCACACTATTTAAACACAATTTTGGTAGTATATCAGTTTAGAAGTCGCCTCTGGGAATTAGTTTTTAATAACACACATTCGTATCGAGCAGTACAATTATATCAACTTTATTCAATAGATTTTATTTTTTTTTATTTTTATTTATTTGGGAAACAAACAATTACAATACATCACAATATAAAGAAAACATAAAAATTAACAAATCAGTAAAGTTTCCACTTATAGGTAGTAAAGTTTCCACTTATAGGTAGTAAAGTTTCCACTTATAGGTAGATTCAAAAGAAACGAATTGTATATGCTTCAGCTTGCACGGGCACCAGTTTCGTTACGAATTTGAAGTTAATTGTGGATAAACACACATAAATCGTGATCCGGGATTATAAAATATTGAATATCTTTTAAATACAGCAATGGACGGGTATGATGCTTTCCTTTCGTTGTTCGTCAGATGGGTCTATAAAAAGGACTCAATAATATAATTATTGAGCCCCTTTTTTTAGTGAAAAAAGTAGTTCGAAAATTTCGAATATATATAATACGGCTAATCGAACGGTCACATTATTTTTTAATGCTGAGGATAAGCAGATAGGCTGACCGCCCACTTAACAGTAAGCAGTTACCGTCGCCTATGGATATTTGCGATACTAAGGGCTCCACGAACACGCTGCTGTCCCATAGAGGTACAGGAACCTGGGTCACTAACGCTGAAACACAACACAAGGTTATTACGGCGGCATACTTATATACCAGGGGTGGTTGCCATCCAGAAGGGCTTGGGGCCCTACCACGTAGTTGCCTTTTACGGCAGGCCGACCCCGGCTTCAGAGGTTCTTACGTCCCTGCACGGAGAGAAAAGAAAGACAATCACATTATTTAAATAGCTACGTGCAAGAATTTGCTCTTTAATATACGTGATTAATGTAGTGTATGTATACATATATGTTTATATAGAAAGTAACGAAAAGAAAATATTTCCGATAATTTATCCGTGCAGGGGCGGAGAAAGAATACTAACCTCTGTGGCCGGGGTCGGCCTGTCGTAAAAGGCGACAAAACAACCCACCCTAGCTACGTGGTAGGGCCTCAAGCCTTAATCTTAAGTATGCCGCCATAATAATCTTGTGTTGTTTTCTGGCATTAGTGACCCAAGTTCCTGTACCCTGGGACAGCAGCGTGTTCGCGATGCCACTGGTGTTGCTAACACCTATAGGCGACGGTAACTGCTAAATTCTAAGCGGGTTGTTAGCCTGTCTGCTGTTCTACGCAATAAAAAAAAATTCCATTCAATTTCATACAAATAAAAATGAATTAAGTTTTCCCATTCACTATCAGTGTTTTACGAATCCTTTGTTCATCATGACTGGCAGATTTTGTGATTGACACAAAAAATTATTTTATGATAAAATAGTTTAATAATATGCTTAGTCTATTGGAAATATTTCTTTAGAGAATTTTATCGTGTTAATCGAACTGTAAGAAATTCATGAATTTTATTTCTATTCGATGGTTACTTCTATTTTAAATAATTTGAAAAATTTCTATTATCGTTGAGACTGTTTTTGGTGCTGCTATATTACTAATTGGCTGCTAGAGATTCAAAATATCTAAAGAGAAATAAATTATTACATTACATAAATTATTATAATTGGGTAAGACATAAAATGGGGAAATAGATTAGTAAAATCAGAAATGGATTATAATACCGTGACAGTGTGAAGATTTTTTTTGTTGCATCTAAACTTTTCAATTTGGAGCCCAATGTTGAGTATGTCACAAAAGACACTTTCACCCATTTCTTAGTCCATGTCTTTACTTCGTCTTCTTCATACCCTTATCTCAAACTATGTGGAGTTAGCACAACATTTTCGCTCCTTTCATTCTCCTCTATTAGGCCTTCTTCACACGTACCACAACCACACCACGTCGCAACGAGAACATGCTGTCAAGCAGTGGTTACGTGTGAATAGTGTCGCTGCAGCTTTTTGTAATTGCGTTGTGGTACCGACAAAATGTCGATGTGGTTGCGTTGTATGAATGAAACGAATGAACCGGGGGAGGGGAAGAGTGCAGGCGGCGTGCGCGTTGCGTCGTTGCGTCGACGCAACGTTGTGTTTGCGATGTGGTCGGTATCACACACACTGTCGATAACGACTGCAAAATGTGGTACGTGTGAATAGTCCTATTCATTTTCAATACGAAATATACACCCGGCCACGTGGTGTGGTAAAGGTGTAGTTGTGGTCGTGGTATGTGTGTAGAAGCCCTTAATCCATATCATAACATTCACACCTTTTTTTTCATGTCATTTTTCTCTACGCATTATATAACCATACAATGATAACGTGTTACTTTTGCAGCGTCTCAATCACTGCTTTCAATGTTACTTTCAAACTCTACATTTACTTGACGCTTCCCTTTTAAATCAAAGAGATACAACGATAGATGGTAAAGAAGATGGTAAAGAAAGTTTTATCGTAAGCGACTATTATGTGTCGTCACTATCCTGAAGAACTAAATAATACATTTATTTTGTTGTCTGTGAGTTAGTATGAGGTGTATATATTATATAATAACGAGAAGATTAAGACAAATGTAAAGAACAAAATGGCACATATCTTTCAGTTCTTACAAGTTCTTGTACATTTCTTTCATTGTTTCAGGAAACTCAATTCTTCATATACACAGGGCTCATGTTCTTAGCGATTGGCGTTTTCCATTACCTATCAAAAGGCTACCAGTTAGGTCATGATGCTGATGAAGACTTTCCAAAGAAGGATTGCCGGAGTAATAGCGAAGTCGTGTACCTACAAATTAAGCAGACAGAAGATTGTTTAGATCATTAATAAATAAATAGACAAACAGGCATTTCATTCTTTACAATACTGGGTTAATAATACATTTTTTTAATGCTGTAGGACAGGCTGACTTCTCTAAGTGGGCCGCTTACAATTTAGCAGTTACCGTTGCTTATGGGTGTTTTCAACGCTAGTGGCATCACGAACACGCCACTGTCCCATAAGGGTACAGGAACTTGGGTCACTAATGCCGGAACACAACACAAAGTTATTATGGCGGCACACCTAGACTAAAGGTGGTCGCCATCCAGATGGGCTTGAGGCCCTACCACGTAGGTAGGGTGGGTTGTTTTGTCGCCTTTTACGACAGGCTGAACCCAGCCGCAGAGGTTAGTATTCTTTCTCCGCCCGTGCATGGAAAAAAATACACGTACCTATCAAAAACCAACCAAAACAATTTAGTCCTCTACTATGCGAAAATTTATTACAAACATTTTCACGGACATGTTCATTCAGATCACAACATTTATTAGGTGGGGTTTCAAGCAAGGGTTGTTGGCCATCCAGACTGTTTTATAGTATGCGGCCATAATAACCTTGTGTTGTGTTCCGGTATTAGTCACTCAGGTTCCAGTACCCAGCGGACAGCAATTGTAGGCGGTGCCTCTGCCGACCTTGATACCGCTATTAATATACGTAAATTGTACAATATCATATAACTACTATATCATTTTATTCTGTGCAGGGCTGGATTAAGAATACTGACCTCTGCTGAGGGCGGCCTGACGTAAAAAGCAACAAATCAACCTTAGCTAGTAAAGACTAAAAGTCCGTCTGTATGGCAACCATCTCTGGTTTCTGAATATGCAGCCTTAATAAATTAATGCTGTGTTCTGGCACGAGTGACCAGGCTCCATCCAGTTCCTTTATGCCAATGGCACCAGCAGCATCGCTAGCATTATCCGTGCAGGGCCGGAGAAAGAATACTGACCCCTGCGGCCGTAGTGGTATTCCGCCATAATAACTTTGTGTTGTGTTCCGTCATAAGTGACCCAAGTTCCTGCACCCTTATGGAACAGCAGCGTGTTCGCAATGCCACCGGCGTTGCAAACATTCATAGGCGACAGTAACTGCTAAATTCTAAGTGGGCCGTCAGCCTGTGTACTCTAATATAGCAATAAAAAAACATGCGGGGCAGTCTTTGGGGACTATATATATATATATATATATATATATATATATATATATATATATATATATATATATATATATATATATATATATATATATATATATATATATATATATATATATATATATATATATATATATATATATATATATATATACTGCTTACTATTGATTGGAGCGACACACTTGTCTGCTGTACAACAATAAAAAGAATATTTATCTAGGGCGGATATCATAATATATAAGGTCTTGTTTACTACATAAATACCATACAAATATTGCGAGTTACATTTATCTTAATAGACACGAGAGGGCTTTGTGATCAATCACCGAATCCGAGCCTATATTGGCTTTTGTCACAAGTCACAACAGCCAAGCCTAATTGCCTTCGGCCCGTTGTAATTAATGTACCTCAACTATTTCAATCCGGATGGACTGAATAAGATTCTGATGAGGATCGTGGCTTGACATCATAATTACGTGCTGTAATAGCTTTAATAGCTGTCTAATGCACCATGATTTTCCAATAGTTAATAATACAAATGTTAATAGTTCAAACATTAGACATACCAATAATGTGGGCGGGTAAGGGATCTGCAAATAGGTTTTACGCAATCACTGAAATAAATTTTTTGAAAAAAAAAAAAATTGACAGACTAAAAAATCTTTGACACATCATTTTCTTGCGACCATATCAAACCGTTAGTTCGATTGACCACATTTTCTTTTATTGCCGGAAAATTTCTACTCCACTGTATGACATTCTCCCCCGTGACTTTCCGCGCCCTGTAAATGTTAATTACCTACTGACTTTAGTTCATAGTGTTTTTATTTATACTCTAAGTAAATTTTTATCTTCCAATGACATTCATATTTAATTATGTCGTAGTGGCGTCTCAATGTATATACTTCCATATAAATATAATATGTAAGTTATAGTATTCATTCGTTCAGGTATATATTTATTTAAGTAAATTTTTGAAAATTTCTAAATATTATAAATATTTTTTATATTAGTTGTACAAAGTTTATTAGTAGATTTGAATTTTTACAAGCTAGTAGACAATCTGTATAAAATACCGGCCAATTTTTTTTAATAAATTGATATTTACCATCTCACCTGGCTTTTCATACTTAGACCTTGGCAAATCAGTGCCAAAAGCATTATCGCCATTAAAAAAAAACCCGTTAGTTTTTTTTTTTTTTTATTGCTGTAGAACAGCAGACAGGCAGATGGCCCACATAGAATTTAGCAGTGACCGTCGGTGTTTGCGACGACAGTGGCATAGCGACCACGCTACTATCCCATAAAGGTACAAAAACTTGGGTGACTAATGCCGGAACACAACACAAAATTATTATGGCGGCATACTTAAGACCGAAGGTCGACGCCATTCAGTCGGGCTTGGGGCCCTACCACGTAGCTAGGGTGGGTTGTTTAATCGCCTTTTACGACAGGCATATCCCGGCCGTAGAGGTTAGTATTTTTTCTCCGCCTCTGCACGGATAAAAAACGTTTGTGTCCAATCAAATTTTAATTGCGTGAAACATGGTGTAAATAGGATTTTTGGAGAAAGTATGTTTCACCAATTCTGGCATGTAAAATTGGTTTTCATCATTTTCTTATGACAAATATTCTTAATTATATATACAACTTCTTACTTGCGTACATAAGTCGTACACATACGTTTTTTTTTATTTATTTAATACGATTTGCGGCTAAAATAAATATTTAAAATTTTCTCCTCGATATTGTTTGCATTTACAGTAATTTTCAGAATTGTATCGAAAACATTTTCCCTTTTCAATTACGTAAAGCATTTCTATAATGCAGTAAATAACTTATTTAAATTTAAGAAAATTGTAAAATGGGGTTAGATTTTCGATACGGGGACAATGCAATTGCCGGAAACGATTCAATAAATCGTGGTAATCCCTAGGGGTCGGAAATGAGATGAATGTTTGCGACCGCTATCCCAATCTTTTTATAGGATCTTTATGTGGTTGTTACACTGGTACATTTGGCTTCAAACTAGACTTTTGACACCTTGTTTGCTAGGTGTTTCCTACTACGAAATTAGACAAGACTCTGACGGTGATGGTCTTAATTTTTTGTATACAACATAAATATTTAAAAATAAAAAATGTATCACGATAAGTGTACATAAGTAAGCTTTATCGTAAAAGAGAGCTCTCTTTTGTCAAAACTCTGGTCGGAGACTGGGAATAATATAAAAGGCAAATTTTTGTACACAAATGTTAATAACATATTTATAACACATATGAGATGGATAGCACTCTTTAAGTTTTATTTTACAAGTGTTCTTCGAAAATTTATCGCAGACGAAATATATTACATAGCCGTTTTTCCTTTCAGACTATTTGAGGCAGCAAATATCCCTATAAAAACAATAGTCAAGTTTATTTTAATTATTTATATATGAATTGTTGTATTTTAATAAAAAAATGAGAACACAAATGGAAATCGTTGCAATGATACGTACTTTACATTCGCAACATGACGATAAGCCCCGATTTTACTTGAAAGCGCGATTATCGATTTGTATAAGATTACATTACTAAGGTTCACGAGACAGTATAATGTACTTTTTTTTTATTTTTCGTTTTTTGCAAGCTGTCACAATAAGACATTCAGCAATTCTTGGGTATTTAAAATAGGTCTTGATTGACATCCAAATTCTTGTATTTACACAAGAAATGCATGCTGTGAGGTTTAATAAATCCTGAACTGTCCTCTTTTTTGAGCAGTGTCAATGTTATTTTATCCTCTACCAGGTTTTGTATATTAGATACGTAATTTAAATGCAATTTTTATGAATTAAAAAAACAATGTCGTATTTAAAAGACTAATGGAGAGGTATCTTAAGATGTAAACACGTTTATCTTACGAGTACAACTGCAGTTAGCTAACTCCAAAGTTTTATCGGTATTTTTAACAAATGTTTGGGTAACAAAAGAGTTCATTACTTTTGCATTCTATACTTAGTAGTATCCTAGCAGATTCGATACTTTTCTACGAACCTATTGCATTTTTATTACTTTGATAATCTGTTGCCTTTTACAAATCGTTATTAGCTGCAGTTTTCGCTTTAGATCAATGATCCTTATGACAAATCCTTTATCCTTTTATCCGTGCAGGGGCGGAGAAAGAATACTAACCTCTGTGGCCGGGGTTGGCCTGTCGTAAAAGGCCACAAAACAACCCACCCTAGCTACGTGGTAGGGCCTCAAGCCCGTCTGGATGGCGACCACCTTTGGTCTTAAGTATGCCGCCATAATAACCTTGTGTTGTGTTCCGGCATTAGTGACCCAAGTTCCTGTACCCTTATGGGACAGCAGCGTGTTCGCGATGCCACTGGCGTTGCAAACACCTATAGACGACGGTAACTGCTAAATTCTAAGCGGGCTGTCAGCCTGTCTGCTGTCCTACGCAATAAAAAAAATGAAAGAAAACAGTATTCAGAACTGAATAGATATTAAATTCGTATTTATTATACTAATTATCATTATTATAATAAATTTAC
Organism: Malacosoma neustria; assembly: GCA_963693495.1. NCBI lineage: Eukaryota > Metazoa > Arthropoda > Insecta > Lepidoptera > Lasiocampidae > Malacosoma > Malacosoma neustria. The sequence goes on along the minus strand of OY856381.1, from coordinate 4,595,652 downwards.
GTTGACACTTCAACAATAGCAGGCGTGAAAGGTGGCATATCAATCTTGTATACGTTGATTCGGTATCTATACGTCAAAAAAGTTGGGTTAATTACACCATTTATAACTCAAGAACAGTCAGATCATTATCGATTATCTGTACTTTTATTATGATTTGGATTCATCTCCACTCAGAATAGCAGAATCTTATGGAAATATCTTATAAGTATTAATAAAAAAAAACACGAAAAAATAATATAGAATTTTTTTAAATAGAGAACATTTATCTCAATCCATCTGACAGTTGTCATCATCAGACAACAACTGTCAAATCGATTTGTCTGCATGTGGAATTGGTTTTTATGGGAGCGAATACCGTTGAATATACACCTAATTATGTAATGACGTAGTTTCATTTTATAATTTTCACTGTGCAGGGGCGGAGTAAGAATACTGACCCCCGCGGCAGAGGTTAGTCTGTCGTAAAAAAATGCCACCATAACCTTGTGTTGTTTCGGCATAAGTGACCAGATTTCATTACCACTCCGCGGACAGCAGCGTGTCTGTTGTCTAGCATTGACGATTGTCGACCATAGATTTTTCTTAACCGGAACTATAGATTTAATGTACGCTGTACGATTATATGTTATTGATTTCCGAGTCCCATTCATAGACATGCACTCGGAAATTGGAATTGACTGAACTAGTCATTGTTGAAATACTTGTAATCATATGATCAATGTTTTTTGTACTTACTATCTCGAAATAGAACTCATGGAACTCAAGCATTAGTTCACTTATATTTGAATATAACGCCCGTATGCGACTTATGTCGGATCTATTAAGAACTGCAGTTGGGAGAAAAAAATTAGCAGCTGAGTAAGGAAGTAATAAAAATGTGAATAATTTCGATTTAATTCATTAAAATCTGAACACCAATAGTGGGTTGTTTTTTGTGGTTCTAATAGTCTTTTTTTACTTTTAAATCTGCCTATTATAAATTGGTGATTTTATATAACATTCATTTTGGTGTATTTAACGATAACGACCTATTTAAATTTCATATAAATCATGTTTATTTAGATTCATGTAACGTTTGTTTACGTGTATATTTAATCCTCGTACAGTTATTATGATTCTGTGTTGACATTTGCATTATACGGCTAAATTTATGTGTTCCACATTTGCAAATAGGGTGCCGCTTGGAAAATATTATATTACTAGCTGACCCGGCAAACGTTGTTCTGCCATAAAAATAATAAAATGTCAAAAAATAAAAAATAAAATTTAGGGGTGGACTACCCCTAACATTTAGGGGGATGAAAAATAGATGTTGGCCGATTCTCATAGATACCGGATAAGCACAAAAAATCACTAACTCAATTTAGTTATCTGCCTACTGCCTACCCCCTAAGAACGATGGCGTGATTATTTATAGCCTATGACCATTTCTAGGTTATCATCTATCACCATACCAAATTTCATCAAAATCCGTTCAGCCGTTTAGGCGTGAAAGAGGAACAGACAGACAGACAGACAGATAGACAGAGTTATTTTCGCATTTATAATATTAGTATGGATTTAAATTTACATCTTTATACAAATTATTGGTAGTAGACAGTACGTGGTAGCTAAGTGCTATCACATCTTGGGCCCTGTGCCCAACCTAGAGGTTGTATTATATTGTTACATAGCTGTACCAATGGTGAAGGAAACCATCGTGAGGTAACCTACATATCGTGAGGAGGGTACTCCTGAAAACGTGGAGCACATACTTTTTGATTGCCCAAAGTTTGGCAATGAGTGACATTTGGAGAGTCGAATCCGTGTCAAGGTTGGAATAAGTAGTTTTTATCAGTGCAGGGGCGGGGAAAGAATACTGAGCTCTGCGGCTGGGGTCGGCCTGTCGTAAAAGGCGACAAAACAACCCACCCTACCTGCTTGGTAGGGCCCCAAGCCCGTCTGGATGGTGACCACCTTTGGTCTTAAGTATGCCGCCATAATAACTTTGTGTTGTGTTCCGGCATTAGTGAACCAAGTTCCTGTACCCTTATGGGACAACAGGGTGTTCGCAATGCCACTGGCGTTGCAAAGACCCATAAGCGATGGTAATTACTCAATTCTAAGTGAGCCGTCAGCATGTCTGCTGTCTTACAGCAATAAAAAAATAATATAAATGAATTGCGTAAAAACACAGTCACAGTTTTCTATACTACTGCATTAATATAGCAACTAAATAGAATTTAAAAAATCTAAGTGTCGAAAAGTGAACCATTTTTGAGTTTTCATGTTTTTTAGCTTTTTTCAAAATAAGTCAAAAACGCAACATCAAAAATTTATTTAAAAAAGTATCAATTTAAATCTCATTTTTTCTGATGAAAATGAAATGAAATCTTATCTCTTCAAAATTTGTAAAAAACAATTAAACACTGTTTATTTATCAATATTAAAACAACAATTATCAGTACAAATTTTAAAATGCGAGATTTTTTTCCACTAAAATGCTTTAAAACAAAAAAATAATATGAAACTTGGCTTGCAGATTATTTTAAAAACATAACCGTTTTCTTAGCTCTCCAACAATGCGTGACAACTAAAAACATATTTCAAAGAAATTGAAAAAAAAAAAGGATCACAAAGGAAGCAGGCGGAAATTCATATTATAACTAAACTTAAAATCGCTGTTTAAATATCTTGCAAATAGGTTTAATGCTTACCTAAGCTAATGCAGGAAGCAAACTGGCAGGTTAAGAAAAATAAAATATAGTTTTCAAAGAGTTCTTTTTTCAAAAACTTGACTCGATCCAACGGCCGCGCAGTTCGTGTTGTCGGCGATCGCATACTCACGGACGGTCTAGACACACTTGGACTTCAGAGAGACTTTGCGTCTCTTTGCGTATTCTACCGTCTGTACAACAGGGAGTGTTCTGAAGAACTATTCAGAAGCCCTCGTCGTCTTTCTACTACCGCACTGCCCGCCATCGGCTGGGTGTTCATCTCCATTTCTTGAAGCCTCTTCTTTCTTATACAAAACGGTTTTCTAGAACGTTCATTTTGCGTACTCTCAGGATCTGGAATGAACTTCCGTTTGAGGTTTTTTCAGCGCCGTACGATATGGGGTTCTTCAAAAAAGGTGTTATAAAATTTCTTCGAGGCTGGCAGCGCGTTGGTAATGCCTTTGGTGCTGTAAACTTTGCCAGGGTGGGCCGTCTGCCGGTCTGCCGAACTCTAGCTATAAAAAAATCTATCAAGTTTGAAGGAGAAATAAAGATCACTCCTGTACAAACGACAATATCGATTCCTGAATTCAAAGTGAAATGTTCAATGCCATCGCGATTGTAGACCTGAATAACTCTCGTTCATATTACTAAAACGTACTGAACAATAAATTTATATTTCACGTTTCACGTCTGCGCTGTTAATATATTTGCGGAGACATCGCGATACTATTCGTGTGAGTAATATTATAAAGAAAGTAGACAGTATGTTAAAAATCTTAAAATTAGTTTCACACGCCATTTTATTCTCGTTGGCATATTCGCATTCAACTATTTATATTTAGTTAAAATAACAAGTTATTTATGCAAGCGGAATGCCACACATCACGAGATCTCTAAAACTATAACATCCGATTGAATTTAACTAAGAATGGAATTTTATATTGCTCAAGAACAGCTGACAGGCTGACGGTCGGTAATAGTAAGCAGTCGCCTATGCATGTTTGCGAAGCCCAAGAACCACGAACACGCTGCTGCCCCACAGGTGTTCAGGAATCTAGGCCACTTATGTCGAAATACAAGATTATTATAGTAGTATACTTAAGACCAAGGGTGGTTGTCATTCAGTCGGGCTTGAGCCCTACCACGTAGCTAGGCTGGTTTTGTCACCTTTTACGACAGGCCAACCTTAGCGACAGGAGTTAGTTAGTATTCTTACTTCGCCCCTGCTCGGAGAAAAAATGACAGAAATCCAATCAAAATACCAAATTTATTATTATTATTTATATGGCAGAATAAAGTTTACCAGGGAGTTAGGTTGTGGGCACCGGCGAAAGCCTTTTTAAAAAAAGACAATTTTTAGGTGTTCGCAGCTTGAAGAACTGAACGAGACTATTTAACCAGAATCACTTATAAATATACCTTACAATTAATTATATGTGATAATACAAACAACGTTTCTTTTATTTAACTACGCTAAGATACTGTGTGAATGGTCTTTTGTTTCCGATTGTCTTAATGGTTATTGTCGGCTTATTGACATTATGCCGATATAGCTAGATACATTACAATTAATTATATATGATAATACAAACAATGGTTCTTTTATTTAACTACATTAAGATACTAAGTGACTGGTCTCTTGTTTCCAATTTTTTTTGGTCTTGGGGAAAAACCACTCTTGACGGATTCCCCCGGCCCGGGGTACCGAGGGATATGTGGGACTCCGGGAAAGATGTTCGAACATTCGACTACCCACTAAAAAACCCCGCTGTTCTCCTATCGCCTACGCCCGGGCCCACGGATATATGGCCTGCCGATCTCGTGGCCCGGGCCGGCGCCGGCCCGCCCTTTGCCTTGAGGCGGGCTCCTTTTAAAGTGTTGGCGTCAGGGGGTCAGGATTTCGTCCCCCCGGCGCTCTCCTAACAACTCTAGGAGTTGAGGGGGGCCGCGGAACAGCACGCAGCCCTCACCCTCGCGGCAATGGTGCGGGCGATGGATTCTTCCCCGAGGGGCCGCCCGCGGCCGCTTTTTACGGCGGCCGGAGGTCGTTATTTGCCCTCCGGCGCCGCCGACGTGGCCTGCGTTGGCGGGAGGGGAGTGTGGTGGTCAACTCCCGCTCCCGCTCCGCCGCCTCCTTTGCGGACATGACTGCCTCGCAGAAGGAGGCGACGGCCGTCCATCCAGGATCGCCCCCGACCATGGACAGAACCAGGGCCGGGAGCGACAGGTCCACGCCGATTTGGGCGACGAGGGCGCGGCGCTCCTCGCGCCACGCAGGGCACACGGCGACAGTGTGATTCACTGTGTCCTCCTCGTCGCCCGCGCTACATTGGTGGCACCCCGACGTCATCTCCCGCCCTATGCGACACAGGTACCTCCCGAAGCAACCGTGCCCCGAGAGGACCTGCGTCAGGCGGAAGGTCAGGGCGCCGTGGCGCCTTTCCAGCCATTCGGCCAGGACGGGCCTCACCGCTTCGATGGTGACGAGGCCCGCGCTGGGGTGCGCGAGGCGCTCCTTCCACTCCACCATGAGCACCTCGTCGCGCAGCTCCGCCCGCTTTACTTCAACTTCGTGAGGCGCGGGGCGAGAGCCACGCTCGGCCGCGTCCCGGCGCCACCGGTATTATTATACCGGAGCCAGGACCCGGGCCTCGAGGTCCCATGGTGGGGATCCGGCCAGCAGGGAGGCCGCTTCGAAGGACACCATGCGGTATCTCCTAATCGCCCTGACGGCCAGGACGCGCTGTGGCCTGCGTAGCAGCGCCGTCGTTTTGGCCGTCAGGCGATCCTTGTTTCCAATTGCCTTAATGGTTATTATCGGTTTATTGATATTATGCCGACATAACTAGGGTCGGCTAATTTTTTATAATGGGTTACAAATAAGATTTTTATGATTGGGGACTGTCGGTTACACATGCCATAGCTAGCATCAGTACACATGGCGTCTATAATACGGTTCAAAATTCAAGGAAACTGAAGTTTTCGTGATTTAACCGGAAAAGAGAACAATAAAAGTAAAACAAAATATTTTCCAGCAGTGTTTCTTATTGTTATTCCATTGCTCAAAATGTATACAATTTTATTAAGTGTAGGTAATGAAAAATCTGGATTTTATTATTATACAATTATTATTTAAATTTAATTCAAAGTAAATTTATGTTATCTCAATATTTTTTAAAATAGGCACAAGGCACATATAAAATCGCTTTTTGTCACTGTTCAGATTTTTTTATGAAACAAAGATAATACCTATATACACATCAAAAAGTCTAAGTAACATGCATGATATTACAAATTTACCATTTATACTAATTAATTTCTAAGTCTTTACTCACTCAAAGTGCGTAGGTATGTAAACTCTTTTGTTATTGATGACATACTGGCTGGTTGTAAAAAAAATTCGATTATGTATTGTTTTTTCATAAAATTAAATGAAAGGGAATTTGTTTGAATTTAAGTGCGTTTTTATTGTTACGTTTAGTCTTGATTTTATAATTTTACCAACCATTTAAATAAAGATAGCGACAAAATTGAATTGTTAGATATTCTTTACATCATGGAGCGACGTCATTTGACGGCAAATGAAATGCAAAGAGCTGTAGGGATGTTGCAAGCGGGAAGTAATCAATCTCAGGTATCTCGGCATTTTGGCATTCATAGGAGTGTTATTTGTCGTCTGTGGCAGCGTTACAATAATACAAGGGAACCCGCTGAACAGCATCCAGGCCGTAATAGGAGTACAACCACTCGGCAAGACCGGTACATACAACTGACTGTAAGACTCCAGCCGATGTTAACCGCTCGAGAGATAAGTTTGAGGCTACAAAATTCAAGTGGTGTTGATATAAGTCCCCAAACTGTGCGAAATCGACTGCATGAGTACGGCCTACGAGATCGACACCCAATTAGGTGCCCACCGACACGTCACGGGAATCGCGCTCGTCGAAATGAATGGTGCAGAGAACGCAGAACATGGACCCAGGAACAATGGGATAAAATTATGTTTTCCGATGAGTCGCGATTCGGGTGTAGGCCTGATACAAGAAGGGTGCGAGTGTACCGTCGGCCCGGAAATACTGAAAGGCTCAGGCGCATTCAGGAAGTTCATCCATACAGCGGCTCATCCACCATCCTAAAATTTAAATTAGTACATGTTGCTGAGACTATTTTGATGTGTGTATATTGACTCGTTCAACTGAGATGAGGCGATCTAAGATATTTGTAAGAAAAATACTTTGAGCTTATCCGTTTTCAGAGAAGTGACAACAGTTTTCGTCCACACAACTAAATAAAATACTGCGTCATAACAATGATGTGGCTATATAATCGACGCCTTGGTGCATCATGTTTTATAAAAGCTAATATTAGTTTTATAAGACTTCAAAACTAAATTTATTCTCTTAATAAAAACTCTTCTTTTTTATTGATTTCTATATTAATCCGTTTAATAATTAGTATTGGTTATATAGTGTTTGTTTATTCAACACCTGAACACGCTGGCTGCTGCAACAATGCGCCATTTTTTCTTAGTAGGTGACCATTTTTTAAGTATTTCATTTGACGCATTTAGAAAAAAATATGAGAGGAAAATTTTCACGATGCGCGTGTACATTAGCGGCTAAGGAAAAAGTGATATGATGAAGTTAGCTGATAACTATCTCTCAAGTTTCCGTGAAAACCTTACCTAATTTCACAGTAGTTCTTGGTTTAAGTTTGGGTTGATTTTAGGATTTCTATTCTAACACTGTTTTCTATTGTTACGCTAGATGTCGTTAGTTGTTGACTTACTTGGTAGATACATAATACTATTCAAATATAACGTTGTAAACACGAAAGAGCTGTCATGTTCGAATTAATCATAAGAAATTTTACTATTAGCTCTTAGAAATTATGCTTTGAAAATATCTCTGAATAGCTTTAGTATCCATACGAGTATGGGACAAAGGCTGGAAAAACATTATCAGTTTGTTTTTCTTGAATTTTTTTTTATTGCTGTAGGACAGCAGACATGCCGACGACCCACTTAGAATTGAACAGTTACCATCACCTATGGGTGTTTGCAACGCTAGTGGCATTGCGAACACGCTGTTGTCTCATAAGGGTACAGGAACTTGGTTCAATAATGCCTAAACACAACACAAAGTTACTATGACGGCATACATAAGACCAAAGGTGGTCGCCATCCAGATGGACTTGGGACCCTACCACGTAGCTACGGTGGGTTGTTTTGTCGCCTTTTACGACAGGCTGACCCTGGCCGCAAAGATCAGTATTTTTTCTCCGCCCCTGCACGGATAGAACAACTCACTCTCAACTTAAGAAATATAATGTCCATATGTAACAAACACTATCATTGAGGTATCGAATAGAGATTAGATGTAATAGATTTAATTCTATCTAGCTAAGCTTTCTACGTACTAAGCTTTGATATCAATTTTAAAGTATTATTTGCCACTGGTTACGTAATTCTTCTTCCTATAAAGTATCAGTAGTATTTCTCTCTATTCAATATTTTATTTTAACTTCGCGTAAAATACCTTTTTCATCCGATACATTTTGTGACATATCAGTGCTACACCGGAACTTATGGGAAAAATAGAACCGGATAAGGCTTTCCGTACTGCTCTACTGCAATCCTTAGCTGGCTTACAAATAATAGTCAACTTGGCGCTTACACGCACCTTTGTGTTGGGGGTCGCGGGATGAATTGCTCTGTGACGCCCCCGGTTTTTATGACCTAGGGATCACCTGGATATCTGTGATATCAATTCTTCTTCTTCTTCTTCAAGTGCCTCTCCAACTAGTGAAGGTCGGCTACCAACTTCTGGAATCAATCCTGGATATCAATCCAGGTGATATTTTACATAGGAAATGATAGCTCCTTGTTAAGGGTACCTTACATCTCTTAGAGTTAAATATTTGTATAACTACTGAAATAACAAATTATATGGTTTTTCATTTCCAAACTCTGTACAATCCACTAATAGATGAGAAACGGTTAGATCTACCCCACACTTGCATTTATTTATATTGTTTTTAGTTATTAGATGTATATGTGTCATATTTGTATGTCCTATACGCAATCTAGTGATGACAACTTGATCTTTCCTACATGAGAAAGCTGATGGTGGTTTATCAAATATTGATTCTCTAATACTAAATAACTTCGTTGTATTTCCTGTCTTCCATTTACGATCCCAATTTATTTTAAGTTTGTGTTAATGTACTTGTGTAATTCAGTTGGGGTTGATTTTATTACGTGCCAATTGTCACTATCATTTAATGCTTTTTTCGCTTCACTATCTGCTTTCTCATTACCAGCTATTCCTTGGTGGCTAGGAATCCATACTAATTCGAATTTATAATTTTCTTTTATTAAATTTAACATTGTTTAATTTCTAAAATAATTGTATTTTTTGTATCAAAACTTTGTAACGCAGTAAGACATGATTTTGAGTCGGTATAAATTACATATTTGGAGGTGTTATTGTAATGTATCCAATAATCTAAAAGACTGTTTGAATCAAGATGGATATAACAAAACTCTAAAGTTTCTGAAAATGATAAATATGTATGATCAAGTATAAATTCATAAGGACCAATGTATTGTTATTAATTTTACACTGTGTATGTAAATGTGGTCGCTAATGACCTGAGTTGTTAAAAAGCGACTTTAAATAAATAAATTAAAAAAAATACTATATGGTTATAGGTACTATAACAAAACCTCCTTTACTTATTATTTATATTTTCGCCAATATTTATATAGCAGAGTCATGGCCAACTTGAATTATCGATGAAAAAATCAATATAAAAAACAGTAAAATGTTATAATAAACTATGATAGTAATGCTTTAGGTTTCATAGCTTTCTGAAAGGTGGAACACAATTAAAATCAGTCAAGTAGTTATGTTAGTATATAATTTATTACTCAATTGCAATAGAATCTTTCCTTTTGCTCGATTTATCAAAAAAAGGTAAAAGGTACAACGAATTACCTCTAAAAGAAGAAAAAAATCATTAGAAACTAATTTAGATATGTCCATCACAATAATAATAAAAACTTTTTATACCCACAAATAGATTTTATATTAAAAAATATATGCCAAAGTAATTAAAAACTTTTAATTGAAAACGTTAACTTCAAGAGGGTTCATTGAATTCACGCATAACAATTAGGTGACGGCTGTGGCATTTAAAAGATCCTTAAAATAATTATATTTAAAAGTACCTCTGAGTACGAAATAAGTAAGCGCAGCGTGGGATGGCTGCATGCCAGATGGACTGACGACCTGGTGAAGATCGCTGGGTCTCGTTGGATGCAGGTGGCATTGGAGCGGTCGCGCTACACACAGCTATAGGCTGAAATGATGATGATGATACCTCTGAGTAAAATGTTTACGTAATAACTCAATGTAATGCAATATAAATATAATACAATAATAATACAATATTTGTACACCTACCAAGGTGTGTGTCATGGTGGTAGTATTATTTAGAGTAAGATCTTTAGTGACAATAACAAAAGACCACTTTTCAATTTGAAAACAGTTCAATACACTTGGTGAAAACCTGTATTGTAGAGTTTTTTCACAAACTTCTTCTCTCCTTGCAAATTCGTCATCGCAGCTGCATCCCATGCTCAAACGACGTCTTTCAGCGTTGGTGACTTTCTTTCAGAATTCTTTTTCCTGTATATATGAACAAAAAGACAGACTTTAAGTTATGGTTGCGTACATTATTGTCACACAATTATAATATTAAGAACATTATCAAGGGAACAAAAAAATTAACTAGTTTGAAAGAAGTGAATCAAAAATAGAAAAATAGCATAATTAAACTATAAAATAATGCTTAGAAAACAAGGAAGGAAAGTGGATGAGTACAGAAAAAGGGTCATGCCAACAAATGAGAATGGACAGAGAAAACATTTCGTACCTACTCCACATAATAAGGATAGAAGAAGAACTTGGTCAAATTACCCTCCATCATATAGTATATGTACGCCCTCAGGATTTCAGTGATATACTGACTTATTAGACTTTCAACCTTTCATCTATACCATAAACAATATTCAAGAGTACCGACAGAAAAGACCCATGCTGTTATCAAAATCAAACAGAAATTGGCTTTTAATCTTTTTTTTTAATGCTGTAGGTCAGCAGATAGGCTGACGGCCCGCTTAGAATTTAGCAGTTACCGTCGCCTATGGGTGTTTGAAACGCCAGTGACATCGCGAATACGCTAAGGGTTCAGGAACTTGGGTCACTAATGCCGGAACACAACACAAGGTTAATATGGCGGCATACTTAAGACCAAAGGTGGTCGCCATCCAGACACTTCCTTTTTTCCTTTATTCGACCAGTGAAGGGGGCGGGAACAGCCAGTCTTTAATAAAAGTAAACAAGATTTCATGTAACAATATTTGAAAGTTGGCCGTCATGCCAAGTTAGAATGCATACCTATATTATAAATTTATTGCTGAATAAATACCAGTTCGGTGCCTAGCAATTTTTGACATTTTAGACCAGTATTTGTATTCGCAATTTACTAAGTTGCAATTTTCCTAATTTTCAAAGCAAAATAAATTTATAACATAGGTTAACAGTGGTTTTGTTGCCCTTGATATAATATTGATTTTTGATATATGTATTTATGCCCACAGTTAATGAAACTATCGATGATTTTGGAACATTTGTTCTAGTTTTTTCTTAAAATCTTGAATTAAATTTTAAACTACAAAATTCGAAAATAAAAAGTGAAAAAAATAACAGAAAATATTTATAATTTGTATTTTTTTAAATTATAATAGTATGCATCAAAGTAAAGATACAGGAAAATACTGAAAATCCATGTCATTCTTTATTGAAACATTCACCAACATTTTTTTATGAACTTTTCTTCTACAATTTTTAGGGGACAATCTTTCTATCTTTTTAAAGACCAGCAGTAATCTGTCATCATGTGGCAGTCCTGTCTACCTTGATACTTTTCCTCCATTACTTTTAAATCCTGGTAGAAATGTTTGATTGTTCCTATACTTACGTTCGTTACTATTATGTGGAGAAAATGCAGCTTTATACTCATATTTGCTTCTGAATTCTAAAAGTTTATCAACGTTTTTTGCACAATTTCTTTATAATTTGATCCTTTATTTTAGTTACCTAGAAAATTTTCTACTACCAATATACAATTCTTCCAAGCTTCACTTTCCGGAACTGTCATAACTGTGATAATAATTGCATCTTTCATCAATTGCCGAATTTGAGGAACATCAAATATTTTTAATTTTGTCATCAAATACTTTTAATTTTTCTTCTACTTAGAAAATTTTCTGTAAATATAAATACTTGAAACAATCGCTCTCCTTGTCCTAGAGCTTTAACAAATTGTTTGATCATACTTTTAATTTTGTATCTGTTTAATAACAGTTTCTTTATTACGTTGGCTTTGTCGACAGTTAAGGACTTTCTAAAAGGCCACATCCACACATCTTGTGGGAACAAGATATTATATGAAGTTGCTTTGCTCTACTGTCCCACAGACAACGTATTTGCTACTACCGAACGATATTTTGTGTATCCACTTTGTTGACCAAGTAAAAAGAAAATCATTTTCGATTAATTCTTCAAAATACAGGATACGCTGAAATCATAAAAACTAGAACATATTCATTATTTTCATGAATATATTCGTAAACTGCGCACTTGAAAACATAGAAATTCGGCAATAAAAAAATATTTATTTTTGTAGAGTTGTGTAATTTTAATGTAGCGTAGTGAAAATGCAATTGTAATGCTTAAAATTAATAACTCACGATAATATCCCGTTAGATATAAAAGAATGGTGCATGCAAATGTAAAATTTGCAAGTCAAAGCAGTAATCGACACCCTGAATACACGGATTTCTTGTTTAATGAATTTCATGAATAATTTAGTTTAAAAAATGTGTTTCCATTAATAAATTAGTTTTTATACCCTCAGTAAATAATAGTCATGTGAATTTCTTATTTTCTAATTAATTAACTCTGGCTTTAGTATTTTACTATTACTTATATCCAGCTGTGGACCTTAAAGTAAGTTGATGATGAAATTAGAATTTGAGGTTATAATCTTGCATATAATATAGGGTTGCCAACCCCAAATTTAAAAAACTAGGATATGATGTTGGAAAAACCAGGACAATTTAGTTTAAAAACAGGACCCAGTAATAGAGTTGCAATACTTAAGTAGGTTTAGTTAGAATTAGTTTTTTTTTACTGCTGCAGAACAGCAGACGACCCACTTAATAGTAAGCAGTTACTATCGTCTATGTATGTATGCGACGCTAGGGGCACCGCGAACACGCTGCTGTCCCATAGACATACACAAGATTATTATGGTGGCATACTTATACACCAAGGACAGTAGCCATCTAGAGGGCCACGTAGCCAGTGTGGTTATGTAGCCTTTTATGATAGGTCGACCCCAGCCACAGAGGTTATTCTTACTCCGCCTCTGCACAGAGAGTATAACAAGTTAGTTACAAATATTATTTAATAATAAGTATTTGAATGTTAAAAAACAGGATGCTACTTAAAAACTATCCAGGATATCCCAGGACACCACAAAAACCAGGACATATCCTGGGAAAACAGGACGGTTGGCAACCCTAATATAATAGCCTAATAGAAACTTTTGAAGGTTTGTACGGCATGTGAAGCAATGGATTGTTGCATTCTTCTTCTTCCTATCCTCATCCCAACTATGAGGGGTTGGCTCCTGTTCTCTCCTTCCACTTTCTTAGTCGTCATCTTAACATTAACACGTTTTTGGCTATATAAATATATGAGTAGATATGGCAATATCTTATTTCACGCAATCCGTCCAACTTTTCTTGGTCTTTGGTCTACTTCTCCTTATGTATCCATCCACTTTCGTTTCTAGCATTCTTCTTGTTACACTGCGGCAGAGATACCATATACATACAATACTAATATTATAAATGTAAAAGTAAGTTTCTTTGTTACGCTTTCACGCGAAAACTACTTAACCGATCATCATGAAACTTGGTACACATATTCTTGGAAGTATTAGAAGTAACATAGGATACTTTTTATTGTTTTTTTATTTTTTACGAAGATTTTTCCCTTTCTCATTTTTTCGATATAATTTTGCCTGTTAATCGTCCAGCTGAGCGGGTTTGATCGGCTAATATCTGGATAACCTAGACAACCAGGTCTCGATAATGTTTAATTTTATTATTAAATGCGTAGTTTCTTTTGATATGTCAAATCAAATCATATCAAATATACTTTATTGCACACATTACATTACATCAAGTGATACATAACATTAAAAAAAGCACAATGGGCGGTCTTATCGCTGAAAGCGATTTCTACCAGACAACCTTTGGATGGATAGAAAAATACAGTTAAGAAGGAAGAAGGTAATTTTGCATGCTATTACATAATACAAATATTCAATAAGAACAATAATAAGAAATAATACACACATACATACATACATACACATACATACATACACACATATACATTCATATATACATACATATTCATAAACAGAAAAATAAAATAAAATACATTAGATATTCAATTATTCAAAGAATTATAGTCTATATTATATACACACACAGCTATAGCATAAAATATGCAAAATAATAAACAAAAAAAAAATGAATTCAGTTCACCGCTTCAAATAGTGCTCCTTGACAAGATTATTGAACGAATTTACGGTCTTAGCGACTTGGATGTAATGTGGTAGATCATTCCACAACCTTACTGCTTGCGCCGTAAAAGACTTGCTATAAAATATAGTCGTGTGGGCAGGTATTCTCAGTCGTAGATGCAGTGATGGCCTCAAGGTTTTCAAATAACCGTCGGTGAAGAATTGGAAACGGGATTTAAGATAACAGGGTAATTTAGGGTTGTACAAAACATTGTATAGAAGAGAAAGAATATGTGCATTCCGACGAAGACCATTCCGAGGAAGCCACTTGAGTCTGTTGCGAAATTCCGTAATGTGGTCATACTTACGTAAGCCGAAGATAAATCGAATGCAAAAGTTTTGCAATCGCTCAAGTTTGTCTAGCTGCTGTTCATTAAGGTCGAGATAGCTGACATCTGCATAATCAAGGATAGATTAAAGGAGGGACTGTGCAAGCGCAACCTTAGTATGGTGTGGCAGAAAGTTTCTAAGTCGTTTTAAGGACGCCGCGGAAGCAAAGATCTTTCTGCTGACTTCCTGTAACTGAGGACCCCACGACAGTGTTTTGTCAATTAGTATTCCTAAACATTTTACTTTTTCGGTTATATCAATATTAACCCCATCAATTATTATTTTTGGAAGATAAGCTGAATTTATATTTGCCATCATTTTAGAGCTACCTATAATAATCGCTTGCGTCTTATTCGGGTTTATTTTAAGACCGTATGATTCACTCTACGATATTAAAGCTTAAAGGTCTTGGTTTACAATGTCTATACTTTCATGCAACATTTCAACAGGTGAATGATAGTAAATTTGAAAATCATCTGCATAGAGGTGGTAGGAGCTTTGAAGTTTATTAGAGATAGAATTTATATAAATTGCGAAGAGTAATAGAGAAAAGACGCCTCCCTATGGCACACCAGCAGATGTATCACACCATGAAGAAAAACATTCTTCAATGCGAACACGCTGCCGACGGCCGAACAGGTAACTACGAAACCATTCAATAACCGTTGGAGATATGTTAAGAGAATAGAGGATACCTAACAAAATATTGAAGTCAACTGTATTAAAGGCGTTACTGAAGTCAAGCAACATAAGTAGTGTTACTTGACTGTTTTCCATGGCGTATCTGATATCATCTGTGACTTTGACTGCAGTGACAGTGCTGTGTCCAGGGCGAAAGCCAGATTAAAAAGGATTAAGGAGATAATTTTGGTTGAGAAAATGGCTTAATTGACTATTAACAAGACGTTCCAGGACTTTAGACAGGAAAGGGAGAATGGATATAGGTCGATATTCAAAAATAGTACTAGGGTTCGCCTTCTTTGGGACTGGCGTGATTAGGCATTATTTCCAGACAGCTGGAAAAGAGCAAGTATTCACTGAAAAATTCAGGATGTGTGTGATAATCGGAACAATTAAATCAAGAATAGGTAGAATCATATTTCGGCTAACATCGTCACTGCCCACAGCCTTTGATGTAATAGATATTATATTCTTCTTAACATCACAATCGGAAAATTGAGAGAAGACAAATGGTGAATGATTAGGGGGTGAAAGTGATGAAAGATGTCTCAAGGTTTCTCGTTTGGAAATCGTCTGTATATGAGATGAAGTTGAAAAGTGCTTATTTAGATACTCTATGTCAATATTGGAAGAAGTAGGTGAATGTGATTTTCCGATCCCCAAAGCTTTAAGAAATTTCCAGACTTTGGCTAGGTCACCATTTTCTACTGATTCATGAATATGATGTCTTTGGGCATCTCTACACACCTTATTACAGTGATTACGAATCGAAATATATTTTTCCCAATTTGATGGAATGGGACGACGTTTATTTTTAGTTTTCGCTAAAGATTTTTTCGCTAACAATAACTTTATATCTTTTGTTAACCAAGGTGATGGACAATGTCTAATTTTTACGGGATGGATTGGAGCATGTACATCATATAAACTTATCAAAATTTGGTTAAATTCAAAGAAATTATAGATGACCAGTCGATTTTACTGTATATATGTACTTTATTATATTATAAAAGTTGAAGTAAATAAAGGAATAGATGCTTTATTATATCGGAAAATTCACAAAATTTGCGCAGTTCCTTTATAAAGTCTTCTTTAAATAAAATTATATTGCGGTTTTTTGCTAAGCTCCCCTTCCTTTGTTAGAGATTTACCTTTAAGTAGGTATTAATAAAACTTCAAAAAGGGATGAAAATTAGCTATAGTACCGTTGAATAGGGGATTTATTATAAATGAAGAACGTTTAGCCATAGAAAACCGGAAAGGACAAAAGTTAAGCCCATATACGATTTTTTTATTTATACAAAGGAAGATCAAGTCGAACTTGAAGACTACGTAAAAATATACCGTCATAAAATTAAAGCTATATAAATAAATAGATGGATAATTTTTTTATTATTGTGGGACAGCAAACAGGTTGATAGTTGGTTGGATCCGATTTTAGGTCAGTCGATCGGGGATCTATGGGTGTCGGCGGGTCTTGTCGATGAAGTGCAAGGTTTCCATGCCACCATGTGGGGTACAAAAGCCGGGAATGTCAATAACTTCTAGCAGAGGGATCTCTGCCGTCAAATTAATATAATTTGCACTCACTGGAGCTATGTTAAACGTTGTTCAAGGTGGTAGCCAGATCAAGCCTTTTTTCAGTACTCTGCGTATTAACGGGAGGTTTTTCGGGGAGTTTCCAGCAACCTTAAAATTGTTATTGAAAATTGTGAATGAAGTTCCTTGGCTTTGTGTGGTAGGTAGTGTAAAGGAACTTTTCTATCCATTGAGCTAAAAAACAAGATTAAAGTATAATTTACAGGTATCGTTACAGCATTACGTTACGCAACTTTCGTAATCCTTAGTGTTCTGTGGTTTAGCTGCCGTGTGATTAAGATGTAGCCAGCGCGATGGTTTTGCGTTCACAGCGATAAAGGTTTTAAAAGACTGAATATTAGGTATCTTTTTATTGCTGATTTTATGGAGTAAATTAAAAAATTATTATCCTGAAATTACGTAATTGGTTATTACGTAAATGTTTGTTGCCAAAAATTAAAAACCTTCTACCATTTTTGTTAAAATAAACCCAAAAGATTTTAATATACAAAATTTAATAAAATATTTATCTAATATTCCAATTTCGATACCTAAATGAGCTTTTTAATTGCGTTTCCATTGGGAAACCGTATACAGAAAGTATAAAATTCAAGTTTAAGGCAAAAGTAATTGTGCCAGGAACACGGAGTAGGCGTGGATTGAAATTTAAACTGTTCGCAACAAATATCAATGGGTTGCAGAACAAAGGGGTTTATTTTAAAATTTAAAACCCTTTGTACCGTTTGATTAAACTTAAAGACACGTTAAAAGCTTAATTAAATTTACAGAAGTAAACTAGTGTTTATAGAAAAAAATTCAAAACATGACGCATGACATCGTTTCTTTAGGTTTAAATGTGTGTGTCAGTATTTTATTTAGGTCTCTACTCGATTACATGGTTGGAAAACCTGCAATGCTAAGTAGATGGAATTGTTTTAAAAATGAAATTTAGTTCTAATTCAAATGCGTTTTTTGTGTTACTACAATACGTACCTTTCCAACCATATGATCGAGTAGAGACCTAAATCAGAATACTGACACGTCTAGACCTAAACAAACGATGTCATAACTGTTTGAATCGTGCTGTGTTATTGAGGGGACCACTAATACAACTAAGTTTGTTCAAAGCGAAATGGAATACTATTAGTCCCGGTACGCAGCTTTTGTTTACTTTCACAATGAGTAAAGGTAACAAAGCCTATGTTGCAGGTGAATCTTAACTAATATTATGAACCAATTTTGATGAATTTTGGTATAGTCATAGACTGGACCTTGAAGAAGGACATAGGCTACTTTTTTAATTTATATGGAAGGATAAAATTTGCCGTGTCAACTAGTATATTATAAATGTAATGTATAGAATCAAGACCTTGTTTGTCAGTACGAGTTTTCGAGAAACCAACGAGACTGGTGCAGAATTTTCCTTTCAAAATTGCGAACAGATCACATTCTTTGAATTAACAGTCGATTCTAAGCTCCAAGCTTTAATAAGCAATAAGTTAGTAATGATAAATGCAGGGCAAAGAAAGTATCACTTTTTACGTGCTTTTTTTTCACCATGTGACAGGCCTGAAATGAGGACCTTGAGCGTAAAAGTATAAGCTTTTAGCACAACTAGTATAAAACAGCTGATATAGTGTTCCTATAGGTGCCTCATTGGCCCATGATTCTTGCATCTTGACAGTGTATAGTGACATTTTGACAACATATAGACATAAGACAGCGTAGGGATGCTATTAACCATAGACTATATACATCATGGTTAATGTTGGCTACATAAATAGGTTGGAATAGAACAAGTATTCTCATATACAGCAATCCTAACTTTATATCATTTTCAGATTGCTGGTAATTGTATTCCTGTTGTAGTGGAATTAAATGTTTCGTAATAAACACTTTATTTGGGGCCATAACCTATTATGGATGGAATGTTATGTATTACTTCAACTAGAATTCGCTAATCTTTATCACGGTATAAGAGAGGCGATATTTGTAAATATCTTCGTGAATTATTTGGTCTACTATGAAATCTTTTCTTCACAAAATGTAAATATGGTAACAATACGCACAGTCCACAGCAGCAGTGGAATATTTATTTTGCAAGCACCTCATTTACGAGGGAGTTGTGGGGTATATGGGACTACTGCTAAAAAGCCTATTGTTCTCCTTTCACGTAGTTCCTGGGATGACGGATATCTAACCTAGTCAATACCGCGTTCCAGTCCAGCGCCAGGTTGGTGTGTGAGGGCGGACTCGTTCCAAGATATGCGCTAGGTGACGAGGTTCTTGACTCCGCGGTGCACACATGGTCTCTACATGGCAGCGTAAGTGCGGGATGCGGGTCCTCCTCTAAAGAGCAGCCCGTACTCGCTCTCTAAGCCAGCCGGGCTTCCGTGTTTCACACGTCTCTTACCCTTTGCGTCTGTAACTTACTTCAATAGATTTTCGATTCTGACTTTATATCTTTATTCATTCATATATATTTGCACCTAATGCAGGGTCTTCAAAAATATTTCATTTAGATGAGCATAATTTTCAATGTTATCGACGCCAAGGGCACCTCGAACACGCTGTTGCACGCATATAGATACAGGAACCTGGTTCACTAATGCCGGTACATAACGTGAAGTTATTATGGCGGCATACATATACATCATGGGTGGTTTCCAGACTTTTCGCCTTTTAGGGCAGGCCGACCCCGGCTGCAGAGGTTTGCATTCTTACTCCACTCCTGCACGGAGAAAAAAGAGATGCCAAAGAAAGGAGAGTGTATAAAATTACGCTAAAATTTTAGGGTAATTGTAGCGAAATAACATCAATCCTATACAATCAATAAAATCGGCGTATGTTACGTTATAGTTACGTTTTGACAATAAAAAATTCACAGTTATTCAAGAATCAAAATGATATTTTAATTTCATGATATATATATATATATATATATATATATATATATATATATATATATATATATATATATATATATATATATATATATATATATATATATATATATATATATATATATATATATATATATATATATATATATATATATATATATATATATATATATATATATATATAGCATTAAGCAGCTTTATTATCATAATACTCGATATGAATTGAAAAAGATGAAGCATCTTTACCTGTACATGGAGATGAATATCAATGCAGGTAATGTTTTCGTGAATATCGACATGTACCTAGGTATCGACATGTACCTACATTTATTCACTTTTATGTGACAGCGAAAATGGTTTATACGTATTCTAATTTCCATATATTTATTTACATTTTTGTAGTCTATGCGGGTTAACGATATCTTTTGATTTAGGTAAAGTTGCGTAAATATGAATGTATATTTTTACCTAACATTTAATAGTTAGGATATTTCATATTTACTTTTGCCTGTTATTCGCTCAGCGGAACAGGCGTGATCGCCTAGTATTACTATAAAACTTGACTTCACAGGGCGTTTTTAATTAAACCAAATCCATAATTCGACGCATATATTGATCAAAACCTAAAAATTCTTTGAAAATTCTTAAAGTAACCAAGCCCGGAGATAGTTTGTAAAGATTCGCCCTACTTAGTAATAATATAAAAATAATGAGGATACACAAAATAGACATTCTGGCTAATGCTCCGTTCTAATGGTGTCTCCCCCGAGACTTCCTTGTTGCTCTACGAAGTTTTAATTACAATATTTTGCTTACAAGGCCTCCGTACAAACTTACTTTAATGGATCGTTTTAACAGGTATTTATTTAAAAGCAAGTTACTGTTTTCTTTTACATTAATAAGACTTTATCAGTGCAGGGGCGCAGAAGGAATACTGACCTCTGCGATCCGGGTCAGCCTGAAAGGCTTCAAAACAACCCACCCTAGTTACGTGGTAAGGCTCCAAGCCTGTCTGGATGGCAACCATCTTTGGTCTTGTGTAAACCACCATAATAACTTAGTGTTATCTTCCAGCATTAGTGACCCAAGTTGCTGTACCCTTATGGGACAGCAGCGTGTTTGCGATACCACTGGCGTTGCAAACACCGTCAGTCTGTCTGCTCTCCTACAGCAATAAAAAAATACATATATAATCATGCCTCTTTCCCGTAGGGGTTGGCAGAGACCACTTCTTTTTACTTGCTAAGATCCTTACATACTTGTTTCGCTTCGTCCACTTTTATTATTCCCTTCATACATGCTTTTCAGTTGAGGGTACTCTTGACCTGGCCTTTTTTCAAGACGTCCCTGATCTGGTCTCGAAACGTTCGCCTAGGTTCGCCCTTCCAACACTTTCATTCACACTCGCCTTATACAGTTTTTTCGTCAATCGTTCTTCATTTATTCTCTCGACATGGCCAAACCATCTCAGCATACCTTTCTCAATTTTTGTCATTACATCTTCTTTCAGACCACAACGTTTCCTTATCTCACTATTTCTTATCCTGTCACTCAGTTTAACTCCTATCATACTTCTTAACGTTCTCATCTCAACTGCATTTATTCTACTTTCATGTTTCTTCTACCATACCCAACTTTCACTTCCGTACTTGAGTGTCGGAACTAACACCCCCTCATGCACAGCCAGACGAGCCTTGTTAGACACCTTCCGACTGTTCATAAAGGAGTGCAAAGCTCCATTCACCATGTTTCCTGCATTCACTCTTCTTTCAATATCACTCTCACATTAATCACAAAATAAAAAAATGTACTTTTGAATTTATTCAAAGCAAAATAGTTTCTTTTTCTTTATAATATTAGTATAGAATATTATTCCATAAAATTAAACGATTGAATATGATGATACATAAACACTTTTGAAGAAAGTTTTCTCAAGTAAAATCAATTCCGCTTCTTCAAACATACCATATGTTTGAAGAAGCGGAATGCTCATATAAAGAGCTGAACATTGTTTTAGTAATAAAGCGATATTTACACCTGTCTCAAACATACACCTGTGATTGCCAGCACGTACAAGAGATTTGTATTCCAGTTATTGATTTTCATACTGAAGACATACTGTCTTATATTCTTATTTCTATTATTTTTTTATTGCTGTAGGAAAGCAGACAGGCTGACGGCCCACTTAGAATTTAGCAGTTACCGTCGCCTATGGGTGGTTGCAACGCCAGTGGGTTTGCGAACACGCTGCTTCCCCATAAGGGTACAGGAACTTGGGTCACTAATGCCGGAACACAACACAAAGTTATTATGGCGGCATACTTAAGACCAAAGGTGGTCGCCATCCAGACGGACTAGGGGCCCTACCGTGTAGCTAGTAGTGGAGTAAGAGTAATAACCCCATGGTCGAGGGCGGCCTGTCGTAAAAGACGACAAAACAACCCTAACTAGGTGGTAAGGATTCAAATCCGACTAGAACCATCTAGTTAGGGTTTACCTCTTTACCAAAAGACGCCTGATTTTGAAGTATGCTACTATGTAGATCTTGTGTTGTGTTTGGGCTCTAGTAAATCAGCTACCCGTTCTTCTTCAAAGCCGGCAGCGCGTTGGAAATATTTCTGGTGTCAGCAACGGTGACCGTTTTTGGGCCGTTTGCCTGTCCGCTGATCTCACCTAGTAAAATTAGATTTTTTTTTAAATTTATACCTAGTCAGGTCATAAATTCTGTCACATGTTTAATGTAAAATAATTGTAACAAGTTTATTAATTATGTAACCATTCATATACCAAAATGAACTTAACAAAACATAGATTCTTATGACATTAAAGTTTATTCAAAATGACCTCTGTGATTTTGGATACAAGCCTTCAATCTGCGTGGTCAGTTGTCTATCGCAGCACGAACGAGGTCCATGTCAATATCGGCGGCTGCCTTAATCAAGGATGTCTTGAGTGACTCCAAATTGGGATGAGGCTTTGAGCACGCCTTTTCCTCCAAGTGTTGCCATATCTTGTAATCTAACGGATTCAAATCTGGACTGGAGGAGGGCCAGTCTTCGTGCCGGATGAAGTCGATTTCACGCGCCGCCAGCCAGTCTTGTGTGCTCTTCGCTCTATGAGCTGGCGCCGAATCTTGTTGGAATACCCAGTGCCTGTTATTGAACATGGTATGAGAAACAGGTTCCACAAGGTTCGTCAGGACTGTATTTTGATACACAACAGCATTCGTTTTTACACCTTTCTCACAAAAATGTACCTCTGTTAAGCCCCAATAAGAAACTCCCAACCATACCATGAGCGAGGATGGAAAATGACCTCGTTGGACACGCGGAATACGGTTGCTCGCTTCTTCACTACTGTGTGCGTACACCTTATCATTTTGTTTGTTGTAGCTCTCTTCTACGGTAAACATTTTTTCATCCGAAAAAAGAATTTCCCGATATTTTTTTCCGCGTACCGCTTCAACAAAGCGCGGCATCTCTTCAGTCTCAGGTCCATTAGATGAGCATTCAAACGATGTCCTGTTTTTCTTCGATATGCCCGAAGCCCTAAGTCTTCATTTAACACCCTTTTCACCGTGGTTCTGCTTAACCCCATCTGAAGGGCCAACAGTTTCTGCTTACGTTTGGGATTTCTTTGAATTCGTGCCTTCACAGCTTTTATCACTGCTGGAGTCCTAACAGACCGAGGGCGACCACTTCTTGACCTGTCATCTACACTAGAGTCTTCATTGTATCGTTTGATGGTACGATAAACGAATCTTTTGGTAATATTCAAATTTTTCAGTATGTTAAAAATTTGAATTGGCGCGTAACCGCAACGATACAACGCAATAACTGCAACACGGTCTTCTTTAAGCGTCCACTCCATATTTAAAAATGAGTAAAATTCTAAAAGTTATACATTTTTATTTTCATGAACAATTCGAAATTCTAATTCAATAAACTTTTTTGTGGCCAGCATTCTAAAATAAAAGTTTTTACTGTGTGACAATACTTATGACCTGACTAGGTATATTATACTAATCTCTCGGTTTTCTCAGAACAACTTATGTTACAAAACTTTCATAATAATCTTATCAATGGATTAGAAGAACGACGTACAAATGAAGTAGTACGAAGTACGGATTATTATTTGATTATATATAATACTAGCTGTGCCCGCGACTCCGTCCGCGTGGA
The DNA here is from genome assembly GCA_963693495.1 of Malacosoma neustria. Taxonomy (NCBI): domain Eukaryota; kingdom Metazoa; phylum Arthropoda; class Insecta; order Lepidoptera; family Lasiocampidae; genus Malacosoma; species Malacosoma neustria. The sequence goes on along the minus strand of OY856381.1, from coordinate 4,571,553 downwards.
ATAGTGACTTTAGGCAGCATTTTTTGGATATATGAGGTCAAATCAAATTGGAAATTCAATCTACTAAGTCCAGTCTAAGCTGAACCCTATTTCATATGATTGATGATGTAAATCTGAGATCAACTTAAATTGGAAATTAAAATTTCCGAAACTTATCATTTTTAACAAAAACTATTTTTTTTCCAAAATAAAAATAGCCTAAGTTACTCCTTGGTACATCAGCTATCTGCCAGTGAAACTCCTATCAAAATCGGTGTAGCCATTTCAGAGATTAGCCGGAACAAACAGACAGACAGACCGACAGACAGACAAAAATTGTAAAAAATGTTGTTTTGGTATATGTACCGTGTATACGTCCGAATGCACTTAGTAAAAAGCGGTTATTTTAATATTACAAACAGACCCTTCAATTTTATTTATTTTTACAGATTTTACTGTGCATCTGGTTAGGTGTCAGAATTTTATCAGCTCCAACACGCCACACATCTCTCGGGTAAATCGCTTTCACCGTGTTATGAGTCGTTATACCCACTTTTTCATATTCAACTACAATGTAACTTTGTAATGTGGGCAACCCTTGGCAGCTGGCGTAGGTTAAAGACCAACTTAATATACCTATATATTACTTTGGGATGAAACTGCTAAAATCTATTTCGAGTTATGATACCCGGTAAAAGAGGAATTTTTATATAATATTTATGTTATATAATATTGTAACTCTTAAAGTACAATAATTTAAACCGTTCCTTAAACTTGTCCATCCTGTAGACAATAAGTTGGTGAAATGAAGTTGCGAACTTTAATTTATATAGATAGATAGATAGAGATAGCTATATAATAGATAGATAGTTATTTAAAGCTTTTATTGTGAATCAGGATATATCTTATATCTTTAAACGGCCGATTCTTGTACATATATATATATATATATATATATATATATATATATATATATATATATATATATATATATATATATATATATATATATATATATATATATATATATATATATATATATATATATATATATATATATATAGAAACTGTGTCTCTTAAATTTGTACTGTCAATAAAACAGTATTTTAGATAGATGGTGTTAGGAGTAATGACGACAAACGCCGGTAAAGCAGATATATTGACAGTTGTCAAAATGTGATTTTTATTTTATGTTTGTATTTTTAGTTAATTATATAAATTGTAAATATTAGGAAGATGGAATTGACAAATTGAAAAATTACTTTAATTGTCGTTTCTTTACTTTCAGAGCAACGCAATGGTTTTTAAAATTTGCAATTCCTAAATAAAAATACAATTTAAGGCATTGTCTTATATATATATATATATATATATATATATATATATATATATATATATATATATATATATATATATATATATATAATTGGAATCTCGGAATCGGCTCCAACAATTTTCATGAAATTTAGTATACGGGGGGTTTCGGGGGCGATAAATCGATCTAGCTAGGAATCATTTCTGGAAAATGTCACTTTATTAGCTTTTTTTTATTGGAAGAAAAATAACTAAAAGGTGGCGTTTGAGTAGTCCCAATTTAAACTGAAAAATGACTCTTCCTGATATTTATCGGCGAATAATAATACTATTTTTTTTAATTGCTTTAACGACACAACAACACTAAAGCTATTCCAGCAGATGACGTTGTTAAGTAACACGAAGTCAATGAGTGTTTGCTTTGAGGTTAGACTAAGAAAATCAATTGCTAATTTCCAAAAAACACAATTTATAAAAAAAAAAAAATACCGAGCAAAGCTCGGTCATCCAGCTGGTATTTATAAAAGTAACATTTTTAAGGCTGCTTGGAATAGAAGGATTTTTGCAATACTAAAGCAGATAAATGAATGTGAATGAGATAATAGATGTGCGAGCGAGATAAATGATGTGCTATTGTGCGACGCCTGTCGTTTTAAATAAGCGCCGTGCTGCTATATATATAGAGTCCAGCCCGACGGAACAGGTTTAGGGATGCCTTCCGCCCCCCATAGCCTGTAGACGTACACAACCCACACATTACATAAATACACGTAGAATAGATGTGTTGCGGGGGAGTTTCTTTCGCCGTTTCTTCTCTCCCAGCTATAAGCACTCCGAAACGGTAGTAGATTAGAATAGAATCGGCTTCACTGGTGGAGCCGATAGTCCCCAAATAAATAGTATTCTTGCCATTCGTGGCTGTTCTCAATTGTCCCCATGCAGCGGTCGAGCCGGAAACGCGCCTCACAGGAGGCGCGTGACCGAGCACGCTGCCACGGCTGATCGACCCCGCTCCCAGGGGGTGGAATGCCTTAACGTCCGTAGTCGCTGTCGAGTCGTCTGAGACAAGAACAGCCTTAGCTTTAAAAAAAAAAAAAAAAAAAAAAAAAAAAATATATATATATATATATATATATATATATATATATATATATATATATATATATATATATATATATATATATATATATATATATATATATATATATATATATATATATATATATATATACCTAGTCAGGTCATAAGTATTGTCACACAGTAAAAACTTTTCTTTTAGAATGCTGGCCACAAAAAAGTTTATTGAATTAGAATTTCGAATTGTTCATGAAAATAAAAATGTATAACTTTTAGAATTTTATTCATTTTTAAATATGGAGTGGACGCTTAAAGAAGACCGTGTTGCAGTTATTGCATTGCATCGTTGCGGTTACGCGCCAATTCAAATTTTTAACATACTGAAAAATTTGAATATTACCAAAAGATTCGTTTATCGTACCATCAAACGATACAATGAAGACTCTAGTGTAGATGACAGGTCAAGAAGTGGTCGCCCTCGGTCTGTTAGGACTCCAGTAGTGATAAAAGCTGTGAAGGCACGAATTCAAAGAAATCCCAAACGTAAGCAGAAACTGTTGGCCCTTCAGATGGGGTTAAGCAGAACCACGGTGAAAAGGGTATTAAATGAAGACTTAGGGCTTCGGGCATATCGAAGAAAAACAGGACATCGTTTGAATGCTCGTCTAATGGACCTGAGACGGAAGAGATGCCGCGCTTTGTTGAAGCGGTACGCGGGAAAAAAATATCGGGAAATTCTTTTTTCGGATGAAAAAATGTTTACCGTAGAAGAGAGCTACAACAAACAAAATGATAAGGTGTACGCACACAGTAGTGAAGAAGCGAGCAACCGTATTCCGCGTGTCCAACGAGGTCATTTTCCATCCTCGCTCATGGTATGGTTGGGAGTTAATTATTGGGGCTTAACAGAGGTACATTTTTGTGAGAAAGGTGTAAAAACGAATGCTGTTGTGTATCAAAATACAGTCCTGACGAACCTTGTGGAACCTGTTTCTCATACCATGTTCAATAACAGGCACTGGGTATTCCAACAAGATTCGGCGCCAGCTCATAGAGCGAAGAGCACACAAGACTGGCTGGCGGCGCGTGAAATCGATTTCATCCGGCACGAAGACTGGCCCTCCTCCAGTCCAGATTTGAATCCCTTAGATTACAAGATATGGCAACACTTGGAGGAAAAGGCGTGCTCAAAGCCTCATCCCAATTTGGAGTCACTCAAGACATCCTTGATTAAGGCAGCCGCCGATATTGACATGGACCTCGTTCGTGCTGCGATAGACAACTGGCCGCGCAGATTGAAAGCTTGTATTCAAAATCACGGAGGTCATTTTGAATAAACTTTAATGTCAAAAGAATCTATGTTTTGTTAAGTTCATTTTGGTATATGAATGGTTACATAATTAATAAACTTGTTACAATTATTTTACATTAAACATGTGACAGAATTTATGACCTGACTAGGTATATATATATATATATATATATATATATATATATATATATATATATATATATATATATATATATATATATATATATATATATATATATATATATATATATATATATATATATATATATATATATATATATATATATATATATATATATATATATATATATATATATATATATATATATATATATATATATATATATATATATATATATATATATATATATATATATAGAGAGACACTCTGCTGCCTCCAGCCGAAGCAAACGTCTCAAGACGCACCGTCGCCCGCCGTCGGCAGTTGGCCGTGGTACGTTGGTCGGCAGCCGGCCACGCACCACACACCGTCGCTGAGGCGCTGCAACGCGCCACAAAGACACCGCGATGGACCCCTAGGCCGAAGATGACTGTCGTCTGGCAGCCGTCGATGTCTCGCTCCGGTGGCCAAAGACTGGGTCAAAGAAGATGGCCAAGTCCTGTGGCTCACACAGGTGCGCGTGCTCTGGTGGCCAACACCACACCACCGGGGGAAGTCACTCCCTGAGTTGAAGCCGGGGTAAAGAGGCTAAGGCTCTACCTGTCCCTGAAGAAGGGGAAGAAGACCCACGAGATCATTGTATGACACTTGCATCTCATCTTTTGCTTGCTAATGTTGTCATGATAATGTATTGTTAATATTTTACAATTGTATCTTTTATGTTTTTCTATAAATATATCTTGTGCTTGTGTGCTTCTTTCAATTATTTCAATAGAAGAATATAATATACAGTACAAAGTTATTATAGCCATCACATCACATCACCGTGGTCGCCATCCAGACGGGCTTGTGCCCTACCACAAATTATATCTGCTTTTATATATCGCAAAATTTTGTTAATACATATAAATTGTGTAAATAATTGAGGTTCAAATAAAAGTCGAAGATAATGAGAAATGAGAGTCAGTTCTGATATGGTCTTGCGGATGGCTACTCCATAGCGCCCACGTGTGGCTCCGCAGGGTAAGTTTTGCTACCCGTTCATACGCCAGAGGCACACGTGCTATTCCGCGTTAATCTCTCAATATGTATTGACACAGGAGAGCGCCGGATGGTTGAAATCCTCATTTTATAGTGCACACCATGGAAGAGGCCTATCCTGAGACAATGGCAATTGAACATCGGCTTGGGCCACTATATTGATTTAGCCATCTGTACTTCGGCCCTAACCAATAGGAGAAGAGTGAGTTTTTTTTGTGGGTAGTCCGACAGTTTTGCGGAGTCCGACATATCTAGAATCTGCAAATTTGATAATGATCATTTGCGCAGTATATTCTCGTAATAATTAAATGGCTGGAACCCGGGTTCTGCAGTTTAATCACTAATTATTACAATTTATTTTCGCCGTTTAAGAGTAGTATCTTTTTTCTGATCTTACCCGGTTAATTCGTACATTTTTTTATTGCTGTAGGACAGCAGACAGGCTGACAGCCCGATTAGAATTTAGCAGTTACCGTCGCCTATTGGTGTTTGCAATGCCAGTGGCACCGCGAACACGCTGCTGTCCCATAAGGGTACAGGAACTTGGGTCACTAATGCCGGAACACAACGCAAGATTACTATGGCGGCATACTTAAGACCAAAGATGGTCGCCATCCAGACGGGCTTGAGGCCCTACCACGTAGCTAGGGTGGGTTGTTTTGACGCTTTTTACGACAAGCTGACCCCGGCCGCAGAGGTTAGTATTCTTTCTTCTTCTTGGCAAACCTGCATCAGGGCCTCCCATCAGCACGAATACGTGCTGATTTAATAAAATGTGAGGTCAATTTGAATCCCGAAGGTTTCATGATGCTTTTATACTTTTTACAAGTGATATCGAAGGATGAAGCGAAATTAGAAAAGAAATACTAACATTTACATCGAGATATCATTAGTTAAACAAAGACAAGTAGTCTCCTTTCAACGCGCTTAAATATTAGCTTTGAAAGCTACTACCATAACTCGAAAATGGAAGCATAATGTTTGTCTAATACGTTGTGCCATAAAACACTGCAGAATACAGAAATAAAGCTTCCAAGAATTCTTGTCCGTTACACATTACAACATGCAAATGGTCCACTCGATAGCAATTGGTCACCGTCTCCTATGAACGTTTGCATCACCAGAGGCATATTTACACCACGCTGCCCACGTCGAAGAAATTATATAAATTTTTTTTGAAAAATCCCATTGCCCATCTCGTATTGCGATGGGGAACCTCAGTCATGATTCATTCCAAATCCGGAGAGTATGTGTACGCAACATGAACATTTTTGAGAACAGTTTCGTACGATGAACGCACAGCTCAAGGCGGGCAGTACGGTGATACAAGGACGACGAATGTATACTACCGTCTATACAGCCTCTTGGTATGGACTGTAGAATACGCAAAGAGACGTTAAGTCGAAGCGTACCTAGACGTCTATGAGTATGGGTATAAAAATCTTTAAATTCAAGACTTTTATTATAGTATTTCCTCATTAAACTTCTGAATTATTTAGTAGTTTATAAAGTAATATTGCACTAACATTGAAATAGCATCCCATTTAGACGAGCACGCGAAAGCATGTAGCGTTAATAATATGAGTCGGCAGAAAACGCAAAACATGTATTTTAGATGCAAAGGATGCTTTCAGTTTGTGGTCTAAATACACACAAAAACATGATAGGTCCCATTTACATTCACCATATTAAATCCCCATATGCAATGAAAATATTCTATTAAACATTTATTTGCATGTGCCCGTAAAACATTCTATTCTATTAAGTTTTAACGGTTGTTATTTGTCATTTAAGCTATTTTATGGTTTTTATTATAACAATGATCAAAAAATCATACGCTAATAATCTGTTCGATTTATTAAGTAAATCGGAATGTAATACATTTTTGAGAGTACCCTCATTTATTTTTTTACCCTCATTTTAAAAATGCATACTAAAAATTAATATAATGTTATAGTAACAGTATATGTTACGATTTCCTTCACATTGAATGTAGTGACAAAAGTAAATGTATTGTGACCATTCACACAGCGCCATATGGTCGCAAAGCAAAGCTGCAGAGCTATGTTATGGGTACTAGGCAATTGATATAAAGCACAAGCTTTATATCAGTAGAAAAAGTAAGCTTAAAAAAGTAAGCTTTATATATTTTTTTTAATTTATTTATCAAATTCACAGTTATTACATTGGCTTAATAAAATAATAGCACAAAAAACCACTAAGGTTTGTACAATGCCATCGAAACTTAAGTCTACGCACGTTCAAATGACTGAGTAAATTTAGATTACAATTTCTCTATCTGGGCGGATCGCCTGACGGCCAAAACGACAGCGCTGCTTCGCAGGCCGCAGCGCGTCCTGGCCGTCAGGGCGATAAGGGGATACCGCACGGTGTCCTTCGAAGCGGCCTCCCTGCTGGCCGGATCCCCACCATGGGACCTCGAGGCCCGAGTCCTGGCGCTATTATACCAGTGGCGCCGGGATGCGGCCGAGCGTGGCTCTCGACCCGCGCCTCGCGAAGTGGAGGTAAAGCGGGCGGAGCTGCGCGACGAGGTGCTCATGGTGGAATGGAAGGAGCGCCTCGCGCACCCCAGCGCGGGCTTCGCCACCATCGAAGCGGTGAGGCCCGTCCTGGCTGAATGGCTGGAAAGGCGCCACGGCGCCCTGACCTTCCGCCTGACGCAGGTCCTCTCGGGGCACGGTTGCTTCGGGAGGTACCTGTGTCGCATAGGGCGGGAGATGACGTCAGGGTGCCACCACTGTGGCGCGGGCGACGAGGAGGACACGGTGAACCACACTGTCGCCGTGTGCCCCGCGTGGCGCGACGAGCGCCGCGCCCTCGTCGCCCAAATCGGCGTGGACCTGTCGCTCCCGGCCCTGGTTCTGGCCATGGTCGGGGGCGATCCTGGATGGACGGCCGTCGCCTCCTTCTGCGAGGCAGTCATGTCCGCAAAGGAGGCGGCGGAGCGGGAGCGGGAGTCGACCACCACACTCCCCTCCCGCCAACGCAGGCCACGTCGGCGGCGCCGGAGGGCAAATAACGACCTCCGGCCGCCGTAAAAGCGGCCGCGGGCGGCCCCTCGGGGGAGGATCCGCCGCCCGCACTATTGCCGCGAGGGTGAGGGCTGCGTGCTGTTCCGCGGCCCCCCTCAACTCCTAGAGTTGTTGGGAGAGCGCCAGGGGGACGAAACCCTGGCCCCCTGGCGCCAACACTTTAGAAGGGGCCCGCCTCAAGACAAAGGGCGGGCCGGCGCCGGCCCGGGCCACGAGATCGGCAGGCCATATATCCGTGGGCCCGGGCGTAGGCGATAGGTGAACAGCGGGGTTTTTTAGTGGGTAGTCGGATGGCCATACATCTTTCCCGGAGTCCCACATATCCCTCGGTCCCCCCGGGCCGGGGGAACCCGTCAAGAGAGGTTTTTCCCCGAGACCAAAAAAAAAAAAAAAAAAAAAAAAAAAAAAAAAAAAAAAAAAAAAAAAAAAAAAAGATTACAATTTCTCTAAAAAGTATTTTGTAAGTGAGGCTTTAATATTTTTTTGGGTTATATTATCTCTTATATTTGTTGGTAAATCGTTATATATATTAATATATATTATATCAAAGAAAAGAATATAAATTCTTTTCTTTCTTTTTATAATATGTGTTTATTCGTTCCCTAGCACCATCTCCCTTAATCAAGGGTTTAATTAAAGTGTTAAATTTTACTTTTATGTATTACAATTTAAACAAAGTGAAAAAATACAAAAATAGGCTTACCTATTTTTGTTCAATATAATTTTTGTAATCTTTACACAGATTTTTCTAGATGCGGACACGTTTTATTTTTGCAAGCGTTTGTTATTTGCGTTTGTTCCGTAAAATTTTAGATTTAATGATTAAATTTTTAGATTTAATGTCTCTTTCCGAATATGTACAAACCCCATTTATGTGATTTTTTTTTATTGCTGTAGGACAGCAAATAGGCTGACGGCTTACTTAGAGTTTAGCAATTACTGTCACCTATGGGTGTTTGTAACGCCAGTGGCATCGCGAACATGCTGTTGTCCTATAAGGGTAGAGGAACTTGGGTCACTAATACCGGAACACAATATAAAGTTATTATTACGACATACTTAAGACCAAAGGTAGTCGCCATCCAGACGGGCTTGGGGCCCTACCACGTAGAAAATTTACAATTAACGAATAGTTTTAATCATAGTTTTTACTATTTTTAAAAGCAACGAATAAAAAAATCTCGAGTCGCTAAATCATTCAGTTCCTATCCGTGCAGGGGCGGAAAAAAATATTGACCTCTGTGGCCTGGGTCGGTCTGTCGTAAAAGCCGACAAAACAACCCACCCTATTATTATTATTATTATTATTTCGAAAGGTGGCTATGCTAGTCTGTTCTAACCTAGTATCACTGCGTCCAATTTAATGAACTATTGTGATCGCCACATTTACTATAGCTCATTGGCAAAGCCTGCCTCGTTGAAGTAGCGAAGCAGTTTTTTGGCAGGAGCTGCACGTATCTCATCCGGTTCCAGCAAGTGTTTTCCTAATATGAGACTACGTTTATGCATCAGGGAACAGCAGTAGCACAGCAGGTGCAGAGGCGTTTCATCCGCCTCATTACAGAATCTGCAGGCTTTGCTATCCCTAATCCCTATGATGGTGAGGTGCTTGTTTAGGCAACAGTGTCCGGTAAGCGCCCTCGTTAGGTTGCATAGCTGATTCCTATTTAGTGCTAGTACTTCAAGCGCAAATTTGCGGTTGTAGGCTTTAACTAGCACCTTGGAGTGATTTAGGCCTGGAATTGTATTCCAGCGCTTAAGAGATTCACTGGTACATTGATCCCTGAGGGTGAGCCGGATCAGGCTTTTGGGTATGCCGCAGCACGGTTCAGGTCCGTACTGCGACCCCTTGGCCCCAATCCGGGCAAGTTCATCGGCTTTTTCATTGCCTATGATGCCCGCATGCCCGGGGATCCAGCGAAGAATTACTTTATTTTTCTCACCTAAAGTATTTAAGTAGTCCATGCAGTTTTTGACGAGTTTCGAGGCTATGAAGTCTGAATTCAACGCCAAAAGTGCTGCTTGACTGTCAGAGTGAATGTATATCACATGATTGATGTAGGTTTTTTGCAGATTCACTACCGCGCATTCTAAGATGGCGTAGACCTCTGCTTGGAAGATGGAGGCATATTTGCCCAGGCTCAGACTGGTCTTGAAGCTTGGTCGCTCTCCAAACACACCGCAGCCTACATCATGTCCAATTTTGGAGTCATCGGTATACCATAAAAGGCTACCGCTCTTCCAAGAGATTTTCTTTAGCACCCAGTCCTCTCTGGAAGGAATTTCCACATTGTAGTTTCTCGATCCTACAAACTGTGGAAGCATGTTGTCCAATGGCATGCCTAAGATGGAGTGCGTGACTACTGAGTCTTTTAGAGTCCTCAGCGTATGTGAGAGCCAGTTTTTCGACCCCTGTGCATTTATCCTGTGCATGCTGGCCAACGCCTCATACTGAATGAACAGCGGGAGAGGCTGTAGGCTGAGCAATGCATCAAGAGCCGCTCCAGGAGTTGTTTTCATGGCCCCCGTTACCACCATACATGCCGTACGTTGCAGACTATTTAGCCTGTCAGAAGTTGTCCTTTGGTTGGCTTTTCTACACCACACAACGGAGGCGTACGCAATTGTCGGCCTGACAATGGCAGTGTATAGCCAGAGGAGAAGTTTAGGATGTGATCCCCACCTTCTCCCAACCAGACGACGGCCGATTCCTAGTGCTATTTTAGCCTTTTGACCTGCCTTTTCCATATGTTGATTCCACGTGAGTTTTTGATCCATAGTAACCCCCAGGTATTTTACCTCCGTGGAAAACTGTATTACCTTTCCGTTTAAGCTAGGGGGTTTTAGCTTACTTAGGTTTTTCTTTTTAGTAAACGGAACAATAACAGTCTTGTCGGCATTAATCGACAAGTTGTTTACTGTACACCATTGTGATATGGTGTTGAGTGCCTTTTGTATAAGAGTGGATAGAGTATCCTGACAGAAGCCTCTAACGATCACAACTAGGTCATCCGCATAGCCCAGAGTGTCAATTTTGAGGTCTGCCATCTCATACAAGAGTTCATCCACCACAAGAGTCCATAACAGTGGCGATAATACTCCGCCCTGAGGGCAACCTCTTGTGGTAGTAACCTCAAGCATGGTCCCATGTAAGGAGATCCTAGCTCTACGGTTAGAGAGCAGCGACTGAACCCATCTTACAACTGTGTCATCCACTCCCTTCCGCTGTAAACCGCGGATCAGGGTGGTTATGGGGGTGTTGTCAAAGGCGCCCTCTATATCTAAAAACGCACAAAGCGCTACCTGTTTGTCCTCAAACGCCTTTTCAACTCTGTCTACTAGATGCAGTAGAGCAGTCTCCGTAGATTTACCTCTACGGTAGGCGTGTTGGGTTTCATGAATAGGCTTAAGGGCTAAGACTTCCTCCCTTAAGTGTCGGTCTAGAATTTTCTCTAGCGTCTTCAAAAGAAAAGAAGTCAGGCATATTGGCCTGAAAGACTTTGGAAGTGAATAGTCTTTCCGACCTGCCTTAGGGATAAATAGAACCTTAGCCACAGTCCATTTTTCTGGAATTTGACCCCAGGCGAGACTCGCCCGGAAGATCTTAACTAAGAGTGGCACAAGTTCCTCCATACCTTTTATAAGAAGGATTGGAAGGATATTGTCAGTACCACCAGACTTGTAAGGTTTGAATGACTTGATCGCCCACCTCACTGTAATAAATACAACGAGGTTGGTTTGCCAAACTATTTATTACTGATCGTTATTCCATATTTTTCTATACTACCCCCTACTCCTTATTATATTTATCCGTAAGACACCCACATATTATTACATCTTCCCCCTTAAAAATAATGCAACATAAATACTAAATATGTAACTGAGAAATTTTTATGAAGCAGTACAATAATAATACACAACTAAAAAGTTTAATTTACGACATTATTTATTGAAAAATAACGCAAGATTCTCCTGTGCCCTTATTGCCGCTTCTCTTTTGTGATAAGGTGAATGTCTTCTTACATTGTCAGGCTTATTATTTACACCTACCAGATTTCTCTCAAAAGAGGAAGGGGAAGAGTGTGGTGATTTTCTTGCTAATGGAGAACTCGGTATTGTCGTTAAATGACGTTTATTGCGTCTGAAAATCCTACCATAATCATCCTGTAGGAAGTAAGAGCGCGGCTGTGGCGCGTTGGCCTCCACACGCATCCGCCGCCTAGTTCCACTGCCCCCGACCAGGACACGCTCGCCAACATGTAGCTCCGGATGATTACGTGCATTTCTGTCATAATATTTTTTCCCCTTATAACGAGAAATACATATTCGTGAAAAGTCTTTTTCATTGTTACGCTCCGACAAGAGTTTACCAGTATGCACTGGCAGAAGAGTATTGAGTCGACGACCCATCAGTAATTGCGAAGGAGAGGAGATACCGTCGCGTGGTGTTGACCTCAGATTCAACAATCCAATATAAAAATCTGTCCCCGATAACAGTGATTTTTTAATTATATTTTTTACCGTACGCACTGCTCGTTCACTAAGTCCATTTGACTGCGGATAATTAGGCGAACTCGTAACGTGTTTAAAACACCAATCATTACAGAACTGTCGAAATTCTAATGAAGCGTAAGCTGGTCCATTATCCGTGACCAGCTCCTCAGGGATGCCGTGTCTGGCAAATTGATCTTTCATTGCACAGATTACAGACTTGGACGTCACACTATGCAACGGACTTACTTCTATGAAGTTTGAAAAATAGTCGACTATAATAAGAAAATTATTCTTATTAAAGGTAAAGATATCTGAGCCAACTTTTCTCCACGGAATATCGGTGAAGGGATGAGATATCATGGGCTCCTTACGCGGCACCGTAGCATGCTGCGCGCACTCTGCGCATGCACGCACTGCGCGTTCAATGTCACCACACATCCCTTGCCAAAACATCACATCTCGCGCCCTACGCTTACACCTATCGATGCCTAAGTGGCCCTCGTGGACCTTACTTATCATTTCACTCCTTAGCGATTTTGGTATAAAAACTAAGCTATCTTTAAAAATAATATTTTCTATATATTGTAAGCTATGTTGATAAGACCAATGCGATTGCACTAAAGGTTCGACATCCTTTTTATACCTAGGCCAGCCCTTCATAATGTAATGAATTAACATTTGACACTCTGTATCTTTTTTAGTCGCTTCTCTTACCCTCTCTAACTTAGAATCACTAAATCTAACGTGATTTATTACAAAACATGATTGCACCTCGACGTCAGAGCTTACACCACCAGGCACAGGCTCGGGAAGAGCGGCTCTTGAAAGAGTGTCTGCTACGTACATGTACTTGCCTGGTTTATACTTCACGTTGAAATCATAGCATTGCGTGCGCAACATCATTCTCTGTAAACGTGCTGGAACGGCGTCTAGCGATTTTTTAAAAATAGCCTCTAACGGCTTATGATCGGTTTCCACCACCACGTTGGTGCGGCCATATATATATTGACGAAACCTCTCTAACGCAAAAACAATAGCAAATAACTCTTTTTCGATTTGTGCGTATCTCGTCTGTGTATCGGTAAGTGTTGCCGACGCAAACTCCACCGGGCGATCGGACTGGAGTAGCACCGCCCCTACGGCCTTCGCACTCGCGTCAACGCTGATTACCACAGGCAGATCATTAGAATATAACGCTAATACAGGTGCTTCACATAACTTTTGTTTTAGTTTCGATACTGTACTGTCATGTATCGCATCCCAGCACCACTCAACGTTCTTTTTAAGAAGACCCCTTAAAGGGCTTGTGAGATCTGAATAATTTGGTATGAATTTAGCCAGATAGTTAACCATGCCAATAAACCTCTCTAACGACGTACGATCATGAGGAACAGGCATGTCTTTTATAGCTCGCAACTTGTTTTGGTCTATTTCCATACCCCGTTTACTAAAAGTATGTCCCAAGTACGATATTTGTTCGACGCCAAAAATACATTTTTCCTTATTGAATTTGATGCCTATCTGCCGTGCCCTGTCCATCAGCATTTTGAGCCTCGCATCATGTTGAGACCTAGTGTCGCCCCAAACAATTATGTCATCAATAAATGAGTCGACGCCCTCAATATCTTCAATAAATTGACGGATTTTCGAATGGAAAACCTCACTTGCACAATTTATGCCATACGGAAGCCGTAGAAATTGGTACCTACCGAATGGTGTACCAAACGTACACAAATCTGCACTAGAATCGTCAAGCTGAACCATCCAAAAGCCTGAACGAGCGTCTAGTTTGCTGAAGATTTTAGCTCCATGCAGCTTTGTCGCAATTTCCATCAAAGTTGGAAGCGGATAGTGAGACCTGCGTACAGCACTGTTAAGAGGCCTTGGATCTAGACATATGCGAAAACTGCCATCCTTTTTTGCTGGCAACACGATGGCATTTACCCACGGAGTGGGGTGTGTCACCTTTCTAATAATTCCCATCTCCTCCATGCGCTGTAATTCACCTTTCAACTTATCACGAATACCAATAGGAATTTTCCTAACAGGGCAAATAGAGGGGCTTGCGTTATCTTCCAGTACAATTTTATATTTTCCAGGAAGTTTACCAATTCCTTGAAACAGATCTTTATATAAGTTTATATCGATACTAAAAATTCTTTTTACAAGACCTAAAGTTTCACATGTATTTTTACCAAGGACACTTTGACAGTCGGCAAGCGATATAATAAAATTAATTAAATAAACACTTCCTTTATAACACCATGACATCTCGCATGAACCAAGAATAGGTATGTAATTGCCGCAGAACGATTGTGCTTTCACACTAGAGGGTTTTAAATCTTTCACGCTACAACCTAATTGTTTGAGTACCTTTAAGGATAACACGTTAATATCTGAACCTGTATCTAGTTTAAATAGCACAGTCGCTCCGTTGCCACAAAAAGATAATTTTTCAAACCACTTACTGTCACCGTCCTTAAGATATTCTTCTAAAGAATCTATATAACATGAATCAGTATCGCTGTCATTGTAACGTTGCACTTCATAAACACGTTTACTTAGCTTTGACGGACACATCTTACGAAAATGACCTTTGTTGTAACACAAATAACATTTAGAATAACTAGCCGGGCACCGAACATATTCACTATGCCTGTTGCCGCAACACTCACAACATTTCTCACTTTGATTACTTGAATCACGCCGCGCGTTGCCGCGCTGCGCTGCCGCGATGTGCGCCGGAGAGCTCACCGCGCTGCCGCGGGCTCGCATTGCTCGAGCGGCGGCCGCTTGCCACCCGCTCGCGGCCTCGAGCGCTGAGCCGCCGCCGGCGCGCCTCCTGCGGCCCTGTAAGCCGCATGCACCTGGCTGCCCCCGGATCGATTGATACGTTGATGAACTCGAACCTCGTATTATATCCACAGATTCTGAATGGGGAAACTTCACTATTTTTGAGCTTTCGATTTGACGGTTTTCTTCTATAGAAATTTCATAAGCTTGACAGATTCTTACGGTTTTTTCTAAAGTTAAATCGTCAGTTCTCAATAATTTGTCCCGTAGTGTACTGTCAATGACCCCGCACACTATTTTATCTCTGATTAAACCGTCTTCAAGATGTTCAAATTCACAAGAGTGACTCAATAATCTCAACGCCGTCACATACGCGTCTATATTTTCACCCATTTCTTGATTACGCGTGAAAAACCGAAACCTCGCCATTATTGTATTTTGCCGTGTTCCAAAGTAATCGTCAAATTTCTTAATTATGACGTCTATGTTGTCTTGATCGCCCGCCTTTTGAAACTTAAAAGTCGAGAAAATGTCATACCCTTGAGGTCCCACGAGATTTACAAGCAAACTAGACTGTATATCTTTTGCTTCTTTGTACACTCCGGACGCCTTCAAAAACACTTGAAATTGTTTTAACCATTTACGCCAGGCGTCCGCCCTGCTGGCTGGACCGCCATCCAGTGCCAATTCTCCGGGAGGCCTCGCATGCTCCATTTTATACGCAGAATACACAACTACTATTTACTTCTACAATAATTTACTTTTAAAATAACATTTTTGTTCACCGCTGTCACCATGTAATAAATACAACGAGGTTGGTTTGCCAAACTATTTATTACTGATCGTTATTCCATATTTTTCTATACTACCCCCTACTCCTTATTATATTTATCCGTAAGACACCCACATATTATTACACTCACCACTCCGGGTCTCACGATCCTTGACGCCCTGCGCCAGTCCTCATTCTGAGGTCTGCGGCAGGTCAATTCAGCGTCGGAAACCCGAGCCCCAGGGAAGTGAGCGTCAACAAGCAAACCCAATGTTTCCATCTCATCCACTGAGAAGGAACCGTCTGGTCTTTTAAGTAGTCCCAGTTGATTAGGTTTGTCCTTTGCGAGCATTTTGTGGATTCTGGTCCTCTGAGGCGTATTGTTTAACTCCTCACAGAACCTCCGCCAAGATGCTCGCTTGGCTTTCCTAATCTCATTATTGTACTCTGTTAGGGCTTTACGATAGGAGTCCCACTCCAGAGTCTTCTTAGCTTTGTTGAAAAGTGCCCTCGTTTTCTGCCTGAGTTTCCCCAGTTTAGAGCTCCACCAAGGCACCTTTCGATTTGAGTGCCTGACTTTGAGTGGACAGCTTTCCTCATAGGCAGTTGATATGCCTTCAGTCATTATATCCACCGCTAGATTTAGCTCCTCTTCGGTTCTAACGCTATTTGGACAGTCCTTAAGCTTGAGCCTTAGTGTCGTTTGATAAACGTCCCAGGCCGTAGCTTTCGGATCCCTGTAACCACAGGTTTCTCTGACCAAGTTGCCTAGAAATTTAAAGTGTATATGTCTGTGATCAGACATCGACACTTCATTGCTTACCTTCCATGAACAGATTCTCCTGGCCAAGTTGTCAGTGGCGACGGTTATGTCTAGTACTTCTTCTCTACAGGCTGTGACAAAGGTTGGCTGGCAGCCTTCGTTGAGTACCTGTAGGCAGTTTGTTGTAAGGAATTCATGGAGTAACTCACCTCTCACATTGATGTCGCTGCTTCCCCACGTTGTGTGGTGTGCGTTGACATCTCCCCCAATCAGGAGCTCGGCGTTGTTGCGGCGTGCGTAGTTCACCACACGCTCCAACTCCATCGTTGGGTCAGCATTTTCATAGGGTAGGTAGGCAGAACAGACTATCACTTTGGTTCGCTCCCATCCCCTGAAATTCACATACGCAGCTACCAGGTCATCACTGCATAACTCTGTAACTGGTAAAAATTCAATGTTATTGTTGAAAACGATACATGCCCTAGGTCTCACGCCGCCTATGTGGTAGAGTAATCTGCCAGCTGCATTGAGCCCCAGGACGCGATCATTGTTGACCCATGGTTCTTGTAAAAGGGCGATGTCTGCTTCTCGGTTTGCCAGGCATCTCTCCATCACAGCAGCCGCAGCCTTAGCATGATGGAGATTTGCCTGCACGAAGTTCGCCCAATACCCCTGAGTCATCATTTTTACTTCTTAGAGGTCGAGGGCCTTGGTCCAGCTTTGCTCTGGGGCGGGCGTTTCCGCCCGCGCCCAGGGACAGCCTGACTTCCAGCCCCTTTTCCTCCAGATGTAGACGTTCTCATCCCTGTGCTAGCGGTCTTCGCTGTGTTGGCCTTTGGTTTGGGTACGGTCCTACTAGACGCCCCCTCACCACCAGGCTTAGTAGCGGCGGCCGCACCTCCCGATCGGTCGGTGCTCAGGGATGAGGCTGGTTGACTACCTGGGCTGCCTTTTATCCTAAACAGGATTACTTTGAAGCCCAGTATAGCCTTAAACGCGATCTCCTTCAGGGACTCCACAGATTGATCGTCCAAGGAAAACGTGACCACACGGCCTTCCTTGTCCTCTCTTTCGTGGAGCACCTTCCAGAGCTCGGTATGAAGCCCCGAGTTTTGTGCCCGTAACAGTTTCAAGGCTACCTCTGTTGAGGGAACCTCACTACTGGGCAAAAAAGTCGTGGCCACGGTTGGCTTAGGCAGCTGGCTCTCGGTCATAATGGAGAGTTTTGCCTCCGGCCACGGCTTGAGCTCTGGTAATCTAGCCTCAAGCCACTCCCTGCTCTTCTGGTCTCCACATGTTACCAGAATCCAGCCAGGTTTGTGGGACCACCTCAAGAATCTTGGTCCGGTACCCTTACTGGTCCCGGCAATGTCCATGATCAATGCATGGTGAAGTGTTCCCATCTGTTCCTCAGTCATGGGCTGTGAGTCACAAATGCCCACCTGTGAGGATCCCGCTACCGCTCCATAGTTAGGCTTTACATGAGGTACGGCCTCATTTAGCCTAACGGCCTTTTTAGGCTGGGTGTTGGGTGATTCCTCCTCGGACCTTGCGCGTTTTACTGCCTTCTGTCCCGAGGAGGATACTTGTCCTGCCTTCTCCAAGTCCGCCCAGTGCTTTGTAGCCAGAGCCCTGGCGTCCTCGACAGACAGGTTTTGCGACAGGAGACGCTTGAATCTTTTCCGGCCTGCGCCGGATAGCTTCTTGCGCTTCTGCCTACTAGAACTATTGCTGGATTCCTCTGCCAGTCCACTGGATCCCTGATCGGTTTCCATTGCGACCTGGCTGGGCCTCTCAGCTCCAGTTACAGTTTTGGATCCCTCGGAGGCGACTGACCGCTCTCCATCAGGACCCAAAGGTGTTGGGATTTCTCCCAGAACTTTAATTAGGTCATTCAAATCGTCTTCCATAAAGTTCCCACGATCAGCAAGGGAAATAAAAGTCACTTACCGGCAGAGCCCCGCTTACCGGAAGAAGGGCATAAATAACCTCCGAGATGCCCCGGTGTCGAAGGTGCTCCGTTTGAGACTGGACATCCCTCCAGCCATGCAGTCTTCACCACGGGTCGTCTAACAGCTTGACTTGGGGTAGCCTCTCTGCTACCGGTCGACGGCTCACCAGGCTTGAAACCAGTGAACCGCCGGCCGGCACCCAGGGTGTACCACGTGGAGGTGGGCTACATCACACCCCAAAACCCACCCTAGCTACGTAGTAGGGCCTCAAGCCCGTCTGGATGGCGACCACGTTTAGTCTTAAGTATGCCGCCATAATAACTTTGTGTTGTGTTCCGGCAATAGTGACCCAAGTTCCTGTACTGTTATGGGATAGCAGCGTGTTCGCGATGTCACTGGCGTTGCAAACACCCATAGGCGACGGTAACTGCTAAATTCTAAGCGGACCGTCAGCCTGTCTGCCGTCCTACAGCAATAAAAAATACCTACCTTAAAACATATGAAATTCAAAGATTTCATTTTTCAGCTAATGCTAAAAAATTTATACAAACCCTAAGTGATTCTTATTCACTTCTTATATCACTCATATACTATACACATATGCAAACACGTTTACGATTTATACAATGTATAATATTTAAAATTTAATTTATGAAACTTTCCACACCCTTTAAAGGTTCTAATACATTCTATTTCAGGTTTAGAATTACTAACTGTAATGTCAGCCATCTTGTCAACACAAACCTCTAACTATTGTAATCAAGATCACTTATAACCGATGTATTAATAACAATTACGTCAATTTCAAGCACAATTTGAAATTGAGACAAGGTTTTCAAAGGTTTCATGTTATATAGGCGGTTTACGGATTATAAAGGAAGAGTTCGACGACCTAAGACATAGATTTTGACGACCTTCTAGCATAACGGCTAACGCTCATCGGTACGCTTGTGAAGGTCACGGGTACGATTCCCGTCCAGGGTCTGGATGTTAGCTAGCTAGATGGCGTTGTGTGAAATGTCGCTTTGTATTTATATATTTATTTTCCTATTTTCGAAAATGCAATACGCGTATGGGTAATTGCAATTGTGTATAAGTATTCTTAATTTATACCAACCACAGGCTAAAGTAAAACATTCCACGTTCTCGACTGCGTCTTGTTCAGTTTATTAAAACACAAATATTTTGTCTTGAGCTCTCTACAAACAATTATTGGAATACATAGTTGTGAAAAAATACATTAGTTTATTAATTTGAGCTGCTATAGTTATTAATGTAGGATAACAAAGAAAGATAAAGTCTTATAAATCTATTTATAAGTCTGCATCTAATAAGATAATTGTATGGATCGGAATTCTTGACCGCAAAGAGAGACCGCAAAGATGAAAGGATATTGCTGAGTTGAGAATTGTCGTTGTCAAACCAATATCTGCTATGTGATTATAATCATTACATTACTTAAATATAAATCACTTTAAAAGGGATTGTCAATTTCAATTTTATTTATTTTCAATCATTTTAAAGTTTTAAATCAGAATATTTTCACTCCATATCTCAGTTTAACTTTTATATAGCAGATATTGGTTTGACAACAACGAAATGCTTTAATTGATGAGTGGAGTATTTTTTTTTATAGCTGTGGAATAGCAGACAGCCTGTCAGCCTCCTTAATAGTAAGCATTTATCGTCGACAATGAATGTTTGGGACGTCAGGGAATGTCCCTGACGTCAGTTAGTCAGCGGACAGTCGATATATTCCATATATGTAAATAATAATTAGCAACACTTGTTGTGACAACTAGCAATTTTGGTTTCAATAACTAGCAACACTTGTTATGATAGCTAGCAACACTTGTTACAACAACTAACCATACTGACAGGGGTTGCAATGACTAGTAACACTAAAAATAGCGTACCCTTCTTGCAGTCAGCTACGTGCCTGTTGCCACAGCGAGAGCGACTCTGTGCCAGCTAAGTATTATAAGTTATATTCTAACTCAGTAGCAAGAATGAACACGTGTCGTCTGAAAGATAATTTGTTCAGATAACTATTAACGTGCCGGCATTGGTTTACGTTGGTTTAAAGTTTTTTACAATATAAGAATTAAATAAATTAAAATTATCTCTAAATCTATAATAGTATAAATAATCTTCAAATAAAAGTGGTTAAATGAGTTGCGTAGGTACGTTGCCTAACAAAATTAAATGGATCTTAATTCTTTTCAATTGGTCAAGAATAATTGAAGATATTGAATATACAAATCATTTACATAATGCTCCTATCTTTGTAGATTAAGTTAAAATAATAATAGATGTAAATAATGATAATAGAGTAATACTTAGAATATTTTACTAAATTTACGTTGTTTTTAAATAATTTACAACACTACGTTTCGACATATAGGTCTTATAGTGTCTTACACAATGGTCTCGAAATAGCCATCTTACATCACTTCTTATACACCAATCACAGCTTACATATTCCATTTTACGATTTGGAAAGATTTAAAAATAATAAATTCATGCCTCATTAAATTACAATCCTACAGTATTATATCTTTTATCAATACTTCACAAAACTTTTAAACTTTGTCATAATATTTTCCCGCAGTATGGTTTCTAAAATGAGTTGGCGGATAATTTATTAAGCCAGCAATAAATTAAACACAAACACCGCATAAATTATGTCGTTCTCTAAATATCCACAATAAGGGAAGTCTGAGACAGACTATGTGATTTTCACTAATCTGTGTGGCTATGTAGATTTTTCTCATTAAATTTGAAATGGTTCAACGATATTGCGGGCTCAGTTATATACTTTCAAAAATGACTTTCTGAGCTCCTATTTTGTTATAATCTAATGTAATGGCGTTGGAGTATTTGGGGTATTTGCTACGAGAAAGCTTATGAAGTATTCGGTTACGTTTTGCATATTTTGATTATGTTGGAGTCCGAGGACATAGTTTAAGTTAAATATCAGAACTGATTTTTTCAATCTTAGAGCATGTTGTGGACAAATATAACAAAAAACAAAACACTCGTATGTTGCACTTCGTACTACCAGTTTACAGACTGCAAATGTAGAGCTTACTTCTTTATTCTCCGTGTAGGGGCTATAAGGGACTAAAAGGCGACAAAACAACCCTAGCTACGTGGTATAAGTATGTACCTGTGTAGCGTGTTCGGAATGCCCCTTGTGATGGTATCAAGTTAATACAACTATTCTTATACTTAGTGATCTTATCTAGCGGTACTACAACATTAAGGAAAACGTCGTTCGTTGTTGAACAAACTTGTAAGTAGGCAGAAAGCTTTAGGAATGTCCTCTCTGTGTACTCACATGCTCTATAATTTTAATCTGTCAACAGCACTTGAGTTTCCTGAACGTGTGCTTCTTGGTGTAAGACACAGTATAATGGAGGGACAGTATGGGAACTTCGTATCGACGGATGGGGCGACGATTCTGCAAGTCTAGAGCTTGGTTGAAGTCTAAGTCGTATTCGATGTGTATGTGTGTTTAACAACTCTTGACGTTGGATGTAGTCAATATCTATTTCGTTTTTCTTAATAAAAATAACAATGTCGACACACTGTAATAGGATTTTACTGTGGCACGTAACGCAATGTTTAACATTTTTTTACAATGGCGAGTGGACAAAATTTGAAATATAGTTAAGGGATAGTATTGGGCGAAGCATATAAAGAATGAGGTCAGAATAGTGAGGGGACTCTGAGTCGAAATGCGGCGAAGAGCGGATCAGGGAAATCACGTTTCGAAGAGAGTAACAACAGCCGGAGACTAAGTCCAGGCTTCACGTCGCGTGATATTTATTTCTATATAGAGGATTGATTATGGTGGTTTGCATTATGTTGAATCTATTTCAATTTTTTTAACCCTTTGCTTGTTATTTTCTCGAACTAGGGCCCAGTCGAGTCAATTAGGTTAGGACCATGTGGACTTCACGTAATAACGTGTAAGTCCACATGGTTCAATTATTATTTTGTGTAATTCCGAAACAGGCTTTAGCATAGAGTCATTGAGGTTCAGTCCAAAACGGAGCTTTTGGGCTACCAAGTAAGTTGATTAGGTTTAATAAATTGTCAACTTCATTGTTTTCTGATTCCTTTGTTCCATTTTATACGAAATATTCGATTAGGAGTTAATACTGATATAAATGTAGGTGATATATCTCTTTTAATTACATATAATGAAATTTCAACATTATACAAATGTAAGTCACAAATAATACATCCCGTTTAACTATTTTGATGTTTTATATATAATATATAGGTATATACTATATTCAATATAATTATAAATCATTACACATCCTATACATATACCACACAATCACTTACACAGACACAGAATACCTATTTGTTTCGACACTAATTTAGTTTTAAGATATTAATTTAGAACATAAGGAAAACCAACTGACCTATTCTATTTGCATGAAATATTTATCCTATTTGCTTGCACGCCTTCTGATTGGCTTCATTATATCAATTCAAAAGAGAGCCCGGACTTAGACGTCAAGTAAATGCTAATGTTTGTAGTCGTAAAGGGTGACGTGCGTGCCTATGGGTTCACTATCAGAGATGTCAAAGTTCGTGCAAAATGGAGAAGAAAAGTCGGAAAACGGACCCCGAGCACCAAAACGAACGTTTAGGTTACAATTGGGATTTAACGCTAAGATTATGATTATATTACATCATGGGATTTAGATTCTTCTAAGGTTCATTGAACTCTTCTGGTTAATTCAGATTTAGCATGGAGTTGTTGGCTATCAAGCTGAGGTGTAAATAGTTTATCTCGTTCATCGAATAATAGTGCTTTATGCTTGCCTGGGGTGAAACCAGGAAGTGTAGACTACGAGAATGACGCGTTCCAAACCAAACGTTGACTCCCCACTCTTTGTCTTAGTATTAGAGTATTAATATGCTGACGATGAACGGACGAGTGCGGTTATGGATCTGCAACCTCAATGTCTGTGATCGCATACTTGGATAAGTGCATCAGTACATAAACTTCAGTGGGGGCAAAATTTACATCCTTGTGTCGCAAACATTTATAGGCAACGGTAACTGTTTACTATTAAGTGGGCCGTCAGCCTGTCTGCTTGTCAAAAGCAATAAAAGAAGTTTTAATTTCACTGTTTACTTGTTTACTTCAATATCTATTATAGAGTAAAGATATCGACAGATTGGTGGGATTAAAATTTTCGATGAATGGAAAAGCTTTTGTCTTTCATCTGCAGGCCTGTCGAATCGGAGGCGGTGACTCGGAAGGCTCATTAACCAGTTCCTTCACAAAGGAAGTTGTCAAAACAATTTTCCAAGTCGACCGTTGAACAAAAACGTCATTATAATCAAAAGATTTTATAATTATTTTTGTTTATCTACTTGTTTTATAAATAAAATTATTGTTATTGTTGTGTGCGTTATGCGTATTGTTGTGCTCTTTTTTCTTCTTCTATTTGTCTTTGCAGTAGATATGTAGTGTATATGAGTGTATGTATATGTGTATATATTATATATAAATTTATGAGTATTTACTTGTTCAAACTATTAATTATGAAATTGTATAATCGTGAAATTTGTATATTGGTTATCCCACCAGCAACTTTTATAAATTATTTGTTTCCTGTACTGGGTTGTCTGGAAGAGATCGCTTTTAGCGATAAGGCCGCCCTTTGTGCAATATTGTTAACCACAGAATTTCAATGTAAGCTACTTTTATATAATGTACAATAAAGAGTTATCTATCTATCTATACTCTCCGGATTTGAAATGAGGTCCCGGTTAAGATTTTGCACAGCAGTATGATATGGGGTATTTAATAAAGGCCTTATAAAAGGTCTCCGAGGGCGGCAGCGCGTTGGTGATGCCTCTTGTGTTACTCGTACGTGCAGAAGCGACGGTGACTACCTACAGTCAGGTGGGTCGTTAGCTTATCTGCTGATCTCCAGGTTTAATAAAATGTCTTCAGATGTAGCAAAATGTTAACCATGATAATATATATATATATATATATATATATATATATATATATATATATATATATATATATATATATATATATATATATATATATATATATATATATATATATATATATATATATATATATATATATATATATATATATATATATATATATATATACATACAGGGTGTCCCGTAAGTAGTGGACCAACGGGGTGTGGGTGATAGGGGGAACTATTATCTACCAAAACCACTTATTGTTCTAGGTCTTATAGCTTTGAAGTTATGATTTTTTTTTAATAAATAGGTGAAATTATCGTCCTATGTACAAACAATTTATAATTTTACGAAATCTATCACTTATTTTTTTGTTATTTTTATTCTAGGTGGTTAATAATACATAGGTCTTTCTAATTAAAATCTTATTTAGGTGTAATTATCATAAGCATGAAAATTAAAAAATAAAACTAGTGCAATTTTTACATTTCAAGATGCTCTATGTGGTGTTTGAGCTAAGCTGGTGTAAAAAAAATGTATTATAGCCTAGTGAAACTTTATTTTAAAAACATCTACATATCATACCAATTACAAAAAAGTATAACACTGGTTTCAAATAAGTATTTTTCCTATTTTAATTACTATCAAAACCAAAAGACATTTTTGCAAGAAAATAAAAATACATTGCTAATTATGGAAAAGCTTTTATTACACATTTTTTTTCTTACATTAAGTGCTCGAAATGCTTTCCTCTAGCTCTTATGTATAACCAACATCTTCGTATATATATAATGAATATCCACCAAAATTTCCTCCGTGGAGGATAGGAATAGGCTAACGGCCCACTTAAGTTAGCAGTTACTGTTGCTTATGAATGTTTGTGACGTTAGAGGCACCGCGAATACGCTGCTGTCCCATAGGGGTACTGGAACCTGGGTCTCTAATGCCGAAACACAATACAAAATCAGAATAATTTATTTACTCAAAACATAGTTATAAAAGCTGTTACAGGATGTAAGGCATGCAAACATATAAATATAAATTACCTAATTGACAACGGTCATTTGTTATATATATTAATGCACATAGTTACTAGGGTAGGGTGACAAGTTTTCGGCTAGATAATGAAAGACTGCAATTTTCAGTTGAAAATTGATATTATTTTTCTACATATCTCCCTTGACTTGAACACACTTGGTCTAGTGTTTCTCCAACACAAGATTTTTATGGCAGCATACTTAAGACTAAACGTGGTCGCTATCCAGACGGGCTTGAGGCCCTACTACGTAGCTAGGCTGGCCCCAGCCGCAGAGGTCAATATTCTTTTTCCGCCCCTGAAAACTGAACTGGATGATTTAGCGACCCAAGATTTTTTTTATTTGTTGCTTTTAAAAATAGTAAAAACTATGATTAAAACTATTCGTTAATCGCAAATACTGTGTGGACATAAAACGCGTCTCGCCTGACTTGTTATGTGTTTTAAGAAGTAATATTATTTGCTGTGAAGTCTAACTATTAAAAGATATATTTGACACTAAACGCATTTTAGGCCAGTGAACTCATTACGTTTTCACGAGTTAATTGTAAATTTTCTACGTGTTAGGGCCCCAAGCCCGTCTGGATGGCGACTACCTTTGGTCTTTCTCCGCCCCTGCACGGATAAAAACTTTTCCCATTGCCAACGCACCTTTGTGAGCAGGTACATTGTCCTGGTGAAAAATTATTTTTTTCTTCTTCAAGCCAGGCCTCTTCTCGTGAATTTTGGCCTCCAGCTGGTCAAGGAGATTAGAATAATATTCACCTGTAATTGTTTTGCCTATTTCAAGATAATACATTAACAAGATCCCTTTCATATCCCAAAACACACTGACCATTACCTTTCCGGCAGATGCGATCGACTTCACTTTCTTTGGCGTTGAACCACCGGCTTCTACCTACTGCTTCAACTGCTGTTTCGTTTCTGGCATGTAGTGGTGGACCCATGTCTTATCCATGGTAACAAATCGCCGCACAAAATCGGTGGGATCCCTATTGAATCGGTCCAAACATTGCTGCGAATATTGCGCAGAGCTTTCGCATCCCTAATTCTTTGTGCAAGATGTTTCGCACTCTTTCTCCCGATATCCCCACGGCCTCAGCTATCTCACTCACCTTAACACGCCTATCATCCAACATGATATCGTGGCCATCCTTCACGTGGGTCATCTTCGAAGGACGTGCGACCGCGTTTAAATTCAGCTACCCACATTTTAAACGGTTGACATTGAAGGAGCAAAGTCCCCGTAAACTTTTGTCACCTTTGGATGAATTTCCTTAGGGGTTAATCCATCCAAAACGAAGAATTTTATGATCGCACGATATTCAAGTTTATCCATTTTAACGAAAAACACATAAGACGTTTATTGCGGAAATTCGTGTAAAAAAACTACTTGGCAGAACAACTTGAAACTTGTCATACAAACTAGTGAGACATGTACCCGGCAGCTTTTTACCTTACCGTCGAACAATTGTGAAAAAGGGCAGTCCTGGAGTACAAAATCTAGTACTAGTCTCTCTTGGTTTCTAGTATTAATCTTTGGCCTTTTTAAACAGATCTATATTATTTTTAACAAATGTTATTTTGGCGGTATAATTATACACAAGGGATGGTTGCCATCCAGACGGGCTTGGGGCCCTACCACGTAACTAGCTAGGGTTGCTTTGTCGCGTTTTACGACAGGCGGACCTAGGGCGCAAGTTTTAGTTTTGCTTGCTGCTCTCCTGTATCGAGAAAAATTATTTCATTTGTTTTAGCCTTTTGTTGTTTAACATATGTCATTTACCATTAATGTAATTATCTTTAAACGTTGAGTATTGTATTAATGAATATAATACCTCATTATTCATATTTAAATTAACATTTAAATAGGATTTCATTTCAGGCGCTTTGCGGTGAAGTTGATGTCATAACTATCACATGCAGGGGTAGTGAACATTTTTTCTTATATTAGGTCTTTACCTATGAAATTGCCGTTTCGTATGAAAAAAATTAAACGAATTTTTTTCATGTATTTTTTATTTGTATTAATTGAAGTAATCACCCATGCAATCAATACATCTTTGCCAACGCAGTGGCAGTTTATTGATGTCCTTCTTAAAGTAATCAGCTGGACGGGAGGCAACAAATTCTTCAAAAGCATTTTGTACTGCCTCTCGGGTATTGAATTTTTTTCCCGCCAAGAAGTTATCCAAATTCTGGAAAAAGTAGTAGTCTGTAGGCGCAAGGTCTGGTGAGAAGGGCGGATGACGGAGAATTTCCAACCCCAGTTCTTGCAACTTGGAGACCATCTGCTGTACAGTATGAGGTCGCGCGTTGTCGTGCAGGAGCAGCGGAGACGAGCGATTGACCAATGCTGGTTGGAGGTGTGCCAGCTTATCCATCATTGTGTTCAGTTCTTCACAGTACACATCTGCAGTAATGCTCACCCCGTTTGGAAAGAAGCTGTGATGAATCACACCGGCGCTAGACCACCAAACAGTGACCATCACTTTTCTAGGGGTAAGTTTTCGTTTAGGGAATTGTCGTAAAACGCGACAAAGCAACCCTAGCTAGTTACGTGGTAGGGCCCCAAGCCCGTCTGGATGGCAACCATCCCTTGTCTATAATTATACCGCCAAAATAACATTTGTTAAAAATAATATATATCTGTTTAAAAAGGCCAAAGATTAATACTAGAAACCAAGAGAGATTAGTACTAGATTTTGTACTCTAGGACTGCACTTTTTCACAAAATTATATTATATATATATTATATATATATATTAGATTAGACGACTACAGGCTATTAGGCTACAGTGATTGCAACATCAGGGGAGTACCTCGCCGGGAATCCCTTCCCGCACGCAATCACGGCTTTGAACCCGAACTTTTAAATGCACGTCTTCCAACTAACCACGTGACAATTAGATTAGATATATATATATATTATATATATAGATTAGATATATATATATATTATATATATAGATTAGATATATATATATATATATATATATATATATATATATATATATTATATATGATTAGATATATATATATATATATATATATATATATATATATTAGATATAGGTGCAAACAAGTATCTTAAATTAAGTACGATCTATTAGTTCTGCTTGTGCTAAAGATTTAGTTAAGTTTTCAGATATATCAGAAATATGTCTTCAATATCATATCAATAATCTTGTAAAAATGGTCAAAATAGGTCTTAAATCCTAATATTTTATTAACAAATCTTAAAAATAACTCAATTTTTACTCTTATTCAAAGAAATAGAGGCAGCAAAATGTTTATTACCTCTGCGTCATTGTGTGTATACTTTGAATACCACCCGCCCTCACGTTTTGTATGTTGCATGGAAATTATTGTTCTTCACTATATGCAATGCCCATTTAAGAGTAAGCAGTTACCGTTGCCTGTGGATGTTTGCGACGCTAGAAGCACCGTGAACACGCTGTTGCTCGTATGGGGCTACTGGAACCTGGCTCTAATGCCAGAACACAACACAGGATTATTATGGCGACATACTTATACACCAAAAGTAGTTACCATCCTTGGGGCTTGGGACCCATACCTCGTAGCTAGAATTGTTTTGTCACCTTTTACGACAGGCCGACCCGGGCCGCAGAGGTTAGTATTCTTAAACTTCTCTAAAAATATTTTCTTGTATCGCTTTTCATATATGTATATAAATAAATAAGTGAACAAAATAGTAGGAGTAGGTATATTAATTTTAAAGTAATGTCACCATTATTTATATTATTAGCCCATGTTTGCGGTTGTCTCAATATGGGCTATAATTAACTAACAAAGTTCTGAAAATATAATTAATATCAGAAATAGTCATAAAATCAACTTAATAATAATATAAATAAATCCCAAGTACATTAAAAACGCAAGATTTTTATAGCTGGGAGTCAGCAGATTGCTGCGCTCTTTTGCCGCGTCAATCGAGCATTGCGCTGATTGTTGGATTTGCGCGTGACGTAGGTCGGCCATATTTCGGTCGGCCCCCATACTCGCAGCCACCGCCATTTCAACACTCGGGAGTACGTCAGAAATTCGTTCTTTTATTAATTCGTTATTTTAAATCTTAATTACCCGATATCGACGCTCTAAAGCAATCTTATTAAATATACCTTTTGGAACCCACATTTTGGGTTCTACATTAGGGCAAAGGGTCCCCATTGGAATAACTTAATTGGATTTCTCGTCGTTCCACTCTCAACGGCACATTTCTTCCCATCGAACGACCATCGCACTGACGTCCAGCTCTTTGGCGCGACTTCTGCCGTCGTCCGGCCTGCTACAGTGATTGCAACATCAGGGGAGTACCTCGCCGGGAATCCCTTCCCGCACGCAATCACGGCTTTGAACCCGAACTTTTAAATGCACGTCTTCCAACTAACCACGTGACAATTATTTATATTATTTATATAATTAAAGGTAGAGCTTAGGGACGAAGAGTTTTAAAAATGGTATGTTCTCACAGAGTTATTGAATAGAAAAGAGATATAAAATAAGCTTACATACTTTATTCTCTGCAAGGAAAACCGTTTGTCGCTATTTCCGACATACATCCGGTGTTCATGGGCAACGTGGGTCCATACAATGCGCTGAGCGGAATAAGCGAACAGAAATAGTCTCCAACAGATATGATATTTAAAAATAAATTTTGTAAGTAGTTCAGTTCAAAGTCCAATAGGAAATTATTGAATTACTGCTGTTTATATTATGTATATAATAATAATAAGAGCATATGTTTTTGAATAATAAAAGCTAAACCTAAACATTAATTTTCCATACTAATATTATAAACGTGAAAGTATCTCTGTCTGTCTGTCAATCAAGACAGACACTATCACGACTATAACTTGCCACTAGAAGTTTCTGATCACTCCCACAATTAGCGCCGGGATAGGTTTTTGCACTACTGATGCAAATCCGCCATCTTCTATCGATGGAAATGTAATCAACTTGATTGCGTGCTCAATCACCTGCACTTCCTTATATACAATATACAGTCTCCTTGGGTGGTGTTTAAAGCGTGTATTCCTTATTGTTAGGGAATTTTCTGTGCAGAACTGTAGCTATCTTTCACCTCTGTCATTTCTGATTCCAAGCCCATACTTGTTAACTGTTTCTTTAAGGCGAAGATTTCTAGAAGTATCTCCTACTTTAGTAAATAAGATCACCCATCAATAATGTCTCGTTTGGCCAAATTTCTTAAAGTATCGTCGACTTGATTTTAGAACTCGTCAATATCAGTATTTGTTGACGTCGAGGTGGGTGCATACACAACTACTATAATGAGACGACAGGGTTTCGTATTGATCCTCAACGTTAATATGCGATCACTCACTGGGTTGTAGTCTAGCACCGAACTGTTGATTTCAGCCGCCACAGACAAAGCTACACTATTCTTGCTTTCTTTTTGTAGGCCTGAAAAGTACACAGTATGGCCGTACGGGGTATTGTAAAAACCTGATCCACGCATATGAGTTTCTGTTATCCTCGAGATCAGATATTATGGGCACTAGATAACTGATACTGCTGCTGCAGTTATATACTTTTCTTTTATAAATAAATACACTAACACCCAGAATCGGAATGAGATTTGAAAGTACGCATTTTCGTACGTTCTAACGTGCGAAAGCCGCAGCGTCACGGAAAGGTAATCACGAAGGTTGTAGAGTTTAGAAATTAAACTCTTCTTGAGTGTATACAAGCATTGCAAATACCCTTGCAATATTAAAAGCTTATCATAGTCATATTAAACAGCTACTTTAAAGGTAATGCCAAGAATTAATCTACTGTAAGTACATGAGATAGAGTAATATATAATTTAGGGACGTTAAAATTCTAGCTTGCTTCAATACAAATATTTAGTCTAACTAAACATTAATTTTAGATATTAACCAAAGAAACATCAGTCTTTGAAAGTAATATTCACAATTCGGTCTTATTTGTGTCTTCATAATTTAGTTTTGCTTACTTAATTATAAGAACTATATTAAGTTTACGTTAAAATAAATCCGAGATATTATTGTTAGCACCAAGTTTTAAAAGTAACTTCTCAAATGAATACTAAGGAAACTAAAAAATTCTTAAATTGTTATAATTTGTTATTTTAATGACCAGAAGTGTTTTTCCAGTGCGTTTATAATTACGCATTACGAAGTTTTTCATAGTTGCAGGACCAAGAGCATTCGAAGACGCTCGGCACTGCAAATTTTCTATTTGGAAGCCCTCGTGACGTAGTTGTCGAATGTGAATTGTGCACGTACCCCGTGTACAATTCACTGAACCGTGGACTTTTGTTGGCGACCCGGCAAAAGTGCCACCCTGCACACCCAAACCGACACTCGGATGTTGTTTACTCAAGAAGAAACCAATAAAAGTGTCGCTTGAGGATATCTTAGATGATTGACAATGAAATTTCGTGTCCTACTTTCAATGTGAAACGAAAAAAATAATTTAAATTAAAAGTATGACAGATTTTTCCCCAAAAAGGGGTTAACGTCAAGCATGCGGTCGGTTATAAAAACTAAGCCACAACTATTACAACATGTAACATGTTGTGCAGACCACATATAATGTGATATAAAGGCAGGAGGAAGAAGAAGAAGTTTTTCACAGTTGATCGTAAAACTATCCTAAAGTTATTATTGAGCTCTGTATTATGCTTGTCCAATACGTCTGTCAGCCATTTTCATTTGTTGTTTAATGGCGAGCCATTGGACTATTAATTTGCATGGACGTGCTCTCCACTCGAACAATTTCATTAATTATCAATTTTAGGATAATATGCTAACTGTTGCTTAATTAAATGATTGAAGCATAATAGCATCGTTTGTAGATAATATAAACATCTTATTAGGTAGGATATATAATTCATAATCAGGGGTGCAAATCTCAAGATATCTAGCAGGCCATGGAACTTTATACATTAGAGCCGAAACAAAAATGGAGTTGAATTGGACCAGGCATGTTGGTTTAAGAGCGATAGGTTCTGCTGACTTCAGTTGTGGAAGACTGCGTGTAGAAATTGTCACAAATATTATTAAAGTAGCCAACTTGATTCGACATTGAAATATTTAATAATAAGATTTTAAGAACGCGCGTCAATGTCTGTTTGTTATTATAAATAATATTGAAATATTTATTGTATTTTAGTAGAATTATTTTTAATTTAATTATACAAATTAACTATACTTACTGTGTCGCCCCACAAGCTTAATTTATCAAGACTTATTTACTGAGAAGACATGTAAGAAGAATGAAAAAGAAAAATGCCGGAAAAAACCAGAATTTATTATACTCACCACGCAAGGCTTTAGATAAAAACAAATCAAACTACAGCTTGACAGTATCACATTAAGCTTAGTCAGCAATATTAATAATAATAAATAAATATTTTGTGACAATTCACACTGCGCCATCTAGTCCCAAACTAAGTAGCATAGCACTTATGTTATGGGTACTAAACGACTGATATACTACTTATATACTTTATTTTCTAAATAAATACATATTATACATAAAACAGACGCGAGATGGGAATCGAACCCGTGAGCTCCGCAATCGTATCAAAATTCGTTATGCGTTACGCCACAAAGCTCGTCAATATTTGTAGATCAGGGGATATACGTATTTAATTGAATTTCTTACTTCTTCCTGTCCTTATCCCATACTAAATATATGGGTTCGGCACAACATGCTCTCTCCTCTGTTAGTCTTCATCTGAGCATTCAACAACAACAACATTCTTCTGAACATTTCTTGTTCACTCTGAACATTTTTGCTATATCATATTTTAAACAATCCATCTTTTCTTTGGTTTACATCTCCTTTTGTATCCATTTGTATCATTAAATTTCTTACATATAAAATAATTGCTGGAAAAGTCCGCTCCAAGCGAATGGTATGTGGCAACCCCTGGAACATCCTATACGGAAATTTCACGGTAAATAATTGCCTGTGCATGTACCTTACAGTACGCATGCGCGTTATTTGCGCATGTCACACCGCGCTTGCTGGTCCAAACTGGCAAAACAAATATATTTTAAATACGTTTTAATATATTCCTTAAGGTTTTATTTCACTAAAATGTAATTCGTAGTTTTAGTTGTGAACGAGGCACATACCAGTTTAAAGCAGTAAGTACATTTTTAGAATTATACATGCATAACCTCAAACGATTAAAATACATTAATCTAAGCGTTTGAAACAAAGAAAATATGATATTGTAAGGGCATTAAAAACCACCTTTGTTTCTTAAAATTGTTTTTATTCAATAGTTTTAAACGGACAAAGTGCGCACGTGTTACTATGAAATTAAGGAGTGGTTTTCAATACATGACTTTTAAAATTTTATTATATATTTTTGAATTAATAGTATTTATTTACCAATAACTAAAGAATATTTAAAATATTAAACTCTTTGTAAACATGTCGCAGTAGGTACAATATTATGTCCTTACAGTTTAGATTGATGTTTACTTATAAGTATTATTTTTAAATTTTTATTTAGTACATGTTCATTGTAAGAGACCACTTAAGGACTCGTGTTCTGGAGTGTTTTATTCCTAACATAGTAAATTTTGATAGGTAAGCACGCTTGATAGTAGCCTAGTATTCTAGCAGGAGGGGCACGATTCGGACTTTTAAGATTCGTAGGTAACACAGCGACTGAAATATGAAAACTAATTTTAGCAGATTCATTTTGTGTGTCAACAAAGAGGTTAAGAGGAGAAACAGAATTTGTGGAAGAGTAGAAGCATGAAGCTATGGAAAGGAAGCATGGTAGTATAGCGAATAGTATTATTGCTCTGAATGGAACTGTGTTTGGAAATGAAATAGATAATATAAGAATAAATATGTATGGGATACGTACGTGGTAGCCAAAACGAATTCACATTCCCAGACCAGTTTAACTAGTGTGGACAACATTAATGTCGCGTACAAGTGAAGGAAATCATACGGAAACCTGCATATCGAAATCTCGTGATATGTCTAACCGCCAAATCACCTTGGACAAGTGTATCGGGTATACTGTCGGTTTCTTATTCGGGAGACCATAAAAGATGTGGACTGGTATAGGTTAATAGCAAAAATATATAACATAAGAGTATAGAGCATTTTTTAATAATAACTACAATCAGTCCAACTTTGGGAATAAAGGAATGCTGTACGATAAGAAATCCATTTTTTTTTCCTTTATAAGTCAGCAGAGAATTTAATTTAATAAGACCAAACTGTGACCATAAAACCAATGAACGAATGAAAATGAATGAATGAATGAATGAAAACTCTTTATTGCATACAGATACTTAAAAACAATTTAAAATAGGTATACAAAACTAATTATATTATTCCAATTTATTTTTACCTTATTAGTTTAAATTGCGCGGAAAAGGTAGACAAACAAAATTTCCATGAACATCCCAAAGCATTTGCAAATCAGAAACGTAAATACCGAAATTCTCGGACTGTTTGTGGTTACGGCGAACCGATAAATTACCTATGCTTGAGACAGCGTAATTTTAATATCACCCAAATATGTCAACTATTTTATTTATTTCATATTTATTTTTACGAAATAAGAGAGTAGAGAACTGTATTG
The DNA here is from genome assembly GCA_963693495.1 of Malacosoma neustria. Classification (NCBI taxonomy): domain Eukaryota; kingdom Metazoa; phylum Arthropoda; class Insecta; order Lepidoptera; family Lasiocampidae; genus Malacosoma; species Malacosoma neustria. The sequence continues at coordinate 4,536,236 of OY856381.1, read as the reverse complement.
GTGGGCATAAATGACCATCTCATGTCTTTTAACTCTCTATTAAGATCTAAACTAATTTTAGTTATCATTTAATTCCTTTTCAGTCCTATTTTCTTTTCAACATCTGTGTCAATTAACAGAATTCTTAATCTCTTCTTTTTTCTGCCCTTATCCCAGACTATGTGAGGTTGGCATCATATTTTATTCTTCCACTCTCCTCTATTAGTCGTCATCTTAAGATTCACACCTTTTTGCCATATCATCTACAATACATCCATCTTTCTTTTAGTTTACCCTCCTTTAGTAGTTTTCTACGTGGTAGGGCCTTGTTTACGTCACTTCTTGGAGAACAAAAAAACCAAAAAGTAGACTGTTATAATTCAGTGTATTTCTGAATTTCTCCCTACATACAAAAATTCCCGTTCGCTTACACAAATTGAATGCAGGGAAAAGATAGCGCGATTCAGCAAGTTACAATTTTCGAACAACGCCATCTAGTTATAAAAGTTAGAACTACATACGACAACTTATATTTAATCTTATGAATTTTTACACTTCAACATTCCGCCCACCAAGGACATAATGTCCTTCATAACCGCCCACCGTGACATAAATACAATCTTTGGCAGGCACAATAAATACATTAAAATTTTCCCTTTTTTACATAACAATTTGCGCTAATACAATAAATTTCTAACACGACTTATTAACATCAACTTATTCACTAATTGGTAGAATACAAAGTTTAGAAGTGGGACGTTTAATAATAGAATTTTTACATTTTAGAGATACCACTCTAGTTAATCCATCTAAACCAGGATGTTTTTCAATAATTTTGCCAAAAAGCCATCTACATGGAGGTAAATCGTCCTCATTCACCAAAACGATGTCCCCCACCTTAGGTTCTGGAACTTTATAAGACCATTTATAACGGTGCATGAGATGCGTTAAATATTCATTCGACCATCGCCGCCAAAAGTGTTGAAGCATTAGTTGTGTAAGTTGCCAGCGCTTCAAAGAGCTTAGATGGTGACCTTTATAGGTCGCTTCAGGCACTGCTACTAAGGATTCCCCTATTAAGAAATGACCTGGTGTCAGAGGTACGGATTGATTTGGATCATTTTGGATAATAGTTAATGGGCGAGAGTTTAGACACGCCTCAATTTGACTCAGAAGGGTGGTCATCTCCTCATATGTCAACGTAGAATCGCCAATTATTCGCCTTATATGATGTTTGGTTGATTTTATACCCCCTTCCCACAATCCGCCAAAGTTTGGAGCCTTGGGTGGTATAAAATGCCAATTTGTTCCCAGTAAAGCGAGACCATCGGCTACCTCTCGAATCATGCTTGATTTCTCTGAGTCGAACAAAGCCTTAAGTTCTTTAGACGCTCCCACAAAATTTGTTCCATTATCACTGTACAAGTTTGCACAATGCCCACGCCTAGCCACAAAACGTTTAAATGCCTCTAAAAAACCTCTTGATGTCAGGTCACTAACTGCTTCGATATGAACAGCCTTCGTGACCATACATACAAATAAACATACATAGCCCTTGTACCCCTTATGTCCTCTACCCCTTGAAGTCCGCAACATAATTGGGCCTGCGTAGTCTACTCCACTATTCAGGAATGGTCGAGCAGGTGTGACCCGAACTGACGGTAGAGACCCCATAAGCTGAGTTTGACTCCTAGCCTTGTGACGACAACATGTGATACATTTACGCACATGATGCCTTACGAGATTTTTCGCCCCAATTATCCAGTAAGCTGATCGTAAGTAATTAAGCATGAGTTGTACGTCCCCATGCAGTGTTTTCTCGTGCGCATGGGCGACAATTAAATTTGTTAAAGCTGATTTGTTTGGCAATATAATTGGGTGCTTAACGTTCTCTGGTTCCGGAGAATGTGAGATTCTACCGCCCACCCTAAGTAATTTTCTTTCATCAAGAAAGGGCGTGAGCGACAATAGCTTTGACTGTTTCCTTTGGACCTGCCCATAAGCTTGGATTTCCTTTAATTCCTGGTTGAATACTGTAGCTTGAGCCAGTCTTATACAAGTATTTAACGCTTCGTCTAATTCAAACGTATTTAAATACTTTGTTCCCTTATTTCCTCGTGAATCATTTCTTGTGACAAATCTTCTGCAATATGCTACGACACGAATTAATTTTGTAAGCGAAGAATATTTGTCCAGAATCGATTCCTCAGTAGTGCCGACGTGAACCTTTATTGATTCCTCTTCGAGAGTATGATTATCTTTCAATTTGGGGTATGTAATTTTCTTCTCCCATAAAAACCTCGGACCAAATTTCCATATGTCTAACGTAGCAAGATCCGCTGGGCAGACACCACGTGATGCACAATCAGCCGGATTGTTCTTTGTAGAGACGTGGGACCATTGGCAAGGTTCGAGAGTCGTTTGTATTTCCGCTACTCTGTTGGCTACAAATGTTTTCCAGTTACTGGCATGTTTACTCAGCCAGGCAAGCACTACAGTGGAATCCGTCCAAGCTCTAAGTTTGGTTTTCTGAATGTTAAGAACCCCAGCAACCTCCACCAACAACTTAGCTAATAATACAGCCCCACATAGCTCTAATCGTGGTATGCTAACTTGCTTTACAGGGGCTACTCTCGTTTTAGCTCCAACTAAGCTGACATGGACAACTCCTGATGCATTTATTACACGCAAGTATGTTACAGCTGAGTAGGCGATAGTGGATGCATCTGAGAAGCCATGTAATTCTACAACCGCATCATGCGAATTTGTGTGCAACCACCTGGGAATACAAAATTTTGTCAGTTGAGCTAGCTCGTCACGGTAAGTATACCAATCCTTTAATATATCAATTGGTGGTTCCTCATCCCATCCTGTCCCAGCTATCCATAATCGCTGTATAAAAACCTTTGCTTTTATAATGCATGGTGCTATCCATCCCAATGGATCAAATAACCGCGATACATCTGCTATAATTTTCCTTTTTGTTACAGGTGCTGAGAGCGGCGGCAGCTTTACAGAATACTGAAATTCATCACGGGTTCTGTTCCAGGTAAGTCCCAAAATTTTGATTAATTCATTTTGCTTTATTTCCAATCCTTCCTTGATATCCTTGTTTTCTCCTTTCATTATTTCTACTAGTTTATCATTATTGCTATTCCATTTTTGTAATTTGAATCCTGCCTTGCTTAATAGTTCATTCATTTCATTAAATATTTTAACTCCTTCCTCTAAAGTTTGTGAACCACTCATAAAATCATCAACGTAAAAATCGCTTAGCACTCTTTCAGCAGCAGCAGGATATTCAGCACCATAGTCGCGAGCCACTTGTTGAAGTGCCTTAACTGCAAGGTATGGAGCTGACGCTGTACCGAAAGTGACTCTGGTAAGTCGATAATGTGTGATTGCATGACTTGGTTCATCTCTCCAAAGTATTCTTTGGAAATCATTATCATCGCTGTGTGTTTTTACTTGACGGTACATTTTGATTATGTCTGCCGAAATACAGATTGGAGCAGATCTCCAACGCATGATAATATGCCTGAGTTCCGGCTGCAAGGTAGGTCCAATTAATGGATGATCATTTAATGATTTATTGTTTTTACCTTTACAGGATGCATCGTACACTATTCTCACCTTCGTGGTCTCTTTATCATCCCTTATTACGGGGTGATGTGGTAAGTAAACTGCCTTTTTATTTTTTATTTCTTCATTAGGTACTATTTCCATGTGATTTAAAGATAAGTATTCATTTATAACTTCTTGATATTTTGTTTTTAATGTTTCATTCTTACTTAACTTTGTTTCTAATGATTTTAATCTTTTTTCAGCTATTTCCTGAGACGACGTCACCTCTGGACTATCGGTATTAAATGGTAAACGAACGATGTATCTACCATCGCTATCCTTGGTAAGTGTTTTTTCAAAATATTCTTCACAATATTTTTCTTGATTAGTCAAGAGCTTCTCTCTTGGCATTTGAATGTCTGATTCTAATTCCCAGAATTTTTTCAGTGCATCATTTTCCTCTAAACAACAATACATCGTATGGATTGATTTAGATGCATTAAAAGTTATAGTTGTTGTGGCACCTGATAACACCCAGCCTAAGCTTGTTGCTTGGGCTAGAGTACCGTGCGGACCCTTCAAGATTCCATCCCTCAATACTTGGCTGTACACCTCTGCACCCAATAAAATGTCAATTTTATTTGGAGAGTGGTAATGTGGATCAGCCAAGGTTAAATCCTTTAGTTCTTTCCAATCTACTAACTCAACTTTACTAGATGGAAGCATTGATGTGATGCTTTTGAGGACATGAGCTCTTACTGATATGTTGACATTTGGGTAGATTTGAGACCTGATATCTATGATTACCGCTGCCCTTGAGATTAAGCCTTTTGACTTGCCTAATCCACTAATTTTGTTTGTTGTTGGTATCTTTTTCAGACCTAGATATTGTACCGTTGCTTCGGTGACAAATGAACCTTGAGAACCCTGATCGAGAAGTGCTCGGATTATGTAATCCGTGCCATTCTTCGACCGAGCCTTTACTAACGCTGTAGCTAGTAACACTTGTTGTACCTTTTCAGAAGAAAAGCATGAAACAAGTGGTGTTGGATCAGCTGACGAGGTGGAGCCCTCTTTTTGATTAGTGCTTTGACCACCTTCAGCTTTACTGTTACCCGTTGTGGGGTGAAGGAGAGTGTGATGGGTTCGATTACACTCCTTGCATTTAAAACGAGTTAACTTGCACTCTTTTACAGAGTGATTTGCTCCCAGACAGTTAAAACAAATATTATTTTTCTTAACAAAGTTACGCCGATTAGCGACTGTGGTCTTGTGAAAATTATTGCATGCACTTAACTTGTGAATTTCCGAACAAAATGGACAAGATGTGCTGCTGACATGAAAGGTATTAATTTTGTTATGTTGATTTTTAGTAACACTAGATTTTGTATTAATGAATTCTATGGCTCTATATCTTTTACTCACAAAATCTTGAAACTGATCATAGGTGGGCAACTCGTCTGATGAAATGATTGATGTCACATGAAATTCCCATTGCCGGCGTGTTTCGGGGTCTAATTTTAAAGTTAGAATGTGGATGACTAATACATCCCAAGACTTTACATCTATTCCTAAATTAATTAATGTTGCTAAACAATCGTTAGTAGTATTTACAAGACATTTCAAGCTATCGGCTGATTCCATTGTCATATTCTTTTGGCTGAATAATGTTTTTAAAATGTTATGACAAATGTACTTTTTATTATTATATCTTTCCTTCAACAATTCCCAACATCTATTAAAATTAGCTCCTTCTATTGGTATATGTCTAATTGATTGCTCAGCATCTCCCGTGAGATACCCTTTTAAATAATGTAACCTTTGAACATTGTCCAAAGTGTGATTTTTTATAACTAATGAAGTGAATAAATCTTTAAACGTTAACCATTGAGAATATTCACCAGAAAATGATGGGATTTGTATTTTGGGTAATTTCATGCTGATGTTGTGAATTGGATTGGATTTATCTACATCGAGTTGAGATGAATCCTTGTGACTAAATTGATTAAGATACTCCTTTAATTCGCCTTTGTGGTCCAAATAAATTTCTTCGGTTTTATCATAAATTTCGTTTTTAATATAATCCGTGGTTTGCAAGTCTTTAGGGTCACAAGTTTTCATTAACTCCTTGTGGCCTGATAAAAATTCAAGCCATAATTGGTCTATTGACTCAATTCTATTCTCTATGTAAACTTGTTTACTAATGCGATCTTTAGGAGATTTTTTAAAATTAGTTCTTGCCTTATTTATGCGAGAATATAAATCGACTTGAAAATTTATGAGGGCCTGCATATTTGTATGTTGTAATATTCTAAACAATAGTTACTAAGCACAAGTTATTCAAAATTTAAAAAGGTATTTGAAATATTTGTTCAGATAAACATTGAGCGTAGGTTACCCGATGAACTCTTATAAAGAATTATTCTGTTTAAATTTAACATTCATAAATTTTTAAAGTTCTTAATATAAATTATTCAAAATTTTCTAAGTGTTTGAGATATTATTTATAGATCAAAGAAAAATTGGGCATAGGTTCCCCGTCTAAACACTTTTATGGAATTATTCTAAGTCTAAACTGAACATGCATTAATTTTTTAAAGTTCTAAGCAAACTATGTTAAAAGTTAAAGTCCCAATGATAATTGTGTGATTCCTGACAGTGAAAAATAAAAATACTCACAGTTTTTGTTGACTCACATAATACACTGCAATCCAGAGTAGAATGCACTTTTCACTTGACGTCAATTTGATTGACGTTTGACACTTCACTCACTAAACTGATAACTTGACTGATGATGTGGACTGTATGGTTGACCTTCACTCGTGGCTTCCTTCAGCTCGGTTGCTCCCTGCAACTTGGACTGGCTCCGCCCACGGTGACACGACACGCCTTGGATTGGGGCGTCGTTGCTGCGCAGGTGTCTCCGGACACCTTTGATCTGGATGATGGTTTCCTGACCGATGTCTTCCTCTGAAGATGCGGTCCGAAGCTGACGATGCTGGCTGGATACAGCACCCGTCGGCCACTGTTGGTACTTGCGAGTTTGTGATAGCGATCCACTATCCGCAAGTATGATGCTCAAAAAACCTCACCGAGATATCCGATCTCGATAGGACCAATGTTTACGTCACTTCTTGGAGAACAAAAAAACCAAAAAGTAGACTGTTATAATTCAGTGTATTTCTGAATTTCTCCCTACATACAAAAATTCCCGTTCGCTTACACAAATTGAATGCAGGGAAAAGATAGCGCGATTCAGCAAGTTACAATTTTCGAACAACGCCATCTAGTTATAAAAGTTAGAACTACATACGACAACTTATATTTAATCTTATGAATTTTTACACTTCAACAGGCCTCAAGCCCGTCTGGATGGCGACCACCTTTGGTCTTAACTATGCCGCCATAATAACCTTGTGTTGTGTTCCGGCATTAGTGACCCAAGTTTCTGTACCCTTATGGGACAGCAGCGTGTTCGCGATGCCACTGGTATTACAAACACCTATAGGCGACGGTAACTGCTAAATTCTAAGCGGGCCGTCAGCCTGTCTGCTGTCCTACAGCAATAAAAAAAAATAGTATCCATCTATTCTCATTTCTAGTATTTTCAGCGTTTCAATACAGTACCCTACTTTCAAACTTCCCGTGATATATTCATTTCCAATTTGCATACCAATTTCAAAACTTCTCATCCATTAACAATCGCACCCCCACAGCATGCAATAACCTTTCATCCTTCCCCTTTGTGGTCAGGACTTCGATCATTATTATTTTATGTGTTTTCACTTTTAGTTTGTGTATATTTAATGCCGATAACCAAAGACCCGTTTCTACTTGACTAAATTGTATGAGTGCGAAGCCACGGAGGGCAAATTTCGTCCCTGCGAGTAAATTTCATTATCCCGAATATTGATTTTTTATTGTAGTAAGAGATGTATTACTTTAGTAAAAGTTTTATTAAAACTTTTGTTCAAAATCAAACGAGTAAATAGATACATAATTTTTATTGCTGGAGAACAGCAGACAGGCTGACGGCCCACTTAATAGTAAGCAGCTAAGTTGCCTATGGGTGTTTGCAACGCCAGTGGCATCGCGAAAACGCTGCTGTCCCATAAGGGTACAGGAACTTGGGTCACTAATGCCGGAACACAACACAAGGTTATTATGGCGGCATACTTAAGACCAAAGGTGGTCGCCATCCAGACGGGCTTGGGGCCCTATCACGTAGCTAGTGTTGTTTTGTCGCCTTATACGGCAGGCCGACCTTGGCCTGTGGCCAAGGTTTGTATTCTTACTCCGCCCCTGCACGGAGGGGGTACTTACGTATTAACGTCACCGCAGTTGCAGATTTTTAGCCACACAGATATGGATGGCCATAAAAAAACAACCATAACCTATAAGCAGCTTGTGTACAGAAACGGGCGTCCGTTCCGACACAGGCTGCTTGTAGGTTACGGTTGTTTTTTTAATCCGTATCTGTGTGGCTAGAAATTTGTAGCTGTGGTGGCGTTAATACGTAAGTACCGGAGAGAGTTGTGCGTTGTGGACATTGTAGGTTGTTATTATTATGTGTACTAGCTGACTAATCTCTATCATAAGAATTATTATTACCTTTGTTGCCCTAGTACGTGTGCCATGGGTCACATTTACATTTGCACTTATATTTTTGACCAAGTCTAGAATTTAATTTCTATCACAGATGTATACTACTGCAGTGAGAGCGTAATCTACAAAATTCAATCTCTATATTCTCCGTTTTCTATATACATACTTACTTATGTTGTAGCATGTTGGAACGGTGCCAATTTGCCACCATTGTAAGACTTTTTCGTGTTACCTTTATGGAAGTATTATTTCCATAATTTTAAATATACACGATTTCTTCAAAATTTAAAGATATTGATGATTAATTACAAACTTATAGAATTTTTTCAATTCTTACCACTGGCCCTAATTGGATCGTCGCATTCAGTCATTTTCGTAATAAATCACCCTACACTTTACTAACACGAAAATTTCACCTTCGCAGCTTGCTAAAAGATACGAGTACAATGCAAATGTAACTAATATCACAGTTCTTGTTAAAGGAGAAACTGCCTTGAAAATCTGATTGGTAAGCTAGCAAAATAAATAATTACGTTATCTTTTTTATGCTAACATCAGAGACGAGATTCGCATAAATAAATTTGGCTCAATTGATTGCTGCGTCTATTTTCATATACGACAAAAGAAAGGCATATAAATTTGGAAGCACTTGGGCAATAATCGCATAATAATGATTGCGATCTAATCTAAGTTAAAATAATAATTCAATATTTAAGCTTGTTTATTCAAGTCTTAAGAAGCAACGTATTAGGGTATCTTGTGAGTGTTGTTATATCAAGTAATATTTTCTCTAAGAAAACTAGTGTAATGTATAGTTTTATTACACATACCCGTATGTTACCAATACGTCTACTTGGGTCAAATGATCCAGTTAGGCAGGTCCAATTTCGCGAAAGAGGTCACTCGTCGAATCCAACTCGGATGGGCAGCGTTCGGGAAGCTCCGTAAAATCTTTTCGTCCCAAATACCGCAGTGTCTCAAGACGAAGCTTTTTAACCAATGTGTGTTGCCAGTGATGAAATACGGAACGCAGACGTGGTCGCTAACTATGGGCCTTATGAGAAAGCTCATGGTCGCTCAGAGGGCAATGGAGAGGGCTATGCTCGGAGTTTCCCTGCGAGATCGAATCAGAAATGAGGAGATTCGCAGGAGAACCAAAGTAACCGACATAGCCCGGATGATTGCAAAACTGAAGTGGCAGTGGGCTGGGCACATAGCTCGAAGGACTGATGGCCGTTGGGGCAGAAAAGTCCTCGAATGGCTACCGCGTACCGGAAGACGCAGTGTTGGTAGGCCCCCCACAAGATGGACCGATGATCTGGTCAAGATCGCCGGAATAGGTTGGATGAGGGCAGCGCAGGACCGATCATCGTGGAGATCTTTGGGGGAGGCCTTTGTCCAGCAGTGGGCGTCTTCCGGCTGAAATGATGATGACCCGTATGTTTAGTCAACCGTTCCTGTGAGAGCTTTAATATTTAGCTCTGAAGATATTTACTATTTAAACTATAAATATACTTGTGGAAACACCACTTTATGATACTCACCTCACGCATACACTTATTTTAAAACTTAGTTTTATTCTTCTTTAAAAAAATATTATCAATCTAAAATTATAACAACTATACTAGGGGTGTTCAATAAGAAGTGATAATGAGTATGTTGCAATTATCTTTTATTAAATGTTATTTTATTTTTCGACGTAGTCACCTTTCAGGTTTATAAACTTTGTATATCTTTTTAATAAGCTAAAATTCCCTTTTAAATAATCTTCTTCCTGATCCCTTAAAAATTCGTTACTGCAGCGACTACTGCGTCATCACCTTCAAATATAAGACCCCTGAGATGTTCTTTTAACCGCGGAAATAGGTAGAAATCACTAGGAGCTAGGTCCGGTAAATATGGTGGATGTTCCATCAATTCGAAGTCATCTTCTTAAAGGGCAGCCATCGCAACTCTGGACTTGTGCGCGGGGGCGTTATCTTGGTGAAACAAAACAACTTTAGCGAGTGTGCCACGCCGTTGCTTGCGTATGTCCTCACGCAACTTTATTATTTGTCCTGCGTATAAAGTACCCGTAATAGTGGCTCTATGATTAAGGTGTTCGATCATTACCATCTCTTGGCTGTCCCAGGAAAAACAACCCATGCAGACAGGCTGACGGCCCACTTAGAATTTAGCAGTTACCGTCGCCTATGGGTGTTTGGAACGCCAGTAGTACCACGAATACGCTGCTGTCCTATAAGGGTATAGGAACTTGGGTCACTAATGCCGGAACATAACATAAAGTTATTATGGCAGCACATTTAAGACCAAAGGTGGTCGCCATTTATACGGGCTTGGGGCCCTACCACGTAGCTAGGGTGGGTTGTTTTGAAGCCTTTTACGTTAGGCTGGCCCTGGCCGCAGAGATCAGTATTCCTTCTCTGCCCCTGTACGGATAAACTCTTATTAATGTAAAAGAAAACAGTAACTGTTGCTTTTAAATAAATACCTGTTAAAAACGATCCATTAAAGTAAGTTTGTAGGGAGGCCTTTTAAGCAAAATATTGTAATTAAAACTTCGAAGAGCAACACGGAAGTCGCGGGGGAGACGCCATTAGAGCGGAGCATTAGCCAGAATGTCCATTTTGTATATCCTTTTCATATTATTACTAAGTAGGGCGAATCTTTATAAATTATCTCCGCGCTTGGTTACTTTAATAATTTTCAAAGAACTTTTAGGTTTTGGTCAATATATGCGTTGAATTATGGATTTGGTTTAATTAAAAACGTCCAGAGAAGTCTAGTTTTATAGTAATACTAGCCGATCACGCCCGCTCCGCTGGGCGAATAACAGGCAAAAGTAAATAATTAGCCTATAACCTATGAAAATACCTCGTTGAATAGTAATAGTCCGATCCCGATATGTTCAGTTTATATATATATATATATATATATATATATATATATATATATATATATATATATATATATATATATATATATATATATATATATATATATATATATATATATATATATATATATAATTCGATAGTGCTGTTCTTACTTTATATACACTGTGAAATGCTAAGTTTTAAATTTGAAAAGAAGCAGAAAAATCTGCTTAATATCATGAAAATTGATGTAGTAAATACGTACTCGAATGGTATGGGATTGTGGTATTTTGTTTTACCACTACCTGTGCACTACATGGGGCAATTAGCTATAAAGGTGGACGGTAAAGGTGGACGGTAATTGATAATTTAAGCTGGCAATAAAATTTTAGGTATTTTTATTTAATAAACTCTAGCTAGCCGGTTTTTCAAAGAATTTTTCATTTCATTAATCTATTTTTCAAGACTAGCGGTAAAAGATGTCCTGCCGCTTTCCGACCCTTAAAGTCTTTGCAAACATAAAATACCAGCTCTGATCTCGTTGCGGTGTAAATCGCTCTTGTAATGGTCGTATAAAAGCGTTTTATGACTAAACAGCTGTTTATTAAAAGTCTCGGGGCTTAGGCGGCCTTCCAAATATCAGATTTATTATTTTCTCGAAAAATTCCTCTGTGTATACCTTTGACTTGACTTTGATTTATTTAATTTAGTATTTAGAGTCATGTTAATAGGTTAATTATATTTTTACTATTAAACTAGCTGTGCGCGCGACTCCATCCGCGTTGAATAGTGACTTAGAGCAGTATTTTTAGGATAAATCTTATGGTTTATTTTGGATTACAAACAAACCCTATAAACCCTAAAATATAAATAAATGAAATATGCAAATAGTCAGTGTTATCGAATACAACTGTTACGCCATGCGCCTCCAGAATACGTGCGTTCGAACCTGCAAATTCCAGCCTAAGCTAATTCATATGATTCCTAATTCTATTTCATATGATTGATGATACTAATCTGAGGTCAACTTAAATTGGAATATAAAATTTCCGAAACTTATCATTTTAAACAAAAACAATTTTTATTTCTAAAATAAAAATAGCCTAAGTTACTCCTTGATACATCAGCTATCTGTCAGTGAAAGTCCCGTCAAAATTGGTGCAGCCATTTCAGAAATTACCCGGAACAAACAGACAGACAAAAATTGTAAAAAATGTTGTTTTGGTATAATATGTACCATGTATACGTCCGAATGCACTTAGTAAAAAGCGGTTATTTTAATATTACAAACAGACACTCCAATTTTATTTATTCGTATATTTGCTCGTACGCTAACGTTGATTGACAACTGTCAATCAACAAAATATATATATATATATATATATATATATATATATATATATATATATATATATATATATATATATATATATATATATATATATATATATATATATATATATATATATATGTATAAACTGACGGACTCATGAACTGCATCAAAGTTCAGGATTACTTTGATGCAGTTTATGAGTCCGTCGTCCGTCAGTTTCATTAGGGATATATATATATATATATACTAGGGATATATATATATAAGATCAATTATCTCTTTAATTTTGGTAAATGATAAACTTGTTGTTGCTCTGTAAACAAAGTTTTATTTTTACAATTATTTTTATATTTACTTTACAATGATATGCAATTATGATAAACGAAACTAACCTGTAAACAAAGAAACGACATTTAATGTTTATCCTTCCACATATTAGTATCTTATTTATAATTTCCGTCTTCTTTGTATTGGAATAACCATATACATGACATGCACTACTTTATGTTTCTAGCCAATATGGCCGATCATACTTGACGACGTGACGTAGCTGACAGCATTATGCGCGGCAGAATTCAAATTAAAGTATTAGTATAGTAATTACTTTACATCTCCCCTCCTCGGAGAAGAAAACTTCCATGCGAAGTTTCTTCGAAGACGTAGACACTCCGCTTTTTCATTGCGTCTCACATTCTTCTATTCTAGTTACTGGAATAAGTTTTGTAATATGGAATAGATTTGATTCTTTTTTTCTGTGTCCAATATTGATTCTGTATATTGATTTAGAAACTTTTTCCTCAATTTTAAAAGGTCCAATTTTCAGCTCATCTAATTTTTTCCTGTTTAATTTATTCCCATTTTCTACATACACTATGTCTCCAACATTAAATTCAAAGTACTTCCTTTTTTTATCAAATAACTGCTTATTGTAGTTATGTGATTTGAGTGTATTTTTTAGAGCTGTCGTTCTGTCTCTTATCCAGTAAGTCTGTGTTTTTTCTTCTTTCAATTCCTCCGGTAAAACAGCAACATTCATGCCATACAAGAGATAACTTGGAGAGAAGCCGGTTACTGAGTGAATAGTCTGATTATACTTTTCTACACACTCATGTGCTATTGTTGTCCAAGCTCTATTATTTCCAACTTCATTTATTTTGCATCGTATTTTGTTAATCAACGTTTGATTTAATCTCTCATTAAGGCCATTAGAGAATGGTGCATTTACTGCCGTGAACACCATAGGTATGTGTTTATCCTGTAAGAATCGCTTAAATTCTTTCGAATTTATACCTGGATACTGGTCAGTAAGTAACATCCCAATATCTTCTGTTTCAGATATGTTAGAAACTAGTTTTATGAAATCGTCTGCACCTTGTGTTTTTGAAGTCAGTATAAATGCATATCTTGTAAAATGATCTACCAGTAAGTGTAAATACTTCTTTGTGGACCTTGACCCGCCAAAGCCTCCTATTGTGTCAATAGAGACTATTTCAAATGGCTTAGTGGCTGGACCCAGATGCGACATAAATCCAATCTTTTCTTGTCCTCTTGATTTATTTTTTATACAAATTGAACAGCTTCTACATATTTCCTTGATATTTCTTGTTAGGTTTCTGGCTATATAGAGTGGACTAAGTGTCTTCTGCATTTTTTGAATTCCAATATGACAAAGGTTCTTGTGAATACTTTTTATAAGTTTTATGCTGAATTGCTCTGATAGCACAATTTTTTCTCTATTTCTGACATTTTTATAATAAATATTTTGTCTTTTCAGCATTTTATCTCCATTCCTTTGTATTTCTTCATTACTATTCTGATCCATTAAAATATCTTCTAGATTGATTAAATTCACAATCCTTAGTAGTTCATCTTCATTTTCTTTTTCCTCTAACACCGGGTTTCTACTAAGGCAATCTGCTTCTACATTCTCTTTCCCTGGAGCATATTTAATATTAAAATCATATTGTGAGAGATAAAACATCAAGTCACCTAACTCTTCATCTGTTCTTGATTTTAAATTCATATTCTCCAATGGTTTATGGTCTGAAAAAACAGTGAAGGACTTTCCTAGTAACCAGTATTGCCAATATTGCACTGCCTCTTTAATAGCTAAACACTCTAAGTAGATGGCCTTCTTTTTCTTCTGAGCTCCATTTAACTTCTTGGAGAAGTAAGCTACCGGTTTTTCTTTACCATCGAGTTGCGTCTGCTTCAATATAGCTCCAATGCCCTGTATAGAAGCATCTGTATAAATTTTGATTGGCAGGTCTTTGTCATAAATTTCCAAAACTGGTTGACAACATAGTAAGTTTTTTATTTCTTCAAATGCTTCTTGGCATTTATCAGACCAAATAAAATTTTGATTTTTCCTTAGTAAATTATGCAATGGATCCAGTATTATTGCACTTCTTGGAATGTATTCATGATAATAGTTTATTTTCCCTAAAAACTGTCTAATATTTTTCTGCGTTTTTGGAATGGGAAAATTCCTTATCGAAATTAGGTTATCTTTTAATGGTTTTATTGAGTTCTTCTGTATTATATGACCCAGGTATTTTACAGAATCCGATGCAAATGTGCATTTTTTGAATTTCAATTTGAAACCTTCCTTTTTAATGGCTTCTAACAGCTGTTTTAGATGATAAATATGTCCTTCAAATGATTTTGAAAATAATAGCACATCGTCTATATAATTAACAGCAAATTCTGTTAATTTGTATTTCCTAAGTATATTGCTTAGTATTCTTTGGAAGATGGCGGGCGAGGTTTTTAATCCGAACGGGAGGCACGTCCACTGATAATGACCCTCTTGGGTCACGAAACCAGTTTTTTCCCTGTCTTCTATTTTTAGAGGGATAGACCAAAATGCTGAGTTAATATCTAAAGTTGTAAAGTAATTGCAATTCCTCGTTTTTGCCACCAGATCTTCTACTAACGGAAATGGTTGGGCCTCCGGTATTACTATTTTATTCAGTTCCCTGAAATCTATACATAATCTAGACTTTCTATTATCTTCTCTTTTAAACGCCAAGGTGACAGGTGCAGCAAATGGACTGCAGGATTCTTCGATAAGTTTATTGTCCAATAAGTTTGCTATTTGTTCTTCTATTTCTCTCTTATCTTCCATAGTACATCTATAGGGTCTCTTTCCGCAATACTTGTCTACCAATAAATTTATTCTGGCTTCGTATCCATTAACAGTACCCACGTCATACTTATTTTTCGCAAATACTGTGCTATATTCATCAATTACTTTATTTATTTCTTTCTTTTTATACTTATTTAAATGATCTATCTTTATTTCGAATTCTTCTTCCTTTACGTGTTCGTTAAAATTAATTTTGTACTCTTCGACTGCTATACTTTTCCCTTCTTCAGTATTCATTTTTATATGTATTTTATTTAAGCATTGTTTCTGACTTATTTTTAAATCTTCATTTTGTATGAGCCTAAATTTTTTTATCAAGTCTAATCCAATGAGAAAGTCATATTTGAAATTCTTTTCATCGATAATGTATATGTCCACATTTTCCTCAATTTCAAATATTTTAATTTTTATATTGATCGAACCACTAGTTTTCTTGACACCATTAATAGTCACTAAATTGGCCTCATTCATACTGTTTCCTTTCCCTCTTAGTTTTAATAACTTTGAATTAATTAAGGATACATTTGATCCTGAATCATAAACTCCATGTATATGTAATGTATCATTTAATAGTATTTTTACTTTTATTAATGGTGTCACTATTAGTTTTTTTGATAAGTATCATTTAGTTCGGTTTCAATGACTGAATTGTTAACATGTTTAATATTATTTCCTTTTTCTTTCTCATCTTCTTTTCCCTTAAACCAACATGCAGAATCAGGATGATAGCGAGTTCCTTTATTTAGTTTTTCACATATTTTACATGGGCTCCGATCTTCATTTCGATTGATACTTGTGTGACTGCCATATTTTTTATAAACCAAATTTTTCTTTTTATTCATCATATGCTCACACTTCCTCACTTCATTGAACAAATCAACTGTATCTTTCAATATTTCTCTATCGATTCTATTAAGAATAAATTCCGGTAAACCAGCCGCAATAAGATCTATCAAAGTCCCCGTATCAATTGTGTTCCTCATATCCAGTAGTAATTTCTCTTTTTTTAAAGCATAATCCACCAATGACCCATCTTTATATTTAAATGACAATGCATATGTTATGTGGTTCCAACCTCTGTTTATAAATGATGCACAAAATTTATTTTTCCACAAAGACCATTCTGAATCCATGGTCAGTTTTATCATCATCGAACTGTACCAGTCCAAACAACTTTTATCCATGAACAGTCTGAGTATTTCAATTTTTTTCACATCCTTTGTTATATTAAAGCGCTGGCACTCTTTTTCAAATGTCTCTATCCATTGGTTAGCATTGCTATTTCTCGTAGTAAATTTTTCGAGCACAAATTTCTCTGCAATATGCTTTAAACTTTGTTCCTTAGTCTCCTGTATGTTTTCTGCCATTTTTTCAAATAATTTTTCTAATACACTTGCTTCACTGATTTGTGCCGTTGTTGTTGTTGTTTTTTTTTGATCAACTTCCTCGAGGTATTGGTTTCCAAATTGTAAGTTATCATCTTCATCTATATAGGTTTTTCTAAGTTCCTCTGTCATTGTGATCCAGATTTTCCGATTTTGATATCTTTTCTTCATACTATTTTTTACCTTTGCATAGGCCGGCGTCTTTATGAGCTCGGTATGGTTACTAACCGACTGACACTCCTCGGGAATAGCATACACTTTAGCATCACTTGTTTCTATTGAGGTTATACAAATGGTGTTCGATTTTCCGTCACTCGATGGCAAAACTTCGAATCCAAAACGGAGTTTCTCCATATTTTAAGCTTGTATGTAGATCTCAAAAGCAAATGTCGTTTTATAAGATCAATTATCTCTTTAATTTTGGTAAATGATAAACTTGTTGTTGCTCTGTAAACAAAGTTTTATTTTTACAATTATTTTTATATTTACTTTACAATGATATGCAATTATGATAAACGAAACTAACCTGTAAACAAAGAAACGACATTTAATGTTTATCCTTCCACATATTAGTATCTTATTTATAATTTCCGTCTTCTTTGTATTGGAATAACCATATACATGACATGCACTACTTTATGTTTCTAGCCAATATGGCCGATCATACTTGACGACGTGACGTAGCTGACAGCATTATGCGCGGCAGAATTCAAATTAAAGTATTAGTATAGTAATTACTTTACATATATATATATATATATATATATATATATATATATATATATATATATATATATATATATATATATATATATATATATATATATATATATATATATATATATATATATATATATATATATATATATATATATATATATATATATGTATATAATAGTATAATTCACAGCCAGAAATATACGAATTTTAATCATTATCACTAGCTAATGTTCACTGGAGGACATAGACCTCTTCCAAGACTTGCCACAGTGTTCTTGACTTCGTTGCCAGCCCTATTGTAGTAGTTGCGTAGCCCTTGCTAGCCATTTTTCTGCAAGTCATCACCTCGCCGCTGGACATCCTACGTTACGTTTACCGAGACGAGATCTCTACTCGAGAACTCATTTACTCCATTGGTTATCGGTTCTACGACATATGGCCAGCCCACTACCACTTCAGCTAGCTGATTTGAGAAACGATGTCAGTGAAATTGGTTCTTATGAGATATGGATTAGTTATTTGAGGACATTATTTAAATAAAACAAGTCTGGTTGCATACTCGTGTAATGGTGAAGTGGATGACACCTGCCTAAGTTACAATTATTTCAATAGGGATTGATTATTTATTCTATTCATACGAATACGATCCCTCAGAGTAATTACCTCGTTCTTTAGCCCGCTGAGCGACTTTAAGTTGGTGAACTAACCCTTTTTTTTTTTTTTTTTTTTTTTTTTTTTTTTTTTTTTTTTTTTTTTTTACGGGGTGGGGAAATCCTCATGGACTACCTCCGCCTGGGGAAAGGCGGAGGGGCGTGCCGGATTCTTACCGGCTAAAACCACCACCCCGGTGTCTCCTCACACGTGCGCGCGGGGCCGCGGGAATCCAAATTCTTCCGCAGCCCCACACTAGTGCTGGCCCGGTGTGTCCGGGCCTCGTCTCCTGCACGGGGTAGTGAGGTGTTTAACTACCCCGTGCATCGCCTCAGAGGCGCGCGCCGACACCCGCGCGCGCCTCCACCTCGGGTCCATCGAATAGGGGGCGGGAACTTCCCCAAGTCCCTCGCCCCTGGACCTATTCATGGGGGCTGGAAAAGGGCGTTGTCCGCCCTTCTCCTGCGCCCGGTGCGCCTTCTGCGGCCGGGGAAGGGAGTCGAGATCTCCCTCTCCCGTTCCGCAGTTTCCTTCTGCGACATCACGTCCTCACAGAAGGACACCACTGCGTCCCACGACTCTGCGCTACCGACCATCCTCCGCACTACGGCCGGCAGCGACAGATCGTCTCCCACTTCATTTATGAGGACACGGCGCTGCTCCTCCCAAGCTACACACTCGGCGAGCGTGTGTTGCGCCGTATCCTCCCCGCAATGGACGCAGTGGTGGCACCGAGCGTCCGGCTCCCTGTCTATGCGGCACAGGTACTTGCCGAAGCAGCCGTGCCCCGACAGCACCTGCGTCACCCTAAACGACAGGGAGCCGTGCCTTCTCCCGAGCCAGTCGTCGAGTACTGGCCGGATCGCCTCGACGTTAGCGAGGCCGGCGGTAGGGCGCAGAAGCCTTTGCCGCCATTCCGCCACCAAGATCTGACGGAGCTCCTCTCGGCGCAGCGCGATCTGCCGCTGCGCCGGCTTCGAGCCCCGTGCCCGCTCTTCCTCGCGCCATCGATATAATGACGCGAGTACTTTCGCCTCTAGGTCCCAGGGCGGGGATCCGGCCAGGACGCAAGCCGCCTCGTAGGAAATCGTGCGATACCCGCGGACGACTCTGACGGCCATCGCCCTCTGCGGTTTACGCAGAATGGCGAGAGTGCTGGCCGTCATGTCCAACGCCCAAACAGGGGCCCCGTACAGGGCCATGGACCGCACGATTCCCACGTACAACCGCCTACAGGCGGCGCTCGGGCCCCCCAAGTTGGGAAGCAACGTCGAAAGCGCGCCCGCTGCACCCATCAGCTTGGGCGCCAGCCGCCGGAAGTGGGGCCCGAATTCCCATCGGCTGTCGAGCACCAGTCCCAGATACTTCATGGTGGACTCGACAGCTATCCGGGCCCCGCTGACCACGATGTGTGATCCCGGCGCCGGCGCACGTCGGGGGCCATGAAACACCATGGCCTCCGACTTGTTTAGGGCCACCTCCAGGCCCAGGCGCCGGATGCGGTTCACCACCTGTGACACCGCAGCCGTGGCTATCAACGTCGCCTCCCTGTGCGAGCTCCCCCGGGCAGTGACAAGCGTGTCGTCCGCGTAACACGTCAAGTCGGCGCCCGACGGGAGTTCGCTTCTCAGCACCCAGTCGTAGCCGATGTTCCACAGGAGCGGTCCCAAGACCGATCCCTGTGGAACACCGCACGACATGAAGTGCCGACCGGCACCGTCACGTCCCCGATAGGTGACGCATCTACCCTCCAGATAAGCCCCTACCGTACGGCGGAGGTAGGGAGGCACGCGATGGTATTTCAGAGCCTCCCGAATACAACTCCAGGGTAGGGTGTTGAATGCGTTGGAGATGTCTAAAGACACCGCCAGCACCACCCCACCCCGGGATACCGTCTCCTCCGCCAGGGCCCTCACGCGCATGATGGCGTCTATGGTGGAGCGCCCCCGACGAAAACCAAATTGGTTGTCGTCCAGGTCCGGCCCCTCTCTGCACAAGTGGCTGACGAGGCGATCTGCGATAATGCGCTCAAAAAGTTTGCCCGCCTCATCGAGCAGCACTATGGGCCGATACGCGGACGGCGAGTCCGCGGGGCGCCCCTCCTTCCTGAGCAGGACCAGCCTCCCCTCCTTCCACACACTGGGAAACTGACCCCGCTCGAGACATGCCGTGAAGAGCCCCCTCAGCTGGGGCTCTAGCTTCTTCAGAGCCAGGACGAGAGCTCGACCAGGAACTCCGTCGGGTCCGGGCGCTGTGTTCTTAGCCCGGAGTCGCGACACGGCCGCTCTCATCTCTGCTTGCGTCACCTCGGGGACATCAGTGCTCTCCTCTTCTGGAGATTCTGTGGCTGAGGGCGAAGCCATCGCCGGGGGAACGTGTCCCACTCGCTCAGGGAAGAGGGCCGATACCACCGCCTCTAGCAACTGGGGTTGCATACTTTGTACCAGTGGAGGCGCCCAGGGACGCAACTTGCCCCGTACCCAACGGTAGGGGCGCCCCCACGGATCCCGATCTAGGGACCCCAGCAGCTCCTCCCTGGCACGCGACTTAGAGTCGCCGATGGCCAGCCACAGAGTCTCCTTGGACGCGCGGTACACCTCATACAGCGCGTCTTCCTCGACGGAATCCCGTCGACGTCGTCTCCGGTATCGCGTGTACTGGCGGCGAGCCGCAACGCACTCAACGCGCAGCCGGGCGATCTCGTCCGTCCACCAGTACACCTGGCGCCTTGCGGACTGTTGGCGGACACGGGGCATGGACGCGTCGCAGATCTGCATCATCGCCCCGCGAAACCACAGCGCCACCGCTTCGACGTCGACGGGGCCGTCCGTCGTCGACTCCCAAATCCAGGACTGAACTAAGGCAGCTTCCTCGAGTAGTTCCTTGTCGATGCGCTTAAGCGCCCAACGCGGGCCGTCGTTAATCGGGGCTGTTGGATGGCGGCCGCTCGCGGTCTGAGCAGAGACGTCGAACCGGATATACCGATGGTCCGACAGCGTCTCCACCTCCACGGCGACACGCCAGTCGCGGACTCGGCTAGCGACAGAGGGGCTAGCGAACGAGACGTCCACTATCGACCCGCCCCGCTGCCGCACGCACGTGTATTCCGAACCCCGATTCAGGACGACCAGACCAGTCGTCACCGCCCACTCTTCCAGCACCTCGCCCCGAGGGTCAGTGACCGGAGATCCCCACGCTGATGACTTAGCGTTGAGATCCCCGAGCACCAGAACGGGACGAGGGTGATAGCGGCCTACTACGGCGCCCAACTCGACAAGAAAACTCTCAAAGTCGGCGAGACTCTTGTTGGGGGAGAAATACGCCCCCACAATGACGATGCCGCCCGAGACCGCAGCAACCCAGCCGCGGCCACGAGACGGGTCGATCAGAGCCTCGCCAATAATGGCCACCAAACCGTCAGCGCACCCCAACCAGTTGTCACGGGCGGGGATGAAGTACGGCTCGGCGACCACAGCCACGTGGATCGACCACTCTGCCATGCTCTGGAGTAAAAGATCCTGAGCTCTGGCACAGTGGTTGATGTTACCCTGGAGGAAATGGAGTTGTGCCATTATTGACATTCCATTCCCTCGGCAACGGTCCTGGGCCGGGAGTCGGCCGCGGAGCTACTAGCCTGCCGGGGCCGCGAGGTTTCCCCGGCAGGTTTAGAGCTCCTCTTCTTCTTGGCCTTGCTGGCAGGCGCGCCACAGGCCCCTCCGCCCACTTTATGTCCCGCTGGCTTCCCTGCAGCCGAACATAAGCTGCAGTTGAGCGCTGCGGAACACTGGGCCGCCTTGTGGCCGGGCTGACCGCAGCGATAACAAAGGTCACTACGGTCAACCTCAGCGGTGCACTTAGCCCGAACGTGCCCCTTCTCCAGGCACCGGAAGCACCGCAAAGCCCGGGGCTGCAGGAGTTTCACCCTCGCCGCAACCCAGCCAACCAGCAATCTGCCGCTTAAGGCGATCTTCTTCGCCGACGCTATAGGGCACCGAACCCAGACCACGCCGAGTCCGGTGGCGTCGGTGCGTATATCACCGGCCCGCACTTTGTCCGGCGGACACTCTCCGCTTCGGGCAACGGCTGCCGCCACCTCCTCAGAGGTCACGGAGTCGTCCAGACCAGCAATCCGCATCTCTGCGGTTTTCATTGGCCTGGAGACCCGGACGTCCTCAGGGTTGAGGACCTCCCTCATCTTGGCGGCCAGGGCGTCCGCCTTTTCGGCACTGCCACTCGCAGCACCAGCCACCTCGAACAGCCGCGCGCCCGTGGCAGCCTGCCTGAGGGTGACGGACTGAAGACCAAGATCTGATAATTTGATCTTGGCCTTGGCCTCGGCAATAACCGACTGGTACGTTACACCACGCTCCGCAGCTCCGGGCTGTAGCGTGAGCGTCACAGCCTCGGAACGTGGAGCACGTACCGCCGGCCCTTTGCGACCGCCTTTGGCAGTCCGCCGCGCAGGCTGCGCAACCGCCTTTGCGGCTCGGCCGGGGGCGCGCGCTGTTGCTGAGGCCGTCTTGGCGGCTTTGCGGGCCTTCTTGCGGCTCACGACTGTCGCCCAGGTCTCACCCTTAGACCCGGCAGTCGTGGGCTGATCACTCGATGCGGCTCCCTCCACGGGCTTTTTAACACCCTCCGCGGGCTTCCCCTTCTGAGGCGTAGGTCTCGGCGGGCCCTCAGCCCTCCGCCGTGTATCGGCCGCTAGGGGAGGACGGATGATTTCCGCAGGGAGGCGCCGAGAAATCGCCTCTATACGAGCATTGACCATGCTCCCGCACTGGAGCATGCAGAGCCGGACAATGCGCTCGACCTCGTCGTCGGTATTGGTGCTTGCCGGTCTCGGTGCGGGAGCCGGGGCCACTACCGATGCGGCATTAGGCGACGTACGTCGCTGCTGCTGCTCGCTCAGCGCAGCGACTTGTCGCCGGAGGTCCTCCAAATCATTTCGGAGACGACTGTTTTCCTCCTGCAACTTCGCGACCTCGTCTGAGGCCGTCCTGTTGAGGAGGATGCCAATCGCCTCCTTAATGTCCGCGGCAGCTTCCTTTAGACCGCGAGTGAACGTCCCCTTTAGGCTGCCGGATTTGGTGGCAACCTTCAGGACTAAGTCCACCCCGTCCAGGGCAAGCTGGCTTAGGGCCACCGCAGATGGTTCCCCCCCTTCCGCCGCTAGAGCAGCGCGTCGCTCACGTGCGCGTCGGGCCATTTGCGACACTTCGTCGGCCGCGACGGCTTTGCGTTGCTCTCTTTTGGTGGCGCTGAGCTCAGCCTTTGAGCTCCCTAGCGAGACACAACTCTCGCCACCAGGGTCCTCAGTGGTGACTCCCATGTCACTCTCTGCTTCTCTGGCCGCCGGAGTGTTGGAGCGCACGAACCTACCCTGTGCGTCCCTCCGCGGCCGTGTAGCACTCAGCCCTCTCGAAGCCTGCCGACCTCTCCTCGCGGTCGGCAACTTCGGGGCCAGCAGGCCTTCCTCATCTGAGGACAGGTCCACTGACCCACTTCCCACCAGAGCAGGGTCGCGTGGACGTTTCCTAACGGAAGACGGACCACGCGGCCCTCCGTCATTATTTATTTTATGACAGATTCCAGTAATACTATCAGCAACAGGGGCCTGGTCGCCTACCCCTGTGCGTCCGTCGGTAACCAATTTATTACTCGCAGGCCCGGGTACCTGCGAGCGCCGGGCGTCAACCGGATCGCATGACAAATCTCTCGAGGTCACCACAGGTGACCTCTCTCGCAGAATGTGGGCCCCCCAGAATACGCTGGGCCCGTGCCTGCACCCGAAGGTGCAGGGGAGGATTCTCCACCCTGTTGGGTGGTACCTCCCTGGGGTAGTACTTTCTCATTCTGCATTTTCATTTTGGTCTATGGTGTGGCGCTTGGGACCAGGTTTTTCCCCCTGGCCATGCAGCCCATCGGCGCACCACGGAACCTTAGGCTTCGGGTGGGCTGTTATAGGTCCCCCAGCCCCAGCCCACAAAGCTGGGGGATTCCGGACGGGACTCGCATCCACGCCGCGTGCCAGTCAGGCGTGGGTACGACTACCAGACGACACTCCAGAAAAAACCAGGGAGTCGCCTAACGTCGTAGCCGGCCCAGCAAGACCAACCGACAGCGAGGATGCGGTTCCCGCCCCAGGAACACTCTCTATACAAGCGCAGCCGAAATGGGCATGGTTTCGACTGCCAAATCAGGTCCCGGGACAAAACCCGGGACTCCAACTAGCATTCGCAACCATCCCACCGGGGACCGCGCCACGCATATAGAGCGAAGTTGGAAAGGATGCGGGTAGTAGACGGGAAAAAAGGTAGGACTCCGCCGCCTCGGACGGAAGGGGAATGAGGCGGTGGATGCTCGGGCACCTCGGGTACGCACACCCGTGCACTCCTTGGACAGAGGAGCGCCCCTGAGGGGTGGTGAACTAACCCTAGTGTGAGTGTCCACGTCTCAGCACCGTACGTAATGGCGTACCGCCTGGTGCGTCTGACCCGTAACGACGCGAGGGGTAGAACGCACTTGTTAAATATTTTCGTCTTCAGGCATTATGGTATGACATAACGAATGTTAACGACGAACTTAAATTCTATTTCTCCATTAAATCGTTGTAATTTTTTTTAACTTAATATCTTGCAATCAGTCAGTCTATGAGCAGATGATTTATGTGCTATTTCACAGGTAGAGCAAGGTCTCTAATGAGTTCTCCTCATAATGTCAACTGTGATCATCTATGCGCAGTATTTGTCGTCGCTTCAGTCTGTTAATATATTGTGTATTCATAAGATTTTTCAGCCTTGTTTTGTGTTTAGAACATCAAATCTTTATTTCCTATTTGACTGGTTGATGATGACTGAAGAGGACAATAAAATCTAGGGATTTGCTACCATGTCCAGATTAAAATAATAAGAACAAATAAAGTTGTGCTCACACACAAAACACAAGAAAATAATGGACAAAAAAATAAAACGATGATAATGGGACAGTAGGTTTATTTGTATGCTGACAACTTGCTGGGTGCTAAGTTACAACTAAGGAAAAAAATCAAAAACCTCGTACTCCTAACCTCACATATCGCAAATGAATCATAACATTTTATATTTATTTTATCAAATGGGGTTTTAAATGGGTACACTTTTTGAATACGAAAATATTTTTTATTAAAACAACCTCTACATTGTTTTCAAAAGTAGGTGCTTTTAAAATCCATTCAACCGGAAAATTTTATGGAAATATTATGAATTTTTTTTCTATTCTAAATTTTATTTTATTCAAAATAATGTAAATCTAGTTACAAAATATTTATATTGGAAATACATTTTTTTTAATGCGGAAAATTATGGTTTGATTTTGTTAGTTTACGTATTATTTGTGCCATCTGTATATATATACACATGGCGCCAATCAAAGAGAGAGTTCGCACAAATTAAGGTGACATAAGTTATATATCCGACTAGATGCTAGACGACGGGAGAACGGCAGCGGAGTTTATGGACAAGCAGGCCCAAAAATTCTCAAACATCCGCAACTTTATGTTGTTAGGGAGAACGTAATAACAGTTTTCCTCGATAAACTACTTATTTGTGCTTTAATTACTAATTGTTTTAAAAAGAAAATTATTACTATATTTAAAAATACTATCCATTAAAAAGGATATTTTTTATTTTTTTACATATTAAATAACTTTATCTCTCTTACATGGTAAGAGGTTTATTTGCTTCTCCATTTTATAGTTTATTTATTTGTATGTTCTCACAGACTTTTTTCGGTCAATTTATTATTTTATATATTGTAACTCTGTGAAAATACCTCAACTGAAATTTAGGTAAAATAAATATTCTAATGATTTAGGGTGCAAACTACGATCTGGAAGGTGTAATATATGTTGATCTTCCTACAGAATAAATAATTAACGCAATCTATGTAAATAAAATGATAGTGGTCTGAAATTGTGCGCGCATCACGGCAAAACTACTGGATACATTTCAATTAAATTTTATAAGTTTTATTTATTAGACACTTGGCTCATATTTAAAAAAGTATTGCGATATCTTTATTTAATATAAAGTTATTAAAGTTTTAAGAAACAACGATTTTTATAAGCAATATTCAGGGATGTGTTTTCTTGCCGCGGAGAAGTAGGGCAAGCGGTGTGACGCGCATGCGTACGATAACTTCTCATATTTTTTCGATTGACTTTTTTTTGTTATTCGACCAGCAAAGCATGCGGGAACGGTTAGTACTCAATATTTGTAACTATAGGTCATTACAAGAACCGGATATGGTTTTATTTTAATAGTGTCCTCCAGTAGCTAATCCCGTATATAGAAAAGGGAGATGTATAGAAATTAATTTTGTTATAGCAATTTTGTATAAAGTTTAACATTTCTGTTATTTTTTCCTAAACTTATTACAACAAAGCTTAAGGTGACGAGGAAATATTGTTTGTCATAAAGTTTAGGTTCATAAAATAGGCAAGAGGCAATTGAAGGCAATTAGTATTAAGTTACTGTTTGCTCAATTTACTTGCCCACGATCAAAATAGTGTTGACGTCATTTCAAGTGTAAGCTTAGTTAAGTAATTGTGTATATTTACCGAAGTTTACCTAAGTACCAGGGAGTGCATCCCGCCAATCTGCCTTGCACAAGCGGAGCGGGTATACTAACCATTCTCTCTAAGGGGAGGTCTAGACTAACGGGTCAATAGAGGCATTATTATTATACATGGCTTTATGCACATTAGGTGAGAAAAATTGCCTAAATGAGGGATGCAACCTTCTTGCGATTCGATACCGCAATTTCTAGATTTGTTTCTGAGTGTAGTATATAGTCTTATAATTAAAGTATTGTACTATCCATGCAGGGGCGGAGAAAAAATATTGACCTCTGCGGCCGCGGTCGGCCTGTCGTAAAAGGCGAAAAACAACCCACCCTACGTGGTAAGGCCCCAAGCCCGTCTGTATGGCGACCACTTTTGGCCTTAAGTATGCCGCCATAGTAACTTTGTGTTGAGTTTCGGAATTAATGACACAAGTTCCTGTACCCTTATGGGACGGCAGCGTGTTCGCGATGCCACTGGTGTTGCAAACACCCATAGGCGATGGTAACTGCTAAATTCTAAGTGGGCCGTCAGCCTGTCTGCTGTTGTACAGCAATAAAAAAACTGTACTGAACATATTCAACAAGCAAATAAAATTCTTGATTTTTTTCCTCAAATATGAATTAAAAATGTCGCTTGATTGTAATTTCTTTGATCTCACCTTTGTCAAGTGAACAGACAGCGAAACGTGACGTCCATTAAAATGAAACAATACGACAAAAGTGACATCTATTTTTAAATTAACACTAAAAATTCATGCTTAAATTTCCAGGAGAAAGACAAATTAAGTCTCTGTTTAATTCTATAAAGTTATCTCTAATGGAATAGAATAAACGAGAACATTTATTTTATTGTTTGTTCGCAAACGTACCCCAGTATTTATTGGAAATGTGTTGTTAAACTGTAATCTTTATTTTGTTACAGGTTTGGAATATAAATCAAAGCGTCGATGCTCGTAAAACTGACATTTTAAGACCAATAATAAATTGTTATCTAGACATTACAAGCGCACCGACAATGAATGAAATTGGAAATTTTACCGAGCTGAATTTAACGGAAAAATTCGGAAACTCGACGCCACCCGGTCTACCGTATCCACACCCCGCCGGATACGAAAACATAATCGACAACAAATGGGTACAAGCGATTTTTTGCGTTATATACACAATAATCTTTGCATTGGGACTACTTGGGAATATCCTTGTTTGCTTCGTCGTGATACGGAATAAAGCGATGCAAACAGTCACCAATCTGTTCATTAGCAATTTAGCCTTGTCGGACATCTTGCTCTGTATATTTGCAGTGCCATTCACCCCTTTATACTCGTTCCGCGGCACATGGAGCTGGGGTTCTCTATTGTGCCACATTATGCCTTTTGCACAGGGATGCAGCGTATACATATCTACATTGACGCTTATGTCTATAGCAATAGATAGGTTCTTCGTTATAATATATCCTTTTAGACCACGCATGAAGATAGAGACATGCATAACGGTTATTATAATGATATGGACCTTTGCAATAACGGTCACAATGCCGTATGCTATTTTCATGACGTATTACGATTTGGATATTGGTCGGTTCTGCGAAGAGACGTGGCCCACGGAGAAATTGAGACGTATATTCGGATCGGCAACCTCAGTGTTGCAATTTGTTTTACCGTTCCTAGTGATTGCTTTCTGTTACACCTGTGTGAGCTTCAAATTGAACGACAGGGCTAAAGCGAAAGCGGCGAGCAAAAATACACGAAAGGAAGAATTGGATAAAAACCGAAAACGTAGAACCAATCAAATGTTGATTGCTATGGTCACAATATTCGGGTTGTCCTGGCTACCTTTGAATGTGATAAATCTTTGCAACGATTATTACATCTACGCCATCCATTTAAAGTATTACTTTCTGGTGTTCTTCATTGGTCACGTAATAGCGATGTCGTCCACGTGTTACAACCCGTTTATATACGCTTGGATGAATGAGAACTTTCGAAAAGAATTCAAGCAATTAATTCCTTGTATCGACACATCGGTGCAATTGAGGGGCAATATTCAGCTGGAGCAATTAGGAGTTGGCCCGTCGGAGAAAACATTTAATGGCAATACGACTACTGACAGTTATTTAGGATCCAGCTCACAGCGGAGCACCTCGTTCAGGCATAAGAGGAAACCGAGTGCCGCTGCAGATGTGGAGAAAAGCGGAGTCGAACTAAATGAAGACCTGTTGACTGTCGACGTGAAACATTGCCACATATCTACTAGTTACAATCTGAGAAGGGAGTCAGTGAAACTTAGACTGATTAATGAGGAGTCTTTTGACGGGACGCCGACACAAAGTCAATTCTAACAGATATTATCACGGGTAAGCCTATGTTCGAAAATGATTAATTTGCGTACTCGCAAACACTCATGCATGTATAAATACTGAAATTTTTATAATTAGAAAATGCATTTTTTATCGTTTCTTTCTAGATATATTTGGATATCGTTTCGGAGTATGGGGTACTGTGCTGAATATGGGCACAACATTTGCCTTCAGCATTCCTTTTCGTATCACTGCTATCATTGACTTTCTTATTGTTGAGCAAAGAAAATAATAATGTTGGAATAGTTGAAATTAAATTTGGTGTTTACATCCGACATTGTCGTCGGATATACCAATTCTGAAAGGAAAAATCGAAAAGGGGTCCTTTCTCCAGTTCCATTACAATGTAATGACTATTTGTAACTATTTACAATTTCCTAAGAGTTTAGGGAGATGGGTATTATATGTAGTTCGCAAGAAAGCTATATGTTCCATTTCGCTCATACGTACACGTCCTATGCCATCTTTCACCCATTCCTTCTTTCACACTACACAAAACACAAATACTCCGTAATCACGTTATATTTAAATACCCTCTTTATTAATTATTCTGTAAATAATGTTTTTTCTTAATACTATCCATACAGAGGCGGAGAAAGAATAACCTCTGCGGCCGGGGTTGGCCTGTCGTAAAAGGTGACAAAACAACCCACCCTAGGCTACGGGTAGAGCCTCAAGCCCGTCTGGATGGCGACCACCTTTGGTCTTAAGTATGCCGCCATAATAACCTTGTGTTGTGTTCCGGCATTAGTAGCTCAAGTTTCTGCACCCTTATGCGACAGCAGCTTGTTTGCGATGCCACTGGCGTTCCAAACACCCATAGGCGATGGTAACTGTTAAATTCTAAGTGGGCCGTTAGCCTGTCTGCAGGCTGTAAAGTAAACTACAGCAATAAAAAAAATTCTATGTAATTTTTAAGGAATAATTCATATGTTTTTTACTATTTATATGTCATTTTGTATATATAGTTTACAAAGTGTGGTTCTTTTCTGGCCAATTTTTAGTTCATTATGTATTAGTATGCAAGTTTGACTTGTGTGCTATGTGATCATTGTTTAAATAAATAAATCCCTTTCCCGCCAAGACGCTGTCGTAGTTGTGACGTATTTAGCGTGTTGAACAATTGGATGGATGACTTTGTACCTCTGCGCAAGCACTATGCTATGAAGTGTTGAGAACAGTACATCATCTTTATTATATTATGTGAGTTGTTTAATTTTTGAGTTGTGTTTCACGCATATGTCATAGAATACTACGGCAGTATATAAGAGAAGAATTTATAAAGTTTTATGAGTCCCGTCTGTTTCCTTCCTCTTGTAATATGGTATTCTTTGTATGTCTATGATTTAAGGCACATTCTAATTATTTTATATAATAATGATAAATGATAATAAAATAATATTATATTCGCAGGTACGGTTATGGAATCGTTCCCAAATTTGAAGATATACACTAAGGACCAGAGTATTTTTAGATGGAATTTATTTTTATTCAAAGAAATCTTTACTAAATGCACCTTTTAAAATAATTAAATTGAACCTCATTACGCTTATAAATTTACAAACCCTATATTAAATACTTTTTAATTAAGATCTGTACATGTAATTTTGTACCTGTACACGACGTTTACCGTCTGAAAATATATTAGATTATATTTGTAACATAGAATTAGTCACCTTATAAAGATTATATAGATATATTTTATGTAGCAGAAAGTCCTCTTAAAGTAATTTTTATCATAATACAAGTATACTACGGTTTGAGCAGCAGTAGTATCCAGCAGTTCCTTAATGTTCTGCACTCGAAAAGTTCAACATTATAAATGTGAACAGTAATGGAATGCACTAATTTATCCGTACAGGGACGGATTGCGAACACTGACTCCTGCAGCCTGTTGTAAAAGGTGACTAAATCGGTATCTAAGTATTTGTATGCCGTCATAATAACCTTGTGTTGTGTTGTGTTGTGGATAGCATCGTGTTAGTGATGTCCCTGGCGCCGTTACCATCGGCAATGACATCTGCTTACTATTAAGTGGCGAGTCAGCGTGTCTGCTCTCCCACAACAATAAAAAAAGACACTGAATATTTTTGGAGTTTACTCCTTAAGAATCGATTTTCATATATAAGGTATGAGAAAAATGTGAGAGTAAAATCTACTAATGAATGACCTCGTTATGTTTTTGGTGCGCGTGCACCGGAACACACTAAACAAAACAAAACGATGTATCTCTCAAGGCAAAAATTACTTTATTTGTTACAACTTAAGGTTGATTTCACATTAAATGTTGTTTAACATATTTCATTTGTAAGTGACAAGAGTAATTTATTGCTTTGCTCATTTTATATGACGAATGATCGTAAGTATTAGATAATGTTTTGGAGATTTGTGACTTTATTACTAGGTGCCACAGTTGTAATTAAAACTGTTTTAAAACTTTTTTATATATGTATATTATTTCCATTAATTTGTTAATTTACCCTTTCATATGGTATTAATCTTATTTCAGTTAAATAAACTCTTTTTGCGTATGTTTAGACAATCGTACTTAAGTAGTAAACTCCAGTCGTGCGTCGGAGCTGACACACACAGTTTTTTTTATTGGAAGACTTTATATATTTGTTATAGCAGTTAAATGTTATGGATATATGAATATAAATGTTTAATTTGTAACTTACTTATTGAGTGGAAAGTTTCGATAAATGATATTACATTTGCGTGCCATACATCGTTTAATCTTCATTACAGTCCAGTAGTGACACGTTACTATAACATGTTTTTTCCAATAGAACATAGAACCTTCATTATTTGTAATTTAAAATCTGTTAATTAATCTCAACATTAAATTTCAGATTACATATGCTTACTAAAAATTTTAAGGCCTCTATATATGTCATTTGCTATAGTTAATTATACAATGAAATCTCAGCATTCGCCAGTCACTCGATTTTTGGTTATTATGGTATCCAGTCTATAGATTTCACTGCGCCATATAGTTCCGAAGTTAGTAGCATATATAATAATCTAATATATAAAATTGTCGTGTCACAGTTTTCGTCGCCATACTCCTCCGAAACGGCTCGACCGATTTTGATGAAATTTTTTTGTGCTTATCCGGTATCTATGAGAATCGGCCAACATATATTTTTCATCCCCCTAAATGTTAGGGGTAGTCCATCCGTAATTTTTTTTTTAAATTTTTGACATTTTATTATTTATATGGCAGAACAACGTTTGCCGGGTCAGCTAGTGAGTATATGAAAATATTACATCGTATATCTCGAAACTAAGCAACGTGTGCTTGTAATTTGGTGAATTACGACGATTGTGATTTACTGACGATTTCTGTGACGTAAGGGCTAACGCACGTCTCGAACGCCTGCGGAGGTCACAAGTTAGATTCCCATCCTGCGTCTGTGTATTTATGTATAATATGTTTGTAAAAGAAAATGAAATATATAGTATATCAGTTTTCTCGTGCAGTGGCGGAGTACGACTACCAACCCCTGTGACTGGGGTCGGCCTATCTAAAACGCCACAAAACAATCCCAGCAACATGGTAGGGCCCCAAGCCCGTTTGTGTGAGACGTGTGTTAGCCCTTGCGTTACGGAAATCGTCAGTAAATCACAATCGTCGTAATTCACCAAAATACAAGAATACATTGCTTTGTTTCGAGATATACGATGTGATATAGTTATGTACTCATTATTATATAATTTTTTTGTATTAATTGAAAAATGTCAAATGTTTATAAAAATATTTACATAAAGCTATATTTTACAGTTAATTATATTATATATAATTCTTTTATTTACCACACGGCAAATTCATTAAATAAGTTACAAATTAGATGGGACTTAATTAGTTAAATTCTTAAAAAAAAACTGTTATAAGCCTCTTTAAATATTCTCCAACAAGAGAGAGATGAAAGACAATCTTATTCTTATGATACCTTAGATATTAAGTCAGACTTACCTAACCTAACGCACATTCCGTACCTGAAATAAAAGAACATAATATATATAAACCTTTTCACCGTATTAAAGAAGTAAGAGTAATTAAAATAAGTCGTGTAAATTTTGGATTTTATATATTTTGATAACTCATTTGTAAATGTAGCCTTATCATTAGACAAAGAGTATTTAATCAAGTGCCGTAAAAGAAGCCATTTTAGAGCCATAGAAAGAACGTACAGGGGCAGATTAAAAATACTGACCCCTGCGGCCGGGGGTGGCTTGTCAATGGCGACAAAACAACTCTAGCCACGTGGTAGTCCACGTGCCCGTCTGGATGGCTACCACCCCTTGCTCTAAATAGACCACCATAATAACCTTGTGTTCTGGCAGGAGTAAACCGGGTTCCAGGTCCCCTACGCGAACTGAAGCGTGTTGATGATGCCACTGACGTTGCAAAGATCAATAGGTGAGGGTAACGGCTTTTTATTAAGTGGGCCATACTTTTTTCACTTATTATTACATACATAAGAATACATACATTACATAAGAATATAATCTGACTAAATTTAGTTGTGATAGAGCTGATTTACATGAGACCGTAAAGAAATTTCTCCTCTATAGTAAAATTCAATAGAAGATGAAAAAGTATCAAATTCAATTTAAAGGTCTTAGATTTTCACGGTAAAAAGTTATCAACAATATAATATACATATTTTTTTATTTCTGTAAGATAGCAGACAGGCTGACGGCCCGCTTAGAATTTAGCAGTTACCGTCGCCTATAGATGTTTGCAACGCCAATGGCATCGCGAACACACTGATATCCCATAAGAGTACAAGAACTTGGGTCTCTAATGCCGCAACACAACACAAGGTTATTATGGCGACATACTTAAGACCAAGGGTGGTCGCCATCCAGATGGGCTTGGGGCCCTACCACGCAGCTAGGATTGTTTTGTCGCCTGTACGACAGGCCGACCAAGGCCGCAGAGGTTAGTATTTTTTCTCCGCCCCTGCACGGATATATTCGAATTACCTTGTTTCAGTCATACATTTACTTATATACCTCTAAATTTTTAAGTCAAAGATCAACAGAAAAGCTAGACAGACGGCTAATTTCAAATTGGTTAAATACTTTACGTCAATACCAGCCCTTTTTAAGACTGTATAATTTACTCGTAGTAACCACTTAGAATATAGTATATACTAGTGAGTAAAACTTTTTTAATGTAAACTTTATCTCTTTATATAGTTATGATATTCGAAAAAGCTACTTGTCATTAAGATGAATTAACATTTAATTACTTAGAGATATATTATATAGTCAATATTCAATCGATCAAGAATCCGCAGAGGGGAGGTTTGATTGCGTACAAGTTTTGAATAAGTGTATTATACTAATGATAAATATTATGAGATAATTCGTAGAACGACTTCTAGAAAAAAAAGTAGCAAAACCAATGTATTATATCATAGATACCAGACAACAAATATATAATTAAAGAAAACACGTATATTTGTAATAAACAACAAGACTCTAGATGGGTTTCAAAACCGTGACCCTTAAAAGTGATCCGACGTGTGAAAGCCGCTGTGTCACGGAGATCATAGAAATTATAACAGCAATAGGAAAAAAGAAGAAGAGATGGTAAACAAAGACGAGGAGGAATAGTATCAGGCTATTAAGCTACAAAAATCTCGTAAACTGCTATTAGGCAATGGGTAATTCCTTCCTGTTTTGGTTCCAACAGACCGACTACTAAACTATATATAGCTTGATAATATATTTTTTGCTTATCTTCTTAGAACAAGAGTATTCAAAGAAGATTGAAAACTTATTCACCGGATTCCAGGCAACAAAATCCATGTAACGGTGTCAAAAAGGAAGGACTAAAAAGCAAAATCGTAACCCAACGTTCGCCAGATTTGGTGAGGCTTTTAATTTAATGTAACTGATATAAAAACGCATTTATATGGAATTTGATTCTATACGCCATTTTTGTAGCGTTTACCATTCCTTTTCACTGGTTTTTATTGTTTATGTGTAGGAGCGGTATTAGAACACTAACCTCTGCGACTACCTGATTTAAAAAAATACGCTTTAGTGATTTTTTGCTGTTCCGGCACTAGTAAACTAGTCCAGTTCCTCTTTGGGGGCGGCAGCGCATTAGTAATGTCTTTAATGTTGCAAACGTTTATAGGAGACGGTGACTATCAACTATCGGGTGGACCGTTTGCCTATTTGTCAATCTCAACATTAAAAAAAGTTAAACTGATATATGTCAGATATATATTATATATAGGGCACCACTTAATTATTCTGTATACTTGTTTTGTGGTTAGCGTAAAATGAACGCTTGACAATGACTGTGGTTGACATACGACTCTGCGGTCGCAACATACAACAACGCAATACGGATAATATGAATAAAGAAAACGTATCATTTTCTTTTTTAAAAATCACCATATTTTTTCCTAATAACAGAATTTCAGACATATATGCCGTTTTATTAACATGTGCAATTTATTTCTGATATTATTAAAAAAACTGTTGTACGTTAGTTTTTGGTAATCCAAAGATGATATATCATATTTTTACATTTATTCATTAAATATAATGTAATTATAATATGTACGTATTGATGATTAAAGGATTTAGAAGTTATTGTTTGTTTCATAATATTTAGATCATAAATAACTGCAAAATTTTTGGCAATATTAAATATAGTTGAGTAAGAAGTATGATGAGAGTCGTTATATCATAATACATACATGGTGTTTGGTTAGTAATATTAGGAAATTTAATTTAATTTTAATTTATTTTAATTTTATTTTAATTATTAGTAAAAATTTAATTATTACTATCAAAATAATGTGTTGTGTTTCGGCATTAGTGACCCAACTTCTTGTACCCTTATTGGACAGCAGCGTGTTAGCGATGCCACTGGCTTTGCAAACATCTATAGGCGACGGTAACTGCTAAATTCTAAGCGGGCCGTCAGCTTGTCTGCTGTCCTACAGCAATAAAAAAAAAAACTGTAGAAAAGTCACATTCTTACATTTTATAATTAAACCTTTTTTGTTTTAGTGCTTAATTATTTTCAGAATAAAATGTCATAAATTTATATAATAGTATAAATTTACAAATACAATGTGTTATAGTCAATAATGAACCAACTTGCTAATCCACAGGCACAGGGGACATCATTCGATTTTATTTTTGGGGTTGGAGGGGTAGGGGTCTAATGGCAGTATACAAAAGATCAAGAAAGAGAAGTCTTACAGATGCATATGAATGCAAAAATGCGTCTAACAAGGTCTATCCTCTAACACTTACTATCTTGAACTTACTTGTAAATACATACACACACACACACACACACACAATATATATATATATATATATATATATATATATATATATATATATATATATATATATATATATATATATATATATATATATATATATATAAATAATAAAATAATGGGCAAATAACTTATCGTATTAATTTTGCACAAGTGAGATTAAGAACCAGTATAGTCCATCTAGTTTTATGAAATAGGCATAGAGCCCAAGATAAGGGAAACAAGAGCACAGATGGTAAAATTATTGATTTACGCGCGAAAAAGAGTGAAAATTGATTGCTTTATTCAAAAGCTTGAGATAAAAAAAATAAGTAAATTTTGATGCATTTAGGCATAAATATATAAATTTAATCTTTACTTTATTTAGTATTTATATGTAGTTAACGATACTTATTCTTAACTAGTGTTTTAGATATATTTGTATTATAAATAATCTTGTTGTAAAAATGTATAACAAAAGGCTAGTGGTCATTTGTCAAAGTTAATTATAAAAAAATAGATGTGGGTATATTATTGTAGTAATGATAATTATATTGCAGTATTAATATAATTTTTAAGGCGTCCAAACAAGTAAGTCATTATTTTTTTATAAATAAACTGACATTATTACTTTCATTTAAATGTTTAAGGTTACTATAAACTAATTAAATTACTTTCTTCGTTCTAAGATTAAAAATAACTTTTGTTATTTAATTTTGTTTACCATTGTTATAATAAATCATATATTAATTTTATAAATGTGAAAGTAACTCTGTCTGTTACGTTTTCACACCTAAGCCTCTAAACCAATTTCGATGAATTTCGGCTTAGTTAGATTGGACCTTGGAGAAGGATATAGGCTACGAAATATTTGTCACGGAAATGAAACTTGAAGGAGTGAAATAGGGGTAAACGTAATTAAGTTTTATTTTAAGTTATATTATAGTTATATATATTATATATAACACAGTTATATATATTATATATAACTGTGTATTAGAGTGCGTGTTTATTTTGTCCATTGTTAATATTTCACCTACCTTTTAACAACCATATTCTCGAATCTAAAACAGCTGCAGAAGAACAGCCATTCAGGATAAATATATAATTATAATCAACAACGTGTTTTGAGCGTTAGTTACATTGTTAAATGTCTAATGACTACTTTTTCAGAATTAAGTTTATAGTTATAGTATATTAAAATAGACAAATGAGTATTTTCTACTAAATGAAAGCAACGAAAATCTGTTGTTTACTAATAAATGTGTTCTAAACATAACACTTAAATAATTCATTTGAAAGCAATTGGGGAACAAAAATATTATCTTCTGAATATTTTAAAGTTAAAACTGTGAGACAGTCCTATTAAGTTTTCAAATCAAAACCAAGAAGAAGTTTTTAGGTTAAGACTATTATTTTAATTATAATTATAAGATTATATTAGATTATAAGATTTTTAGGATTATGAAAAAATGGATATAATTAAAATAAATACATAACATAACGTATTAGGTACTTTAATGTCATTAATATTTATTTAATTTTTATTTATTAAGAATATATAATATTATATGCATTTTCATTATACTCTATTTTTTTGTAACTATTTTTAATATTATGGGAAAAATATTTAAATATTTTTGGAATTAATATAAGTAATAAGTAATTAATGCAATTAGTATTCAATTATATTTAATATAACTAATTTTACTGTTCAAAGGAACAAAGAAGAAGTTAAGGTACCAAGAAAATTATATTAGAAATTATAAGCAATAACTAAAATCATTTTTTTATTAATAAGAATTATTTACAAACGGAAATATAGCTTCCAGATCTTTTGGAATACGGAAAAAAGGAAGTAAGCTGAAAACAAATATTTACCTGTACAATATATTTTGTTTACTCGGATGAAATATATAGGATAAAAGATAATCTTTATTATATAATATAATCCAAAGCTTGCACAAAAATCACATATACTAAAATCAATCATATAGTAGCAAATAAATATTATTTAAATAAGGAGTCAACATATTCCATATTTTAAATGTCTACGAAGGCATGAGGATGGCTTTGCAACTGGCTACAAAGTGAACTACGCACTACGTTGTTTCATTGTGTGTCGATCAGTGGACATTTGAAATAATCCTAACATTATAAATGCATAAGTGAGTTTGTTTGATTGTTAAGCTTTCACGCCGAAACCACTGAACTAATTTTGATGAGTTTCGGTATAGTCATAGATTGGACCTTGGAGAAGGACATGGGCTACATTTTTTTAAATTCATATAACAGAACAACGTTAGCTGGGTCAACTAGTATTATAATAAATTTAAGATTATTTACAAAATTTTCTCTCCTGAGACATATTGAAAACTAGCTACGATACAGTATTCTAAAAATGTATTTTAAATCTTCTAGCTCTTAACATGGAAATAAAAAATAAAGAGCTAAAACAAACCACAATCTGATTAAAAATGTCTAATGGTTTAAGAAAACACAGATAAATAATTTTATTTACTGTTTTATTAATTATATAAGTTTTTGTGTATTTTTGTATAGTAAATTACAACCCTTTTAAACGTTCTGTAATACATTTAAATATTGAAAATTGTCCGTTGGTTAATTTATATATTTATGTACTGAATTTACTTTTTTTAATAGAAACTCAAATATGCCATATATTTGAGAACTATATAAAATAGAGACATTTAAAGAACCGTTTTAATGTCACTTAAATTTAAATTAAATGCTTTAAAATTTAAATTGTACTTCTTAGATAATGCCTTAAAAACCATAGTGAAATATTGTACTCCAGTTCCTTAAATTGCCTTTCTCTAATGTCTTAATCAGTGGTTAATTAAATTAATCCTAAGCCTGAGAATGTGTTCACAATTTACTTTAAGGGTTATAATAACCCTCAGATGATATGAATGAAACATGAAAAAAATAAGTTCTTTGAAATTACCTAGTCAGGTCATAAGTATTGTCACACAGTAAAAACTTTTCTTTTAGAATGCTGGCCACAAAAAAGTTTATTGAATTAGAATTTCGAATTGTTCATGAAAATAAAAATGTATAACTTTTAGAATTTTACTCATTTTTAAATATGGAGTGGACGCTTAAAGAAGACCGTGTTGCAGTTATTGCGTTGCATCGTTGCGGTTACGCGCCAATTCAAATTTTTAACATACTGAAAAATTTGAATATTACCAAAAGATTCGTTTTATCGTACCATCAAACGATACAATGAAGACTCTAGTGTAGATGACAGGTCAAGAAGTGGTCGCCCTCGGTCTGTTAGGACTCCAGCAGTGATAAAAGCTGTGAAGGCACGAATTCAAAGAAATCCCAAACGTAAGCAGAAACTGTTGGCCCTTCATATTGGGTTTAAGCAGAACCACGGTGAAAAGGGTGTTAAATGAAGACTTAGGGCTTCGGGCATATCGAAGAAAAACAGGACATCGTTTGAATGCTCGTCTAATGGACCTGAGACTGAAGAGATGCCGCGCTTTGTTGAAGCGGTACGCGGGAAAAAAATATCGGGAAATTCTTTTTTCGGATGAAAAAATGTTTACCGTAGAAGAGAGCTACAACAAACAAAATGATAAGGTGTACGCACACAGTAGTGAAGAAGCGAGCAACCGTATTCCGAGTGTCCAACAAGGTCATTTTCCATCCTCGCTCATGGTATGGTTGGGAGTTTCTTATTGGGGCTTAACAGAGGTACATTTTTGTGAGAAAGGTGTAAAAACGAATGCTGTTGTGTATCAAAATACAGTCCTGACGAACCTTGTGGAACCTGTTTCTCATACCATGTTCAATAACAGGCACTGGGTATTCCAACAAGATTCGGCGCCAGCTCATAGAGCGAAGAGCACACAAGACTGGCTGGCGGCGCGTGAAATCGACTTCATCCGGCACGAAGACTGGCCCTCCTCCAGTCCAGATTTGAATCCGTTAGATTACAAGATATGGCAACACTTGGAGGAAAAGGCGTGCTCAAAGCCTCATCTCAATTTGGAGCCACTCAAGACATCCTTGATTAAGGCAGCCGCCGATATTGACATGGACCTCGTTCGTGCTGCGATAGACAACTGGCCGCGCAGATTGAAGGCTTGTATTCAAAATCACGGAGGTCATTTTGAATAAACTTTAATGTCATAAGAATCTATGTTTTGTTAAGTTCATTTTGGTATATGAATGGTTACATAATTAATAAACTTGTTACAATTATTTTACATTAAACATGTGACAGAATTTATGACCTGACTAGGTATATCATCATCATCATCCTAGCGTTAGTCCCGGTTGCCACCCAAACTTTCGTTTCGGTGCCCGGGGTCCGCTTTCCGACTTTTTCTACTCCACTTCGCGCGATCTTCAGCATCCCTGGTAGTGAGCCCATTGGCACGCATATCACCCTTTACGACGTCAAGCCAGCACTTTTTGGGTCTACCTCTCCTGCCGGGGCCCGGCGGAGGCGGCATGGCCAGACATTTGTTTCCGGTTGCCGTAAAACATGGCCATACCAACGGAGCCGACACTCCTGCAATTTATCCGCTATGTCACGGACATGAAGACTGCTGCGAATGCGGGAGTTCCTAACGCGGTCCTTCCGCGTCACTCCACACATCCACCGCAGCATATTCATCTCCGTGACACGCAGTTCTTGCTTGTGTCGCTCTAACACCGGCCATGCTTCACAGCCGTATAAAAGGACAGGCCTAATGATGGTCTTATAGACCTGCCCCTTCAACTTTACCGGCATCTTGGGGTCACAAATGACACCAGTTACCTCACGCCATTTAGCCCACGCGGCAGCAATGCGTGCCTTGACGTCGCAATCGATGTCACCAGACGCATGAAACACAGATCCCAGGTATTTCACATGGTCCGTGCGCTCGACCGTGTTGCCGTCTATGCGTACGAGTGTGGGATCTGTGGAGTTACAGGCCAAGTACTCGGTCTTCGCTACATTGAGCTTCAGACCACCGTTCTCAAGCGACTCCTTCCACACCTTCACCGTCGCACCAGCCTACCCCTGTCCGAATCTGCCAGCGCGATATCATCAGCATACATGAGCAGCCACGGGGGCTGCTCATGTGAGTTTCTGATGCTGTTTGACAATACGTCTAATACCACGCTAAACAGAAACGGACTAAGGACGGATCCTTGGTGCACACCGACGGTGATGGGGAAAGGTTTTGTGTCGCCAACAGCGGTCCGAACTACGGAATCGGAATCACGGTACATGTCTCGGATGATCCCAATATAGGCCTCTGGAATCCCTTTGGACCGCAATGCCCACCAGATTATCGCGCGAGGAATACAGTCGAAGGCCTTCTGCAAGTCAAGAAACAGACAATGCAGAGGCGTATTCTTCGCCCTGTATTTCTCCGCGACAGTCCTTAGGGCAAAAATAGGGTCCATTGTCCCGTGACCAGGGCGAAACCCATATTGACATTCCGAGACAGTGCACTCCTGTCGAATCCGAGAGTCGATAACCCTCTCGAAGAGCTTCATGGTGTGGGACATGACCTTTATACCGCGGTAGTTACCGCACTCCTGCACCGATCCCTTGCCTTTGAAGACTGGAGTAATGATACTCAGCCTCCATTGGTTTGGGATCGTACCGGTGAGGAGTGTCCGGTTGAAAAGGTCGGTTAAAGTGCCCACACCACGAGAGCCCATCGCCTTCCAGGCTTCGATGGGGACTCCATCGGATCCAACAGCTTTCCGATTCTTCATGCGGCGAAGACAATTCTGGACCTCTGCAGGCGTTATCAGTGGCACTAGTCCTAGGTTCGGAGGAAGATCTGGCGGCTGCACCTCTTTATGCTGCTTGTTCAGCAGCTCGTGGAAATATGAGCGCCATCTCTCCTTCACCGCGAGGTCCTCGCATAACAAGTTGCCCCCGGGGTCTTTTACACAGCGGCACTTGGAGATATCCTGTGCCGCTTTGACCCTGGAGCGCGCCAACTTATATATGAGCTTCTGCCCCTCAGACGAGTCCAACTTATCGTAGAGTGGTTGTAAGTGGTCTCGTCTGGCTCTGGCTACAGCTTTCTTGGTGGCGCGTTTGGCATCTCTGTATGCGTCGCGATCTTCAGGAGATCTGGACGCTTACCACTTCTTAAAGAGGGCTTTT
The DNA here is from genome assembly GCA_963693495.1 of Malacosoma neustria. NCBI lineage: Eukaryota > Metazoa > Arthropoda > Insecta > Lepidoptera > Lasiocampidae > Malacosoma > Malacosoma neustria. Next base: position 4,493,560 of record OY856381.1, on the reverse strand, counting down.
TTCGCCCTGGTCTCCCTCTGGACTGAGTCGTTCCACCACCAAGTCTCCTTGTCACACTTGCGTCCGCCCTTAGACACGCCAAGCACCGCTCTCGCCGACCCAAGGATAGCCGCCTGAATCCTGTCCCAGTAAACTTGAACCGGTTCGCCCTCACCTCCGGCGCACTTGTCGCCGATGGCAGAGGCGAACTCCTGGGACTTGACTTCATCAAGCAGCCACCACCTGATTCGGCGTTGAAGGCGGTCGACACATTTGCCTTTGGGCTTTACGCAGAGGCACTAGTCCTTGGTTCGGTTCGGTCCATGACAAGAAGACGGTGTTGTGCAGTGAGACTTCTTTGAAATTATATATTCTTGATTATATTTTTATAAATGCAGTACGACAAAGAGATGAACGAGCTATTTAATGTTACAGACAACTGCACATATTTTATACACTAAAGGGCTCACTGTACACATCAAAAAGGAAGTAGAGATAAGTAAGGTGTACAATCAAAAGAACAAAAGTTAGAAATGCCATGGTGCAGAGATGTTCAGAAAAAAAATGGACTAACAAAATTCTGTCAAAAACTTGTTCGATAAGTATTCTAACTGATAGTTTGCACAAACAATGGCGAAAATAAGAGATATTTTTTAAAATTTTTAATGTTGCTGTATATTATAGAAATATTTAGAAAATAAAATTCATCGCGGTATCAAACATTACTTATTAATAACATTGTACCTCGTAATACTATAAATAACTAGTTTATGATATTTTATATACAAAATTGTATCAAAGCTTGAAAGCCTACTTTTGCTAAGTGGTATTGAGTAAAGTTTTCAAGAAAGTGATTTAAAGTTCAAATATTTAGAAAAATATACTAATTTTAATGTTATAAAAGCAAATATGAGCTTGTTTGTTTATTACGCTTTCACGCCTACACCGCTGAACCTATTTTGATGAGTTTCAGTATAGTTATAGACTGGACTTTGGGGAAGGACATAGGCTACATTTTTAATTCATATAGCAGAACAGCGTTTGCCGGATCAACTAGTATATTATAATTCACCTAATTGTTGCATAAAATTATTACTTATTTTCTGTTGGATCACTTCAATCTAACAATTAAGTGAGTTATATTATTATTATTGTTTTCTAAATATTTGAACTTCAAATCATTTGCCTGGAAAGTTTACTCAATATCAGTTTATTAGTAAAGTTTGCCTTTAAAACGTCGATATTTTTCAATAAATAACTATTCCATACAATTTATAAATTTGTAATAGAAATATCACTGAATAGAATATATAACTTTATTTTGGATGATTAAATAAGTTTTTGTTACTATAAAAGAGTTTAAATATTTATGACCAGAAGATCTGTTTATACTATTATTCGTTATTACAAATATATTATTGTGAACCACTCGTGTATCTTGTATTCATTTTGAGTTACCGACACTTCTATAATTTATTAAAACTGTTATTAATATTTGATTGATGACCAGGTCTTTGATTGAGATAATGTTGTAAAATATTTGTAATTCAAACTTTAAAAAAATAATTAAATTTTTAAATTTTAATTTTAAATAATGATAATTATTATAAAACTAACAGAATAAGAATATATTAGTAATCAAATGCAATGCGAGTTTGCACATAAAGTCAGTGCTGTGTGGAAAGCATTTGGTGCAGCAAAATGTGGACGTAATCTTCATTTATAAAGGTTATCATTGGTTTTGTGCGTTTGATAATTTATAAGTTTTGTGTAATGTACATCAACGTAAGTTATATAACTAGTATCATCTTATTTAACAAATTAATAATGTTTTCTTTTAATTTATAAAAGGTCGCTCGCTTTTTATCTACGCAGGGACAGATAAAAATACTCTGCAGCCGCGGTCAGCCTGTCGTAAAAGGCAACAAAACCCTACCTACGTGGTAGCGCCCCAAGCCCGTTTGGATGGCGACCACCTTTGGTCTTAAGCATGCCGCCATAATAACATTGTGTTGTATTCCCGCATTAGTGACCCAAGTACCTGTACCCTTATGGGACAACGGCATGTTCGTGATGTCGGTAGCGGTAACTGCTAAATTCTAAGCGGGCCGTCAGCCTGTTTGCTGTCCTACAGTAATAAAAAAAATACATAAATGCACTAGAATTTTCCATATATCAATTCTGTAATGTAATAAACTTCTTAATTTCTAATCAATAGTGACCTCATCCTTTGTAAAAAGAAATAAATAAAATGTCTAAACGAAAGAACTGTTTTATTTCACCGTAATTAGCCCTCCTTTGTTACAAAACTTTTTCGCTTTTAACGACCTCGTCAAAGTGCCTACGGGGTGAGAATAAGAGAAATTAGGATCTCATTATTTGATTTAAAACAAGCATGACTTTGAGTTGATTTTTCTTGTTTCAATCATTTTCTTAGAATATCAAACCTTTCTGAAAGATGATTTGTACAGAAACTCCTTAATTTACAAAAGCTATTGTAATTTAATTTATAAATAAATAAACATTAGTTTAGTTGTGGACTTCCCCAAGAACTGAAATGTTTAGTGGGGCTGTTTGATTCTGTTATTCACCGGGGTCAGAGCCAAAGGTGTGGAGCGAGAGCGTGGTGGTCTTTCAAGAAATGTTGGTATACAGCAGAGAACAGCAGAGGCACTAAACAACTGATAGACAGCGCCATCTTGAATAAAAGCATGGACTCCACCTTTTTAGAGTGAGAATGGCTGGCGCACCACGTTCACGACAAATCGTGGAGATCCGGCGCAATCATTTAAGTGCAATGAGTTAGTTTTTGTGGAATTAATTGTGAACATGCATAATTTATTATTCTGTTATTCTAATTCTTTCTTTTGTTTAAAATTAACGTAATCTATAGATGAAACTGACGCTGACCATTCTAAGCTTATATGATTATTAACTTTTTTGTAAACAATTAAAGATGATAAATTAACACACACACTCGGGGTGGGGGATAGGTACATACCCGTTACGATGTACAAAAGCCGATGCCCCACGGAGGTTGTAAAATAATCAACGAAGACGGTCTTTATGTCTGTGTCCTTGCCGATACAGCGTAGGCGATAGTATAATTGAATATCTTCTACCAAAATCATATGAAAGAAGTTATGTACTAATTTCACTACCATCTCAATAGTTTCTCCATTAGGATGTGCAGTGAAATAGAAAAAAGATGAAAAAACGTGTGAGTAATTCACATACGGCTGTAGTGAAACTTCAGAAAAGTAGCTTGCAAGAGAATTGAATGAATATAGAATATTAGGATAATTCTAAGGTTTATTATTTTTATAATACTTTAAATGACTCAAAAACTATATTTTATTTTAACAAAAAATAAAACATTGCATAAATTAGTGTATAAAAGCTACGAAAGCCCGAACATAGAGAAAACGAAGATTATAGGAAACATCGTATAATTGTATTTTATCTCATTCTATCGCAGGCTAAATCCTATTTATGAATATCTATATCTCTTTTAGGTGTCGCTTTTTCGTCTAAAGAAGGTTCAATTCAACGAGTTATAGGAGCTTTAGCTACAAAATGTCTCCTATAGTAGACAAGAAGCGTCAGTTCATAAGCCCTTGTGTACAAGATGTATCGCAATAAATCATTTGTCAGCGGCAACAATGATTTATTTTGAACTCACGTCACCTACGTGTCATTTATTTTGTTGGATTTCAAAACACAGCCATTTGTCAACTGAAATTTATCTTTATAGGTATTATTGAACACATCTACCGAATTGATTTATTTTAGTTGCCAGTGAAAATATGAGACGGTTGTTGGTAAATTTATAAGATTAAAAATAAAAAGATAGAGGATAAAATTACTATAATAAACATTTGTCAATGTTGGAACGTCTAGCGTTCCGAGTCCTGTCCTCTCCAAGTTCTATTAATATATAACATAATTATATAAAAAAGTATATAAGCAGCACTAAGTTGTTTATTACCATAACACAAGAGATATGCTGCGTACTTTGGGGCTAGATGGCGCTGCGTGAATTGTCGTATATTCATTTATTGTTTAACTCACATTGTAAAAGATATAATATTCATTTATGCAGAATTAGTTAATTAAAAATGGGGGAAGAAACTTGCTCCAGAGATACAGATAGATCTAGTTCTGGAGCAAGTGGAATCAATTATTTTATTTAACTATTGTTACGGGGTAGTGGTTACCGGGATTGGAAGAAAATACCAGTTGAAGAGTAAATGCCTTTATCTAATAATAAAAATTATAATCAACACAGAATTCACCTCTTTAGACGACGCACACGCTTCTCTCGATAGACTCGCGTTTCGATCCGTCCGGCCGACGTTCCAATCTCTCGTGACGAAGTAGTGTTCCAGGTTCAATGCTCTTCTTGCTTCGCCGTATCGTTGTCGCACAGTCTCAATGCCCTTTCGATTCCTTTACTTTCTTTTCCTTGTTTCATGTTTCGTTTCGCTAGCCCGTGCCAGTCTGCCCCGTGTGCCGCTTGTCGCGTTCATATACCCGTATAAGTTTCCAGAATGTTCCCCAATGCGTCGTTCAACTGTAAGTCTATCCTTGTCTAACAAGTATTCCCGACTTTGTTATTTATTTCTAGAAACTATATCTATCTCGCTCTAACACTTGTCTGGTCCTATATCTCCGTCCTGCTTCTGTGTTCCGTTATTTCTATAAGTTTATGGAACATTCTACGGCGATATTGTTAAGGCGCAGCATACACTCTGTATACTTAAGGGGAAGAAATTCCGCTACGCGTATTCGTCACACTATTTTAAACAAAGAAATTCACTTTTACATTTATTATACTAGTACGGATTATATAAGAGTCAATAAATTGTATATAATTATAGCTTATCCTCGACAATTTGGCACTACACTACTTTTTGTATTCCAAAAGAAAGCTACTTACTTAAGGGAGAAAATTTGTATTACTTTCTAGTAATAGTGAACAACATACATGACCGTCAGAATACAGAAGATCATTGATCCTGACTAGATGTTATGAAAATTGGTATAAATATATAAAAATATACACTAATCCCAATAGCGAGAGGTTAGGAACGATATAATAATAATATAAATCTTCTTCTTCCTCCTGCCCTTATCCCACATTATATTGGGCCGGCACAACATGTTACATGTTGTAATAGTTGCGGCTTAGTTTTTACAGCTGGCCGCCTGCCTGACGTTAACCCCTTTTTGGGGAAAAACCTGTCATCCTTTTTATTTAAATTATTTTTCTCGTTTCGCATTGAAAGTAGGACACGAAATTTCGTTGCCATTCATCTAATATAACCTCAAGCGACACTTTTATTGATTTCTTCTTGAGTAAACAACATCCGAGTGTCGGTTTGGATGTGCAGGGTGACACTTTTGCCGGGTCGCCGACTTTACGGGGTCCATGCATATTCACATTCCACAATTACGTCACGAGGGCTTCTAAATAGGAAATTCGCAGTGTCTAGCGTCTTCGAATGCTCCTGGTCCTGCATTCCGTTGCGCTTGAATCCAGACACAGGCAGCTTGCGCACAATACGTCCATCTTCATATATTTTAGTGATGGCTCACAGCAGTCTTCCTCTTAGTAAGTTAGAGGCCTTGAAAGTCGCGGCTTTTTTCACAACAATAGGGTACATAACCTTCGGCAAAGGACATCGTGGCAAGCAGGGATAGTACGTTGTTGAACAAGGGGCCACTACCATCGGACAAACTGCAAATTGCTCGCAGTCTTCAGGGTAAAAGCACGCAATTTTTATTTAGATTTTACTTCTTTTTCTTTTGTAAATTTTATATCATAATAAATAATAATATAGTACCTGGATGACCGAGCTTTGCTCGGTATTTTTCAGCTTCGTGAAGTTAGATTGTTTATAAGCGTTTTTTTTTAAAGATCGTTTAGGCATTTTTAAGTGAACACGTGCATTAAGAAGACACAAATAATATAAATAAATAATTGATTTTCTTAGTCTAACCTCAAAGCAAACACTCATTGACTTCGTGTTACTTAACAATGGCTTTAGTGTTGTTGTGTCGTTAAAAAAATAGTATTATTATTCGCCGATACACGTCAAGAAGAGTTATTTTTCAGTTTAAACGCCACCTTTTTGTTATTTTTCTTCCAAAAAGCGAATAAAATGACATTTTCTAGAAATGATTCCTAGCTAGATCGATTTATCGCCCCCGAAACCCCCCGTATACTAAATTTCATGAAAATTGTTGGAGCCGATTCCGAGATTCCGATATATATATATATATATATATATATATATATATATATATATATATATATATATATATATATATATATATATATATATATATATATATATATATATATATATATATATATATATATATATATATCTATCACCAGTGTCACTTTAATACAGGTAGGGATTGCGTTTTACAGAAATGAATGAACAATGCATACGTTTATATACTTGTGTTTGTCAGTTGCATAAACTACTTATACAATGTCAAAGCAGTATCATTTTCTACGTGGTAGAGCCCCAAGCCCGTCTAGATGGCGACCACCTTTGGTCGTAAGTATACCGCCATAATAACTTAGTGTTATGTTCCGGCATTAGGGACCCAAGTTCCAGTGCCCTTATGGGACAACAGCGTATTCGTAATGACACAGGCGTTGCAAACACCCATAGGTGACGGGCTACATTCTAAGTTGGTTGTCAGCGTATCTGCTTTCCTACTGCAATAAAACATCTGCTGAAATCCAGCTGGTTGGTAATATATTCCTTGTTTGACGTCGTAAAGGCGGTTACTACCAGAATGTTAGGCGAATTGAAAACAATATATAGAAACAGCAGTTTACCCATAGGCTGATGCGGAATAAAAAAATGAGCTTTATTTTTTGTTGTAAAACCTCTCAAGCGGTCTACGTTTAGCAAGTGTCAACGTACCAAATGAAAAATTGCATCACTTTGTTGGGTTCACAGATATAAATGATATCTACAATGTATAATGTGAACCTACACATTGTATAGACGGATGTATTGAGATGTTTACTGTACACCAAAAAAACTAGGGCTACATTTTATTTATTATTCTTATTTTTAGGGGGGTTGAAAAGGCGATAAATGATTGTTTCTTTTACAATACAAGTACATCACAAGTAGCAAAGTAGGTTATGAGGTCGGGCTTTGAGTGGCGGTCGCCCTTTTCAAAACCTTTATAGCTCTTCTTCTTATAAACATTTTGTCTCGGTCACATTCAAAACAAAATGTTAGAAGAAAATTCGTGTAAATTAAGTTATACGACTAAAGTTCTGCATATCTGCTTAAAACGACGATCTTTCGGGAATAAAGAAAATAGATGAAATGGCCGATAACTTTGGAAAAACTTTCCTTATTTTACATACTCTAGTTGAGTTATTTGTTAGGTGTATGAATAAAAATTCTTAAAGAAATTAGGTTCTTATGTTTTCAGATGTTCTTCAATAACCAAGTCTATTTTAAAAGGCTGAAGCCTTCACCACCTGAAGAGTACCACAATCTGAAGATTGTGGTACTCTTAGAAGTTAATACTATGGTTTAACACTCGTACTTGAAAAAAATCATACATAAAGATGACGAAAGAAACTCGTAAAATTTAATGATATATTGGCTACAATCATTACGAACATCCTATACGATCATTTTGTTTTGAATAAAATATAATTTGAATTATTTCATATTATAATTCTAACATGCTCAAATATAGCCGTTTAAAAATTATTTTTTCAATATTGTCACGTGGTTGTTAAGAACACGCACTTAAATGTAGAACCCAAAATGTGGGTTCCAAAACGTGTCGTTGTGTATTGACGTACTCTCGAGTGTTGCAATGGTGGTGGCTGCGAGTGTGGGGGCCGAAATATGGCCGACCTACGAGGGGTGTTCAATAAATAGTGATAATTCGATACATTCTCCTTAGAAAGAAAAAAAATACTGGCAGCCATAGCTCAGACATTAGATATAATAATAAAAAAACAATCAATTCTCTTTTGTTTTTTAAAAATATATAATAAATATCTCTGCTTGAAAAATTTTACTACGGAACTGGTAAATCAAGACTTGAGACATTAGTGGATCATGTTGGTGTGCTGAGTTCAAGCGAGGAAGAACTTCCATTAATGACGACCCCCGCACGGGACGCTCTACATCGGGAGTGACTGAACAAATTATTAAAAAAGTTGAAAACATTGTCATTGCGGATCGTCCTTTTACTGTTTGTTTATATGTGTATAGCAGAAGAAAAGAAGATTTCTATAGGAAGTGTCCATAATATACACAACCATTTGGGTATGAAAAAATTGCCAGCGCGCTGGGTGCCCAGAATGCTTTATGACACGCAGAAACAAACAAGACTGAGAATTTCACAAAACTGTTTGGATTTGTTACAACAAGATCTTGACTGATTTTTGTCTCGATTCATAACAATGGACGAAACATGGCTTCACTATTATGACCCGGAAACGAAAAAACAGTCCATGACTTGGAAGAAACCGTCATCTTCTTTTCTGGAACAGTCAAAGTGTGTTAATGATCGAATACCTTAATCATGGAGTCATTATTACGGGGACTTTGAATGCAGGATAATAACAAGGTTGCGTAAGGACATACGCAAGCAACGGCGTGGCAAACTCGCTAAAGTTATTTTGTTTCACATATTTAACGCCCCCGCGCAAAAGTCTAGAGTCGCGAGGTTAAAGGAACATCTCAGGGGTCATAAATTTGAAGAGCATGATGCAGTAGTCGCAGCAGTACACGATTTTATAAGGGATCAGGAAGATATTTTTGTATATAAATCTAAAAGGTGACTACGTCGAAAAATAAAATGACATTTATATTTACACTTAAAGAATGGGATTAGAAATGGCGGCTAATATAACGGGCCTGTTGTGAATACAAAAGATGGTGGTTGTTGTGTTTAGTCCGTACCGGCGAGTGTGAGTATAGAGAGCGACAGTGTGCGAGTGAGAGGTGAATAAAAGCGACGACATTTTCAATCCCATTCTTTAAGTGTACGGGTAGTAATAAAAGATAATTACGCCATACTCATTATGACTTTTTATTGAACACCCCTAGTACGTCACGCGCAGCTCCGCCAATCAACGCAACTCGATTATCGCGGCAACCAAGCGCGGCAAATGCAATTTAAATAATATTGTAACATTACGTTACAATATACGTACACATATCCAATTATCTAATAATCTAAGTAATTGGATCAAATCCGGTGGTGTTCTCATTATTATTTCATATCTCATAGAATTTGATTTGCAGGCTAGCGGAAGTTAATTGAACGTATGTTTTATACGATATTAGTAAATACATTTTGCAAACGACGTATAATGAATATTACCTAAAGTCATAAACTGCATTGTCATGTGTGTATGCTTCATTGTATTGCTATTATATATTAGATTAATTTAGTCCTTTTTTGTATAATATTTACTAATCTTGATTTTTATGTCTATTGTGCACCACCTTGTGCAACTACTTTAAATATTTCTGATAGGTTGTCTGGAAGAAATCGCTATTTAGTGATAAGACCGCCGTTTGTTCACTATGTTGTACTATTACTTCTTTTTTGTCTTTTTTCTGACCAATTGTGTGGTGGACAATAAATCTATCTATCTATCTATTTATTAAATCATACTATTAATTTTTAAGTTAGTTAGTGATTAAGGAGCAAATAATGATGTCCTCTGTAGTAATAGATGAACTGCCAAATTCTCGATCAGCCAAGCCAAGAGACAAGGCCAGAAATAAAGAACGAGTTTCCTAGGAACAGAAGAAAAGATCAACAACAAAAGACGAATTGAAGAGCGTAATTTTAGCTACTTTTATTAAAATTCATGAGTTATTTCAGAGATTCAATAAATGTATGAGTTAATGGAGAGGACGTTGGAAGGGAAAATATCAAAATAAGTTTGTTATTATTTTCCTTTTACGCTTCAATTTTGCGAAGTTTTATTATCCACTCCCGTATAAGTCATTCAAAATTATATAACCTGTCTTTGTGACTTGTACTTAAAAATAACCAACCAGGAAAAAGTAAATCGAAATACTGAAATATATCCGTATTTACCTAAATGGGATTATTTTTGTTTGGTTATAACTCAATAAACGCGCGGTTAATAAGCGACTTTATATTTAACGTTGTCGTTTTTTGATATTTAGCATCTAAACGTAGAGTTGAGCATGGCAACGTAATGAAGTTTTACAATAAACGTTTATTTATTATTATAATTTCTTTCTTTTCTTTAATCAGTCCATAGCGTTTCCCTATTGGCCTCAGGCGTCCCCTTAAAGTGAATGGATAGCATATCCGCCGCGCTTGTCTAAGGCCGAATGGCGGGTTACATATACCAGTGATATCGGTGTTCCGGTTTCCTCACGATGGTTTCCTTCAACGTCGGTATGTGGCTATTATATGCATATTAGGACGTCAAGGCACGCATTCCTGCCGCGTAGGCCAAATGGCGTGAGGTGACTGGTATCATTTGTGATACCAGTCAGTAAGATACCGATAAAGTTGAAGGGATAGGTTTATAAGACCATCATTAGGCTGATAGAATATATTTATTAATATCACAATAATACTAGTTTACTTCATACCAACGCCATCTAGTGATTAGAAAATGTACTAGGATAATAGTGTACCATAGTTAAATAAAAGAAATAAATTGTCTATTCTCAACCAGCAAAGCAATTTATTCGTTTTATTATAGGCTTGTCCTTTTATACGCCTGTGAAGATTGATAGGTGTTAGAGCGACACAAGTAAGAACTGGGTATCACGGTGATGAATATGCTACGGCGGATGTGTGGAGTAAGACGGAAGGACCGCGTTAGGAACTCCCGCATTCGCGACAGTCTTCATGTCCGTGACATTGCGGATAAATTGCAGGAGCGTCGGTTTCGCTGGTACGGCCACATTATACGGCAACCGGATACTTACGTGGGAAACAAATCTCTAGCCACGCCGCCTCCGCCGGGGCCCGGCAGTAGGGGTAGACACAAAAAAGTACTGGCTTGAAGTCGTGAAGGGTGTTATGCGTGCCAATAGACTCACTACTAAGGATGCTGAAGACCGTGCGAAGTGGAGTAGAAAAAGTCGGAAAGCGGACTCTGGGCACCGAAGCGGAAATCTAGGTTACAACCGGGATATAACGCTGAGATGATGATGCATATTAGGAGAGAAAAACTGTATAAGCGGTGCAGCATCCTACCATGGGATTCGAGCCCGGAACCTCTAGATTGGTCTCCAAGTGTAATACCACTAAGCTACCAGATACCATATTACATAGGTATATTCTTCTGATAATAATTTTTAGAAAAAAAGTAAACAAGAGACGTCATTATTCCTAAGCTAAGTTCTTCATATTAGGTCTTTACCTATGAAATTGCCATTTTGTATGAAAAAATTTAAACGAATTTTTTTCATGTATTTTTTATTTGTATTAATCGAAGTAATTACCCATCCAATCAATGCATCTTTGCCAACGCAGTGGCAGTTTATTGATGCCCTTCTTAAAGTAATCAGCTGGACGGGAGGCAACAAATTCTTCAAAGGCATTTTGTACTGCCTCTCGGGTATTGAATTTTTTTCCCGCCAAGAAGTTAAACAAATTCTGGAAAAAGTAGTAGTCTGTAGGCGCAAGGTCTGGTGAGTAGGGCGGATGACGGAAAACTCCAACCCCACCCAGTTCTTGCAACTTGGAGACCGTCTGCTGTGAAGTATGAGGTCGCGGGTTGTCGTGCAGGAGCAGCGGAAACGAGCGATTGACTAATGCTGGTTGGAGATGTGCCAGCTTCTCCATCATTGTGTTCAGTTCTTCACAGTACACATCTGCAGTAATGCTCACCGCGTTTGGTAAGAAGCTGTGATGAATCACATCGGCGGTAGACCACGAAACAGTGACCATCACTTTTCTAGGGGTAAGTTTAGGGCATTGTTTAGGTGTTAAACCAGGATCCAACCAACTTGCTGAGCGCTTGCGGTTATCAAGCAGAATCCATTTTTCATCGCAGGTAACAATGTGGTTCAAAATTCCTACATTTGTGTGCCTGTTGAGCAGTGCAAGGCACGTCTCGAAGCGTACTTCGCGCTGGCGATCATTGAGTTCGTTGGGCACCCATTTGTCAAGCTTTTTTACCTTGCTAATTCGACGCAAATGGACCAATATTGTTTTGACGCTAACGTCGAAAGCGGCTGTTAATTCAGCCGTAGATTGTGTATCATCAGCTTCCACAATCGCCTTTAATTTGTCATTGTCGACCAAAGTCTTCGGACGACCGCGAGGTTCATTTTTCAGGTCGAAATTCCCAAAACGGAAGCGAGCAAACCAATAACAGGTGGTGCGTTGGTTTGTAGTGTTAGTTACGTCGCGTCGTTGATGTTGCGTGCCGCTTGTGCCGCGTTGCTGCCACGACGGTACTCATATTCCATAATTACTCGAATTTTTAACGTATCCATGATGACGAAAAATATTGAAATGCGATGAAAATGTAACACTAATCAATAAATAAATGACTACTTTTGGAAAAAAGAATTCCATGTTTTTAAAATAAAATTAATTTGAAATTAGAATTCTTAGCCAAACGAAAATTATTTTGATTTGAAATGGCCAGTACTGCAGAACGGCAATTTCATAGGTAAAAACCTATTATCATACTGCAAAATAGTTATACATATCTGTGTTTCCTTTTATACTACTATGAGAGCGATACAAGCTCCAACTGCGAGTTGCTCTAGCAACGGTGTGGAGATGAATGTTGCAGTAGATGAGTGGAGTGATGCAGAAGGATCGTAGGAACTCCTGTATTCGCCACAGCCTTCACGTCCGTGTCATTGCGGATAAATTGCACGAGTGTCGTTTTCATTTGATGGCTATTTTACCGCAAACGGCTACTGACGCAGTGAATCTCTGCTCCACTTTTGAAGGGTAGAACCAAAAAGTACTACTCACTAACAGGGATGCCGAAGACGATACGACGAGTAAAAATCAGAAAGCGAACCGAGGGCACCGAAGCAAAAGTTTAGATACATTTATACTCGTATAATTTTCAAATTGTATAAATTACAACTTCTTGCTTAGGAGTTTTTATAATTAACGTTTGTGGAATCTGAAAATCTGAAATTCTGAAAACCTGAGATTTTCAGATCAGCTTATAAGCTAGCTCATTACAAGTCTTCATTTTCTATGCTACTACAGATATGCGCGGAGCGCACAAACACACGTGCACTCACACTAACAACAATACACACGAACTCACACACACTCACCCACATAAAAATAGTAGTTTATAAGGTATGTATATCTAGTTATAACTTTATACTATATTTTAACAAGAAAACATCTTCTTATTTTGGTAAATAATTAAGGTTAAAAAATTTAAAGACTGAAACGAACTTTATTGCCTTCCGCCACACAGGCTCTCTTATGAGACCTAGAGCGGAGAACAGGACTTATTCATCTGTACGCTTTAATTTTAAGAAACTTGTCTATGTCTTAACTTTGAAATTTTGTACCTTGTAAAAAATTTTTGTGTACAATAAATTTTCATTTCATATCCATGTGTAAAATAGGTATAAGGGCGTTAATCTGCTCGTCTGAGGCCACTTAAGCGCCCTCATCAATCATACAAACAGAAATGCAATGAGTCAGCATTATCGGGTTTATTTTCCATTTGTTTGTCATCCGCAAACTTAGAGCATTCAGAGTAGTAGTAAGGGAGTAGTCACTTGTTATGTTTTTCAGACTTTTTTGCTCTAGAGCAACAGACAGACTGACTCTGCCTATTTATTGATAAGCAGCTACCGTAGCTTATTTGAATTTGTGCGCCGTCAGGGTCACTGCCTTCACGCTGCCATCCACGTAAGAGACAAATATACTGGAACACAATACAAGGTTATTATGGTGGTATATTTATATACCAGAGTTGGTTGCCACCAAGATGCGCTTGGAGCCCTGTGATTTAGGAAAATATTTCTTATGAAAATACTTCTTATTCGAATATATATATATATATATATATATATATATATATATATATATATATATATATATATATATATATATATATATATATATATATATATATATATTATATATATATAACTTTATTCAGTTACATTTTGAATTATTATAAAGAGGGTATACAAATCTAAATTATTTTAACCAATATTATCAAAATAAAACCTTATAAGCGGGGGCTGTCAGCCTGTCTGCTGTCCTACGCAATAAAAAAAAAACCTTATAAAGTAAAGAAATGTTATTAATTTAAATAAAACTTGGAGATATTTATAACGCACAATAAAAATGTATGATTGTTAATTGTTCTTCTTTTTTTAAACGTTAAAGCGAGTTGTCCATTTTGGCGACCTACAAACGAGGATTCTGCTCATATACCGCCACAATACAGCCTAGAACCATCAAGATATTCATTGATATTCTGCGAACATCGTTATTCCGTGTTATCAAGGATTTTTATGAACATCGCTTATAAAATCCTTGCTAACATTTCCTTGTAAAGACAAAAAGTACTAAAATATAACGCGATTTTGAGGTTATTTTTAGGTTTAGAAAAATTGCTGTTTATTATTTAGATTAATTTTTGTTGTACTGAAAAGTACCGTATATTCATTTTCAAATACATTTTCTAATCACTGTAACTATTACAGTGCTTAAAGCTAAAAACAATTACAATAAAACCAATCTGGTGACATTATAAAAATCAAAAACTTTGTCAACATTTTAATTTATATATTTTTTATACACTTTGTGACAATTCACACAGCGCCATCTAGTCCCAAACTAAGTAGCATAACACTTGTGTTATGGGTTCTAGACAATTGATACTTTTTTTGTAAATAAATACATATTATACATAAACACCCAGATGCAAGACGGGAATCGAACCCGTGACTTCGCAAGCGTATTAAAGTGTTTTATCCGTTACACCACAGAGGTCGTCCATTTAACATAATTACCATTTCATATAATCTTGAACATTCGTGAACATATCGCACGCTTAATCATAAACTGACCGATTACGGTTTAGGTCTAAAGTGAGATAATATAACGGGCAGCATTGTATCGACGCCCTCTATTGGCCAAACTAAGATTTATTTCGATATCTCTTTCCCACACTGAGTTACCGCAATTTAGTTATAAGTTAATATATGGGATTTTTTTTATTGCGTAGGACAGCAGACAGGCTGACGGCCCGCTTAGGATTTAGCAGTTACCGTCGCCTATAGGTGTTTGCAACGCCAGTGGCATCGCGAACACGCTGCTGTCCCATAAGGGTACAGGAACTTGGGTCACTAATGCTGGAACACAACACAAGGTTATTATGGCGGCATACTTAAGACCAAAGGTGGTCGCCATCCAGACGGGCTTGAGGCCCTACCACGTAGCAAGGGTGGGTTGTTTTGTCGCCTTTTACGACAGGCCGACCCCGGCCACAGAGGTTAGTATTCTTTCTCCGCCCCTGCACGGATAAAAACGGGATTAGTCGTAAATGACAAAACGTTTTTTTGCAATTTCCCAAAAAACAGGTTGTTTGCGTTAAGTCAGTTATGATTAAGCGTGCGATATATTCTTCCTAAAAAACAGGAAAAAGTATTTCGTTTCCCAAAACGGAAGCTTAAAAGAGTCTGCCCACTACACCGTTCCATACCATGACCGTGCTAGGACCGTATCAGACACAAAAGCAACACGATACGCTCTACTATGCCCACTGGCGTAATCGGATTCCATCACTATGATGATGATTATAAATGAAACAGAAATGAATGTTTCAGTAGAAGAGCGATCTAATTTTGTACACATGCTACAAATCTGTTTTTTATAGCTGTAATATAATTTCATCCATATATAGTCATCATCATCATCATCTTAGCGTTGAGTCCTGGTTACAATCCAAACTCTCGCTTCGGCGCTCGAGGTCCGCTTTCCGACATTTTCTTCTCCACTTCGCACTATCTTTGGCGTCTGTGGTGGTCAGTCCATTGGCACGCATATCAATATTTATGACGTCAAGCCAGTACTTTTTGGGTCTACCCCTCCTACCGGGGTCTGTAGTGGCATGGCCAGACATTTGTTCCCCACGTAAGTCGCTGGTTGCCGTAAAACGTGGTCATACCAACGAAGCCGACACTCTTACATCATCCATCCATTATCCTAGACTGTATATATATAGGTATATATATACCTATATATATATATATATATATATATATATATATATATATATATATATATATATATATATATATATATATACACTTTCTGAGAATATAATCCATACTAAAATTATAACGTGAAAGTAACTCTGTCTGTTACATTTTCATCCTTAAACCGCTGAAGCAATTTTGATGAATTTCGGTCTCTCTATAGATAGATTGGACATTCGAAAAGGATATAGGCTCATTTTTTAAATTTATATGACAGAAGAACGTTTGCCGGGTCAGCTAGTAACCTAATTATTACAAAATGTGCTAAATGTTGGTGAGTTAAATTACTTATTTTAGTTTTAACCAAAAAAAGAGTAAGACGCTATTATATATAAAATCTCCCTATAATTCTCCGAGCAAAATCATGTCATAAAGTTCGTGAACTGTGACACACATATTTTATTCATCAGCCAAAACTGTATTTACCCTTCTCCGGCGTTTTCATAAAATATTAAATTGGTAGCAGACAGGCTGACAGCCCGCTTAGAATTTAGCAGTTACCGTCGCCTATGTGTGTTTCTAACGATAGTGGCGTCGTGAACACTCTGCTGTCTCATAAAGGTACAGGAACAACCAAAGTTGTGGGGTAAAAATATTAATCTCTGTGACCGGGGTAGGCCTGTCGTAATAGGCAATAAAACAACCCTAGCTATGTGGTAACGGCTGGGCATTGTGACTAGGCTATCTACCATCTGCTTGCGTAGGGTCCTAGAATACTTCGGCCACATCGCCAGAAGGGATGAAGACAACCTGGAGAGACTGATGGTAACAGGGAAGGTGGAGGGATGAAGACCAAGAAGAAGGAGCCCCATGCGATGGACCGATCAGATTCGCACTGCCCTGGAAACTACTATCCACGACGCTTTACACTCTGCTTCCGATAGGGGCAGATGGCGGCAAATAATACCAAAGTACTCTGTCGAGATGATCACGACCCTCAGCACTTAGGAAACCGACGCGAGGAGGAGGAGCTATGTGGTGGGGCCCCAAACCCGTCTGGATGGTAATCACCCTTGGTCTGTAAGTATGCCGCTATCACCTTGTGTTGTATTCCGGCATTAGTGACCCAGGTTCCTGTACCCTTATGGAACAGCAGCATGTTCGCGGTACCCTAGCGTCCCAAACGTCCATAGGCAACAGTAACTGTTTACTATTTAGGGAGCTATCTGCCTGTCTGCTATTATTCAGCAATGATAAAAAAACCGTTTTTTTTTTTTTTTTTTTTATTGCGTAGGACAGCAGACAGGCTGACAGCCCGCTTAGAATTTAGCAGTTACTGTCGCCTATAGGTGTTAGCAACACTAGTGGCATCGCGAACACGCTGCTATCCCATAAGGGTACAGGAACTTGGGTCACTAATGCCGGAACACAACACAAGGTTATTATGGCGGCATACTTAAGACCAAAGGTGGTCGCCATCCAGACGGGCTTGAGGCCCTACCACGTAGCTAAGGTAGGTTGTTTTGTCGCCTTTTACGACAGGCCGACCCCGGCCACAGAGGTTAGTATTCTTTCTCCGCCCCTGCACGGATAGATTATAACATTAGAACTAATTCGACTATACGAGTATTTTAGCAAACAAACAAAATGTATCCAGTACCTTATACTATGTATTTTTCAAGTGGTATTAATATTGTATCTATTAATAGAATAATAAGGGATATAAAATTTAAAAAAGATAAACGTTGGCACGGTTCCAGATTTGGTATGAATTTTAACTGAGTTCTAAAACTATTACATTCCAAGAGCATCGAAGTTTTAAGAGCCACTTAAAGTCGAGCTGTTTACTCAGCGCTGGGTGATAAAAGTACCTATTCTCCAACTTCACTTAGATACGAGTAAATATAGTATGCGTACGTGCGTGCGTGCATGCGTGTGTGCGTGCGTGCGTGCGTGCACGCAGATAATTAAATTTTAATAAATCTTGGCATGTTATACAGAAAATGAAATACAGAAGTTCAACAGTAATTATGATCTTTATCCATGCAGGGGCGGAGAAAGAATATAAATCTCGGCCTGTCGTAAATGCAAAGTTCCTCAGGCATCCCATAATATGATGGAAAATTTACTATAGCTCATTGGCAAAGCTGGCTTCGTTAATGTAAAGAAGTAGTTTTTGGACAGGAGCTGCTCGTATCTCATCTGGTTTCAGCATATTTTTCCCAGCAAAGCAGGTGCAGAGGCGTTTCATCTGCCTCGTTACAAAATCTACAGGCTTTGCTATCCCTGATCCTTATGATACTGAGGTGCTTGTTTAGGCTACAATGTCCTCGTTAACGTGCATAGCTGATTCCTGTTTAGTGCTTTTACTAGCATTTTGGAATGATTTAAGTCTGGAATTGTATTCCAGCACTTAATAGATTCACTGGTACATTAACCCTTGAGGGTGAGCCGGATCCGGCTTTTAGGTACGCCACAGCACGGTTCAGCTCTGTGCCTTGGCGTACCTTACCTTATCTGGGCAAGTTCATCGGCCTTTTCATTGTCTATGATATCCGCATACCCGGGGATCCAGCGAAGTATTACTTTATTTGTCTCACTTAAAGTATTAGGTCTTTACCTATGAAATTGCCGTTTTGTATGAAAAAATTTATACGAATTTTTTAATGTATTTTTTATTTGTATTAATCGAAGTAATCACCCATGCAATCAATGCATCTTTGCCAACGCAGTGGCTGTTTATTGATACCCTTCTTAAAAAAATCAGCTGGACGGGAGGCAACAAATTCTTCAAAGGCATTTTGTACTGCCTCTCGGGTATTGAATTTTTTTCCCGTCAAGAAGTTATCCAAATTCTGGAAAAAGTAGTAGTCTGTAGGCGCAAGGTCTGGTGAGTAGGGCGGATGACGGAGAACTTCCAACCCCAGTTCTTGCAACTTGGAGACCGTCTGCTGTGCAGTATGAGGTCGCGCGTTGTCGTGCAGGAACAGCGGAGACGAGCGATTGACCAATGCTGGTTGGAGAAATGCCAGCTTCTCCATCATTGTATTCAGTTCTTCACAGTATACCTCTGCAGTAATGCTCACCCCGTTTGGTAAGAAGGTGTGATGAATCACACCGGCGCTAGATCACCAAACAGTGACCATCACTTTTCTAGGGGTAAGTTTAGGGCATTGTTTAGGTGCTGAACCAGGATCCAACCAACTTGCTGAGCGCTTGCGGCTATCAAACAGAAACCATTTTTCATTGCAGGTAACAATGTGGTTCAAAATTCCTTCATTTGTGTGTTTGTTGAGCAGTGCAAGGCACGTCTCGACGCGTACTTCGCGCTGGCGATCATTGACTTCGTTGGGCACCCATTTGTCAAATTTTTTACCTTGCCAATTTGACGCAAATGGACCAATATTGTTTTGACGCTAACGTCGAAAGCTGCTGCTAATTCAGCTGTAGATTGTGTATCATCAGCTTCCACAATCGCCTTTAATTCGTCATTGTCGACCAAAGTCTTCGGACGACCGCGAGGTTAATTTTTCAGGTCGAAATTCCCAGAACGGAAGCGAGCAAACCAATAACAGGTGGTGCGTTAGTTTGTACTGTTAGCTCCGTAAACGTCCTTGATGTTGCGTGCCGCTTGTGCCGCGTTGCTGCCACGGCGGTACTCATATTCCATATTTACTCGAATTTTAACGTATCCATGATAACGAAAAAGATTGAAATGCGATGAAAATGTAACACTAATCAATAAACAAATAAACTACTTTTGGAAAAAGAATTCCATGTTTTTAAAATAAAATTAATTTGAAATTAGAATTCTTAGCCAAACCAAAAATTATTTTGATTTAAAATGGAGAGTACTGCAGAACGACAATTTCATAGGTAAAGACCTATTATTTAGGTAGTCCATACAGTTTTTGACGAGTTTCGAGGCTGTTAAATCTAAATCCAGCGCCAAAAGTGCTGCTTGACTGTCAAAGTATTCACTCTGATATATCACGTGATTTTTGTAGTCTTTTTGCAAGTTCACTTCCGCACATTCTAATATGGCGTAGACCTCTGCTTGGAAGATGGAGGCATATTTTCCCAAGCTCAGACTAGTCTTGAAGCTTGGTCGCTCTCCAAACACTCCACAGCCTATATCATGTCCAATTTTGGAGCCATTGGTATATTATAAAAGGCTACCGCTCTTCCAAGAGATTTTCTTGAGCAACCAGTCCTATTTGGAAGGAAATTCTACATTGTAGTTTTTTGGTCCTACAAATTGCGGATATGTGTTGTCTAAGAGCATGCCTAGGATGGACTGCGTAACTACTGAGTCCTTTAATGTCCTCAGCGTGTATTACAGCCAATTTTTCGACTCATGTGCATTTATCCTGTGCCTGCAGGCCAGCGCCTCATACTGAATAAACAGTGAAAGAGGCAATAGGCTGAGTAATGCATCAAGGGCTGCTCCAAGAGTAGTTTTCATGGCTCCCGTTACCACCATGCATGCCGTACATTGCAAACTGTTTAGCCTGTCAAAAGTTGTCCTTGGGTTGACTTTTTTACACCACACAACAGAGGCTTACGCAATTGTTGGCCTCACAATGACAATTTATAGCCAGAGGAGAAGTTGTGGATGTGATCCCCATCTTCTCCCGACCAGACTACGGCCTATTACTAAGGCTATTTTAGCCTTTTGACCTGCCTTTTTCAGCCTTTAATAAAAAGGTTACTGCTATAGGTAATTTGACGGATCTGCGGTCATCCTTTTTGGATATCTGGTGTACTTGGGCCACCTTCCAAGAAGCTGGGACACCTCCAGTAGTTAAAATAGGGTGAAAAACTAGGCAAGCCTAGCCTGCCCCAGTCGGCTCAGCCGAACATGTACGCAATATGATTTCGGAAATAAAGTCTAAACTGTTATAAAACTACTACTATATATAGGGAATTCAGAAATGAACACTACAGTGAAATACAAAAAAAAAAACACGTGTTTACCTCCCGCAAAATCCGATCACCAAATAAACTAAATAGAAAATCAATCAAAACGACCACTGAACGTATCCCAAATATAAAACCACTGTTAATGGCTACTTTTAACCAGCGGTTTATTGTCACGTTCCATTTTGTTTTGCCCCCACGGTTGTTCAGTGACGTTTATTGGCATCCCTAATTCGAATGGTTGTAATCGATTTCCCTACACGTGATTTGAATAATAAAACGACACTGAAATGACCTTTGTAACAGTATAATATATTGATTTATTTTTATTGAATTTTTTCTTCGTGTAGGGGTTCTGACTCCACGTAAGTATACTAACACTGAGGCCGGGTTCGGCTTGTCGTAAAAGGCGACAAAATAACACTAGCTGCGTAAGGCCCCAAGCCCGTCTGGATGGCACCCACCTAAGTATGCCGCCATAAGAACCTTGTGTTGTGTTCCGGCATAAATGACCCAAGTTTATGCGACAGCAGAGTGTTCGCGGTGCTTCTGGCTTCGCAAACATTCATAGGCGACGGTAACTGCTATTATTAAGTGGACAGTCAGTCCGTCTGCTGTTCCTCAGTAATAAAAAAAGGATTATTCTAGATTTTTTAAATTTAATTTTGTAATATTATCAGAAACAATCCTTACAATTCAGACTGAATTTTTGTTTTTTTACTTATTTGCTTACTAATTTATTGTAATTATTGTACTCAGTTTATTTGTATATACTTAATATACTGTGACTAGTTTGGTGTCCATTGATTATTCTTATAATTTATTACTGGTAATGAATAAATGATATTTGATTTGATTAATAACATTAAATATACTGGGCCAATAATGGGACAATCCACACAGCGTCATTTATTCCCAGAGTTAGTACCATAGCACTTGTGTTGTCAGTACTAGATAACTAATGTACTACATACACATCTCATTAAAAAAATTGAAACACCCCTGACGTTTGGTTTCAAATGATTTTTTTTACATTTAACTAAAATATAAATGATGCCAGTTAATTGTGGATATCATAAGGTATCATTTAATGCCACCATCGAAGCGGTGAGGCCCGTCCTGGCCGAATGGGTGGAAAGGCGCCACGGCGCCCTGACCTTCCGCCTGACGCAGGTCCTCTCGGGGCACGGTTGCTTCGGGAGGTACCTGTGTCGCATAGGGCGGGAGATGACGTCAGGGTGCCACCACTGTGGCGCGGGCGACGAGGAGGACACGGTGAACCACACTGTCGCCGTGTGCCCTGCGTGGCGCGAGGAGCGCCGCGCCCTCGTCGCCCAAATCGGCGTGGACCTGTCGCTCCCGGCCCTGGTTCTGTCCATGGTCGGGGGCGATCCTGGATGGACGGCCGTCGCCTCCTTCTGCGAGGCAGTCATGTCCGCAAAGGAGGCGGCGGAGCGGGAGCGGGAGTCGACCACCACACTCCCCTCCCGCCAACGCAGGCCACGCCGGCGGCGCCGGAGGGCCAGTAACGACCTCCGGCCGCCGTAAAAAGCGGCCGCGGGCGGCCCCTCGGGGGAGGACCCGCCGCCCGCACTATTGCCGCGAGGGTGAGGGCTGCGTGCTGTTCCGCGGCCCCCCTCAACTCCTAGAGTTGTTAGGAGAGTGCCGGGGGGACGAAACCCTGACCCCCTGGCGCCAACACTTTAGAAGGGGCCCGCCTCAAGACAAAGGGCGGGCCGGCGCCGGCCCGGGCCACGAGATCGGCAGGCCATATATCCGTGGGCCCGGGCGTAGGCGATAGGAGAACAGCGGGGTTTTTTAGTGGGTAGTCGGATGGCCGAACATCTTTCCCGGAGTCCCACATATCCCTCGGTCCCCCCGGGCCGGGGGAACCCGTCAAGAGAGGTTTTTCCCCGAGACCAAAAAAAAAAAAAAAAAAAAAGGTATCATTTAATGAATATTAATTTTTCTAAAATTAAATTTCTTTAGCTATTGTTTTGTTCAAAATGTATGTTTTTACCCTTTATGAAGAAATTGTTAAATGTTAGAAATAAAGATGTAAAACAGATAAATGTTCAAAAAGTTTATTCAGTATCTCGTGTTTATTTATTCCCAGGGCTCTTAACACTGCTTCCATGCAGTTGCTCATTGAACGGATAAGCGTCACAATTTTGTGTTGTAAGATGTAATCCCGCTCTTCTTGTATAGGTGTTTTAAACTGGTCAAGCGTCTCCAGGGCAGGATCTCTCGCTCTGATTCGTCTCTTGAACTCATCCCATAGGTGTTCTATGGGATTCATATCCGGACTTCTTGCTGGCCAGCCCATAACCGTAATACCAACTTCGCTCAGGTATTAATTTACAATGCCTGCGGTATAAGCCCTGGCATTGTTCTGCTTAAAAATGAAGTCTTCGCCAGTAAAATGTGTGTAAGGTACCACATGAGACTCCAGACACTCTTCGTTGTAATCTGACCCATTTAATGACGGTAACTGAGGTCCAGATACAAACGCGAGTTAGGTTTTTCTATCTGCGCTTAGGCCTCCCCAAACCGTCCATGAACCGCTACCTCTAACTGACTCTTTCTTCAATGCAGTACTGTGCAAAACATCCTTCCTCTTTTCGATGCACTTTCTTTCTTCCGTCATTATCATAGAGCATGATCTTATTCTCGTCATAAAAGAAAACATTGCTTCATTGAAGGTATGACCAATTTAAGTGCTCAAGTGCAAAGTCTACCGTCAATTTTGAGCCATTAGCTGGTTTATGAGGTTTCATGCCACGCGCAGCCAATCTTTTTATGGTAAAATCATTTACAGTCAATCCTGGCACCTCAAAGAGCCGCTGTTGCAGTTGAATAGAGCTAAAGTGGCGATTTCTCAGAGAAACTGACACAATGTACCGTTCATCTTGTTCAGACGTGACACGATGTCTACCAGATCCTGGACGACCGCGAGGTTCATTTTTCAGGTGAAATTCCCAGAACGGAAGCGAGCAAACCAATAACAGGTGGTGCGTTGGTTTGTAGTGTTAGCTCCGTAAACGTCGTTGATGTTGCGTGCCGCTTGTGCCACGTTGCTGCCACGGCGGTACTCTTATTCCATAATTACTCGAATTTTTAACGTATCCATGATGACGAAAAAGATTCAAATGCGATGAAAATGTAACACTAATCAACAAACAAATGACTACTTTTGGAAAAAGAATTCCATGTCTTTAAAATAACATTAATTTGAAATTAGAATTCTTAGCCAAACAAAAATTATTTTGATTTAAAATGACCAGTACTGCAGAACGGCAATTTCATAGGTAAAGACCTATTATTTTGCATATTTTATTATGATCATGTTGAAAAAGAAAAGTGCAGAAAACGGTTACCGACGTAAAAACCACAGAAGTTCTATCAAAGATTCTCAGGCTTAGCAAATAAAATAGTATATCACGTTAAACTAAAAATAGCTATTTAAGTATAAAATCTAAACTAAAGAAGCTTTTGTCCCAAAATAGTGAAAGATAATAACAATAATTTGTATTGTTTTCTATTTTATCCTTTATCTACTTTATTTTATTACTTTATTTTTTACTTTATTTTGTTAACAAAACTATATTGTATTTACATTTTTTTTAAATATTATCTTTCATAGTGTAATCCTTTTCCGTACAGATCAAAATACCAAAAGTATTAAAGATGTTGTAAATAGGATTATTAATAATTATAATTTATTTGTCAAAAAATTAAAGTCTATTCTATTACATACATTATAAATTACTTTAACGATGCTTTACTTTGGCTAAAATTGAGACTTACTTCCTTACTCGTACAAATGCCACCGACCCCTTTTTAACTTTTTCCCTTCCATATTCTCGCCTTATAATAAAAAGTCAAGACAAAAGCTGTCTCTAGGTCTGTCATTATTATGTTCCATAAAAAAGTCACCATTGTTTCAAGTTTCGCCGTCCATTGTTCTGGCTGAATTCAATCGATAGTCTATGAAAGCTGCATAAAGAGGTACTTGTCGAGCTGGATTCAATATTGCGGGTTAATTTAAAATTTCATTCAAATGTACCTATTCACGACCAAGTAAATTGAAAAACTAAAATTGAATGTTTTCATTTTGTTGTGATTTATCTCACATTTGGTATTCGTCTGTATGAGGATGAATACGCAAAACAGATACGCAGAGGTTAAGCAACGCAGATGACACCCTCATTACAACACGAGGAGTCGTTCGATGATGAAGCCAAGCCGGTTGCGATGCTGGGACTGAGTATCTCCGTAAAGGAAATGGAGGAATTGTGGCTGCATGGGACATGAGGAAAACCATATTGAGGCATACATACCTCGATCCAGGGCACGGTAGTTGAGATTAATAATAGGAGGCGAGACGCAGTAGTCCAATTGAAGTATTTGAAGCTCACCCTGGATTCAAAGTGCGATTTTTACAATAGTAGAGAGTATAAAACAATAACATATTATATCAATCCCACATAATAAGATAAATAACGTTTAAGTTATTCTGAAACTTAAAGCTCCGGTAGCTAGAGGCGGTGCGCAGTGAGCACATGTGGTATAATTAAATGCATTATTCATGAAGTTGTTGATACTTATAATTAATAGTTTATGCCTATTGCGTTATAATATACATATACGAATTGACATGATATTTATGTATATCTAAATATTATAATACAATGTAAGAGGATTTTTAAAGCTTCGGGAGAAAAACTGACGTGGATGCGAGATTCTTTTTTTACGGCTCAATAGATTACTCACCTATTGTGCCGCACCATGCTTCTCACGACGCCAGAGTAGAGCCCCTTCCGGAGTGATAACCGCGCCCTATTGTTGAGTAGACGACTAAGAAGTCGTCCACTCAACATTCACGCACTTTTCGCTGTATTACTGATGTTACTGCATCTACTACCAGGAGTAACAGAAAAGAGCTAAGAGCCCATCCATGATGTAACCCACCGCGATACTGAACTTATCAGTGACGCCAGCTATCACCGGAATATAATATGTGTAATTGACTTATCGAATATCAAAACAATATGCTGCAAGTATTTAAGACCTTTCAGAAATCCCGGTCATACGCCTTCACGAGATCAACAAATACCATGTGTAAGTTCTTGTGTATATTACTCATAGAAATACTTCAAGAAAACTTACGAGCTCAAGTCACCATGTTTTCTGGGTTATTAATAATTGTATCCAAAGCATATTAATCTGATCTATCTATCCAAAGCATATAATGAGCAAAGTGGAGGAAAAGAGACGCGTTTGACGTAGGAAGAAGTTCTGGTAGCAAAACAATAGAAATTGGACCAGTATAACCTTTTTTGGACACCTGTTCTGTCTTGATATCAACGAAGATGCATTAAAAAACTAACGGCCAACTTGAAGGATTGAAGAAGTGCTTGAAGAAGAATCCACAGTTTGGTTTTTAAAAATCGGCGTCTTCTATGGGGTTCAGTCAGAGAATAAAACTTCAGCTCGCTTTGTGAGTCGTTGTTTTGATCCAGAAAGTATAAGGAGCAGATGTGGCCGAGTTTAGATTTTACGCTTAAAGGTAATGCGTCTTTCGCCTTTGTCATCTTTCTAACACTGCAATACCTACCAGCAGCTTAGCGTTCGTACGAAACGGTTCACAAGAACGTCCATGGTGCATCCTGTCCGGATTTGGAATGAGATTTTTTTTTGGTCTCGGGGAAAAACCTCTCTTGACAGGTTCCCCCAGCTCGGGTGGACCGAGGGATATGTGGGACTCCGGGAAAGATGTTCAACCATCCGACTACCCACTAAAAAACCCCACTGTTCTCCTATCGCCTACACCCGGGCCCACGGATATATGGCCTGCCGATCTCGTAGCCCGGGCCGGCGCCGGCCCGCCCATTGTCTTAGGGCAGGCCCCTTCTAAAGTGTTGGCGCCAAGGGGTCAGGGTTTCGTCCCTCCGGCACTCTCCTGTAACAACTCTAGGAGTTGAAGGGGGCCGCGGAACAGCACGCGGCCGGACTCCCGCTCCCGCTCCGCCGCTTCCTTTGCATACACTACAGCCTGGCAAAAGGAGGCAGGAAGGGTACAGGAACTTGGGTCACTAATGCCAGAACACAACAGAAAGTTATAGCGGCATACTTAAGACCGAAGGTTGTTGCTATCCAGACGGGCTTGGGGCTCTACCACGTAGCTAGGTTTGTTTTGTCGCATTTTACGACAGGCCGACCCCTGCCACACAGGTCAGTATTCTTTCTCCACCCCTGCACGGATAAAAATTGTTGCTGACGGTCCATGATGGATGATAAACCTAACTTTCTATAAGTATATTAAATAATATATTTCAAATAGAAATAATGGCCTTATTGTGTACGCCATTACCTACTTATCATACTTACTTATAATTTCTGTCTGTCTTCACGTCTATTAGAGCTCGACATTAAAGCTAACTTAATAAAAAACATAAAAATATTGTTAGTCTTGAAGTAGATTTTTCCTTTCTTAAGGTCTGTTTACACTTAACATAATTCTTATTTGAATATGTGAATTTTTCTTTTATTATTATTATTTGGATCTGCCAATGCTACTTACTAGAAACACGTATTTATTCTTTGTACACAACATTGATTACACACATAAAATTTAAGATATGAGACATGTACATAGGCGTGCTTAACCCTAAAAGAGTTTTCTTCCAGCAAACCTAATGTTGGAGATTGGAAAGAATAAAGAGGCAGGGTTGTGCACATAAACTCTGACGAAACTATAAAATCAAATTTAAATATCCATACTAATATTATAAATGCGAAAGTAACTCTGTCTGTCTGTCTGTCTGTCTGTCTGTTCCTCTTTCACGCCTAAACGGCTGAACGGATTTTGATGAAATTTGGTATGGTGATAGATGATAACCTAGAAATGGTCATAGGCTATAAATAATCACGCCATCGTTCTTAGGGGGTAGGCAGTAGGCAGATAACTAAATTGAGTTAGTGATTTTTTGTGCTTATCCGGTATCTATGAGAATCGGCCAACATCTATTTTTCATCCCCCTAAATGTTAGGGGTGACACACCCCCAAAAATTTTTTTTTAATTTTTTGACATTTTATTATTTATATGGCAGAACAACGTTTGCCGGGTCAGCTAGTAATATATAATAATAATGTAAATATAATAATGTATAAACGTAATAATGTATAACGTATTTATTAGTAGCACTTCAGTACTTGGTAAGGTATGTATGTGAAGTAAAGGGTATTTTATTTATTCTACTGTATCCTTCCTTATAAGCAACTGACGTATCTTTGATGCAAAGTTTCTTTCACGAAGTTATCACGAGCTATATAAGGACCGAATTCATTCTAATAACAATATGCGGACGCAATCCCCCCCAGTCCGGCATGGACCAGCCCGACGCAATAGGCTTAGAGACGTCTTCCGCCCCCCATAGCCTGTAGCCGTACACAACCACACACTACACAATTACACGTAGAATAGATGTGTTGCGGGGGAGTTTCTTTCGCCGTTTCTTCTCTCCCAGCTACAAGCCCTCCGAAACGGTAGTAGATTAGAATAGGATCGGTTTCACCGGTGAAGTCGATAGTCCCCAATTAATAGTATTCTTGCCATTCGTGGCTGCTATCAACTGTCCCCATGCAGCGTTCGAGCCGGGAGCGCGCCTCACAGGAGACGCGCCCCGAGCACGCTGCTACGGCTGATCGACCCCGCTCCCACGGGGTCGGAATACCTTTTCCGCCCGGTGTCGCTGTCGTTAGTCGTCTGAGACGATGACAGCCTTAGCTGTAAGAAAAAAAATAACAATATAAGAAATGTAAAGAGTTTGCTATCTTTTGTCTTGATGGGGAAAAAAACGAATGGGTGGAATAAAAAGTTAGAAACAGTGCACGTAATTTGATTTTTTTTATTGCTGAGGATCAGCAGGCAGATCGACGGTGCACTTAATACCTATCAAGTAACCAACGTTGTGCATGAATATTTGCAGTGCCAGGGGCACCGCGAACACGCTGCTGTTCCATAAGGATACAGGAACCTGCTTCACTAATGCTGGAACACAACACAAGGTTATTATGACGGCATGCTTCTATAAGTGTGCCGTCTATACGAAGAGTGGTTGTCATCCAGACGGGCTTAGGGCCCTACCACGTAGCTAGGGTTGTTTTGTCGCCTTTTACGACAGGCTAACCTTGGCCGCAGGGGTTGATATTTTTACTCCACCCCTGCACGAAGAAAAACAAGCGGTATTATATTGCAAATATGTGTGTGTGTTCTCTTTAACGGATTCGGGCTAAAAACGTAATAAATTTTCCTAGAAAACTAGTAAATTTAAACACGGAAAATTTAATATCCATTATTAAGCAGAACGCTGTATCCAACTTTCCTGCTAGGTAAAGTATTTCAATTAATACTGTAGTGCATTGACGACATAGTTTTATTCTGAGATGAAACCATTATTTACGGTATGAGATTGTTACGTAGTGAACTATTGGAACTTTGTGATATGAAATGGCTCAATTATGTTAATATTATTATTAATGCGCAGTGGAAGCGAGTTCCGCCCAAAACCTGATAGATTATAAAAAGGGCGTTTAACTTCCCAATTTTAGAGCATTAACCTCTTACGTGATAGTCTAGTTGACAGTTTCTAGAACCTTTGCCGGTAACAAAATATACAATAGAAGTTTCCCTGTCAGTAAAAGTGTAAAATGTAAATGTATCTTCACCGCCGTATAGAATAAAATCATAAATTATGCCTGATACTCCTGCTCGAACATAATTTTTGAAACCCCACTTATTTGGTTTTCCTTCATGTACTGTCGTCGCTTATCAGCTTTGGTTCCTTTATAGGGAACCATCATTTCGTCAATACTATACTTTTTTTCATTGTCGTGAGCTAAACAATTTCTTCTGACTTTTTCTAATAAAGGCCTAACTTTATAGTACCGGTCCGAGTTTTGTAAATGATTATCAACAAAATGTAAATTACAACGGATTTTCTGATACCGTTTTAGTGGAATTAATCAGTAACTAAATGGTATCGAAATCGCGTACTCCAGTAATCGACGTAAGACATATTCACGACACCCATAATAATGTGTATATCTATAAAGTCACGTAATTCGTCTACCGTAAATCCAAGAGAATGCCCGGTATTGGAGAATGCGTAGGCGTTGGTCTGCTCTACTACATCCAAGAAAATATCCGGTGAAAAAAACTTATGGAAATAATTCAGTACAGAAATGTCTGGCATGTCTATATAATCTGAGTCTTGTTCTTCTATGGTTGCTCTAGATAGCTTTTTTTCATTCGTAGATCAGAGTAAACTTTGGTATTCTTTTTGCTTGTCTAGCAACACGCAAAATAGGACGTTGTGATCTCGTATTTCTGGGTAAACGTAACGCAGAGGAAGGAGGTGGCTGTGTTTGTGCCAGTTGCTACTATGGTAGGAGTTGTAATGATGTTTTCTCTTTGTTCATGAAGTGCAAGCGTTAATGGAGTTGCAGGTGTGATGGTATGTCACTCAACATTGGTATTTTATTACAATTTCTACAGAATGACTCGAATAAATACTTGTCTAAAATGTTAAGCCTTTCCAGGGAACTATCTATTGAAGGTGCAGGATAAGTTGACATAGAAAGCGAGGTTTGCAAACGTAGTTCATCTTCAACCTCAGAATGATCACTATCATCAGAGGGTGCATTTAGTGATGTGCCTGTTGGCACAAGAGCTAAAATTCTACCACCACGAGATTGAAGCTTTTGCTGCCTTATATTGGCAGTGTATGCCATGACATACAAATAAAACTGAAGATTTTTTATTACGAATTTGGCAGTGTATATCACAACTAGCTGACCCGGCAAACGTTGTTCTGCCATATAAATAATAAAATGTCAAAAAATTAAAAAAAAAAATTAGGGGTGGTGTTTAATTAATAATAGAAATAAGAATTTTAGTTCACAATTTTCCGATAGATGTCGTTAGCATTTCTGAAGTATTGAACAGTTGTAGTGTTTGTGATTTAATATTATACTACCCACATTTTACTTAGTACCATCAACTTGATTTGTGATTGGAATCAAGATGACTGTATAATTCTATCGGTGTGCTTTGGTCATTTGTATAAGATGTTTATATTTTTTGATACTCCCGAGTGTTCTTCCACAGTGATAAATAAAAGGTATAAATGAGTGTGAGTATTTAATTGACCAGGTGGACTACCCCTAACATTTAGGGAGATGAAAAATAGATGTTGGCCGATTCTCATAGATACCGGATAAGCACAAAAAATTTCATCAAAATCGGTCAAGCCGTTTCGGAGGAGTATGGCAACGAAAACTGTGACACGAGATTTTTATATATTAGATATACATGATGTTAGTGTTCGAAATAGACAAATATTCCGTCGAGAAAACATTGCAATTACTATTATAAGCATTTCATTACACCATTAAGCATAAATAACCGCCACAATATAAGTCCAAATCATTATAATTACAATAAAAAAATAACATAAATACCTTGGGCAGCGCAGCCGACTTTCGCCGGGTAACCATTTTTTGTCGTAGTGTTAAAAATTATGTTGCTAGACGTTTACATTATTTATTCTACTAAGGTAGTTAGTGTTGCAATCGATAAATATATATTTAACCAAAGTATGTCGCAATATTTTTAACATAATATTTTTCTGAAGTCCGTGTATGACTGGACATACAATGCGAAATTAAGGGTTAAGTTTTTTTCTTATTGTTTTTATTTTTAAGATATTTTTTGTTATTATGCTGTATTTGGTAATGTATGCCTCCGCATACAGAATATTAAGTCCTTACTTTTCTGTACAATTGACAACGTATGCTGTGGCATACATGATTTTTCAGGAAAACTGTAACTTCAATATTTTTTTAAATATTTTTTTGTACAACCTAATTAAGCCTAAAACCCGAAATTAATAAATATTTTTCAATTTTCACAGTTTTATTTACCTGCCAAGTTAAGGGTTAAGATCAAAGGTGGTCGCCATCCAGACGGGATTGAGGCCCTACCACGTAGCTAGGGTGGGTTGTTTTGTCGCCTTTTACGACAGGCCGACCCCGGCCACAGAGGTTAGTATTCTTTCTCCGCCCCTGCACGGATAAAATAGTATTATGTAGATAAGTAATTTACAGGGTAAGTATAGCAATAGAATACTATTTTTTTTAGAAGTCGCCTCTCGGTCGTAAGCTTTTCTCAAAAGTTTCCAAGCACTCTTGTCTCTAGCAGTCGTCATCCACCTTAACCTGTACACGGTAATACTCGTAGACCCCAAAATCTTCACAACTTTGTTTACTGACTTGCAGCTTACAAAAAGAAGTGTTTATATTAAAACTCGAAGAAAAAAATTTATCGTCGAATATCTAAATATTTATTATCAATTTTTTAACATTTGGAATGTTCACAACAATAAACGAGGACGAAAACCCAAAAGCTGCTATAATTATCGTTGAGAGATGTGGTAGGATTTTTACGCGAGAAGTAAAAGGCTTTTTATGGCTCATAAAATTATTTTCGTACGTAGCTCCGACGCTTCTTTCGTGCGTATAATAATGGGCTAAGATAAAACAGGAAGCGTGTTGATTTTTTTAACAAAAAACAAATATTTTGTGATAAATAACGCCGGTGCGATAGGTTGACCTGCATTAGGCAGTGGATGTGAAGAATATTGATAAAGAATGGTTTATCAAAATCACGGCAGACCTCGCCCTGCTTTTCTTCGTTGTATCATAATGTTTCACGGCTGCATTTATAGCGGTACCGTATGCTCATCATTTTGGCTAATTAACTCCGTTAAAAAGGAAGCGAGCTTGCTACCATCTCATTTATTATAATAATATTTTCTATTTTTTTTTTTTTTTTATTATCTAATTTATTTAGGGGCTTTTTATAAGAATATAATGTCAGCCCCATTTTATCCTAATTACATATTACAAAAAAATTCTAATTTCTAAATCTTAAAATTATTATAAATGAAAACTGCGGCAGCAGAGAGCGGCCTCGAAAGGATGCTCTGGAAAACGCCCACTTCCCACAAGTTGACTCGCAGAGATCGTACTAGTCGCACCCTACTGTCTTTCGTTCGGACACATTCCATTAAGAAATGGTGTACATCATCAATTTTTCCACAGTTTGTGCAATAAGGACTATTGCTCCTGCCCACCAGGTGATAAAATTTATTTAGTGGAATGTGTCCGGAGCGCAATCTATGAGCTATTACACACATTCTTCTATCAACCTCACTATTGGCAAACCAGGGGATACGAGGAGGCTCGCTTTGTAAAGTTTTATACCAGATGCCTTTTTCTCTAGATATTACGTTAAAATACTCTTTCCATTCTTTATAATATTCTTCTTTGTATTTCACTAAAACTTCAAAACTATTTGCTTCAATTAACAACTCCGAACCTTCAGAAATAGCCGATTTCGCCAGTCGATCCGCCTCCTCATTTCCCCGTAAGCCAACATGCGATGGAACCCATTGCAACACCAGCTCAATATCCTTACCAAGGAAGTATAAGATGTGTTCTAATATATCATAAGCAATCGATGTACCTCTGCGTCCAGAGGCACATAGGGCTATATGCTGGAGAGCACTTTGACTGTCAACAAATATAACACATTTTCTATTTATGAAAATTAATATCAATATATAATATCGCTATCTCTTGCAACATAAACCAGATCTGTCATGATACAATATTGAATTTTTGTAATATGCGTGTGAACACCATACGGAGTGTGTTGTCTACCTAGTTCACAGAATTAACAAAATTATATGTTTTATAAAATGATGTGGTAGCCAAAACGTGTAAACCAGTTGCCTCAGATTTTCTCCATGCAAGGGCTGAGAAAAAATACTGTGGTCACTATTGCGGTGGTGGGTGGCCTATCAAAGAGGCGACAAATAACCCTAGCTAGGTGATACATCTCCAAGCCCGTCTAGACGGTGATCCTAGTGCCATTTCTCCTACGTGGTCAATAGCGTGGTGCTAGCGGTACCCCTGGTGGGATAAACATTCGACGGTTTTTGGTCACTATTAAGTCTGTCTGTTCTATAGCAATAAAAAATGTCGCATCTTTGATAACCATCATGATAATCATTAACATGACAAATCAGTCGAAGTACGACGGATTTGTCTACGACGCTTTCTAGAAGCAAGATGTATATCTAATATATAAAATTCTCGTGTCACAGTTTTCGTTGCCATACTCCTCCGAAACGGCTTGACCGATTCTCATGAAATTTTGTGAGCATATTGAGTAGGTCTGAGAATCGGCCAACATCTATTTTTCATACCCCTAAATGATAGGGGTGACCAACCCCCAAAATTATTTTTTTATTTTTTGACATTTTATTATTTATATGGCAGAACAACGTTTGCCGAGTCAGCTAGTTTGATATATAGAGGCGCTGTTTCTACATTCTACTCTAAAAGAACCTTATTATGTATCTCAGTGGACTAGGCAGAAATCATTTGTTATCTAAATTTGTTGTCTATGGAGGTTGATATTGAAAACCAGCGCTATGCTTGAATAACTTCAGGAGTAGTATATGCTGAGTGTTTGCCCTCATTGGTGGATGTATATCATTGCTGTTAATCTATTTTGTACCATTTGCCAATAAAGTGTTTTTATCCGTGCAGAGGCGGAGAAAAAACACTAACCTCTACGGCCGAGGTCGGCCTGTCGTAAAAAGCGGCAAAACAACCCACCCTAGCTACGTGGTAGGGGCCCAAGCCCGTCTGGATGGCGACCACCTTTGGTCTTAACTATAACCTAAAGTAGTAACCTTGTGTTGTGTTCCGGCATTAGTAACCCAAGTTCCTGTACCCTTATACGACAGAAGCATGTTTACGATGCCACTGGCGTTACAAATACCCATAAGCGATGGTAACTGCTAAATACTAAGCGGGCCTTCAGCCTGTCTGCTGTCCTACAGCAATAAAAAAATGTATATTTTGGACAATTTACACAATATATTTATATATTATAAGCCTATATGTTATTCTGATTTACAAGCTATATTATTGTAAAGTTTCATTAAATGGGTGATAATCCCACTTCTGATGACGGGGGGTTTGGTCCAGAGGAACCTTAAAAGCAGTGACGTCAGCATTGCTAACCTCACCGCCTCACTATTAGGCACTCATCGCAAACAATAAAACACAACCACAAACACACTAAATTATTTATTTTACAAGACACCAGAGGGTTATCAAAGTAATAGTTCTATAATCACAATTATAATAAAGTAATAGATAGGTGTATTCACAAGATAAGATACACCAGCTCACCACGTCTTAACCGACCGGCGCTTCAACAAAAAGTGATTTTCATTTTACATCCAGTCTATCGCAGTTTCGTGCGCCACCGAAATTAAATACATTCATTTCATTAAAATACATTCAGTAGTTTTTGCGTGAAAGAATAACAAACATCCATACAAACTTTCGCGTTTGTAATATTAGTGAGAATGTAAAAATGAAAAAAAAATAAGACGATGATCTAAAAATTAAAAGATCAGATGAAAAAACTCTAGCTTTATTTATACACTAGCAGCCCGCCCCAGCTTCGCATGGGTATTTAATAAAAATTTCAAAATTAAAAATTATATACACACACATACCTAAACCCTTCTATTTTTTTTCGGTCTCGGGGAAAAACCTCTCTTAACGGGTTCCCCCGACCCGGGGGGACCGAGGGATATGTGGGACCACGGGAAAGATGTTCGACCATCCGATTACCCACTAAAAAACCCCGCTATTCTCCTATTGCCTACGCCCGGGCCCACGGATATAAGGCCTGCCGATCTCGTGGCCCGGGCCGCCGCCGGCCCGCCCTTTGTCTTAAGGCGGGCCCCTTCTAAAGTGTTGGCGCTAGGGGGTCAGGGTTTCGTCCTCCCGGCGTTCTCCTAACAACTCTAGGAGTTGAGGGGGGCCGCGGAACAGCACGCGGCCCTCTCCCTGCAATAGTCGGGCGGCGGATCCTCCCCCGAGGGGCCGCCCGCAGCCGCTTTCTACGGCGGCCGGAGGTTGTTGCCCGTCCTCCGGTGCCGACGACGCGGCCTACGTTGGCGGGAGGGAGTGCGGTGACGAAATCCCGCTCCCATTCCGCCGCCTCCCTTGCAGACACTCCTCCTCCTTGAGTCGTGTACCTCATTACTGAGGGTCGTGATTCCCCTTATGAGAACCCAGTTTCTCATTTATAATGTTCCTCCACCTGTGCCTGTCCTTGGTGTGGTGGAGTGCATCACTACTGCCTCGCAAAAGGAGGCGACGGCCGTCCATCCAGGATCACCCTCGACCATGGACAGAACCAGGGCCGGGAGCGACAGGTCCGCGGCCAATTCCGGACGGGACTCGCATCCCCGTCGCGTGCTAGTCAGGCGTGAGTACGACTACCAGACGACAATCCAGAAAAACCAGAAAGTCGCCTGACGTTGTAGCCGGCCCAGCAAGACCAACCGACAGCGAGGATGCAATTCCCGCCCCGGGAACACTCTCTGTCCAGGCGCAGTCGAAATAGGCATGGTTTCGACTACCAAATCAGGGCCCAGGGCAATCCCATTCATTGGGGTCCCAATCAGTATTCGCAACCATCCCACCGGGGACCATGCCACAAACAGAGAGCTAATTTGGAAAGGATGTAGGAGGTAGACGGGAAGAAAGGTAGGAAGGCCTCTGTTGCCTCGGACGGAGAGGGGAGTAAAGCGACGGATGCTCGGGCACCTCGGGTACGCACACCCGTGCACTCCTCAGACAGAGGAGCGCCCTTGAGGGCACACCCTTCTATTTGCGTCAGGTTACTAAAAAAATAAAATTATAAAGAAAGTTTGAATATTATTATTTCTATGAAATTTTATTTTAATGATTTTTTTGTTAATATTTTTTATTTATTTTTCGTTGTTTTTTAATAAGTATTTTTTTGTTCAAATTTTTGTAAAAACCCCAGTGACGCACGCCTACATTGCATAAGGTGCTGCCTAGCTAGACGAACAGGGTGCGCAGCTACCACGCAACATTTTCTAATACTTACATTTTTAAACTCGTGATATCTTGCGAATGGGATATCCGAATTGAATAATTCAAAAAGTTATATAAAGGTATTGAAGCAGTTTTGAATATGAAGTAATTTATTTTGATAAGGATTAATACCAAGATACAAATAAAGAGCCTTTTCTAGGGGCGGCATTTCAATTAAATTTTTAAAATAAAAGAACACTTATTGTGGCATAACTATAATAGTTAGACATATGCTATCGCGACACTTTTTGTAAATAATGATGTGTTCTGCAAAGTCGTAGTACATTATTTTATTCTATCATTAATAGTTTTCGCAGCACACGCGATTTAAATAATATTTAAGGTAATTTTTTTACACCTTGGGTTACATTATTGGAGTTTTAGTAAGGATCCCTAATTTTTTCGAAAATATAATATAGCCTATGTCACCCGGAGATAGTGTAGCTTCCCAACAGTGAAAGATTTTTTTAAATCGGGTCAGTAGTTTCGGAGCCTATTCAATGCAAACAAACAAACAAACAAACATACAATCAAATCTTTCCTCTTTATAATAGTAGTATAAATATATTTATACACTAATACAATTTGGTAGATTGCTCTTTCATTTTAAGCAATATTTCAAATTGGGTAATAAAAAACACTATAGAACCAATAGCTGCCCGAGTAAATAAAGATTTATTGTTAAAGGCACGTACAAGTGGCATATTATGGAGTAAATTGAATATGTAGTACATAAAATTGTGGATAGTAAATTGTCAATGCGACAGGGTGAACATTCGACTTTGAACTGTCTTTGTGAAAAATTATCTCTATATATATATATATATATATATATATATATATATATATATATATATATATATATATATATATATATATATATATATATATATATATATATAAGAGATTTCCACGTATATAGTCACTCATCAAGATATCTCTGGAACAATTAGAGCTAAATACTTGAAATTTAGTAGGAATATTCTTTTCACCGAGTAGAGGTCAGGTAAGAACGAATTTTGTGAAATTCCACCCCAAAGAGGGGTTGCGGGGGCGTTACTTATTTATATGGCAGAACAACGTTCGCCGGGTCAGCTAGTATTGGATATAAGAAAATACCGTGTGGTTAATAAGGGTAACTATAGAAAAATAAATATTAATACCCTGGAACAACAGGTAGACCGTCGACCCGTATAATAGTAAGTAGTCACTATGGATATTTGACGCCAAGGGCACCGCTAACACATGCCGTACGCGTAGGGAATTTGGAATGTGGATCAACTATGCTAGAAAGTAACTCAATTTACTTACCATCTCATCTCGGTTGCAACCCAAACTTTCGTTTCGGTGCCCGGGGTCCGCTTTCCGACTTTTTCTACTCCACTTCGCACGGTCTTCAGCATCCCTGGTAGTGAGCCCATTGGCACGCATATCACCCCTAACGACGTCAAGCCAGCACTTTTTGGGTCTACCTCTCCTGCCGGGGCCCGGCGGAGGCAGCATGGCCAGACATTTG
Organism: Malacosoma neustria; assembly: GCA_963693495.1. Classification (NCBI taxonomy): domain Eukaryota; kingdom Metazoa; phylum Arthropoda; class Insecta; order Lepidoptera; family Lasiocampidae; genus Malacosoma; species Malacosoma neustria. Next base: position 4,454,871 of record OY856381.1, on the reverse strand, counting down.
TTTCCTACGTAAGCATCCGGCTGCCGTAAAACGTAATTTACTTACCATCTGCCTATAGAAAAAGAAATAAGTTTGTTAAACAATCTATTATTATTAATATGTAAGACAATTAAAATCGAAGAAATCGCATAATCCTGGAAATGTTGTTGTTTGAGCTGTTCTTCCACTTACGGCCTCTGGTGTGAACTAAATTAAGACGTGTTGGGGATATTTAGATACAAACAGTATGGTTGTTCGATCTTTGCATAAGGGCATTTGAAATCCCGCCACCTGATTTTTGTAATCTACCCTCACTCTCGGTGAGGTAATAATGGTAAGCGAGGGTGGGACGGAAAAACTGTCTTCTTGTGTCAACGTTTGGCATGAGATAACCTCTTTTTGCACCGTGTGCGATAATTATAAATAACTGGACGGGACGGTCGACGTTCGACCTCCCTGGTTACTCTAATTGGCCGTGCCGTTAAATCTGTGTGTGTTCAGTGTTGTGCTATAGCTGGTGCCGTGCAGCAGTTCCTCAACGACCTGAACCGAACCGGGAAGGGGTGAAAACAAGGTCAGTGCGAATTTCTTTGCCCGTTGCAAGATATCGTGTCTCTCTTGCCACCGCTCCTTCCCATTCCTCTCCCATACAGTCCAATGCTCTCGAGCAATCCTTCTTGTTCCCGTACGGTGCCATCTGGGTCCGTGACCGGCATCGTACAAATTCTTTTTTGGTCCTTCGAGCCGGATCAATTCTTTTTTGGCCATTCGAGCCTAGATCCTTTCTTTTTGGGCCAACGTAGCCTATATAATTCTTCCAATATACTTTATTTTATTCTTATTTCTTATAAAAATATCGGAAGGTATTTTTCCTTAAAATTCTTAAAACCTATAATTAAAATAAATAAAACTATTATATTTACGTTTATTTAATCTTTTATAATATTATATAAACACTATTCTATTTTATTTATAAATACATTTATTTGTAACATAATTAATATTACATTTAATATATCGCGGAAGTAGGTAGATAGATACTTTTCATCATGTCTAAAAAGCGCGTGGATGAGTCTCCTACTTCGCCTGAATTAAAATTATTAGTTATTCAGAAAGAGAGAATATTCGAAAGACTACAAAAAATATATAATTTATCAATCAATCTCATTGATAACGATTCTGAGCGATTATTCTTATTACAATGCTCAGAAATCGAAGACTTAAGATTAAAATTTGAAAAACAAATATTTCTCATTTACGAGTATGAACTTAGTCATAACCCTAATGCATTGATGAATACACAAGAATTGGACAGTTTCGATGAAATTTATTATAAAATAAAAATATGCGCTTCCAAATGTACGCCTTCGAGTAGTAGTGATAAGGTTGAAATTCCCATACAACAATCTCGCCCTCATCTGCCGAAGTTAGAATTAATTACATTTGACGGCAATATTGAGAATTTTACCACCTTCTACGAGACATTTTGTTCGTTGGTACATAATCAATCTAGTATACCGCAAATTGATAAATTTCATTACTTGTTATCGTGCACTAAGGGTTCTGCTTTAAATATTGTTAAAAGTGTGCCAATTACCGCTACTAACTATGACGTTGTTTGGCAATCTTTACATAATAAATATTACGACAAAAGAATGCTCGTCGATAGGTATTTAGATAAAATGTTAAATTTTTTACCTCTTATTAAGGAATCTTCTGTTAATTTAAATATGTTTTTAGAAACATTTGAAAATTCGTACAAGGCGATTCAAGCTTTAGAAATTGATAATTTAGGCAGTTATATCCTGTGTCATGTCGCCTTGAGAGCCTTAAATATAGAAACTCGAAAGTCTTTCGAACAAACTCTAAACCAAAAATTATTGCCAGAATTTTTCGATCTTATTTCTTTTATACACAACCAAATAAAAATTCTTGATCATAGTGAATCTTATATAAACAGTTTTAGTTCGAAGTATCAATTAAATAAATCTCAAGTAAACAATAATTTCAATAAAATTAAATTTAATAAACGTGTTTCGAACACTACTTCTTCGCGTAAAAATATTACGCTTTGTTTACATTGCGGTGAATATGATCACTTAATTTATCGTTGCGACAAGTTTAAAGATTTATCAAATAAGGAACGGGTCAGCCGTGCTGCCGCTCTTTCTTTATGTTGCAATTGTTTAAAGCCTAATCATAATGTAAACAAATGCACTAGTCGTTTTAGATGTTTGGTGTGTAAAAAACAGCATCATTTGTTATTGCATACTGATAACAGCGAGTCTACTGATAATATAATACCGACACACAGTCGCACGCTTTCGTCACAGATTGCGTCATCGTCGCCCGCTGTCTTAAGTTCGTGTGCATCGGCTCAGAGCTATAGCAGCGTAGTTATATTGGGGACCGCGCTCGTTAATGTTTTTGATGCAAATAATGAATTGCAATTGTGCCGTGTTTTAATTGATTCTGGCGCTCAGTCTAACTGTATTTCGTTGTCTTGTTTACAACGTCTCGGCTTATCTCAACGTAAATGTTCCTTTAGTATTTACGGATTAGCTGGAGAAAATATTAAAAATTATGGCATGACGTCATGCACAATACAACCTCGCGATAATCGTGAGTCATCCTTTAATATTGATTTCGTTGTTCTACGTAAATTAACTTCCGATTTGCCTACTATTCAAATACCGGAACAAGTTGTTATGCAATATAAAAATTTGAATTTAGCAGATCCTTTCTTTCACATTAAATCCCCGATCGATATGATATTGGGTAGTGATGTTTTTCCTCATATTTATGATGGAAGGAAATTTATTCTTAGCCGCGACATTCCTATTGCGCTAGGAAGTATTTTCGGTTTTGTTATCACTGGAAACTTGACCGTGTCTCACTCCAGTGATAAAGTGGATTGTCAGACAGTTGCGTCCACATCCTTAGTGTCGTACACTACTCAGGATAATCTTATTAATGAAACTCTCAAACGATTTTTTGAGTTGGAATCTTCGCCGTGCGATATTCCTTTAAGTCCAGATAACGAATTGGCAGAAAAAATATTTATTAAAAGACATTATCGTGACCCCACTGGCCGATATGTCGCACCTCTCCTTTTAAATCCCAGTCATGAACCGCTTGGCGATTCTTATGAAGTAGCTTATAAGCGTCTCATGCAAATTGAGCGACGTCTCGCTCGGTCTCCAGAATTAAGGTCTTCTTATGTTGATTTCATGAAAGAGTATGAATCCCTAGGGCATATGGTACCTTACTATGGTACTGAACCCTCAAAATATTTTATCCCACACTACTGTGTGCTTCGTCCAACATCGACCACAACGCCCTTGCGTGTAGTGTTTGACGGCTCCGCGAAGACTAGCACTGGAACGTCACTTAATGATGTGCTCCTGACGGGTCGCAAGTTACATCAGGACATCATAAAAATCATTACACAATTTAGACTTTATGACGTCTGTTTCACTGCTGACGTGTCCAAGATGTATCGAGCCGTGCTCATTGACCCCTCAGAGCGGAAGTACCAACATATACTTTGGCGGGAATCTCCTGACCAGCCTGTGCGTACTTACGAACTTAAAACGAACACCTACGGACTTCGTAGCGCTCCCTTTATCGCTGTTCGCACCTTGCATCAGCTCGCCGCAGACTCTCCGCCTTCTGAAGCATCTCGTGTACTTACACAAGGCTTTTATGTCGATGACTTGTTGTGGTTATGCCATTCGGTTTCTGAAGCTTGTTCCCTTCAGGATGAGCTAATATCACTTCTGAAAAGCGCAGGTTTTGATTTGCGCAAGTGGGCTAGCAATAAACCTGAGCTGCTTTCTAGGATGTCTGAAGACCAGATTACTAGTATAAATTTTCAAGATGATGCGTCATCATCTTTGAAGGTTTTAGGCCTGACTTGGCTACCTTCATCCGATTCTCTTTCTTTTAATTACAACATAATAGATACAAAATATACAAAGCGATCTATGTTAAAATTACTTGCAAGTATATTCGACCCCATAGGTCTTATATCACCATGCACTTTTGTTGCCAAGTGTATCATGCAGGATTTGTGGAAGCTAAGTCTAGGTTGGGACGATCCAATCCCGACTGAATTATCCAATAAATGGATGAAGTTTTTCACCAAACTACCTTGTTTATCTGACCTTCGCATAGATCGACATCTACTTCTTTCTAATTTCGTTGACGTTCAACTAATTGGGTTTTGCGACGCATCCTCTCTAGGATATGCAGCTTGCTTATATTTCAGAAGTGTCGATAAAAAGGGTCAAGTTAAGGTTAGGTTACTAATGAGTAAGTCCAGAGTGGCTCCAATAAAACCTTTGCTTTCTATACCTAGGTTGGAGCTGCAAGCAGCCGTGCTGCTTTCGAAGCTTGTTAGTTTTGTCCTACAAAAGTGCAAGGACTTTAATTTTTCTATAGTCGCTCTTAGTGACTCAACTATAGTTTTATCCTGGCTTCAAACACAGCCTTACAAATTGAAAACGTTCGTTGCTAACCGTGTTAGTGAAATAATTGAATCGGTGTCACCCAACTGTTGGCACCATATAAGAAGCGAAAATAATATCGCAGATATATGCTCTCGTGGTCTTCTCCCTGATCAATTAGTAGATCAGTCCAGAGAGTGGATCCATGGTCCCGTGTGGCTATCAGATAACTCTGAAAAGTGGCCTATTAGTACATTTATTATTACGGATAAAACCGAAGTCCCTGAGATGAAAACTTTAGTTGACGCCTTTTGCTTTAACTCATCTAATGAACAAATAATAATTAATGATTTAGAATTAACATTTAATAAATTTTCTTCATATAATAAACTCACTCGCGTTATGGCCTGGTGCGTGCGGTTTAAAAATAATATAAAATTGAAAACTGGTGAACGCCTTTTCGGACCCTTAACCACCAGTGAACTGGCACAGGCTCGTGACATTATTATTCGTTCAATTCAAATGAATCATTTTAACCTAGAAATTAAAACTCTAATTAAAACAGGCAACGTATCTTCACTGCGTAAGTTGCGTCCCTTTATCGATTCTAATAATTTCCTCAGGGTGGGGGGCAGACTTTTACATTCTGACCTTCCATATAATACGAAACACCCAGTTTTACTTCCGAAGAAATGTTATGCCACTAACATGATAATCGAATATTATCATAAATTATATTTACATGTACATGGCATTTTATGTAAACAATTTTGGATAATTAATGCTCGAAACGTTATTCGATCAGTTTTATCAAGGTGTCCTAATTGTTTTAGGTTCAACCCCAGAGGTTCTCAACCTTTGATGGGTCCCTTGCCTGCCGCACGTCTAAAATCTGAAAAGGTTTTCAGTCACGTTGGCTGTGATATAGGCGGTCCGTTTCTTATTAAGGAAAGTTTAAGGCGTAATGCAAGGGTGCACAAGGCTTATTTATGTCTCTTTGTTTGTTTTTCAACAAAGGCTGTACACCTGGAGCTTCTCTCCGATCTATCTTGTGATTGTTTTTTAGCCACATTTGATCGGTTCGTGGCCCGTCGTGGTCTTTGTGAGTTTATATATTCTGACCGCGGAACTAACTTCATCGCAGCAGGTAAACATTTAAAGGAAGTTACAACCTTTTTTAAACTTAAATCTAATAAAGATGCAATCTTGGATGGACTCTCCACTCGCAATATAACTTGGCGCTTCCTTCCTGCTAATGCAGCATCCATGGGTGGAATTTGGGAGGGTGGTATCAAGTCAGCAAAACATATTCTTTACCGTACTATTGGAGATAGATCCCTAACTTTTGAAGAGCTGACTACAGTCTTTTGTAAAATCGAGGCAATAATGAATTCTCGGCCGTTATGTGCTATTTCTAATGATCCTGATGAATTCGATGTTTTGACCGCGGGTCATTTTTTGGTGGGTCAGAATCTACTGGCTGTACCAGAACATGACGTGACCGACGTGCCTTTAAATAGATTGTCACGTTGGCAATTGTTACAGAAGGTAACGCAGAGTTTTTGGAAACGGTGGTCAGACGACTATGTTCATACTTTACAACAGAGAGCAAAATGGTGTTCTACTGCTTCAAATGTAAAAGTGGGTGATCTTGTCGTATTAAAATGTAATTTAACAAGGCCTTTACAATGGCCCTTAGGAAGAATAGAGGAGATTCATCCAGGCATTGATAATATAGTTCGTGTTGTAACTGTGCGAACTAAATCTGGTCTCTTTAAAAGACCTGTGAATAAAATTTGTCCTTTGCCCTACATTAATTAATTTCATTATACACTTATTTATTTATTTTCTTAGTTGTAGGGTATTAGGATTATATCTTATGTATTAAACTCTTATTTATTTATTTATTTATCTCAACGTCTCAATCCCATTCTCACCTATTTCCTGGAAATCATCATAATGATTTCGGTGGGGGGCATGTTCGATCTTTGCATAAGGGCATTTGAAATCCCGCCACCTGATTTTTGTAATCTACCCTCACTCTCGGTGAGGTAATAATGGTAAGCGAGGGTGGGACGGAAAAACTGTCTTCTTGTGTCAACGTTTGGCATGAGATAACCTCTTTTTGCACCGTGTGCGATAATTATAAATAACTGGACGGGACGGTCGACGTTCGACCTCCCTGGTTACTCTAATTGGCCGTGCCGTTAAATCTGTGTGTGTTCAGTGTTGTGCTATAGCTGGTGCCGTGCAGCAGTTCCTCAACGACCTGAACCGAACCGGGAAGGGGTGAAAACAAGGTCAGTGCGAATTTCTTTGCCCGTTGCAAGATATCGTGTCTCTCTTGCCACCGCTCCTTCCCATTCCTCTCCCATACAGTCCACTGCTCTCGAGCAATCCTTCTTGTTCCCGTACGGTGCCATCTGGGTCCGTGACCGGCATCGTACAATGGTGCAAGAATACTAACCTCTGGGCTGGGTTCGCTTGTCGTAAAAGGCGACCAAACAACCCTAGCTATGTCATGTGGTAGGACCCCAAGCCCGTCTGGATGGCAATCACCCTTGGTCTATCTTGCCGTCCGTCCAGGTTCCTGTTTCCCTATGGGACAGCAGCGTGTTCGCGGTGCTCTTGGCGTCGCAAACATCCATAGGCGACGGTAACTGCCTACTGTTAAGTGGGCCATCAGTCTGCTGGTCCTCGACAGTAAAAAGAATTCTTGAAGTTAATGAAAACAGAACCTTAAATTCTACATTTAAAGGAGTAAAATTGATATAACGATTTATGCTATGCTATACATCAAAACAAGAGTGGACTAAACTCATAGATACTATGTAATACTACGAATGTACCACAAAATTAATCCACCAGATATCCAAACAATCAATAGTTCGGTTAGGGTAGTTAAAATAACTTGCTAAAGTTACTCTCGCTACACACTGTTCTTGATTATTAACCCTAATTTGTGTAGCACTAAGTTTTGAACAATAGTTAACTTGTTTTAATGTAACCCTGGACTACGCAGGCGGGATATTTTATGAACCTAGATAAAATGATTATCTAAAACCTCGTATACCAATCAATACAATCTCGCAATTCGACGAATATAACTTCACATTTGAATATCCAAACTAAAGTTTAAATATTGCCAAATATTTAAATATTGTTCGGTCATTACTAATTCTTGTAATATATTATTAAAATTAAAATAAATCCTAATTTCTTATTTAAACATGAGTAAAAATGCATAGATAATACATAAAATTGGTATTTTCTTCTGTTGTACCCAAAAAGCATATAAATGGTTTCTATGCATTTTGGGCTGAACTTTTATTACGTACGTTGATTGTTTTATAGTATAAAACTAGCCGATCACCGCCGCTCCGCTGGGCGAAAAGCAAGTAAAAGTAAATATAAAAAAAATGAGAAAGGGTCGATGGAATCTTATAACTAAGAAAAATTCTGTATCGAATGGTAGCAGTCCCATCCCGATATGTTCAGTAGTTTTGTTATGATGGTGCGTCAAAGGAACTCCATTTTCCTTAAACTCGAATATATGTACATGGATTACAGAGATTTGATTACTCAATCGTGTAGCCATAGAAAAAATAATTTATCTTGCAAGTATTACGAGATTTTTATTGCTGTTTTTTTCTTTCGACTAGTGTAATATTTATCATGTATATTATTAGCATGCATCAAACAGTTTGTACGAAGAACAAGAATAAAGTCATTAGTTTCTTAGGGTGTTGTAGAACAGAGAGCGAAGGAAGAGAAGCGTTCGTTTTTTTTTCGGTGTTTAGGATCAAACGTAACTGGTACTGTAAAAAATTATAAACTACAGCTTCTATTCAAAGTTTAAGGGTGTCGGCGTAAAAAAACGTGTAGAAATTATGCTCCGTGCGTCATCAGCTTGCCCTTACCTCCGACGATAAAGAGTTTAGAATGTTAATGAGACAAAATACTTTTTATAAGACAGTCCCCTGCACTTAGTTGACCATGAGGGGTAGACACAAAAGTGCTGGCTTGACGTCGTAAAGGGTGATATTATGCGTGCCAATGGGCTCACTACCAGGGATGCTGAAGACCGTGCGAAGTGGAGTAGAAAAAGTCGGAAAGCGGACCCTGGGCACCGAAACGAAGGTTTGGGTTGCAACCGGGATGAACGCTGAGATGATGATAATGATAATGAGTCCCATGCACTTAGTTAAAGTATATATTACAGGACATGTTCTAAACATGATTTAAATAGACACGTAAAGTCAGACGATAACATTTTCATCATCAAAATATTTTGTCCTTCATGGATATCGAGCTTAAAATGAATGAATAAATAAATGAATAAACTTTATTGCATTAAAAAAGAAAACAAACAATAGAAAAAAGTACTATGGAAAATAATAAGCGGCCTTATTGCAAAAAGCAATCATTAACAGGCAACCTTGAGATGGATAAGAGACGATATATACTATGACTAAAGACTGTCACTGACCAGTCTTTATAAGATTAAAAAGCATTATATACCGAAGCTCTGCGTCTCCCGTTTGAGGCACTTTTAGCTCACAGACTTTATATTCATATACGAGTCTACATAATACGCATCGTGCATGCACCCAATATCATTAAAGTTATCGCTTCACACGTGAACTCGCTGCGGTTTCATTGATGTTGCCAATCAACACCGGGAGTTTATAATACATTTACTCGTATAACATACATTAGGTAAACGTTTGCTTTATTTGCTTGGAAGTTAAAATATTAACTAATTTGGCTATCTACTTATATTGTATTATACATGTTGTTTATTTGTATCTCAATATAATGCAGTTGTTTTCATAATCGTCTTCTTGCCCTTATCCCACATCATATGGGGTATTCTCAATATTCATAATCCTTTTTCGTAATATCAGGTACTAGTTCCGCTACTTATACCGGGTGTTCATCCCCATTTCTTGGAGCCTCTTCTTTCCTGTACGAAACGGTTCTCCAGAACGTTCATGTTGCGTACTCTCAGGATATGGAATGAGCTTCCGGCTGAGGTTTTCTCAGCGCGGTATGATATGGGGTTCTACAAAAAAGGCGTTATAAAATTTCTTCGAGACCGGCAGCGCGTTGGTGGTGCTTCTGATGCTGCAAACGTCCATAGGCGACGGTGACTACCTGCCAGGATGGGCCGTTTGCCTGTCTGCTGAACTCAAGCTTAAAAAAAATAAAATTAAGGGCTAGGGGTGCTTGCCTTCCAAACGGGCTTGGAGACTTAATACCTGGCTAGGGTTCTTTTGTCTTTCTTTTCTCTCTTCTTTTTTCCCCCGGATGCAGAGGTCAGTATTTGTCCGGTCAATATTACTCCATCCCTGCATGGAGAATCCACATTTTTGAAGTTAATGACCGTAAAAGTTAATCACTGATACTTGGGACAGCGACACTGAAATCCGTGCTCGCATTAAGATAGCCCGTGCTTCATGTACAACCATGCAGAGAGTTCTATGCTGTCGACAACTCTCCATTGCGTTGAGAACCAGGCTCCTTCAGTGCTATGTATGGTCCGTTGTTCTGTATGGATGTGAAGCGTGGACCATGAAAGTAGAGCTTCGTAAAAAGGTAGAAGCTTTTGAAATGTGGTGTTACCGTCGCATGCTTCGCATCAGCTGGACGGATAAAGTTACAAACGTGGAAGTTTTATTTCGTATGGGAAAAAACCTAGAACTTGTCCGGACAGTCAAACGGAGAAAGATTGCCTACCTCGGACATGTGCTGCGGCATGATCGGTATCTGCAGACCATCATGATGGGGAATGTGCCCGGAAAGCGAAAACCAGGTAGACGTAAGATGTCTTGGCTCCGTAATATCAGGGAGTGGACAGGGATTAAAACCGTTGAGCAACTGTTCAGATTGGCGCTTGACAAGAGGAGATTCAAGGAGCTGACTGCCAACCTTCAGTGATGGAGAGGCACTTGAAGAGAGAGAGACCGTAAAAGATCTTGTACATGGACTGTGTTATCTAAAATTAAAATGAGACGATAAAGGTGAAGTGTATACAGTACGCAGTAAATTCGCGTGAGGGATGGAACGAACGACTTTGAGGTTTTTAATTAAAGTTTGAATTATGTTAATTTTTAAACTTCTTTGTTGTTTATCACGCGTTCAGGTGGGAGAGATATCAGAAAACTTGTTACAGAAACACTTTTTTATTATTACGATGGAAAAATGTGTGATGTATGATATGAGGGTTTGGGAAGAGACAGATGGAGAATATCAGAATAAATTAATATGTAAGAGAAAGACATATTGTGCCGTCACCAAATGATTGGAACCAGGTTAAGCTAATGATGATTTATAATAAATATTGTTTTGATCAGCACTGTAAATGCGAACTCGAATGGATTTATTATTTTAAGGATAAATGATACAATTTTAAACCCAAACACCTTTCAGTCATGCACTTTATTGGAAGTTATCTTTACAAATTCAATTTGTCGTTGCTGATAATTAAGTTACTCTGCCACACGTAGCTTTTGCTCATAAATTTGATTACACGGATCGTGGTTTTTTGGAGCACGTATCTCCAAGGTGTTTGTATATTCTACACAATGTAAGAGACTGTAGATCATCTTTATCTCTATGGATGAATTTTAACTTTGAAAAGTATTATCGAAGGAGATTAATTGTCATTGAAGTATGCGAATAATTTATATACTTTTCAAAAACCGGTCTAAACCAAAAGGATACGAAAGGCAATAAATAAAATAAATACGTAGTCAAAATCAATTCTTTACTTGTCAAAAATTATTGACAAAAGGAAAAATATTATATAGAAGCTCATATTTTGCCTACAACTGGTATACAAATTAAAATATTATTTACTTAGAATATTATAAATGTGTTGTTACGACAACCTGACGGTCGTCGACAAATATAGATAAGAAATTAAACAATTTTAAATTATATACAAGTTTATTACTAATATAAAGTACTGAATGAATTAACAATTTAGAGTTCGGTTTATAATTATATAACCGGGACGTGGGTACAAGCACTAAGAGGTTTATATCGGGCGTTAAATCGTAAGGGTGTAGGGTGACTTAGCTTAGGCCTCGTCCTGCGCGTGGAGGGTCATCAACGTCCTTTCCTTTCACGGGGCCTGACGTGCCCTGCCGTTGGAAGTGGTCTGCAGCTCCCGCCCGTACTGAGGGTGGCCGCCTCGACCGCTGCGAAGGATGGCAGCTACGGGTAGTTGTTCTGAAGGACCCGTTCTGGGGCGTCTGCTCTCGGCCCGTACGGTGGACCCTCTCCTCTGAGGGTTATATACGCGGCATAATTTAAATAATTTCTCGAACGAACAACATGATTACTTAATTAAGTGACTGGTTTAAACATTATTAAAAATAAATTAACCACAATCGCGAACCACCATAGTGGCTGAGTAGCTGGTGTCCGAATCTTCGCGTCCATCGCGGCTTCGCCTTTTTATACTAGCCATCAGGACACCGCCCACTTTTTCGAAGATTCTAGATTTGGCTTCTAATGGTTTGGCATGGAAAAGTACTGGGTAGCACCTGTACTTTGGACCCGCTACTCGTTTAGACAATGACAGAGCTATAGGCCAGAGGGGCAAAGAATTATTTGTGACGTAAGCCCTGACGACACTTGGTTCCCGTTCTTCGTTCATTTGTAGTATTTTCGATGACCGGTAACCGATCGAATGATTCGCGTTCATTCATCTTTTTACTTATCGATGGACGCTATTCAACTGAACGATTTCTCGAAGATTCTTCCCAGCCGTCGTTTAATTCTTATCTACCTACTTTTAAGGTGCGCGATCGAAATTATTATCTGGTTCGTTCCGTTTAAATACCCTCAAGATTAATTATTATATATTGTTGAGATTAATTCGAAATTTTTATTAAGTATTTAAGGATTAAATATTATATAAAGAAAATTAATTATCCTACTCTTGTTACAACGTAACAGTGTATTCAATATTATACCATTTGAAATTAAAAAAACGTATTTTTTTTATTGCTGTAGGACAGCAGACAGGCTGACGGTCCGCTTAGAATTTAGCAGTTACCGTCTGTGTATTCAATATTATACCATTTGAAATTAAAAAAACGTATTTTTTTATTGCTGTAGGACAGCAGACAGGCTGACGGTCCGCTTAGAATTTAGCAGTTACCGTCGTCTATGGGTGTTTGCAACGTCAATAGCATCGCGAACACGCTGCTGTCCCATAAGAGTACAGGAACTTGGGTCACTAATGTCGGAACACAACACAAAGTTACTATGGCGGCACACTTAAGACCAAAGGTGGTCGCCATCCAGACGGGCTTGAGGCCCTACCACGTAGCTGTACTCTTATGCGACAGCAGCGTGTTCACGATGCCACTGCCGTTGTAAACACCCATAGCATATATAGAAATAAAAAAAAAAAACAGTTTCCAATTTGAACCCTTGGATTTCACTGCGACTTTATCATCATTTGTATAATACATAAAATGTTTTGAATATATTTATCTATACAAGTATGATATATTAAATCATATTAAAATACATATTGATTGTGTAAATAAGTTTCATTGTGTTTATATAATTGGTTTACAATAAAGTGTTACCTATCTATCTATCTATCTATCTAAAATTTAAGCTAAATTCAACAATTAAAACGTATGTTTTAAAAATGGCGTACGAAAGCTTATTTTAATATGTTCCAATTTATAAATATTATGTTAACGTACGGTCATTAAAAGAGCAAAGACGCATCTGTCGTACATAACGAGTTGCTTTTGGCTGAAAAATATTTAGTAATTTATTGTAATATTGTATTCAAGATAAGTTCAAAATTGAAAGTATTCGAGAGGAGAAATTATGTATTTCTGTTCTTAAAATTTCCTCTGAAGTCTTATATATTATTACAGAATTATACTTCAAGAAAACCCGAGTACTTGGCCTGTAATTCTACATCGTCTATATCGTGCGTATAGGCGATGACACCTTTACCTTTTCACAATAATGTATTTACATACTTACACATAGTTGTATTTTTAATGCATAATTGATGCAAAGTCAATTTTTCGAAATAATTGCCAATTAGCACTGCTTGAAAGGGAAAAACCGAACAGTTCCCATAAAGTATTGGAACTTATTATATGTCATGTTCTGTATCTTATATGTTAATTTTCAATTTTTTTTATTGCTGACGAGCAACAGACATGCTGACGGCCCGCTTAATAGTAAGCAATTACCGTTGCCTACAGATGCATGCGACGCTAGGGGCACAACGAACACACTGCTGTCCCATAGGAGTGCAGGAACCTGGGTCACTAATGCCGAAACATAACACAAGGTTAATACGGTGGCATACTTATAGACCAGGGGTGGTTGCCACCTAGACAAAATGCAAGCGATACCACCTAGTTATGATTATTTTGTCGCCATTTACGAAAGACCGACCCCCGCCGCAGGGGTCATTTTACACTATTCCTCTGTATACATTAAAATATGTTTCTTACCAGATCCAAAGATACATCCATACCAAAATACTAAATATTCAAGTGCGAAAACTAACACAAATAGTTGTAAGCACACTGTCCCCATATTGACCCGTTATAAATACAACGTAACATCAAAGAAATACGGAATAAGGCTTTGAGTTCGAAGGTCAGGTATCCTTAATGCTTCCATCTTAATGAAACACGCAAGAGAACTGAATGTTAAACACGTTTATTCCGAAATCCAGTGATGCGTGGCGCACAAAATTAAAATACCCGCGCTCCCTCACAGGGTTTGGATGCCTTCCAAATACCCAAGTTCCTCAAATTGCTATGCTTTGTCTTACAAACGGAGCATTGACCTACATGTTTTGTGGAAAATAATTAAGATTAACCTTGCGATTGCAAAAAAAAAATTATTCTAATACTAAGAGGAAATTTGGAAATAGATTTACTGAGTAAGAAAAAAAAATACGCTTGAATTACGAAACATTTTTCTGTTAAAATTTCCCGTAGCTGTAAACGATGCACAAAGTGATATTGTAAATAGCTTTTAATATGATCTCGTCGTCAGAAATGAATGTGAAAAATAATGTAACTAGCGTAGAACGCTTACGAGTATAAGCAAACTGTCTACTTCATTTATCTATACAAATAAATAAAATTAGAGGGTCTGTTTGTAATATTAAAATAACCGCTTTTTACTAAGTGCATTCGGACGTATACACGGCACATATAGGTACCCAAAACAACATTTTTTACAATTTTTGTCTGTCTGTCTGTTTGTTCCGACTAATCTCTGAAATGGCTGCACCGATTTTGACGGAACTTTCACTGACAGATAGCTGATGTATCAAGAAGTAACTTAAGCTATTTTTATTTAAAAAAAAATGTTTTTTGTTAAAAATTCGGAAATTTTAAATTCCAATTTAAGTTGACCTCAGATTTATGTCATCAATCATGAAATAGGAGCTTAGCTGGACTTTGTAGGTTCGAATGTACGTATTCCGGAGGCACATGGCGTAACAGTTGCATTCGATAATACTGACAATTTGCATACTGTTTTCATTTATATTTTAGGGTTTATACGATTTGTAATACAAAATAAACTATAAGATATGTACAAAAAATTCTGCCCAAAGTCACTATTCCACGCGGACGGAGTCGCGGGCACAGCTATTTATTAACTATAAGATTGGTAGGCGCTTACGAAGTAACGATTGTTTACGGACAATACCCGTGATAAGAATTTTTGTGTTTAATTGACTGACACTCTTAAAACTCTACTTGTACAAAGTCTATTTATTTCATCTTACGCAACTTCGTAACTTAGAGTACAGACTCTAGAACAAAGCTGAATTTGGAAATTACTACCTTTTCCTATCATATGTTGAAATAAATAAGTTTGTTTTTAATGTCGCATGGCAACATTTCAGCTAGATTCTCTGTTGATGTGTTCTCGAAAAATTTTCTTTGAACAAACATACATATCGATGGTTGTTTGTCTCTGTAACATCAAAATGAAATATCTTTACTATAACTGAATTATGTGCCACAAAAGGGAAGTATGAAAAGTTTTTATGGATATGCAATTATTGAGATGGATTTGTGGAGCTATGAAAATGGATGAAATTAGAAATGTTTACTTCAAAGGAAGGTTGAAAGAAGTGCCAGTGATTAATACTTAACACTTACCAGTACCAGTCATATTGACCGTTTTCAAACTTTTGTAAAACTTACGCATTTTTAAACGTTATTGTATTAAACTGTATTAAAAAAGTAAGTTGACAATGCTTTACAACGAAGTGAGAGAGGTGCCACAAGCGTGCCAAAAGGAAACTAAAAACATTTTTAAATGACGTAGATACACGAAATGACACAGCAACAAGCTGAGTGCAAACCTTGTTTGCTGAAAATGCGGCGTACAAATTTACAAATTCCTATTACTATTTATAAATATGTAAGCAATGTAAATGCGTCGCTATTTCATCAAATAAAGTATTTCTTTCTGGATATGAAATTATTGAGATGGATTTGTGAAGCTATGAAAATGGATGAATTTAGAAATGTTTACTTCAAAGGACGGTTAAAAGAAGAGCCAGTGATTAACATTAAGTACCAGTCAAATTGACCGTTTTCAAACTTTTGTAAAACTTACACATTTTTAAACATTATAATACCGTTATCAAACTATATGACAATTCTTAAATATGCATATAATATTTTTTTCACTCTTTACTTCTAGTTATCTCAGAGTCGGTTTGAATTGAAAAGAGTAGACAACAATAGTCTCAAGTAGGGCACTTTTAAAGCGTTTCTTATGTATTTTTTTACAATTGTTTATTTGAAGGAGATAAAATATCAAAACTTGGATGTACATTTTTTATTCTTTACATAATTAATAGTCTGTTGTAGATATTTACCCTGAAAATGTCAAAGCATTTCAAAATTACCAATTACCTACGAAATATAACGGACATAAAAGTAAAGTTTTCAGAATATGATGAACAAGAAACTTCTGGAATTGAAAAAAAAGGCTTGTTCTAAGTTCTAAACATAAATCAATAGAAATAGAAAAAAACAATAAATGTATACCGGAAACTATTACAATAGTACAAAATTTGATGTAGATGTGGCAGACCAGATGGCAAGGAAATACGGAGTGATTTCGAAAAGTTGTAGGTGGCCACTTCAGGTATTTTTCAACATTTTGGACCTAGCTGGATTTTGTATAAAGAAACGACGAGTGAAAACATTCCGAGGCAGGACTTTTTTTCCAGTTAGCTTCAGAATTCGGCGATGCATACAAAATATAAATATGTATGGGAGGATCCGCCGCCCGCACTATTGCCGCAAGGGAGAGGGCCGCGTGCTGTTCCGGAGCCCCCCTCAACTCCTACAATACAGGAGAGCGCCGGGGAGACGAAACCCTGACCCTCTGGCGCCAACACTTTAGAAGAGGATCGCCTTGAGACAAAGGGCGGCACGGGCCACGAGATCGGCAGGCCACATATCCGTAGGTCCGGGCGTAGGCGATAGGAGAACAGCGGGGTTTTTTAGTGGGTAGTCGGATGGCTGAACATCTTTCCCGGAATCCCACATATCCCTCGTTCCCCCTGGGCCGGGGGAACCCGTCAAGAGAGGTTTTCCCCGAGACAAAAAAAATATTAAGGTGGGTAGCTCAAAGAGAAGATGGATAGATTGCATAAAATGATGATATGGTGAAATGTTGAGATGATAGCAACAGAGGAAAGTGGAATGGGACTACATATTATGCCAACCACGTATAATATGGGATACGGGCAGGAACAAGGTGCATTTTTAGCTTCATAACTAACATTGGCTGCATTTTACTATTTCCTCTATGGGATGTCCATGAATTACCCCTTTAATAGCTTTTATTTCTAAGTTGTAACGTAATGTTACAATTTCTTTTAACTTAATTATGCTGCGCTTTTTTGCCACGACAATCGAGCGTTGCGCTGATTGGTGGAGCTCCGCGTGACGTACTTGGCCATATTTCGGCTCCCACACTCGCAGCCACCCCCATTGCAACACTCGGGAGCACGTCGAAGACTCGTTCATTTATTAATTTATAGTAACGACATCTTTAAATCTTGATCGTCCGCTCCCGATAATCAGAATAAAAGTTTGCTTTTATTAAATTACTAATTTTTGGAACCCACATTTTGGGGCACAGAGTTCCCATTGGAATTGATTAATTGGAACTTCAAGTGAAGGCCACATTCTCGTCGTTCAACTCTCAACGAGACATTCTTTTTCTCGAACGACCTGCGCACTGACGTCCAGTGCTTCGGTTTAATTCCTGCCGTCGTTTGACCTCCTGCAGCGACTGCGACGTCAGGGGAGTACTTCACCAGGAATGGAACGCGATCAGAGCTATGAACCCGAACTTTTAAGTGCATGTTTCCAACTAATCACGCAAAAAAGTTGCCAGAAATTGAATCAGAGTGATAGTTGAGATGTTAAATAAATAAAATTAATGTTATTGCGAAATGTACTATATTTACATAATAAACTTGAGATATTTTACTTGTTAACTGTAACAATCACGACCAATGAATATTAATGTCCATGAGATATTAGCGATAGATTGTTCGCGTTATCGAGTTATCTTGAACCGGCCATGGTCGTAACAGTATTATGCCAAGGTACCTAAAATGGCGGGTATTACTAAAACCATAATATTAGATTATGAAGAAATTTTAAAGAAAAATAATATTAATAATTGGGAACGATATCTTTTTATTGCTCCCAGAATCCTGCGTATCCCGGATACAGAAACCTAGATATTTGCTAGCAAATTAAGATATCTCCTTCTAAACATTTCTTCTTCTTTTCTTTTTCTATTACTTATCATTTTAATGATGGATCTTGGTTGATCGTCTACAAAATTTAGACGCAGCTTACTATTGGTTGAAATATGTGACAATTTATATTTTTTTAAGTATTAAATAATATATTAATATATTTAACATAAAAAAATTGGCCCTGTTTACCAGGATGGCTTTTTTTTGGTCTCGGGGAAAACCTCTCTTGACGGGTTCCCCCGGCCCGGGGGGACCGAGGGATATGTGGGACTCCGGGAAAGATGTTCGACCATCCGACTACCCACTAAAAAACCCCGCTGTTCTATCGCCTACGCCCGGGCCCACGGATATATGGCCTGCCGAACTCGTGGCCCGGGCCGTCAGGCAGATCGCTTCACCCAAGTCATCCGCAAAGTAGACGGACAACTCATGGGACGACCTGAGCCCCTCAAAAATTCGGTCGCCCTAAAAGGACATTGCCTAGCGTTACCAAGGCCCAATCATTTCCTTACTCATTAGATTACCAGGATGGCTTGAGTTAACTGTACTGAAGTGAATGTCACTGGATTCTATGCGTGTCATAAAGTAGTATATAAATTAAATATAATTTCTATTATAACAGACTGTTACCCGTTAATTACTGAACGCATAGTGTACTCGCTTCGCTTCTCCCAAGCATCTGCCTCCAAGGTTATCCTGGTATGCAGATTTCATTATCAGTATTGATTGAACGACTGTTGTCCAGTGTCAAACATATGCCTCTCAAAATTGACGTCATAAAACCCAGTCCTTTTCTCCTTAACCTTTCACATGTCATAGGTCCATCGGGCTGGAAGCAAAAGCTTAGCGTAGTTTAGGACTATACTACGTTTGCCAAGAAGTGATTTCTACTTCATGATATTGTTCGTTAGAGAAACACCCAATATAGCACAACATACTAAGTGACTTGAAATGTGAACCAGTCAGGCCATTGTCCACGTTTCGTCTCAGTAGGTTAATACTAGTAGGATGCATTGCTTCAAGACTTTCGTCTTCAAGCGCCGGAAGATGGTGGACGAGTATCACTATCAGTACGTGGAAATTATAATGTTTTTATTAGAAACTATTTTGAAAATTGCATTCGATTGGTACTATGTAGTTACCACGTACCTGTTTTTTGGAAGTTGATGTGCTTGTCGCACACCCCACCGCAAGGGAACGAGTGGCGGGGTAGTGTAGAACTCCCACTGCAATGCTCCTGTAAGTCCCCCTCTATACGCTGGGGGACGAACATCGCTCATCACTAAAACCACCCCAGTGTCCCTTCGCGCAACTTGAGTGCCGAAGCTGTGGGACGCGACGAATTAGTCAGGCCGCGGCCTCGACTAGGATTCGCCCACTTTCTTCTGCGGCATCTTATTTTTCAGGAGTGAGCTGGCTACGCGGCCATGTATGCGGGCTACAACCCTATCACAACGGTGGCCGGAGCTACGTACCTAAAACGATCATATGTGAAAAAATTGTTACAAAATTAATTTACAATATTATCGTGAATTTATTACATTTGAAAAGCCTGAAGCACCATTTTAGGTGCATGCTGTTGTATCATGACGATGGCGAGCCTAAATAAATGCGATTAGTTTGAAACTACCTTTTGATCCCACCACCAAACATTTTCCTTTGGCACTCAGGGTAGATTGTGTTTATACGCCATTATTAAATTATTATACGTAATACAATTTGATGGAAGTATTTGATGTTTGGAATTTTGTTTGTACTTTAGTTTGTCAGCGTGTTGTATCTAAACTTGTATTTGCGAGTTCAGGGTCCAGTAAGGGCTGTTTTTGAAGTGAAAACTTCTTTAGCGGCGTTGTGCACATTTTTGTGATGGGTAAAAAATATTAAACTCGCGTCAAGTCACGTGTCGGTCGTAAGAATTCGTAAGACGTAAGACGGAGTTTTGCTTCACTAATACCAACCTTATTAGTAATGACTTAAGGTTTATTTTATAATGTAACTTTTAAATGATTGCATTGCATTACTTATACATAAATATCTATTCGAATTGTGACTTTATTACAATGAAATACAGTTGAGTTTTTTTTAAGTGAAAAGTTCTTTAGGCGCGTTGAGCACTTTTTGGATAAACATTTTTTGGTTTGTGAAGAAGTGTTAATGACCAATTTAAACTTTAATCCTTGATCATAAACACTTCTTTATAAACCGAAAATAATAATATAATAGCTCGATGATACAATTCACAAGTTACTTATTTTTCACTTCTATCGGCAGTCCCCAAAGACTGCCCCACATGTTTTTTTTATCCGTAAGAAGGTATTTTAATGTGTACTAAAAGACAATGATTTCAACACAATTTATTTCAGATTTATAAAATCCTTACATTACAATAAAAATAACAATTATATTGATTATACAATACATTAATTATTGTGTTAGTATTATAAAAGAACTTAAATCAATGTTAGTTCCCGTTACAATCGCTATTCAATGTTTCTGAATAGCACAGTCGTAGCAGGCTGAAATCATTTTATAAATGCTGTTGGCGCTGCCACGTAATTGCTGATTACCGATTACACAGATTAATGCCTTAAAACCATCAACCCGGGTATTTACAAACATGGCCGAAGCACTGCAATGACGTGGCAACCCCATAAGCACTCTAAAGGCATTGCTGTTCTGAACGTGCAGGACATTGTAAGCACGACGCCTATAATTGACCTATAAACTACTCGAGTAAAATGCCTGCAGAAAGCTTTGAAAAGAACGATTTAAGTTCTGTAAAGCTGCGAGAAAATTTACGGGCCAGCATATTGAATCACATTGTCAATGCCATGCGTTCTCGTTCCATATCAACGTTGTCCTTTAAGTCGTCTGTGTTCATATGCCCCAAGTACTTTAATGAGGTGACGACTTTAATATCTAGAGTAATAATAGGTAGTTCACTTTTCAGCGCATTATACCTGAAACCATGTTTCTTGTATTTGTCACAAATAGATACAAAAATTCTCAATCCATTAATTGAGGGAGCCAGCACCAAGTCATCTGCTTATGTATTACCGACTGTGAGGACCGAAGTCTTTGCCTAGATCTTCTCCTTCTTTCTTTTTCTTCCTCCTGCCCTCATCCCACCTTATATGGGGTCGGCGCAACATGTTACATGTTGTAACATGTTGTGGCTTAGTTTTTACAACCAGCCGCCTGTGTGACGTTAATCCCTTTTGGGGAAAAGTCTGTCATCCTTTTTATTTAAATTATTTTTTTCGTTTTACATTGAAAGTAGGACACGAAATTTCTTTGTCAATCATCTAATATATCCTCAAGCTATACTTTTATTGGTTTATTCTTGAGTTAACAACATCCGAGTGTTTGTTTGGGTGTGCAGGGTGGCACTTTTGCCAGGTCGCCGACTTTTACTTGGTCCGTGCACAATTCACATTCGACAACTACGTCACGCTTCTAAATAGGAAATTCGTAGTGCCGAGCGTCTTCGAATGATCTTGGTCCTGCATTATGTTACGCTTGAATGCAGACACAGACAGCTTGCGCACAATGCGTCCATCTTCATGGATTTTGGTGGTGGCTCAAATGTAGATAGCCTAGATGTAGGTACAAAAATTTTGTTCCGCCAATTTTCGGTGACTACCTTAATGTCTGTTATATGCCTGTCTGTCTTATGTATCAAAGTTCGTGCCTTTAGTTAGACTCCTTATATTATTGGCTGTACTAAACTTAAATCTGTACACAACCGAAAGTGCAATGTAGTTGAACAAGAACTAATTTCTTTATTACGTTTTAATTTTAATCCGTGCAGGGGCGGGGAAATAATACTGGCTGGGTTCGGCCTATCGTGAAAGGCGACAAAACAACCCACCCTAACTACGTGGTAGGGCTCCAAGGCACCTTTGATCTTAAGTATGCTGCCATAATAACTTTGTGTTGTGTTCCGGCATTAGTGAATCTAGTTCTTGGACACTTATGCGACAGCAGCATGTTCTCTCGTAAATTATATGTAGACCGTCGGTTTGTCTGCTGTCCTACAGCTATAAAAAACGCAAGAGTGGCGCCATGCACGATTCCACTAAAAGTTGTACCTGAGCTGATCTAGACCGAGGAGGTCACAAAGGAGGTGGACATTAGTTGAAGAGACCAATCCGATACAGTGTATAGTGTTTAAATTTCTTTATTTACTTTGTAGTTTTAGGGTATAAATAAAGCTCTATTAATAATAAACATGTACATGTTACACGTGTATATAGGAGTGAAGTTATTGACCTTTCCTTTCCCCCCACCACGTAGCCTTATTCCAACGACGCGTCAAACAAGTTAAATCAAATTGCTAAATCACGTTTCCCAATAGGAGTCGGTTCACACCACATCAAGTGCTTGATGTGTTTAGCGATGCATATCCGTATAGTCACGGGTATTGATTAATAGCCGTTTGGTCAAGTATAAGTATTGGGATATTATTTTCTAAGAGATTTTTTTTATTGCGTAGGACAGCAGACAGGCTGAAGGCCCGCTTAGTATTTAGCAGTTACCATCGCTTATGGGTATTTGTAACGCCAGTGGCATCGTAAACATGCTGCTGTCGTATAAGGGTACAGGAACTTGGGTCACTAATGCCGGAACACAACACAAGGTTATTATGGCGGCATACTTAAGACCAAAGGTGGTCGCCATCCAGACGGGCTTGAGGCCCTACCACGTAGCTAGGGTGGTTTGTTTTGTCGCCTTTTACGACAGGCCGACCCTTCACGCGTCGCACCAGCCTACCCCTGTCCGAATCTGCCAGCGCGATATCATCAGTATACATGAGCAATATATATATATATATATATATATATATATATATATATATATATATATAAATGACATTTGCAAAGTGGCCAAACAAACATACGAGTATTTGTGGGTTGTAGCCCGCATGTTGCATGTGGTTTTGCACATTATACGCCCATTATCACAAAATACTGAAAATATAGATATTCATTATTATCTCTTTAAATGAATCGAAATAATAAATTAATAATATACATACGTGGATCTTTTTTAAATAGTTTTTATTTTGATTCGATATCGATATTCAACAAAACATCGGAAACAATTCAGTATTTCAATCAAAACACTGGGTTTAGTAAAAAATCAACTACAAACAAATTCTATACTAATGTCCAACCAAGATATCCATTGATGAACGTAAATGACTAGCGATTTCATTCGATTTAAATTATAAAATTTACAAGCTTGATATAGTTCCCGATTTTGTAGCCATGATAATACAAACCTGTAAAATAAATGTAAGATTTATTTTACAATGTTAACTTATGAATATACGCGCACAGATGCCTTTATCACAATAATGTTTTGGGAATAGGGAAAGGACCTTGTGAGGATGTGTGTGCATCGGCGTAAATATGGCGATATGTTTGAGCATAAAGCGCATAAGTAGTAACTTAACGATATGTCTGACTCCCTAAACTCAAAAGAAACGTATGGACCAGTAGACAAAGTAGTAGGCCAATAGTAGTGTATTGCTACTGGTGATAGGGGAGCCAAAGGTAAAATATAATGACGAGGGAGAGAAAGCAAACGTAAAATACCCAGCGAGCTAGAAAGAGCCACCACTAACCTGAAGTTCACGCTCCTATTTGCTACTTTCCATAGTTGATTGCAATTTTTATATCAAGCGACTGGTTCAGAACAATACAACACTTAATAACATATATATTAAAATAAATTAATACTACGATACGATACTGAAAATAATACATTTTATTATTTTAGATATACATATTTATTCTGAAAATAAGTCATATTTTTTATTCTGTCATAAACCTTCTATTGTTACTTAAATTCATAATTTATAAATTATGAAATGCCATATTATAATATGGCATTTCAGTAAAAAAGCATAAGGTAAGAGAAAATAATTCTAGGAACACATACAACTAATGCACTCGTGTGGGGCTTATAATAGTTAGCGGCATATATTAGCGATGTGGTTGCTAGCCAACCACTGAGCTGCAAGATGGCGGTCAAGTAGTTTCTTGGATCACCATTAGGAGCCGCGGCATAAAACTAACTTATGGGTAGGTAGAGATAATGATATAAAAAAGTGCCTAACTAGCGATTCTCTAGCGAATTGACAGGGAATTTCGTATTTCTGGCCGGAATCCCATGGCTGTACATCTATTTATATCCGGTTATAGCTTTTGCATTAACTTTTCTTGTCTAAGGGGTCAATGATTTAAGCAAGATAGGCATAAAATATGTAGTACATACAAAATTTTCACTTGTGTACTCTAAGTATTTTGTGCTATTCATTAACAGAGGATTCTTACAAATGTGACAAATTCATGGAAATGCTAGTTAGCTACAATAAACTCGTGTTTTATTTTGTTTGTAAATTAACACAAAGGGAAATGCGAAATTAAACTAATAATAGGGACGTGAATTAAAAAATATTTGCTTTCAATGTACAGAGTAAGTTATTCTTTTACCTCTGGAACCGACATTCCTATATAACGATTAGTCTTTCAATTAAAAAATATCTTCCACTCGTTAAACGGTTGCCATGTAGGCGACTATTTACTTACCAGATAAAACATCGTAATAGCATTATCTAACCCTAAAGTGAACAATTATCCTAGCTAGCTAGTTCCCGAAGAAGTCAAATAGATTATAGGTGTTGTGGTGACACATGCTGACCTAGAACGTTGCATCTCTGTATGTGTATAATACGACGTGTTCGAGAGAGTCTTCGCTCGCGCGCGCTACGGCACAGTCTTGGGAAGCCCACATTCCCCAACTGTATTAATTATTGTATAATAAATTCGTAGTAAAATAAAATATCAAATTAGTATTTTGTGACCTTAATTTTGTACACCCTTGAACACCGGATTGGAGTCAGAAGAACAATACTACAGCTGAGACGTCACAGTCAAAGAGAAACTCCGGACTATAATCCCTAAAGAGATATCACCCAAAGTGATAATCCCCAAGGAATACACTCCAAAGTGTCATCTGTTGGCGTTGTACACTAAAACTCCAAACGTGGCCAATCTGCATCGAACCGTTACAACAAAACTACTGAACATATCGGGATGGGACTACCATTCGACGCGGAAATTTTAGTAAATGGTTATAGGCTATTCGTTTTTTGGATTCCATCGACCCTTTCTCATTTTGTTTTAAATTTACTTTTGCCTGGTTTTTGTCCAACGGAGCGGGCGTGATCGGCTAGTATAAATATATAATCATATAGCCTAGTAGTAACCGTGCAGGGGTTTTATCCGTGCAGGGGCGGAGAAAGAATACTAACCTCTGTGGCCGGGGTCGGCCTGTCGTAAAAAGCGACAAAACAACCCACCCTAGCTACGTGGTAGGGCCTCAAGCCCGTCTGGATGGCGACCACCTTTGGTCTTAAGTATGCCGCCATAATAACCTTGTGTTGTATTCCGGCATTAGTGACCCAAGTTCCTGTACCCTTATGGGACAGCAGCGTGTTTGCGATGCAACTGGCGTTGCAAACACCTATAGGCGATGGTAACTGCTAAATCCTAAGCGGGCCGTCAGCTTGTTTGCTGTCCTACGCAATAAAAAAAAACCTAACTTATACAAATATTGAAAAGGAAATAAAAATATTTTAGCAATTGATAAAATTTAACCTATTAAAACACTGAAAATATTGTAGTTTATACATGATAACAACTAGAGAAATAAAATGTAGAATAAATTTATAGTACAATAAACATAATATGTACAAAAGAAGCGAGACATCAAGTAGGAATGTAAATAAATTGTGTAGATGATTAGCACTTTTAATTTTGTGACCTAGATTTGTGCCTAAAAATTTCACAGAAAATCACAATAACACTTTGTATCTTAAAACACACTTTTATATTTGTTTTTGTCTTGAAATATTGTTACTTTATTCCTTTATTAATTATCAAAACATTAAAAACTCAGGACACCTGTTGTGAATCTTAATATTTTAAACTCCAAAAAAAGCAAAATAATGAATCTCAAACCATCATAAACCAACCATCAGTAGGTACTTATAAATTTCTAGACGTATATATTTAATCAGACTGGCGAAAATTCCAATGTACGGGCTGCCTGTAGAGTGAAAACTGCCTCTGACAAATTGTGGGCATTAAACAAAAATGTGCGGGTGATGAGGCGTGCATGAAACAAGCTGAATTGAGAAAACAAAAGCTTGTATATGTTATTTTACGCTCGGCTTGTATAAGAAGATAAAATACAAACATATTTTACGCTTGTGAGATTCTTGTATAAGTTAATATTGGTTAAAAATTCAAATATATACTTCTCATCAAAAAAATTGAAACACTAGTAAGTAAGTATCATTCAGGCGGAATTTAAATGAAAAAGAGGATTGACATCATTAAAAAATAGGCCAATAAATAAATAGCAGGTTAGCCTACATAATGGTATACCAGAATTCTAAATTTAAATTTTCCAATTTTCATCCAATAAATGAATTATTGTTACCAATGTGTATTCCGTCGGAGTTTCTGCACTTAATCACTTTTTATGCATTATAGATAGATAGATAACACTTTATTGTAAACCAATTATATAAACACAATGAAACTTATTTACACAATCAATGAGTACTTGACTTACAATGGGCGGCCTTATCGCTACAGAGCGATCTCTTCCAGGCAACCCGGGCTATAGAACATTATTGGTGTTACATTGATGTGGAAGGGAGGTATGGTAATAAATAATAATTATATTTTATTTACATAATAAATAGATAATATACATAAAATTCAATAATATATATAAAATATAATAAATAAATAGATAAACATACTTAAATATCTATATTTGTAGAATACATAAATAAATATATGTTTTGTTGTTACACTAAAGATAGGTAGTGATTTTTAACCAATTTTTTAAAAGTTGGTAGTGACTTAGCTTGTCTTATAGCAATAGGCAGTGCATTCCAGAGTTTGATAGCATGAACAATGAAGGAGTTATTATAAAAAGAAGAAGTATGAACAGGAGTTTTAAGCGATAGTTCAGTAGATGTACGCAAATTTCGGAGGCCAGACGAGTTAAGAAACTCGAATTGATTCCTGAGGTAAATAGGGGCGTTTGGATAAAAGATAAATTTGTAAACGAGTGAAAGGATATGAGTTTTCCGGCGAAGATGGATAGGTAACCACTTGAGTTTTGTACGAAATTCTGAAACATGGTCATATTTACGCAAACCAATTATGAACCTGATACAAAGATTTTGGAGGCGCTCAAGTTTATTAAGTTGTTCTTGCGTTATATCTAGATAGCTGGCATCGGCATAATCCAAAATGGGCATGAGCAAAGATTCTGCAAGCCTAACTTTAGTGGCAATCGGTAGGAAATTTCTGAGTCTATTAAGAGACTTAAAAGAGAAGTAAACTCGTCGGCTTAGTTCAGCGATTTGAGGTCGCCAAGACAGCTCCCTGTCAATAATAATACCAAGGTCTTTAACCTTATCACCAATCTGAATATATAATCCATCAAAATTAATTTTCGGCAACTTTTCCCATTCAACTTTAGCTAGCATTCTGGAACTACCGATGACAATAAGCTGCGTTTTTTGTGGATTGACTTTTAACCCAAATGAATCACTCCACAGCATTATTCTGTTTAAATCTGAGTTTATTGTGTGAAATGCTTTAAATAACTCAAACACAGAAGCTTGTGTGTATATCTGCAAGTCGTCTGCATAGAGGTGAAAGGATGAAGTTAACTGGTTGGAGATGGAGTTAATAAAAATTGAGAACAATAATGGAGACAAAACGCCACCCTGAGGAACACCAGCAATCAAGTCACGCCAAGACGAATAAGTTTCATCAAGCCGGACTCGCTGCCGACGACCATAGAGGTAACTTTGAAACCAGCCGATCACTTCAGGAGATATGTTAAGAGTAGAAAGAATCCCTAATAATACATCGAAATCGACGGTATTAAACGCGGTACTAAAGTCAAGTAACGAGAGCACTGTTAGCAGACCATTATCCATACCATACCGGATATCATCAGTTATTTTTACTAATGCTGTAGTTGTGCTATGACCTGGGCGAAAGCCTGATTGAAAAGGGTTCATTAGTAAATTTTTATTTAGGAATGCGCTCAGTTGCTTGTGTACTAATCGCTCCAAGACTTTAGATAAGAACGGTAAAATAGATATAGGTCTAAAATGGGATAAAGAAGTAGGGTTCGATTTTTTAGGTAGCGGGATTACTTGGGCTTCCCTCCAAGCTGAAGGGAATGTACCGGAAGACACAGAGTAATTTAATATGTGAGTAAGAACAGGAGTAATAACATCCAGTATGGGAAGGATCATATTACGACTAACACCATCAATACCAACAGCATTAGAAGCAATAGACCTAACTGCACTCTTAACATCACTATCAGAAAATCGACTTAGAAAGAAAGGAGGATGATTGGGAGTAGGTAGTGAAGATAGTATGTTCAAAGTATTTGATTTTGTCAAAGGATCAAAATCGGAAACAGATGAAAAATGCCGGTTGAGATCATCAACACTGAAATTTTTACACACAGGATGTTCAGGTTGTCGGCCTACTCCCAAAGAACGAAGAAATTTCCATACTTTTGCTGGATTTTCATTTTGGACTGACTCGTGTATATATCGGCGTTGTGCGTCCCTACACACTCTATTGCAGCGATTACGAGCATTCACATAGGCTAACTTATTGTTATCATTTGGATTTGTCTTAAATTTAGTCCTGGCTTTACATTTTTTATGCATTAAAACTTTGATATCTTCAGTGAGCCACGGCGCTGGTAGATGCTTTATTTTAATTTGACGCAAAGGTGCATGCAAATCATACAACTTCAATATGGCTGTATTAAATGCACACACCTTCTCATCAATAGATTCTGCCTTGACTACCCTGGTCCAATCAACCTCACGAGCATCTTTTAACAGATCATTTAAATTTATACCACTAAAGTTACGCTGCAATATAATCTTAGGCTTGGCTTTTGGTGGACGAAGCCTGTAAGAAAGATAGATAAGGTCGTGGAAAGAGAAAGCATCAGCAGGACATTGACCATGTTTACTTACGTGAGAAAGTGAAGAGACTAGAATAAGATCCAAAAGGGAAGGTGTAGAATTTGGGAAATGGTGAGTTGCTTTTAGTGGAAGTATAGTGAGATTGGTAGATAGAGCCAGGTCTTCTAAAGAGGTAGCACGATTGTCACGTTTTAATAGACAGGTATTGAAGTCACCCATTATAATTGTGTGAGCATAAGACGGAATCAGTTTATGTAGGATAGTTTCAAAATTTGAGAAATAATTAACGTGAAGAGATGGACTATAGAAAACACCAAGTAATACCATTAATTATTGTTTTTTTATTGTTTAACTGAGCTTTGAGCTAAGCTGAGCGTGATTGTTAACTAAGCTCTGTGACATCCTACCAAAGAAATCTTTTTCTTAAAAATATGGATACCTCGCTTTCAGACGCTGCCAAAGTCGTGGCGTTGCTGGATGCAGGGAATAGTCAGTGTGGTGTGGTTGCACGATTACATCTATGCCTCTCTCCTGTCAGTAGAGTATATCAGAGGAAGACCGGTATGTTTAGGGTCAGGTAGACATCGAGTCACGTCTGAGCAAGATGACCGGTATATTGTGTCAATTTCTCTGAGAAATCGCGACTTTAACATATTCAACCTCTGCGGCCGGGGTCGGCCTGTCGTAAAAGGCAACAAAACAACCCACCCTAACTAATGTCTAGTTTGGAGACTAGGGTTCATTGAGTTATTATAATAATGTGTTACAATAAAGATTTATTATTTATTACAATAAACTTGCATTATTTACACTTTTGGTAAAATGTAAAAAAATTTAACTCATTCAAAACCAAACTTCAGAGGTGTTTCGTTTTTTTTTTTGATGAAAAGTGTATATTCAAAGTTAAGCTTTTCGTGGAAATATTATCATAGGTACACGTTTCGATAGAAATGATTTTGTGTTCGATTTTATACAAAATATGTATCTAACTTAATATTATCGGGTTACAAAGGGCGTAAAGTTCCACTGAGTTACTTTACTAGTTCTGCAGGCATCTCAGAGCAATGAGTAAAACTCGAACTTACCCTTCCCAAAGGCTCTAGGTGACAACCGGGGGTTTTAGTGGGTATACCGACGCGACCACCCTGGCTATCCTTTGCTAGCTAGTTGAGTGGTCGCAGTAGTGGAGAATTTCACATACCAGCGTCGGCTTCCCCCCGGAGTTCTGACGCGGCACTGCTAATGTACATATTTCCTTGGGGAAATAAAGTAACTTTAGTCGCTGGATGAATGAATGGGGAGTGTCAGCTACCGGACAGAGATTTGACGAAACTTCTCAAAATCTAGAATTTCTATACTACCTGGGTCAAATTTAAAGTTACCATAGTATATATTTCTTGTCTATCTTATTTAATTTATTTTTATCTCAATCGGCTCAGAATTAGAAAATGTACATTAATGTAGACCGATGTTAGGCAGTATTTTATTTTATTAAACGGCTGAAGTAATAAGATTTCAGTAAGCCAAGTCGAAAGAACAGCATATAAGAAAAAGAGCATGAATAAACTTCATTTTGCATAATACCCCAGTCTCCGCCTTTTTAATGTAAAGTGGGTCTAGGCATTTACAATAGTGAAGAACAAAGAACCGCCTAGGCTGGGGAGTGCTAACATTGTGTAGGGCTTGGCTCGGTCAAGTGCCAACTCCAACTTGAACGGGATATTTGATTATGTTTTATTTGATAGTCATAAAATCGTAACTACGAGTAACGATAGCTTGTTCAAAATTGATACACGATTATGAACCAAATACTATTCTTCTCTTCTTCTTTGTCGAATTCTTCATTGCTGAAGGTCGTATCCTTGAAAATCCACCGTGGCCCGTCTCGTAAGCTGTTTCCACTTCGTCCGGTCCCCAGCTTCTCGAATAGCGGTTGCTATTGGGAGTTAGTACCATTTTTAAGACAAATGAATGTAAAATCACCAAATGAAACGTTCACTAAAGGAAGAAGCGATCTCTGTGGGGTAACGGATAACACACTTCGATACGCTTGCTGAGGTCACGGGTTCGATTCCCTTCTCGCTTCTGGGTGTTTATGTATAATAGGTATTGTTTTACAAAAAAAGTACATAATTAGTGTATCAGTTGTCTAGTACCTATTTTTTTTTGGTCTCGGGGAAAAACCTCTCTTGACGGGTTCCCCGGCCCGGGGGGACCGAGGGATATGTGGGACTCCGGGAAAGATGTTTGGCCATCCGACTACCCACTAAAACCCCGCTGTTCTCCTATTGCCTACGCCCGGGCCCACGGATATATGGCCTGCCGATCTCGTGGCCCGGGCCGACGCCGGCCCGCCCTTTGTCTTGAGGCGGGCCCCTTCTAAAGTGTTGGCGCCAGGAGGTCAGGGTTTCGTCCCCCCGGCGCTCTCCTAACAACTCTAGGAGTTGAGGGGGGCCGCGGAACAGCACGCAGCCCTCACCCTTGCGGCAAAAGTGCGGGCGGCGGATCCTCCCCCGAGGGGCTGCCCGCGGCCGCTTTTTACGGCGGCCGGAGGTCGTTACTTGCCCTCCGGCTCCGCCGATATGGCCTGCGTTGGCGGGAGGGGAATGTGGTGGTCGACTCCCGCTCCCGCTCCGCGGCCTCCTTTGCGGACATGACTGCCTCGCAGAAGGAGGCGACGGCCGTCCATCCAGGATCGCCCCCGACCATGGACAGAACCAAGGCCGGGAGCGACAGGTCCACGCCGATTTGGACGACGAGGGCGCGGCGCTCCTCGCGCCACGCAATAACGGGATTCTTAGTAACAACCATATAGATTTAAAGTTTTGCTTGTAACTACTAACAAACTACTACTAGTACTAACTAGTTTTTTTATTACTGAGATAAAGAAGCTAACAGCCCGCTTAGTTAAGCAGTTACCGTCGCCTATGGATGTTTGCGACAATTACTTATGTCGGAACACAAAAAATATTATTATAACGGCATACTTATAGACTAAGAGTGGTGGCTATCCAGACGGTCTTGGAGCTCTGTCATGTAGGTAGAGTTGTTTTGTGACCTTTTACGACAGGTCAACCCCGGCCACAGGGGTTCGTATTCTTACTTCAACCCTGCACGGAGAGAAACTGAACTGAATTGGAACAGAAAATAGTACCAAGTTCGCGTCTGTCGTCCATAATATTGTCATTGCAATTCTAGATGAATGGTGCAATGTAATTATTGTTAACAATTACAATCAGGCTTGTAACGTATTTATTTTTAAAATAATTAAAAAAAAATGATGGTTACTTAAATATGTCACGTTGTACGTAGTTGTTAACATCTGTATGAAATGAAAACTTTTTGTTGTTCACGAGCGAATAGTGATACAATGGGCGGTCTTATCGCTAAAAGAGATCCCTGATCCTGGCAACTATATAATGGAGTGGAATACATTGAGAAGATTTACTCGTGAATGGTGCTGCACAAAGTGGCTATACATAATCATAACATAAATAAATTTAAGGTTGCCAGAAAAAATAGATTTCAGCAATAAGACCGTCAATTGTACAATCTTTGTTGTTTGTTGTACAATATGGCATATTCATTAATTTATACATTGTGTTATTTTAAAACACAATAAACTAATAATTATATTTTTAATCTATTTAAATTTAAAATAAGGAATAATAACTATAAATGAATAAGTATGACGAAAAAAAAATAGCGACTGGAGTGAAGTTTATACTAATAATAATATATTGGGACAATTTATTTATTTATTTTTATAAATAAATAAATAAATATTATACATAAACAGCCAGACGCGGGACGAGAATCAAACCCGTGCCCTTCGCAAGCATACCAATATGCGTTAGCTACTACGCTACGGAGGTTGTCGTTTATATATGACTATTCTATTGTAGTCTATAGGTATTACAAACAGCGCAATGTTACTTACTAGGTATATATTGTTGGCAATGCAATGCTGTTGGCACATTCGATGTGTCTATGATCGCTAAACAATACATGTCATGACAAATGGGTTGTAACTGTCATCCTCAAGATCTTGTTATTACTTTAAAAAGATCATTATTTAGAATTCAATTTACCGAACATATAAAGAAGGAAAACAGTGTATTTGAAGCAAAAACAATATTATGATTGTGCAAAGAACATTATTATATTTACATTTGCTCAAATGAGGTTGGCACTCAGCATTATGTTGCAACGGTTTTGTCCGTTACAACGCTGATTTTCAGTAGCAACTTCCTTCGTGCCTATTTTATGTGGACCCAGACACAGAGAAAAACAAAATATGTTAGTTACTGTTGTGAAAAGAATATAATAATAAGAGTATCTTATATATAAAATTCTCGTGTCACAATGTTCGTTCCCGTACTCCTCCGAAACGGCTTGACCGATTCTCATAAAATTTATGAACATATTGAGTAGGTCTTAGAATCGGCCAACATCTATTTTTCATACCCCTTAGTGATAAGGTCACTATTCCACGCAGACGGAGTCGCGGGCACAGCTAGTGAGAGTATATATCTATATAATTCTCATCAAAAAAATTTAAACACATACTGCAAGTATTATTCAGACGAAATATAAATGAAAAAGAGGATTGATATTAAAAAAATACGCCAATAAATAGCTAGATGTTTAGGCTACACAATGGTGTACCAGAATTCCAAATTTGATTTTAAATTTTTAAATTTTCATCCAATAAATAAATTTAGAGATTGTTTTCAATGTGTATTCCATTGGAATATCTGCACTTAGTCACATGTTTTTTGGATAAATTATCGTTTTTTTAACTGTGCTCTGAGCTGAGCTGAGCGTGATTGTTATCTAAGCTCTGTGAAATCCTGCCAAAGAGATATTTTCCTAAAAAATATGGATACCTTGCTCCAGTAGCCGCCCAAGTCGTGGCGTCGCTGGTGTAGGGCATAGTCAGCGTGTTGTGGCTGTACGAATGCATCTAAGCCTCTCTGCTATCAATAGAGTGTATCAGCGTTATCGCGAGACTGGTATGTTTACTCGCCGTCCAGGATCTGGTAGACATTGAGTCACGTCTGAGCAAGATGACCGGTATATTGTGTCAGTTTCTCTGAGGAATCGCCACTTTAACTCTATTCAACTGCAGCAGCGGCTCCGTGAGATTCAAGGATTGACTGTAAGCGATTCTACTATAAGAATAAGATTGGCGGAGCGAGGCATAAAACCTTATTTACCAGCTAATGGCTCAAAATTGACGGCAGACCACCGAAAAGCACGTCTCAACTTTGCACTTGAACACTTAAATTGGTCACCTTCAATGGGGCAAAGATCTCTTCTCTGACGAGAGTAAGATCATACTCTATGGCAATGACGGGAGAAAAAAGGTGTATCGAAAAGAGGGAGAGCGTTTTGCATAGTTTTGCATTGAAAGAGTCAGTTACGGTGGCGATTCACGGACACTTTGGGGAGGCATAAGCGCCGATAGAAAAGCCGAACTTGCGTTTGTATCTAGACTTCGGTAACCGTCATTAAATAGGTCACGTTACACCGAAGAGTGTGTGGAGCCTCATGTAGTATCCTACGCACATTTTACTGGCGAAGACTTCATTTTATACAGGACAATGTCAGGGTTCATACCGCAGGCATTGTAAATGAATACCTGGGCGAAGTCGGTATTGCGGTTATGTGCTGGCTAGCAAATAGTCCAGATATGACTCCCATAGAACACTTATGGGATGAGTTGAAGAGACCAGTCAGACTGAAGACGCGTGGTCAGCTTAAAACAGCTATACAAGAAGAGTGGGATAAATCCGCATGGAAGCAGTGAAAAGAGCCCGGGTAGGAAACACGAGATATTGAATAAACTTTTTTTTACATTTTTCTGTTTTACACCTTTGTTCCTAACATTCAACAATATCTTCTTAAAGGGTAAAACCATACCCGTTGAACAAAACACAATAGCCAAAGAAATTTAATTTTAATTTGAAATATATAGGACAAGGCGGCCTATGGGTGCTCGCGAACACGCTGCTGTCCCATAAGGGTACAGGAACTTGGGTCACTAATGCCAGAACACAACATTGCACACAACATTATGGCGGCATACTTAAGACCAAAGGTTGTTTTGTCGCCTTTTATGACAGGTCGATCACGGACGCAGAGGTTAGTATTCTTTTTCCACCCCTGCACGGATAAAATTACTAATATCCAGATAACCGAGCTTTGCTCGGTATTTTTTTTTTTGAAATTAACAATTGATTTTCTTAGTCTAACCTCAAAGCAAACACTCATTGACTTTGTGTTACTTAACAACGCCATCTGCTGGAATAGCTTTAGTGTTGTTGTGTCGTTAAAGCAATTTAAAAAAAATAGTATTATTATTCGCCGATAGATGTCAGGAAGAGTCATTTTTCAGTTTAAATTGGGACTACTCAAACGCCACCTTTTGACATTTTCTAGAAATGATTCCTAGCTAGATCGATTTATCGCCCCCGAAACCCCCCGTATACTAAATTTCATGAAAATTGTTGGACCCGATTCCGAGATTCCAACTATGTATATCTGTATATATATACAAGAATTGCTCGTTTAAAGATATAAGCTATACATATTTTGCGCTTTTAATGGAGAGACCAGCGTGTGAATATATGGGACTTAGTCCGTTGTAGCACATTTATTTTGTAATACTAATATATTTTAAGACCTTACCCATTTATTTTCTTTTAATTTTTTTATTACTGTGTACGTTGTTGTGGGATCAAGGATTCTATTCGTCCCTTGAGCTATAAGACAAATAAATAAAAACATGTTATGTCATAGTTTAGTTTAATTTAGAATATATATACATGAATTAATAATAACAGCTCTTAGCGTCCTACTGTTGGATTCGCGCCTCCCCTGCATAGAACCGGCAGTACAACCGCCTCGATATGTAGGTTTAGTCGCGATGTTATTCTTCACCATCGGTACATGGCAATTATGCTGTAATATGCACATTAAGCAAAAACAACTAACTAAGTAGTGCATGCTATCGTTGAATTTAAACCAGAAAACTCTAGATTTGTCTCTGTAAAATAACTGAGCTATCAGGTACCTTTTTAATTTTAGTTTAATAATTAAGTCATTACAGATTAATTTGCCGAAGTCCGCGAGTAATTTAATGTTTAAAATTCGAAACACTCCGTTGAGCAAGGCATTGCGTTTCAAGAGGATTCTTTCAAAGTTTCCCCATAAGTATAACAACTGTCGGCACCTAATTTCTGCGTTCAAACGGAATAAATTGATTTCTAATAGGAACTTTTTGGAAAGTTTAAACAAGAACTTGAGCATTGGAGTCAGGTACGCGTGAAGTTTGGTATTAAGATTGGTTAAGCCCCTCGTACAAGGCTTAACTTGGTGTAATATTCTTGTTGGGAACTTGTGTTATAAAGTTATACAATATTGGAGTGTTCAAGCATCTTAAACTTCAGAGTTGCGTAAATTGCAAAACACAAATATATCGCCATTATATAACTTTTTTTATTGCTGTAGGGCAGCAGACAGGCTGACGGCCCGCTTAGATTTTAGCAGTTACCGTCGCCTGTGGGTGTTTGCACCACCAGTGGCATCGCGAACACGCTGCTGTCCCATAAGGGTACAGGAACTTGAAAAAGAAGTTAAATCTAAATAAAAATGGTGTACTTTTACCCTGAAGACTGCGTGCAATTTGCAGTATGTCTGATTTTAGTGGCCCCTTGTCCAACAACGTGTATGAAGATCCACCTATGTGCTATCCCTGCTTGTCACGATGTCCTTCGCTGAAGGTTATGTATTGTTGTGAAAAGAAGACGCGAATTTCAAGGCCTCTAACTTATCAAGAGGAAGATTGCTGTGAGCCACCACCAAAATATATGAGGATGGACGCATTGTGCGCAAGCTGTCTGTGTCTTCATTCAAGCGCAACGGAATCCAAGAGCATTCGAAGACGCTCGGCAGTGCGAATTTCCTATTTAGAAGCCCTCGTGACGTAGTTTTTGTCACGGACCACGTAAAAGTCGGCGACCCGGCAAAGTGCCACCCACCAAACCGACACTCGGTTGTTGTTTAATCAAGAAGAAACCAATAAAAGTGTTGCTTGAGGATATATTCAATGTGAAATGAGAAATATAATTTAAATAAAAAGGATGACAGAGTTTTCCCCAAAAAGGGGTCAGGTAGGCAGCCAGTTGTAAAAACTAAGCCATAACTATTACAACATGTAACATGTTGTGCCGGCCCCATATAATGTGGGAAAAAGACAGGAAGAAGAAAATTTCCAGTACTATTTATTGATACTGGTTAGGCTCCTATCCTATCCTTTCTTCCCTGGCTACCCACAAGTTAGTTTAGATGTTGCGGCGCCTGACGGTGATTCTAAAATCTACATGACCACCGCCGCGCCGCCGAATCTTGGCTAGCACCTTTTTTTTTCTTTTGATCTCGGGGAAAAACCTCTCTTGACGGATTCCCCCGGCCCGGGGGGACCGAGGGATATGTGGGACTCCGGGAAAGATGTTTGGCCATCCGACTACCCACTAAAAAACCCCGCTGTTCTCCTATCGCCTACGCCCGGGCCCATGGATATATGGCCTGCCGATCTCGTGGCCCGGGCCGGCGTCGGCCCGCCCTTTGTCTTGAGGCGGGCCCCTTCTAAAGTGTTGGCGCCAGGGGGTCAGGATTTCGTCCTCCCGGCGCTCTTCTAACAACTCTAGGAGTCGAGGGGGGCCGCGGAACAGCACGCAGCCCTCACCCTCGCGGCAATGGTGCGGGCGGTGGATCCTCCCCCGAGGGGCCGCCCGCGGCCGCTTTTTACGACGGCCGGAGGTCGTTATTTGCCCTCCGGCGCCGCCGACGTGGCCTGCGTTGGCGGGAGGGGAGTGTGGTGGTCGACTCCCGCTCCCGCTCCGCCGCCTCCTTTGCGGAAATGACTGCCTCGCAGAAGGAGGCGACGGCCGTCCATCCAGGATCGCCCCCGACCATGGGCAGAACCAGCGCCGGGAGCGACAGGTCCACGCCGATTTGGGCGACGAGGGCGCGGTGCTCCTCGCGCCATGCAGGGCACACGGCGACAGTGTGGTTCACCGTGTCCTCCTCGTCGCCCGCGCCACAGTGATGGCACCCCGACGTCATCTCCCGCCCTATGCGACACAGGTACCTGTCGAAGCAACCGTGCCCCGAGAGGACCTGCGTCAGGCGGAAGGTCAGGGCGCCGTGGCGCCTTTCCAGCCATTCGGCTAGGACGGGCCTCACCGCTTCGATGGTGGCGAGACCCGCGCTGGGGTGCGCGAGGCGCTCCTTCCACTCCACCATGAGCACCTCGTCGCGCAGCTCCGCCCGCTTTACCTCAACTTCGCGAGGCGCGGGACGAGAGCCACGCTCGGCCGCGTCCCGGCGCCACTGGTATAATAGCGCCAGGACCCGGGCCTCGAGGTCCCATGGTGGGGATCCGGCCAGCAGGGAGGCCGCTTCGAAGGACACCGTGCGGTATCCCCTAATCGCCCTGACGGCCAGGACGCGCTGCGGCCTGCGTAGCAGCGCCGTCGTTTTGGCCGTCAGGCGATCCGCCCAGATTGGGGCCCCGTAAAGGGCCATCGACTGCACGGTTCCCTCGAAGAGCCTGCGGCACACTTCGCCCGGACCGCCAACGTTCGGCAGCAAACGGGAGAGTCCCGCCGCCGCCCGAACTAGCCTCGGCGCCAGGCGCTCGAAGTGCGCCGCAAAGTTCCATCGCCCGTCGAGAACCAGTCCGAGGTAATTCATGGACGGCCCGACGGCGATGCGGACGCCTCCCACCGTTATGCTCAGGCCCGGTGGCGGCCTCTGGCGGGGCCCGTAGAATATCAGGGCCTCCGTCTTGTTCAAGGCCACCTCCAGACCGAGTCGCTGGATTCTAGCCACCATTTGCGCCACCCCAGCCGTACCCAGAAGGCACGCCTGGCGAGGGTTCCTCCCGCGCGCTGTGACAAGCGTGTCGTCGGCGTAGCAGATGACGCCGACGCCGGGGAGGAGTACCCCCCTCAGGACCCAGTCGTATGCGATGTTCCACAGCAGAGGGCCCAAGACCGACCCCTGCGGGACACCGCACATGACGTCTCGCCGACTTTGCCCACCCTGTGTGCTTTCTCGTATTTTACCCTACAAGAAAACTTGTGACTGAAAATGGATATCAGTTTTCTTAGGCAACATATATGAACAAAAGAGAAGAATGGTATGTATGTGTGTATGTTGTGTGTCCTTAGAATAGATAGATAGATAGATAGAAAACTCTTTATTATACTAAAAAAAAAAGAAAAACACGTATTAAAAAAATTATATAAAACTAGATAGCACATAGGGCGGTCTTATCGCTAAAGAGCGATCGCTTCCAGACAACCCAGGCGTGGATTATGCTTTGATATGAAAACATTAGGAGGCACATTAAATTTAATAAAATATACATACATATATATATATATATATATATATATATATATATATATATATATATATATATATATATATATATATATATATATATATATATATATATATATAATATTATTTGATATTAGAAGTTTGGATAGTCAGAATAAATCAACCAAATTAATTTCTCTGTAAATAAAAGTCTTATGTTATTATTTATATTAATATTTACAATGCATATTCATATAAGAATTACACGTTACCTGTAAATAAGAGAAACGACAATTAAGGTTAATTATTCGTCTCTCTTTCACAACTCTTGCTTTTATATTCATTTCAACCTCATTTTAACACAGTAAATCTTTGTAACGTAAATTATTTTTATGTAGGCAAATGTCATTTGTCATACTTCTATGACACATGACAGTGCGCAGTTATCAGTGCGCAGAGTATCTAAAGCGCGTTAAATCTAAAGAGATGATATTCTCTTTACATATATACACATATATACACACATACACACACATACATATGCACACACATATATACATACATGCAACTTGTATATTTAGGAATCATCATCATATGTCATGGATAGGTAATGTTTGTATAGCAATTTCTTGAAAATGTATTGATATTTATATTAGGCAAGCCCTAATATTTAGAGGAAGGGAATTCCAGAGTACAGCAGCTTGCACCGTAAATGAGTGGTTATAAAAACAGGTCGTGTGCCCAGGCACTTTGATTGTAAGTTTTGTAGTAGGACGCAATTGACGCAAGCTCGAGATGTTAAGGAAATTAAAACGATTCTTAAGATATAGAGGTGTATTGGGAATGAACAAAATTCTGTAAAGCATTGAAAGAATGTGGGCATTCCGGCGAAGGTGAATCGGCAGCCACTTGAGTTTTTTCCGAAATTCTGAAACGTGGTCATATTTGCGCAACCCAATTATTAACCTAATGCAAAGATTTTGGATACGCTCAAGTTTATTTAGCAATTCAGAGGTCAAATCTGGCGTCAACTGGCGTCGGCATAGTCAATAGTAGTGTGTGTAATGTATATTTTAATTAATTTCATGTATCTGCACTCCATACTGTACTTCATATAAACTGTGCCAAATTTCATACACCTCCGCTCGCGAAATATTCGTAAAAAGGGGTACGAAGTTTTTCACGTATTAATATATAAATATGAGAAGGTGTATTATTGGAAAGCCTTAAATTTACAAAATGAAACACTTTTCATGTCGCAGAAATTGTTCTAGAATGCAGTGCGGGATTGCAATACGGCGCCGCTGCGACCTAACATACGGAACGTGATAAACGACGGCATTTATCTTCTGTTCCTTCGAATTGATTTTGTTCCTGTAGAAAATGAATTCTACATTCCTTCTAGATATCGTTTTCCGCTAAGCCAAGAACTGTTATGTTAAGATTATTGCAATTTTTTTAAAATACATTAATATGTATTTTAATTTACCTAATGGTGAAAATCTGTACATTCACAGGGTTTTATTTATAAACATGCAATTGAGATATATGTAAACTCAGATCATAAAAAATATTTATATTATATAATTACTTTATCTATATAGTGAAAGTGGACGAAGCAAAACAAGTATGTAAGGATCGTAACAAGTGGAAAGAAGTGTTCTCTGCCTACCCCTACGGGAAAGAGGCGTGATTATATATGTATGTATGTATGTACAAATTTACATATAATATTGTTATTTATCAATTATTAATAAAATAACGCATCTGACTGCATTAAATAAATATTATGATTAAATGAAAAACTCTTTATTGTATACAGATTACTCAAAACTAGCATAAAATATATAGAAATATAATGCTGAATATTCATATGTATGTATTTAATAAGTTTATCCTTCGTGAGTATTTAATCCAAAAAGATGGCCGTACCAGAGGGGGTTAGCCAAATGTATTCAACTCATCAAAGCGAAGTTTACATTTGTTTGTATGTGTGGTTTATAAAATGACCGCCAAAATATTAGTTTCACTTTTGCGACGGCGTGAGTCTAAAAATAGCGACAATATTATGGTAAAGTTCGCTTACAACTCGCGTTGCCGTTGAGTCAACCGATTGGTTATATAATTAGAAATAATTATATCGTTTTACGTCATATGATTGCTGTATTAATGGCGATCGATGGTAATAGTATCTATGTACATCTTATCTTATCTTATTTTGGGGCCGAGAAATATCTCGGACACTTCGACCCAATGGGATCTTTTGTGTTCCCCTAGATAGCAATCACTCCTCTCCAATCTCATTGAAGATCTGCTTCATGAGCCTAACAATGAGGTATGGAGATAGGAGCCTGTAGTCTTCCGGTGTTGGATATCCTACCCCCAAAAGATTCATTCGCCTCCTGGCCAATGCATCACATGTACACAGTAGGTGTTCCATGCGTTCTGTATGTTCCCCACACAACCTGCACATGGGTGTCGCGGCTAGACCCATCTTCATGAGCATGTTGTTGGTTCCAAAGTGCCCAGTAAAGGCTCCAAGCAAGTAGCGTATTTGCCCCCTGCTCATGTTCCAGATGGATCTTCGTGCTTTGTACGTGGATCCCAAAAATTTTTTGGAGTGTTCCAGACCGATTCTAGTCAGCCAGTGTTGTTGTTGACTGCGGTCTGCAAAATCCCTGAATGTGGCTTTCACGAGGCTAGTCGGAATGCCTATACATGGTTCCGGACCCATAAAATCATTAGATCTATGTACATCACTAATGGAAGTTTTTTTTTTTAATTCATACCGACTGCACACGAGATAATATTTCAAGCCCAAAGTTATGCTGTTGTGTATTGTTGTTACAAGCAGTAGTTCAAATATGGTAGTTCAATAAGATCGTTCAGAAGATTACAATAACTCGCTGTTCCGTATTGTTCTATCAATTATAGACAGAACTATTTTTTATTGCTGTAGGGCAGCAGACAGGCTGGCGGCCCACTTAGAACTTAGCAGTTTTTTTTTTTTTAATTTATTTATCAAATTCACAGTTATTACATTGGCTTAATAAAATAATAGCACAAAAAAACAACTAAGGTTTGTACAATGCCATCGAAACTTAAGTCTACGCACGTTCAAATGACTGAGTAAATTTAGATTACAATTTCTCTAAAAAGTATTTTTTAAGTGAGGCTTTAATATATATACCGTCGCCTATGGGTGTTTTCAACGCCAGTGGCGAACACGCTGCTGTCCAATAAGGGTATAGGAACTTAACGACATCATAAAGATAATTTTACTCGACTAAAAAATCGTAAAGTTTAATTAAACACACCATTTTTATTCTCTAACTGAAACACCGTTTAACTGTAATATTTTTATCCGTGCGCGGGCGGAGAAAGAATACCTTTGCGGCTGGGGTCGGCCTGGCGTAAAAGGCGACAAAACGTTTTAGGCGACAAAAAGTTTTTAGTTACGTGGTAGGGCCCCAAGCCCTTCTGGATCGCAACCACCTTTGATATTAAGTATGCCGCCATAGTAACTTTACGGTGTGTTCCGGCATTAGTGAGCCAAGTTCCTGTACCCTTATGGGACAGCAGCGTGTTCACCGTGCCACTGGCATTGCAAACACCCATAGGCCATGGTAACTGCTAAAATCTAAGTGGGCCGTCAGCCTGTCTGCTGTTCCTCAGCAAAAAAAAAACAGTATATTATCAATTATTATATAATTTATATATTTTTATATTCACTGTTGTTTAAAAGTGGATCATAAAATAATTTATTATCTGAATAAAATCTTCTTAGGTTTTAGAGTGTTTTATATCAACTATC
Organism: Malacosoma neustria; assembly: GCA_963693495.1. Taxonomy (NCBI): domain Eukaryota; kingdom Metazoa; phylum Arthropoda; class Insecta; order Lepidoptera; family Lasiocampidae; genus Malacosoma; species Malacosoma neustria. The sequence continues at coordinate 4,411,360 of OY856381.1, read as the reverse complement.
TGAAAGCCTTTGAGAAGAGAATTGAGGCGACTTAACAAGCGAAGTTTGGATCAAAGGGACTTTATTGTTTGGTTATATGTTAAGAGGTTAAGACCTTTATGTTGAGGTGTTCGAGCAAATAAACGTCTATAAACGTTTTCGGGAATCTTTTATTCATTTAAACGTGGCATAAAAAGAAAATAGTTTTGTTATTTGTGTTTTTTATCACAAAACGTAGCCTGCGACTGTTTAGGTATTTATTATTCTAAATATGTTTATCTTTAATTTGAATTTAGAACATAAAAGGAAATGGAGAGCTCTTGTCTCAGAATACAAGTCTATGAGTGTATATATATTCTGACATACTATGAGTGTATATATTCTGACCATGGAAGTATTATGTATACTTATTACTTCCATAATTCTGACATATTCGTATATGCAGTGTTACATGATTTTTGAAGTAATTCAATTCAAAAAGCCTTTATTCACTCACCAAATCAAATTTACAGTATTAGCATCTAATTATAGAAGTTCACTAAAAGAATAAATAAAATAAATATTGGATTACATTTATATGCTAAAAATTGTTATATATGAAATTAATTGAGCAATTTAATTAGGTCTTATTTATGTTAATACTATTGAAATATTAGCTCATAAATATTTGTTTAATTAATAAAGTGTATCAGCACCGCGCTAATGCCTCGCGTCGGGCCGCTGTCGATGCCTCGCTCCGGCGGCCAAGGCTGGGGCAAAGAAGATAGACATCCAGGCCGAAGAGGACCGGGGGGTGGTCACCCCCTGAGTTGAAGCCGGGGTAAAGAGGCTATGCTTTGAGACCCCTACCTGGGGAAGGGGAAGAAGACCCACACTGACTGAATAAATCATGGAAGAACTGACTTTTACTGGAACACAATAGTGTGGACATAATAGTGAAATACCCAAGAAGACATTCGAAGAAGGAATCTATCAAAGCTATTAGAAGCCAGAAACTCTTGGACTGCCAAAAAATATTAATATATATATATATATATATATATATATATATATATATATATATATATATATATATATATATATATATATGTAAAGAGAATATCATCTCTTTAATGTTATTGTATTATGGTTAGGTTGTGTAACCAGGACATAATCCCTTTTGATTTAACGCGCTTAATGTCATGTGTCATAGAAGTGTGACACATGACATTTGCCTACAAAAAAGTAAACAATATTTACGTTATTACGTTACAGATTTGATTTAAATAATTTAATCAATAGATAGAAAAGCAAGAGTTATGAGAGACGAGTAATCAACTTTAATTGTCGTTTCTGTTATTTTTACAGAAACAAATTTGTTTGATTTATTCGGACCATCCAGACTGAAACAAATAAATAATATTATAAAACGACAATTTTCGTCACAAAATGAAATTGCAATTCGAGTTCAGAGCTGTGGCTTCTCCAAAGGACTGTAAAACTACAGTAGTAGCTGTAACCTCAATTGTCACAGAACAAGGGGAAAAATATGTTATACCAGATGACCTCATGTATGCAGATTATCATGAAGAGTTGACAAAGACGGAGACTTTCAAAAAGGTAAAAAATTCATTAGGAAAAAGGCATGATGAGTTAAAAATATGGATAAAAATTTCAAAAGAATTAGAAAAGATATATTTAGATGATGAAGGAAATATCCAGTTTGGAGGGAAATATTTAAAACAAACACTTCAAGAGAATATTAAAGAAAACTCGAGCTTGGAAAAAATATTAGAAAAATTAATTGAAAAATCAGAAAAACACGAAGAAGAAAAAAACTTAAAACATATTGTAGATAAATTTGTATTAGAAAAATTTAATTATCAAACATCTAATGTTAGACAATGGTTACATATATTCGAAAAAGAGTGTGGAAGATTTAAAATAGAAAAAGATAAAACTAAAATAGAATTATTAAGAATATTTTTAGATGCAACTTGCCAAGATTGGTATACTTCTACTGTAATAAAAGGAGAACATGAAAACAATTGGAATACGTGGAAACAGATATTAATAGAAACCTTTTCAGGTAAGGGATGGAGTAGCAGGACATATGCTCATTATTTTAAATACAAAGAAGGTTCAATAGTACAATATGCAATAAAGAAAGAACGATTATTATTAGAAATAAATAAGGACATGGACGCTGATACAATGATAGATAGAATTGCATTTGGGTTGCCAGAATTTATTAGAGAGAAGATCGCCAGAGATGAAATAGAAAATACAAAAGATTTAATAAATGAATTACAGAAGCTTGAAGGGATAATAAATAAAAAGAAAACATTTAAAAAAGAAGGTAAACCAGAACATAAATTCAGAAATGAAGAAAAGAAACCATGTATGACATGTGAAAACATGGGTAAAGGTATAAGATATCATCCAGAAGAAAAATGCTGGTTTAAACTAGAGAAAAAAGAGAAACCTAAAGCTATAGGAAGCAATTCAGTAATAGAAGTAAATTTAAATACAGAGAAAAAAAACTAATAGTCACACCATTGATCAGACTTAAGCTACTAGTTGAGAATCAGATAGAGATAATGGGAACATATGATCCAGGTTCTCAAGTATCCTTGATAAACTCGAAATGGATAAAAATAAAAGAGAATAGAGAAGATTTAAACAAGATATTCTTGAGGTCTGTCAATGGTGTGAATCAGACAAATGGATTGGTAAGAATAAGAATAAAAATATTTGATATAGAAAAAATAGTAGATATATATGTAGTTGAAAGAGAGGATTTTGAAGATTTTATAATAGGATTAGACTTAATTCCTATGTTTAAGTTGAGGTTGAATGAAAATTTAGAAATCTCACAGAAAATAGAGAAAAAGTTAGAAAAACCAGAGATAACATTAAGTGAAGTTACAAATTGTTCAATTAATTTTAATGAACACGTGGAAACAGAAGAATTTCAAACAAATATAGAACATTTAGATAAAGATAAAAAAATGAAGATAGAAAAATTGATAGATAAAAACAAATCAGTGTTTGCGAAAGACAAGTATGATATTGGGACTGTTAACGAATATGAAGCTAGAATTGACTTAATAGTGGAGAAATACTGCAGTAAAAGACCCTATAGATGTAATATAAAAGACAAAAAAGAAATAGAGAAACAAATAGCCAACTTACTAGAGAAGAATTTAATCGAAGAATCTTATAGTCCTTTTGCTGCACCCGTCACACTAGCATATAAGAAAAATGAAGGAAAGACACGTCTGTGCATAGACTTTAGAGATTTAAATAAAAACATTGTCCCTCAGGCACAACCATTCCCTTTAATAGATGATATAATAATAAGAGCCAGAAATTGTAAATACTTTACGACACTGGACATTAACTCAGCTTTTTGGTCAATACCACTAAGAATTGAGGATAGGAGGAAGACGGGATTTGTAACACAAGATGGTCACTATCAATGGACATGTCTACCGTTTGGCTTAAAAACGTCTCCAGCTATATTTCAACGAATTCTGAGTAGCATATTAAGAAAATATGGACTAACTGAATTTTCAGTGAACTATATAGACGATATCTTAATACACTCACCGACGTTTGAAGAACATCTAAATCATATTGAAAAATTATTAAATGCAATAAAAAAAGAAGGACTCAGGTTAAAATTTAAAAAGTGTACATTCGCTGCTAGTTCGGTTAGATATTTAGGACATGTAATAGGAGAAAATACGGTTAAACCGTTGAAAGACAACATAACGTCAATAAAAAATTTCCCAATTCCTACTACACAAAAGCAAATTAGACAATTTCTGGGGAAAATAAATTTTTACCATGAATATATAGAAAAGAGCTCAATATTACTAGATCCATTACATCAACTATTAAAAAAAAATGTAAAATTTATATGGACAGAGGATTGTGAAAAATCTTTCAGAAAGATAAAAGAAATGCTATGTTCCCAACCAGTGTTGGAGATATTCGACAAAGACCTTCCAATCAAGATATATACAGATGCATCACTTGAAGGTATAGGCGCAATACTAAAACAAACACAAGAGGATGGAAAAGAAAAACCTGTGGCCTACTTCTCAAAGAAACTTAATGAAACGCAAAAAAGAAAAAAAGCTATTTATCTTGAATGCTTAGCTATAAAAGAAGCAATAAAGTACTGGCAACACTGGCTGATAGGGAGATACTTCGAAATATACTCTGACCACAAACCACTGGAAAATATGAATATAAAAGCACGAACAGACGAAGAATTGGGCGATCTAAGTCACTATCTATCTCAATACGATTTTAAAATTATATACGTCCCAGGTAAAGATAATAAAGAAGCGGACTGCTTGAGTAGAAACCCTGTTCTAGAATCAAATACAGAAGAAGAGGATTTATTAAAAACGGTAAATTTTATTGAAATAGATGAAATAAAATTAGATCAGATGAATAATATACTATTACAGAATAAAAAAGAAAAATTAATAGAGAAAAACGGAATATATTATAAAAAAGTGAAGAAAAGAGAGAAAATCATATTATCAGAAAAATTCAGTATTGATTTAATTAATAAAATACACAAGGAATGGTGTCACACAGGAATAACACAAACACAAATGAAAATATGTCCATATTATACTGCTAAAAATTTAGTGAAGAATATAAAAAAAATTTGTAAAGAATGTTATATATGTATTAAGAATAAGTCAAGAGGGCAACATAAATTCGGCTCAATGTCACAATTAGGACCAGCGACCAAAGCTTTCGAAATTATGTCCATAGATACAATTGGAGGATTTGGAAGCACTAGATCAACAAAAAAAATATATTCATTTACTTGTTGATCATTTCACGAGATATGCGTTCATTTCAACATCAAGAACTCAAAACGCCGCTGATTTTATAAAACTAATTCAAACTGTGTTAGACATAGAAAACATCGGAACAATCTTAACGGACCAATATCCTGGAATAAATTCGAAAGAATTTAAAGATTATTTAAAAAATAAAGGAGTGCAATTAATTTTTACTGCAATAAATGCACCATTTTCTAATGGTCTGAATGAAAGACTGAATCAGACATTAGTAAATAAAATAAGATGTAAAATAAACGAAGAGAAAAAGAATAGAGCATGGACATCGATAGCGAGAGAATGTGTGAATAAGTATAATATACTAGAACATACAATAACGGGATTTACACCAGAGTATCTATTATATGGCACAGACACCAGTAACATACCAGAAGAGTTAAAAAGAAAGAAAAACGGAGAAGACTGGATAAGAGATAAGAAATTAGCATTAGAAAGAACACAGAGATCACATAAGTATAACGAAAGTTTATTTAATAGAAACAGAAGACACCATGAATTCAACGAAGGAGATATGGTATTCATAGAGAATGGAAACAAACTCAATAGGAAAAAGCTAGAAGAACTAAGAATCGGCCCATATATAATAGAAGAAAAAATTTCAAACTCAATTTATAAAATAAAAACTGGAAAAAGAAATCAAGACACGAGTCTATTCCACGTGACAAAACTAATTCCAATGTTTGAAGTTGAAGCTGATTGAAAAATTATGCAATTTTCATATCGTGGAGGGGAGATGTAAAGAGAATATCATCTCCTTAATGTTATTGTATTATGGTTAGGTTGTGTAACCAGGACATAATCCCTTTTGATTTAACGCGCTTAATGTCATGTGTCATAGAAGTGTGACACATGACATTTGCCTACAAAAAAGTAAACAATATTTACGTTATTACGTTACAGATTTGATTTAAATAATTTAATCAATAGATAGAAAAGCAAGAGTTATGAGAGACGAGTAATCAACTTTAATTGTCGTTTCTGTTATTTTTACAGAAACAAATTTGTTTGATTTATTCGGACCATCCAGACTGAAACAAATAAATAATATTATATATATATATATATATATATATATGAAAAGGCAGGAAGGCCTGTAGGTTCTCCACCCGAGCTATCTTATTCCTTTTTTTCTAAATATAAACGTATTTTAATCACTATTCACATAAATCAAGATGTAATTAGGTAATTAGCAATCACTACTACACAATATCAACGCATTTAAGTCTTGAAAACAGCGTGATGGCGCAGATTCTGAGCGATTCGTCACAAGCGTGGTGCGCGGGCGCCGTCCCGTTCAAAAGTGAATTCAAGATGGCTGCCCGCACTGCCATCGACAATGACGCTTCGCTAGGTTGACATTAACAGTCCTGTCAACTCAGGTTGACATCATCAGGTTGACATCGGCAAACATCAGTGTTTGCCGTAAACGCCGTCATATATATATCCGTATATATATATATATATATATATATATATATATATATATATATATATATATATATATATATATATATATATATAATATATAATATAAAATATTTAATATATTGAATTTATAACGTATGTCAAACCACGTAAATATTTTCTTTATCAAATCTCGAAATTATTGCTAAGTGTACTTATTTATTCCAGTGGCATTCATTTTGACCCTAATATTACCTATTTTTAAAAATAAATCAAATTAGACTTTGATTTAAGTGCTCTGCAGGTGAACCATCAAACCATATATCCACAATATTGCACAATCAAGTATATCTTCCGTCTATTCGAGCTAAATACAAGAGCTACTTAAAAATTCAGATAAAAATTCATTCAAATAAAATCTACGTATTGTGTATTCATTCATAGAAATATTATAAATGTGAAAGTAACTCTGTCTGTTTTATGCCTAAACCGCTGAACTCATTTTGATGAATTTCGGCATAGAGATAAATTGGACCTTGGAAAAGGACATAGATTAAAATGTTTTGTTCTTAAAATTTATATGGCAAAACGACGATCGCCGGGTCGGCTAGTATATATAATTCATTTGCTTTCATGAATTTAATGTTGTATAATAGCGGAGGAATTCGTTTGCAATTTGTTCCATCGGGAAATTAACAAAATTGTATTATTACCTACTTTGCATGTTATATTTCATCTAATTATACTAGTGATGGTTTAGGGCAATACTTATACAAATATATGTTTTGTTATTTGCATTCATATCACCTTATTATTAGCAATTACAGACTAACTTATTATGAGTGTAATTTTTATGTGATTTCAGTATATATTATGTTATAGACAAACTATTCCCAGACGCCATTAATATTGCATCGAAAAATTAAATCTATTTTCTGTCCATCGTAAGATTTTAGAGAATATTGATCATAGAAGATTTTTCAACGTGTCATCTTCGACCCGCCGTTGATAGCAAAAAAGGGAAGATTAATACATAGAAACTAACTACTTATACTAAATTGGTAAGGAATGGTTGAGATTAATTGTTAGTTAAAAAAATAAATAATTTTCTCTATCACAATCATAGATAATAGTTAAAATCAACAATAGAAGGGTATGCTGTTAAGTGCAGACGATTTTCATAATTTTGATATTTTTTCGAAACATACTGTACAAAATTAAACTGTTTGCACTTTTCCAGAGAGTCGTAAAAGTACATTAATAAAGTTAAACATACTTTATTTTGTTAGCTTACACACAACGAAAGAATGGCACCGTTCGGGATTTTATAAGAAATTTCAGGGTTGACAGTGAGAACAGTTGCTCCTGTAGAAACCAAGTATGGCCACAAAACTAGCCAAAAAAAAAACTGGTAAAAAAAGAAACTACTTTTTTCTTTTCCGTTGTGCCAAAAACGCAATCAAATCGCGCACTGTCGTTTTTATAATTGAAATGTACAATGCATCTAAGCTTGCATTTTGAAGCCAAGGGTCTACTTTTGAATACAGTCTAGTGACTATTCTCAAAAGTAAACCCATTCAAATTCAATTATTGTAGTCAATAATTGAATTTCAGTTATGATAATTATACCTATACGTGTAAAATCGTTGGCTTGCTTAACAATAATTTAAATATCGTTTTATAAAATAAAGTATTTTTTTAATATTAATATTTTATAAAATGAAATGTAAATTATTTTGAAAAATGTAAATAAATAGAAAAGAAAATAAATAAAGAGAAAATTTAAATAAAATAAAAAATCAAATCAAAACATGATTTATACCACTGTATGAAACTCTTAATCAAAATACTTTTGTATGTTAAAATAATTTCCTGGCAAATATATAGGATAAATTACTCATCTGCAAATCTTACGTAGCATGTCGCATACATTTCACGTCCGTAACCCAACAATATGAGTCATAACCAACTTGATGTCTGCACCTTTCTTTTTCTACCCTGCAGTGTTAGATAGAGACGACTAACATATTCAGAGATCTATTAAACTAGACGAACAAATTAACAATGAAGCCTAATGTTAATTGAGTTGTGCGAAAACAATTGACGTCTTAATTGGACGGATTTATATACTTATGCTTATTCATCGAGATAAGGCTTTGACAAGTGAATATATCCATTAGCATTTGTTCGCAATTTAAGATAAAAATGATGTGCGTGTGTATTCAGCGGGCTGTGGAACAAGCTATGATTTCTCTAATGGAAAAATCCGAAATGAGAATATCCGTAGGAGAACCAAAGTAACCGATATAGCTCGCAAAATATACAAGCTGAAGTGGCAATAGGTCGGTCACGTTTGTTAAAGGACCGATGGGTGTTGGAGCTAACGTGTCCGGAAGTGGAGACCACGTCTAGGCGAGCGAAGCGTAGGACGTATGATGACCCCCAGCTCGATGGAACGATAACCTGCGCAAAGTTGCCGGTTAGGAATGGATGAGAAAGTACTGGACTGGGATTTGTAGACAATGATTGGCTGATGGTCATGTTTTCAGTAAGCCAGCCAGTATAATTCAAACTCCAAGAAGTAAGCTTTGGGTGCAACTGGGTTAGCATGTAAGAAAGATGTATTAAGATAATTGTATCCCTTAAGAATAGAGGAAGCGATTCAAATGTCTAATGATTAATTTTTTAAGTACCATCAAGCCTTTGAGAGATATTAAATGCAATTTTCTTAGAAGTATAAAACCGGAATTTTTATATAGATGGTTCTAACGAACAGTTATGAAACCCTAAGATAACTTCGACAGATGACTCTCACTAACAACTGACGACGATTTTTAAACGCAGAGCTCCATATAAAGATATATTTTTTACAACATTATACAACATTTACAATAAATAGAATATTCCTTGCCATTGTAACAGGAAAGACGTAAATTAATTTTAAAAAATCAGTCTTACACTGTACATATTCTGGTATACCTTCCATTGAGGTTTCCCCATCGTATTACAATATGCAGTTTCTCAAAAATGTCGTTTTTAAATTTATTTGCCTAGTATTGTAAACTTTTATAAACAAAGATTGTTACCCGATGAATCGTTTGCCTGTCTGCTAAACTCTAGCTATAAAAAAATAAAACATTAACAAAATTAAACATTCTGCGTCATGGTTATTATTATATAAAACAGCCTACCTTCAGCTACTTAAATATCGCGGGAAATGTTAACAATAGAGCCTGTTTCCATAATTTCATGAACGCATTATCCCAATTTCTTAGGGCCACGTGCTTTGATGAAATTAGAATATGATTTGTTTATTTTCCATACTAAATTATTAATTTTGCATTACCTTAATTTATACTGATTTAAATATACTAGTAATATTTTTGTGTATGTAGTTTAATAGGTGAGTTATAAAGATTTCTCATTCATTCATTCAATTAATTAGACTTCATTAAATCAAAACAATAAGGTACGGTACTTCGGCTCCTTGATCCAGAACGACGCTGAGATGTGAGAACAGAGTGAATGCAGGATGGATGAAATGGGATCAGGTCTCAGGAACAATTTGCGATCCACAAGTGCTGAGACTTATAGGTGCTTAGACTTAAAGGTAAAATTTACAAGTCCGTTATAAGACCTGTCACATTGTATGGATCATAATACTGGGCCACAAAGGGGAAAGATGAAAGATTATTGCATGCAGCAGAGATGCGAATGTTGAGTGGAGTTACAAAAAAGGATAAAATTAGAAATTATTAAATTAGGGGAAGTTCGAAAGTAGCGCCAGTGATTGAGAAGCTGAAAAGTTGGCCTAAAAAGATTAGCCTGGTATGGTCATATAATGCGAAGAGAGGAGCGTCATGTAACAAGGAGGATGCTAGAAAGGAGAGTGGTTGGATACAAGAGGAGAAGTAGACCAAAGAAAATATTGATAGATTGTGTAAAAGATGATATGCTTTAAAAAGATGTGAATGTTCAGATGACGGCTACTAGAGGAGAGTGGAATGACAGGACATGTTGTGCTGACCCGAAATAGTTTGGAATAAGGTAGGAAAGCCAGTTATTGAAAAACTTGAAAGTAATAGACTACCATGGTATGGTTATGTAATGCGCAGAAAAATGCCATATAACAAGAAACATGATAGAAATGAGGTTGCATGGATACAGAAGTAGAGGTAGATCAAAAAAACTAAGCATAAAAGAAATAATGAAAAAATACGTGAGAGATAAAAATAAATCCTTGAGAAAATCAAATTAATAATAAAACTGAATACTTACTATAAAAATAAATACATTAAAAATAAAATAATACCTGCCTAAAAACGCTAGGTTTTTTTTTAAATTTTTTTGCGCTTAGTTCCTACGCTTTATACTATAAAGCTTCGCTTCTTTTGGGCGTCCCTAAACGACACTGTTATTTTTTTCTATCCTTCTAGAAGTAGAAATATGAAAATAATTTGAATCTTGCCATTTTTGCATAATAATATTTATTGCATTCATATAATAATATAGTCTTATATGTACAAAGTTTTAACATAAAATTATGGAATCATTCACAAAGCATTATTATCTGTATGTTCATCAGAAGTACATTCAGTTATCTGTACACCACTATTCTTATCCTTATATTGTATGAAAGTAACTATTGGTTGATGGCAACTAAAATATGATACAAAACTTTAACATTGTTTGCATTTAAATCTTATTATTCGCCCCCTCAGTTAACTTGATTTATTCGGCAGATTGGGCCAAGGCAATCATCCGCCTTATATTGATTAACTAAATATAATACTAAACCTAGCGGAGTACGCGAGCCGTACTCCGGGCACCATCTAATTAATTAACAAATCTAGACCTTAAATTAAACCTCGAGTCCACGAAACAAAATTGATAAAAACTTCTGGGTAGATTTTGAAATAATTGCAAAATCTCGAACTCGTTTTAATTACTTTCTTATTTCATATTTGATATCTCCAATTTTAATATCTACCATAATTCTAGTTTCCATTTTAGAATGATGCTAATACGGTTTCAATTTTGAAATTGCACTTGACTTGTGAGATTAGGTGAAGCCGAATATGTACAATATTTTTAACACCCCATTTAAGTCGGACCTAGCTCTGAGGTCTGACTCTGGGTGTCGGATCCACCTTGTATCAAAAGATAATATGGCAAAAAAGGGTTTGAATGTTGGGATGACAGCTAACAGAGGAGTGTGAAAGGAGAAAACATGTGGTGCCGAACCCATATAATGTGGGATAAAGGCAGGAAGATTAAGATCCTTATATAATATTTAACCATTGAATTGAAATTTATTGTTTAACTTCCCAGCCTTGTAGGGTATAAAAGCGTTTATATTAAATTATCTCTATCAACATCTGCTACAACAATTCAGGCTATAAGACATACCAAAGTGAATCTCTGTTCCCCACATTAGGTCTCGTAGCCAACCTCGTTAATAGGTTAATATTAAAATGTACCTGGTATCTCAGTGGTATTATATTCGAAGACCAATGTAGAGGGCCTGGGTTCGAATGCCACGATAGCACCACTTTTGTTTTTTTCCCGTCTAATGAGAGTATTATAGCATAATTGCTATATGCTGATGGTGATGAAAAACATCGTAAGGGGAACCTGCGTACCAAGATACCGGTATTTGTGATTTGTTTAACCGCTTTGGATAAGCGTGGGGGGTGTACTGTCCGTTCCCTTTAGAGGCCCAAGTACAGCAGTAGGACGTCATGGACTATTATTATAAATTATATAATATTAAAAAGTAGCTAATGCCCTTCCCCAAGGTCTAATCTATCTCTATACCGAAATTCATCAAAACTGGTTCAGCAGCTTAAGCGTGAAAACTTAACAAACAGACAGAGTTACTTTCACATTTATATTTTTTTTTTATAGCGAGAGTTCAGCAGACAGGCAAACGGTTCACCCTGGCAGGTGGTCACCGTCGCCTATGGACGTCTGCAACACCAGAGGCATTACTAACGCGCTGCCGGCCTCGAAGAAATTTTATAACGCCTTTTTTGAAGAACCCCATATCGTACCGCGCTGAGAAAACCTCAGCCGGAAGCTCATTCCAGATCCTGAGAGTACGCAACATGAACGTTCTGGAGAACCGTTTCGTACAGGAAAGAAGAGGCTCCAGGAAATGGGGATGAACACCCAGCCGATGGCGGGCAGTGCGGTGGTAGAAAGACGACGAGGGCACCATTCTAAATAGCTCCTCAGAACACTCCCCGTTGTACAGACGGTAGAATACGCAAAGAGACGCAAAGTCTCTCCGAAGTCCAAGCGTGTCTAGACCGTCTGTGAGTAGGGGATCGTCGACAACACGAACTGCGCGCCGTTGGATCGAATCTAGGGGATTGAGCTGACAGGCGGGTGCTCCAGCCCATAAATGTGAGCAGTACTCCATATGCGGTCTGACCTGTGCTTTGTATAGCACAAGCCGTTGCCTTGGACTGAAGTACTGCTTGGACCGGTTTAGCACACCTAGCTTTTTGGAGGCAAGCTTAGCTTTACCCTCCAATTGTCCCCTAAACTGCACATCATTCGTGATGTCGACACCAAGGATCCCAATACTGCTTGCGATGGAAAGAGAGGTTCCTTGGAACTGTGGCGCAGGTGCGAACGGGGTTTTCTTGGCAGAGAATACGCAGACTTGCGTCTTCGAGGGGTTGAACTGGACAAGGTTTTGTCATCCCCATTCAGAGACTCTCTCTAGAGAGTTCTCTACTTCAGACACAAGTCTGACCCGACTTTCTTCCAAAACCGCAGGAGAGAGTTTTACACGACCAGTGTACCGTGCGTCGCCGGTGCTATCATCCGCATAGCAATGAATGCCATCTATGGATAACATGTCATTGATATGCAGAATAAATAGCGTCGGCGACAGCACACAACCCTGGGGCACACCAGCATTGATAGGCTTCACACTGGAGCAGCAACCGTCAACAACGACCTTAATACTGCGCCCAGTGAGAAAGCTGGATAGCCACGTGCAAAGACTCCCAGGTATCCCGTAAGATGGAAGCTTCGCAAGAAGAGCCCTATGCCAGACCCGATCGAAGGCCTTAGCGATGTCTAGGCTAACCGCCAGGGCTTCTCCCTTGCTCTCAACGGCTTCAGCCCAACGGTGGGTTAGGTAAACCAGGAGATCCCCAGCAGACCGCCCATGTCGAAAACCATATTGGCGATCATTTAGCAGCTGGGAATCCTCCAGGTGACCAAAGAGTTGTGCGTTGATGATCCGCTCCATCACCTTTGAGAGCAAAGAAGTTATCGCTATAGGCCTGTAGTTGGACGGGTCCGTTCTGTCACCCTTTTTGGGAATAGGGTGAACATGGGCCACCTTCCACGAAGCCGGGACACAACCATTGCGGTAGGATAAGGTAAAAAGTCGGGAAAGGACTGGAGACAGCTCAGCCGAGCACATTCGCAGCACAATAGCGGGGATACCGTCTGGCCCGGTGGACTTCTTGACATCGAGGGATCGGAGGACACGTCGCACGGCTTTTTGAGAAAACCGTACCTCCGACATTGTTGAGTCTCCACATCTTTTAATAGAAGGTGGAGATTGTCCCCCGTCATCAAGAGTCGAATTGGCTGCAAAGATTTCGCCCAAAAGATCGGCTTTATCTTTGGCAGCATGAACCAGGCGGTCGTCAGCTGCACGTAGTGGTGGTATGGACGCCCGACAGAAGTTTCCTTCGACAGCTTTGGAAAGGGCCCAAAAAGCTCTAGTCCCAGAGGGATAGCTGGCGAGACGCTTGCCAATCCTGCCGATGTGCTCAAATTTTGCTCCCGCAATCCGTTTTTTGAGGGCCCTGGAGGCAAAGTTGTATTCTTTCTTCAGGTCAGAAGTGTTAGGATCCTGACAGGTCCTTGCTGTAGTCCAGGCCCGATAAGCCTTTTGCTTTAGCTTGACAGCCTCAGCACTAAGCTTATCTAACCATGGCTTTCCCGAACCACCAACGGGAACCACAGAGCTAGGAACAAAACATTCCATTCCCTGCAGCACCACGTCAGCAATGGAGTTCGCACAGGTGTCAGGAAAAATTATAATATTAGTAGGGATTTATCAATTGTTTTGGAATTGTTTTTGAACTATCAACCTCTATAGCGACAATCTCATTCGCAAGACCAACATTTTTAAATTTTGGGTAATAAGTAGGCTCAGAATTTCGTCAATATTTATCACCGTATACATAGGTAATACGATCAATGAAACCTACCAAAGGCACATTATTATTTGGATGTGAGTTGTAAATAAGCCTCGTTTGTTTTGATGCTAAAATGAGTCGCCTCGCTTTATTTACGTGAATCTCGGCATTAACATATGGCGGTGGATGTAGCAAGATGTAGTATACATTTATTTACATTCAAATGCAAAACTGACAAAAAGAAATTAGTAGGACGACTTAAATTTTTTTCTGTTCGAAATAACAGCCATTGGCAATGGATGACACACGTCGCGCAGGCGTAGTGGAGCCGGCAGGCTGCCACAAACATTTGCTTTAACAATTCTTGTTTGCGTTCAGGGAATACTTACGTGTTGGTTTCGAAGCTTAGCCACTTAATAAATTTTCTATAGAAACAGATTTTTATTTTGTTCCTTTATGCACTACACTTGGGCCATGTTATTATTTATTGTATTTTGAAAATGCCCCAGGACATATCCTGGGGCATTTTCCGTTTCAATCTGCGAGTTTTGTGTGTTTCCTCCATCAAGACTTTCGCCAGGCGAAGGTAAAATTTATATAACCGTAATAAGACATGTTATATTGTATGGATCATAATGCTGGGCCACAAGGTGAAAAGATGAAAGGTTATTGCAATATATACAACAGAGATGTGAATGTTGAGATGGATGGGCGGAGTTACAAAAATGGAAAAAATTAGAAATGTGTATATTAGGGGAAGTTTCAGAGTATCGCTAGTGATTGAGAAGCTGAAAAGTTATAGATTAGCCTAGTATGGCCATATAATGCGAAGAGAGGAGCGTCATGTAACAAGGAGGATGCTATAAATGAGAGTGGATAGAACAAGACGAGAGGTAGACCAATGAAGAGATCGATGGATTGCGTAAAAGATGATACGATGAAAAAAGGTGCGAATGTTGAGATGACAGCTAACAGAGGACATTAGAATGAGAAAACATCTTGTGCCGACCCCACTTCTTCCTCCTACCCTTATCCTACATTATATGGGGTGGCACAACATGTTCTCTTCTTCCACTCTCCTCTGTTAGCAGTCATCACAATATTCACACCATTATTTGCCATAATATCATCTTTTACGCAATCCATCCATATTTTTTTTTGGTCTACCTCTACTCCTGTATCCATTCACTCTCATTTCCATCATTTTCCTTATTATATGGCATTCTTCCCTACGCATTACATGTCCAAACCACGCTAGTCTATTGCTTTTAAGTTTTTCAATAACTGGCGCTACTTTCACACTTCCTCTAATATACTCATTTCTAATTTTATCCATTTTCGTACTCCACACATCCATCTAAACATTCTCATCTCCGCAGCATGTAACACCCTTTCGTCCCTCCCCTTTGTGGCCCAGTATTCCGATCCTTACATTACGACAGTCCTTATTACGGACTTATAAATTTTACATTTAAGTGTAACTATATGCCAACCTCACATAGTGGGATAATGGCAGGAAGAAGAAAGACTTCCGCCAGGCGGTTTAGATGGCTTCTGATCCTTTCATGGTAGATTTTACATATTGAAGAATTTCTAGTTAGACTGAATTTTTATTGGAAACAGCAGACAGGCTGACGGCCTATTTAATTGTAAGCAGTTAGAACTACAATGTTTGCAACGACAAAGGTAACACGAACTCACTGCTGTCCCATAGGAGCACACAAAATCATTGTGGTGGCATACTTATAGACCAAGGGTGGCTGCCATCCAGACGGGCTTGGGGTCCTATCATATGATAGCTAGGGTTCTTTTGTCGCCTTTTACGACAAGGGTGACCTCAGCCACAGGGGTTAGTATACCCGTCCCTTGTACGTAGAAAAGCCGTTGACCAAGTAGTAAGACGTGAAAGTATGTAGAAAGAAAATAAAACAACATTTTAGAACGCATTTGGGTCGTTTAAAAAGAACTTAGAATATAAGTTTGTTAGTTTTTGAGGCGCATGTAAAGAGTCGCAACATAGTTTTTACTGAAGAAACTATTTGCAATATATATGTTCGTTATTGTAAGCTTTTTTTTATTGCTGTTGAACAGCAGATAGGCAGGCGGCTCACTTAGAACTGAGCAGTTACCATCGCCTATGGGTATTTACAACGCCAGTGGCAACGCGAACACACTGCTGTTCCAATGGGCTCCCACAGTTGACAAGGGGACGTACGTTGCTATACCTACTGAAACCGCCCCAGTGTTCTCCTGCTGACAGACGTCCGAAAGGGAGGGATATGCTTTCCACCATTAGCATTCGCCGCCGGGCTGACTCGACTCTACATAAGTGGAATTACACGCATTTTTTCTGTTCAAAATGTAACTGCTTACAAAATAGAAACATTGCAACGAAATTTACTCTGATATTAGTGATTGATCAAATCGCCTATGTATGTTAAAGTGGATTAAAAACTAATATTATATTTTTAGGAACCAGAAGTGAGGATTAATAAAAAAAGAAACAATTTGGAGGTAGACTCACCTCAGTTCTATATTTTTCTCATTACAATTAAAAACTAAATAATTCACATCAAACGATTTTATAATTAGAAATATGATTACAGGTAATTCACTATGTACATAACAGATCAACCGTAAAACAATAATGGAATAGATTAAGGACTAAATTAACAACAAAATATGGCCGACGTATACCGCCCGACCTATCAAGGACACGTCCTTGCCTAAGAATCGAACCGACAATAACGAAATGAGAGGCAGACCGACAGCTTCCGCACGCGATGACGACCGGACGAAAAAGAGAGCTGGCACCTACTTACGGCGCATTATATAGAAGCGGTCGGCCTGTCCCTCACTCGTTCCCACTTCACACTCTAGAAGTGATTCTCTTTGGTTGTTTTAAATATCAGCCAGTGATAATTTTGAATGTTGTCTTTGACAGTTGTAGCCAACTTCACACGGATGGTATTTCCTTAGGAGTACATCTGATAATATAGATATTATTAGTTGCAGAAACTCTAGATGTCATCATAAATTAATTATATTATCAATGGAAGCTTAGTATCTTTGGCAACTTTTTTCAGGAAACGGAGGTCTTGTGTGGTAACTGGTTGGCGAAATGTCTACAATGAGCAGTGTATCAACAAGGTATATTTGTAAAAGGTGCGTCAGTCGACAAGCGGTACTAATGGTTACACGCATTTGGGGTATGGTCTTACATTTTAATACAAACATTAACAGAACGATTCCTGAAAGTATCCATAGCATGTCTAACAGGTCAAATGGGAGCTTTACGTATATCTCAAGGAGTCAGACATACTCCGAGTGAAGACATTCCTGATGCTGTTTTGCCGAGGAACAGCAACTAGACTGACGGCCAACTTAATAACAGTTACCGTCGCCAATGGATGTTTGTGACGCTGTAGGCACCGCGAAAAAGTCCTGTCCCATAGGGGTATAGGGTCCTGGGTCACTAATGCCGAAACACATCACAAGGTTTTAATGGAAATATACTTATAGACCAAGGATGGTTGCCATCCAGATGGGCTTGGGGCCTTACCACGTACCTAGGATTGTCACATTTTACGACAGGCTGACCCCGGTCGTAGGGGTTAGTATTCTTACTTCACCTCTACACGGAGTATCCTCTTGATCGTACAGCATCCACTCGGCTAATGAGGTCACTTTGAAGGAAATCTTTTTTCTTCAGGTATAGTAATAATAATAATATTGTGAATTGCCTGGAAGAGATATATTAGGTCTTTACGTATGAAATTGCCGTTTTGTATGAAAAAATTTAAACGATTTTTTTTATGTATTTTTTATTTGTATTAATCGAAGTAATCACCCATGCAATCAATGCATATTTGCCAACGCAGTGGCAGTTTGTTGATGCCCTTTTTAAAGAAATCAGCTGGCCGGGAGGCAACAAATACTTCTAGGGCATTTTGTACTGCCTCTCGGGTATTGAATTTTTTTCCCGCCAAGAAGTTATCCAAATTCTGGAAAAAGTAGTAGTCTGTAGGCGCAAGGTTTGGTGAGTAGGGCGGATGACGGAGAACTTCCAGCCCCGGTTCTTGGAGACCATCTGCTGTACAGTATGAGGTCACGCGTTGTCGTGCAGGAGCAGCGGAGACGAGCGATTGACCAATGCTGGTTGGAGATGTGCCAGCTTCTCCATCATTGTGTTCAGTTCTTCACAGTACACATCTGCAGCAATGCTCACCCCGTTTGGTAAGAAGCTGTGATGAATCACACCGGCGCTAGACCACCAAATAGTGACCATCACTTTTCTAGGGGTAAGTTTTCGTTTAGGGTATTGTTTAGGTATTGAACCAGGATCCAACCAACTTGCTGAGCGCTTGCGGTTATCAAACAGAATCCATTTTTCATCGCAGGTAACAATGCGGTTTAAAATTCCTTTATTTGTGTGTCTGTTGAGTAATGCAAGGCACGTCTCGACGCGTTCTTCGCGCTGGCGATCACTGAGTTCGTGGGGCACCCATTTGTCAAGCTTTTTTACCTTGCCAATTTGACGCAAATGGACCAATATTGTTTTGACGCTAACGTCGAAAGCTGCTACTAATTCAGCCGTAGATTGTGTATCATCAGCTTCCACAATCGCCTTTAATTCGTCATTGTCGACTAAAGTCTTCGGACGAACGCGAGGTTCATTTTTCAGGTATAAATTCCCAGAACGGAAGCGAGCAAACCAATAACAGGTGGTGCATTGGTTTGTAGTGTTAGCTCCGTAAACGTCGTTGATGTTGCGTGCCGCTTGTGTCGCGTTGCTGCCACGACGGTACTCATATTCCATATCAATAAACAAATTACTACTTTTGGAAAAAGAATTCCATGTTTTTAATATAAAATTAATTTGAAATTAGAATTCTTAGCCAAACAAAAATTATTTTGATTTGAAATGGCCAGTACTGCAGAACGGCAATTTCATAGATAAAGACCTATTATTTAAGCGATAATCCCATTATCATACAGCATTATATTTCTATATATTTTATGCTAGTTTTGAGTAATCTGTATACAATAAAGAGTTTTTCATTTAATCATAATATTTATTTAATGCAGTCAGATGCGTTATTTTATTAATAATCGATAATTAAAAATATTATATGTAAATTTGTACATACATACATACAACATACAACCACGCCTCTTTTACGGATAAACAACATTGAAAACAGCTGTTATTTTCCCGAATAGCATACAACTTTCAAAATTTCATTAAAATGAAATATAAGTCTGAAACAAGCGGAAAGAAATTTAAAGTATGATGAATAATTGTTATACAACGAACATTTTAAATAATTTACCAGCTCACATTTCTGGCGAACTCGTCTGTTATTATGTTGGCATAATTTTATACTAGTGCATACGTTCTTGGCATAACTAGTGAAATCACAAATGAAATTTAACTAAGAAGCCACACAATTCATTCACGAAATTTCTCACTTAAAGCGAAAAAAATTATGAGATAACCGGAACACAATATTTTTGTTATATATATTTATATATTTTTTAATGCTGAGGAACAATAGGCAGGCTAACGGCCCACTTAATAGTAAGCAGTTACCGTCGCCTATGGATGTTTGCAACGCTAAGCATCACTAATGCCGGAACACAACACAAGGTTGTTATGGCAGCATACTTATAGACCAAGGGTGGTTGCCATTTAGAGGGGCTTGGGACTCTTCATGTCGCTATGTAGGGTTATTTGTCGCCGTTTATTATGTAGTGCACGGAAAATTAAAAAAAAACTATAAAAACTAACAAATTTATGCCATGTCGATAGAATTAATGAAGAACGATTGACGAAAAAAGTGTGTAAGGCGAGTGTGAATGGAAGTGTTGGAAGGGGTTAGACCTAGGCGGACGTTTCGACGCACTTCGAGCGCCTGGCGCCGAGGCTAGTTCGGACGGCGGCGGGACTTTCCCGTCTACTGCCAAATATCGGTGGGCCGGGCGCAGTGTGCCGCAGGCTCTTCGAGGGAACCGTGCGGTCAATGGCCCTTTACGGGGCCCCAAACTGGACGGATCGCCTGACGGCCAAAACGACAGCGCTGCTTTGCAGGCCGCAGCGCGTCCTGGCCGTTAGGGCGATAAGGGGATACCGCACGGTGTCCTTCGAAGCGGCCTCCCTGCTGGCCGGATCCCCACCATGGGACCTCGAGGCCCGAGTTCTGGCGCTATTATACCAGTGGCGCCGGGATGCGGCCGAGTGTGGCTCTCGACCCGCGCCTCGCGAAGTGGAGGTAAGGCGGGCGGAGCTGCGCGACGAGGTGCTCATGGTGGAATGGAAGGAGCGCCTCGCGCACCCCAGTGCGGGCCTCGCCACCATCGAAGCGGTGAGGCCCGTCCTGGCTGAATGGCTGGAAAGGCGCCATGGCACCCTGACCTTCCGCCTGACGCAGGTCCTCTCGGGGCACGGTTGCTTCGGGAGGTACCTGTGTCGCATAGGGCGGGAGAT
This sequence comes from Malacosoma neustria, assembly GCA_963693495.1. Lineage (NCBI taxonomy): Eukaryota > Metazoa > Arthropoda > Insecta > Lepidoptera > Lasiocampidae > Malacosoma > Malacosoma neustria. Next base: position 4,390,448 of record OY856381.1, on the reverse strand, counting down.
GACGTCAGGGTGCCACCACTGTGGCGCGGGCGACGAGGAGGACACGGTGAACCACACTGTCGCCGTGTGCCCCGCGTGGCGCGAGGAGCGCCGCGCCCTCGTCGCCCAAATTGGCGTGGACCTGTGGCTCCCAGCCCTGGTTCTGTCCATGGTCGGGGGCGATCCTGGATGGACGGCCGTCGCCTCCTTCTGCGAGGCAGTCATGTCCGCAAAGGAGGCGGCGGAGCGGGAGCGGGAGTCGACCACCACACTCCCCTCCCGCCAACGCAGGCCACGTCGGCGGCGCCGGAGGGCAAATAACGACCTCCGGCCGCCGTAAAAGTGGCCGCGGGCGGCCCCTCGGGGGAGGATCCGCCGCCCGCACTATTGCCGCGAGGGTGAGGGCTGCGTGCTGTTCCGCGGCCCCCCTCAACTCCTAGAGTTGTTAGGAGAGCGCCGGGGGGACGAAACCCTGACCCCCTGGCGCCAACACTTTAGAAGGGGCCCACCTCAAGACAAAGGGCGGGCTGGCGCCGGCCAGGGCCACGAGATCGGCAGGCCATATATCCGTGGACCCGGGCATAGGCGATAGCAGAACAGCGGGGTTTTTAGTGGGTAGGCGGACGTTTCGAGACCAGATCAGGGACGCCTTAAAAAGGCCAGGTCAAGAGTACCCTAAACCGAAGGGCATGTATGAAGGGAATAATGAAAGTGGACGAAGCGAAACAAGTATGTAAGAATCGTAGCAAGTAGAAAGAAGTGGTTTCTGCGTACCCCTACGGGAAAGAGGCGTGATTTATAAGTATGTATGTATGAAAATAAAATAATTATAAAAATATCAGTCATAAACCATTAAAATAATACGGTTACATCGTAAACATAAATAAATATTACGTGAAATAAAGTAATAGAATTTATATTCTAAGAAACAGAACATAGCGCCATCTATTGGGTGTATTTGCAACCTAGATGTCAAACAGTATTGAAGAATTTTATCGATGGATCAACGTACACCGCCATCTATGAGAACTTCATAAAACTAAACAGTAAATAAACACTTGCATAAGAAACAATTACTTGATACATTTTATTCGCTTACATTCACGACATAAACGAATAATTGAGATGATAACTATCCTATCCAGTAAGTTAGACCAATATACGGGTACATGTGAAATTTGATTGAAATCGGTTCAGTAGTTTTGGAGTTTATTGGCAACATACATCGTGACACAAGATTTTTATATATATATATAGATTAGAATAATGTTTTATGCAAAAAACGTTCTCCTGAAATTATTATATTTAATAATAATTCACATATATCAAATAATCCGAAATTGTGTAAATAGTTGAGTAAAGGAAAATAACACATTCTTTTTTCCTTACCAGAATGTGTTTACTGGTATAAAGAAATACATCAATATTGTCGGTATATTCGTATCGTAGGGTTTGCACATATGGGTTATTTTTGTGTCAATACTTGCAATTAGCCATGTACTCGTGACCACCAAGATACAGTAAAAAAATGTTCTTAGGATATAATATGGTAAATAGTTTACTTTTACTGGTTTTCAAACCTTTGGGTTTTTCTTAGGGTTGGGATGAGGCAGTCGCCTCTGTAAAAAGTTTTTTTATTGCTGTAGGTCAGCAGACAGGCTGACGGTCCGCTTAGAATTTAGCAGTTACCGTCGCCTATAGGTGTTTGCAATGCCAGTGGCATCACAAACACGCTACTGTCGCATAAGGATTCAGGAACTTGGGTCACTAATGCCGGAACACAATACAAGGTCATTATGGCGGCTTACTTAAGACCAAAGGTGGTCGCCATCCAGACGGGCTTGGGGCCCTACCACGTCGCTAGGGTGGGTTGTTTTGTCGACCCCAGGCGCAGAGGCCGACCCCAGGCGCAGAGGTTAGTATTCTTTCTCCGCCTCTGCACGGATAATATTTTTGACATATAATTTTCAGTTTAACATACTATTCGACAAAAAAGAAGGCTCAAGGTATGATTCCGAACTACGCTGCACGCAGTAGTGCTACCGCGACACTGCTGCCGCGGCACTACTGGTCCCCATACAAACTCTATAAGCTTATATGAGAGTACATTCCGAGCTAGGTAACAGTCCTGCGCAGCAGTGCTGCCGCGACACTGCTCTGCTGCTACTGATACAATGCTTCGAAATTCAAATGTAGGATGTAACCCGATTTGCCATTTGATGATGACTTACAATAACGGCCACAAACGCCTATATCATTTGGACCTCCTTCAAAATAGACGGGTAGAGCTGGCCTGCTTGCAAAATGGAGTGGCGAGTTTAATTCTAAGTGCTTTCCTTAGTTATTATTATTGCTATATTGTGTATTGTTTTGGAAAGGTAGACCGGTTGTCGGTCCTATAGTAAGCGGTTACCGTCGCTTATAAAGCGTTTAGTGGACCCAAGGACATCGCTAACACACTGCCGTCCGCATTGAGGACTGGAATAGATTCACTTATGCTGGAACACAACACAAGCTTATCTCTGCAGGGGTGAAGGAAGAATAAATTTGTGTTGTGTTCCGGCATTAGTGATCCAGGTTACTGTACCCTTATGGGACAGCAGCGTGTTCGCACTGCCACTGGCTTTGCAAACACCTACTGTCCTACAGGAATAAAAGAACAAGCTTATTATAGCGGCGTATTTAGAGAACAAGGGTGGATGGCGCCAAGTCAGAGCCCTAGGGTAGATTTTTCACCTTTTACGACAGGTCTGTTCCCTGTCTCAGAATTCAGTATTTTTAGCCCGCTTCTGCACTTAGACAATGTAGTTTTATGTAGTTTATTTAATGTTAGCTGAAATTAGATTTTGATGTTTTTAATTTAAAACCGATTAAGCATTTAGTCAACTAACGTTAACGTTTTATCCGTGCAGAGGCGGAGAAAGAATACTAACCTCTGCGGCCGGGGTCGGCCTGTCCTAAAAGGCGACAAAACTTCCCACCCTAGCTACGTGGTAGGGCCCCAAGCCCGTCTGGATGGCGACCACCTTTGGTTTTAAGTATGCCGCCATAATAACCTTGTGTTGTGTTCCGGCATTAGTGACCGAAGTTCCTGTACCATTATGCGACAGCAGCGTGTTCGCGATGCCACAGACGTTGTAAACACCCATAGGCGTTATAGCATGTCATTGTAAATGTAATGAAACTATACTTTCCTTAGTTTTGAATTTACCGCGCCTCTCACGCAAGGCACGCGGTCTGTATTATTCTAATATAGGTAGATAGGATTTAAGAATCGTTAACGTGCGAAATACAGAAAAATTACTAATAATACGAAATTGAAAAATAAAAGTTTATATGTTATAAATACATTTCAGTTACTGTAAACAAAAGTAATAAAGTGAGAATAGTAAACTGTACTTGTCGTTGCCTGTTTTTATACAGAGAAACATATTGTTTATCACCCTACATAATCTTATATAATTGGAATCTCGGAATCGGCTCCAACAATTTTCATGAAATTTAGTATACGGGGGGTTTCGGGGGCGATAAATCGATCTATCTAGGAATCATTTCTAGAAAATGTCAAAAGGTGGCGTTTGAGAATCCCAATTTAAACTGAAAAATGACTCTTCCTGACATCTATTGGCGAATAATAATACAATTTTTTTTAAATTGCTTTAATGACACAACAACACTAAAGCTATTCCAACAGATGGCGTTGTTAAGTAACACGAAGTCAATGAGTGTTTGCTTTGAGGTTAGACTAAGAAAATCAATTGTTAATTTCCAAAAAACACAATTTATAAAAAAAAAATACCGAGCAAAGCTCGGTCGTTCGGATATAATTGTCTTATACTACATAAACTTTTACTCCCTTTTCTAATTTGTCTTGAACTTTGTTGGGCCAATTATCATCCTTAATTTTAAATGATGTAACTTTATTTTCACTGTTTAATATGTTATTCCAATTGTGCGTATGTAATAAGCCTAAGAATGTTTTGAGTCACGATCGCGTATCAGGCTATGTTGGACATGGGAGTGATGTGATGAGAAATTAGGCCTCTTTCCACGCCCGAGCCGACAGTTGACATGGATACGAGTGATGCGTTTTTGCACCACTGAATCGAATCTTGTATTGTATTCTTGATTAAGTATATATAACTATTTAAAATAGGTTTATCTAATATAGTTTTACTAAGCAAATGTTATATTATTGTTAAGTGCGTTATTATATTCCTGCTAATCCACGTCTGTTGTCTAAGTCGGCTGAACCATATCAGCAAATAGACTAACGGCCCGTTTAATAGTAAGTAGTTAGCGTCGTCTACGGATGTTTGCGACGCTGTTAAGAAAATTATAATATTTTTTTGTCTCTGCTCTCGTACATGGCACGTTAGTTGAGGCACAATAGGCGTAATACACAGTAAGTAATGATATAAATTAAGACCAATAAGAATTAAGGCGTATTATACACTGAAGCATGGAAGGCATCAAGGCGTATCATACCTAGCATAATATGTATGACCTTTAGAACCTTATTCATCACATGCTCGATCCATTACTTTTATTTCATTGTGATGTTTTAAATGTCATTCTAATAATTCCGTTCCTCTACTACCTCCGTAAAATTGCACTGAAGTTTAGTGCACGTTTTACCCTAGTGCAGTAATAAAAAAAGTACCATTGATTTTGCCGACTGCTGTTGCTACTTGGGTTGCACAATTATTCTTCTGGTATAAGTTATAAAGTGAGAATAGAGGAATTTCAAATTATCACACAACTCTTAATTATCATAGCGAGATTGCATTAAGGATCACTAGTATGGATAAGGCGATTTTTCCTGTTGTAATATATCTATAGCTATAGACTATAATTTTGATAAAAAAGGGATTGCTAGATCTGTGAGAGGTGGGAGTACGTGGCTTATAAGGCCGAACAAACACATACAATCCACAATGTCATTAATATGCTAATTCGATGTAAGTGCTTAAGCCTGACCTGAGTTTCTTCTTCGACATGACTCAAGATGTTATTTCCTTGATATACTTTAATGAGCTGGCCAGAGTCCTTTTGCTCGCCATTCAATAGGTATAGGCGTATTGCCAATGATAAATGTGGTCTTCGATCTCCAACGTACAGGTGCTGCTCACAGCTTGGGCAATTTCTCGCGTTGCATTATATAGTTCACTTATTCCTCTTTTCCCCAAGAAATTACATTAAGAAGTTGTATTGTGGGACATTAAATGTAGAAGGTTAGAGTCGCACTTATTCCGGATTTTGAGGCGGTGGGTAACTTCACCGGGCAACATATTTTGTTGTAGAGCTTCGGTTTTACAATAAAATATTCCCGATTCGCGGTCGTGGTTAGGTTGGCACTATTTTTTATCCGTGCAGGGGTGGAAAAAGAATACTAACCTCTGTGGCCGGGGTCAGCCTGTCGTAAAAGGCGACAAAACAACCCACCCTAGCTACGTGGTAGGGCCTCAAGCCCGTCTGGATGGCGACCACCTTTGGTCTTAAGTATGCCGCGATAATAACTTTGTGTTGTGTTCCAGCATTAGTGACCCAAGTTCCTGTACCCTTATGGGACAGCAGCGTGTTCGCGATGCCACTGGCGTTGCAAACACCTATAGGCGACGGTAACTGCTAAATTCTAAGCGGTCTGTCAGCCTGTCTGCTGTCCTACGCAATAAAAAAAAATTTGTAGTAATAAAGCTACTAGAATTACTTTAGGCTATGGTTTATTATAAGTAACTGACTATTAGCTTACTTGCATTATATTCATTACATAGCACTATACAATCATTACATTTTTACTCACATTATATTTTCTTTAATATTTATCTCCCTATATGTATTATAAGTATGTTTATTATTGTTCTATTCTCCTTTAAGTCCCAAGGAATAAGTAAAAAGATATATTCCAATATATACAAATGCCGATGTCTCAAATCACCGGTTAATAAAAGAATCTAGGTTTATTACTTTGGGAAAACACAACGTAGGTGTCCTAGCCGTAAAGGCGATCTCCGGCCAGAGCATCACCAGAAATCGTCGTTCATCATGCTCGGTGAGTGATAGAATTTAATTAATTTATTTTTCCTATTTCATATGAAAATGTGTAATTTTGTTTTCAAACAAGATTTAATATCTGTGACTACTCATTGTATAACTCTTCTATTAAAGCTATTTAAATACGTAATTCTAATTTAAAATTATTGTTCGATTAGTCATATTACTAATTAAATCTCCTCGTAAAAATATGTATATCGGTACATATACGGATTTAAAAAGGAAAATAAGCATCGCGGGGGGTGAACGTTACACCTTGCAGAACCTAGAAGGACATAGGCTACTTTTTGTCGTGAAATTGTTTTTTTTTTTTGACAAAACAACGTTTGCTGGGTCAATTAGTGATAATAATAATCTCTTTATTCAGAATCGTAATTACAAATTATAGCGGTTAGTAAGTATTGTCTTCAGAGATCATGGATTCGATTTTCATGATACGACGTACCACTTAGGCAATTTTCTCGCTTAATGTACATATTATAACTTATGACAATTACGTTACGTAAGATGAAAATTAAATACCGGGATACCTATTATGGATAAAAATCCACCTAGGACAGGATTCTTTTAGCGGGTGGCTCGAACCTAGGAAGTTGAAATCAGTAAAATTTCTAAAAGACTCGGTGTAAAACGTTTTGAAATGCTACTTATATGAAACTCATGTCAAAAGTTTCGATCGAATGTATATAGCATATTATGGAGTATGTAATAAACAGTAATAAATAAAAAATATACAAAACAAATATATCTCTACACGGTTATATTGAAAATGATATTATCTACGTAAACTTGAGTACATCAGAATAATTGAAATGGGTTTCGCATTACTGCTACTTGAAGCGTCTTCAATTAAACCACCTCGACGCCTTTACTGCGCTTATTAATGTCTAACATTAATTTATATAATGAACGTGAATGTACTCAGAATCCATATTTAGGAAGATGTCTTACAAATTATGTACGTGATATAAATATATATTTCTTTTCTGCAGAATTCATTGATTGTGTTTAATTTGTTAATGTATCCGAATTTATTGTTATGTAGTAATATTGTTAGCTACCTTCGCAATATAAATTGTACTGAGTAAACAACCAACACCAAACATTGTATTTTATTTAAATAAATATAAAGGAATAATTTAATTCCGTAAACATATTGTTTCAATTAATTCCAATAATTTAACTAATAGACTATGGACATCCACAGTATTGCGTCTCGCGTATGTATGATATCATCCAGGCGTGAGACGGGAATCAAACTCATGATAAAATTGTAATTGGTTATAAAATTATTTATATTTCTATGTGAAAAAAACAAACGCGAATTCATGAACTTGATTGTAAAAGGTAAATAATTGTAAATCCGTAGCTGGATGTGTATTTTAGTTCTAAGCATTTTTCTCTGTAATTGAACAAAATTGTTTTCTTGTTAGAGAAATAAATGATAAACCTAAATTATTTTTTTAATTAATTTAAACAATAACATAATTATCCCTGTAGAGGATCCAAATTTTTCAGTCCACATTCTTCTCTCATAATGAATATTTCTGATAATTAATACAGTTGCACATATATGAGATTCCACGATGAAACACCTTTAGGAGAAAATTTAGAAAAGGTTCTAGTTATTTTTTTCACAGTTTCTTCTTTCTACCTATAACATTTTATGAAACGGTAGTGCTATAGACTAGGATCGGCTTTGCCAGAAAATTTTAGTTACGCTAGCTTCAACGGCATCTTCTTTTATTTTTTCCTGTCTAACGATCGAGCTGAGGTTACATTCCATAGGAGATGCCTCCGCAAGCATTTTGTCATGGCATATACGAACCCGCTTGGTGAAATCGCTAAGCTCGAATCAACAGTATGACTTTTAGGTCATTATGACAGACAGCGGCTTATTATTCGGAAAACGCGCCAAAGAACTAAACGATGGTGAACAATAGTGAACCCTGAAAACTTTCGTGTATTATGTCAAGATAAATCAGTAAAACAATAACATCTATTCATAATCATTGATCTGTAAATAGAAAAGCTTACCAGAGGAATTTAGGATATTAGCAAATACACTAACACGGATAAATATCTATCCGTGCAGGGGCAGCGAAAGAATACTGACCTCTGCGGGGTCAGCCTGTCGACTAAACAAACCTAGCTACGTGGTCCTAAGCCCACTTGGTCTATAAGTATGTTACCATAATAACCTTGTGATGTGTTCCAGCACAAATAACCAGGTTCCAGTAGCACTACGCTGCAGTGCGGACAGCAGTGTGTTCGCGATACCTAGCGTCGCAAACATCCATAGGCGAAGATAACTACTTACTTTTAAATGGGTTGTTAGCCATCTGATGTATATCAGCAAAAAGTAAAATATGGACGGAGTCATGCATAAAACCTGTGAATATTTATCTCTATTCTCTAAGGTTTGAAAGTTGTACGTATAACAAAAGTTGACCAATTCTGAAGATGTAAAAAAATAACTATACGGATTTTTGTATGACAACTGCAATTGGATCGTAAGTCATCATGATCATAAATCATCTTTCAAACAATATGTATAAAAGGCACCTCGTTGACAAACGGACTATTGATAAGCTTTGTCACAGTGTTGTAACTTGTAATTTTTCTTTTTGAACACTTGCACAGTAAGCAGGTTTCGGCTTAATTTGGTTTTTGTTGAGACGAACGTCATTTTCCTCTCAACAGGAAAGTTTTGGTTGCCTTTTCATCGTAATTAACCGCAATTTGACAAACCAGCCAAAACAGAACAATATTTAACTTCTAAGAGACGTATATGATTATGTATTTTATCTATACTACTATTATAAAGAGGAAAGATTTGATTGTTTGTTTGTTTGTTTGTTTGCTTTGAATAGGCTCCGAAACTACTGACCTGATTTAAAAAATTCTTTCATTGTTGGGAAGCTACATTATCCCCGGGTGACATAGGTTATATTATATTTTCAAAAAAATTAGGGATCCTTACTAAAATCCAATAATGTAACCCAAAGTGTAAAAAAATTACCTAAAATATTATTTAAATCGCGTGCGTTGCGAAAACTATTGATGATAGAATAAAATAATGTACTACAACTTTGCAGAACACATCATTATTTACAAAAAGTGTCGCGACAGCATATGTCTAAATATTATAGTTATGCTACAATAAGTGTTCTTTTATTTTAAAAATTTAATTGAAATGCCGCCCCTAGAAAAGGATCTTTATTTGGATCTTAGTATTAATCCTTATCAAAATAAATTACTTCATATTCAAAACTGTTTCAATACCTTTATATAACTTTTTGAATTATTCAATTCGGATATTCCATTCGAAAGATATCACGAGTTTAAAAGTGTAAGTATTAGAAAAATGTTGCATGGTAGCCGCTCACCCTGTTCGGGTTCGGGAGCTAGGCAGCACCTTATGCAATGTAGGCGTGCGGTACTGGGGTTTTTGCAAAAATTAGAATACTTATTATAAAATAACGAAAAATAAATAAAAAGTAATAACAAAAAAAAATCATTAAAATAAAAGCTCATAGAAATAATTATATTCAAACTTTCTTTATAATTTTATTTTTTTAGTAACCTGACTCAAATAGAAGGGTTTGCCCTCAGGGTCGCTCCTCTGTCCGAGGAGTGCACGTGTATGCGTACCCGAGGTTCCCGAGCATCCGTCGCCTCACTCCCCTCTCCGTTCGAGGCGACAGAGTCCTACCTTTCTTTCCGTCTACCTCTTCCATCCTTTCCAACTTAGCTCTCTGTTCGTGGCGTGGTCCCCGGTGGAATGGTTGCAAATACTGATTGGGGTCCCGGGTTCTACCCTGGGACCTGATTTGGTAGTCGAAACCATGCCTATTTCGACTGCGCCTGCACAGAGAGTGTTTCCGGGGCGGGAATTGCATCCTCGCTGTCGGTTGGTCTTGCTGGGCCGGCTACGACGTCAGGCGACTCTGCTTTTTCTGGAGTGTCGTCTGGTAGTCGTACCCACGCCTGACTAGCACGCGACGGGGATGCCAGTCCCGTCCGGAATTGGCCGTGGACCTGTCGCTCCCGGCCCTGGTTCTGTCCATGGTCGGGGGCGATCCTGGATGGACGGCCGTCGCCTCCTTTTGCGAGGCAGTAGTGTCTGCAAGGGAGGCGGCGGAACGGGAGCGGGAGTCCGCCACCGCACTCCCCTCCCGCCAACGTAGGCCGCGTCGTCGGCGCCGGAGGGCGGGCAACGATCTCCGGCCGCCGTAGAAAGCGGCCGCGGGCGGCCCCTCGGGGGAGGATCCGCCACCCACACTATTGCCGCGAGGGAGAAGGCCGCGTGCTGTTCCGCAGCCCCCTCAACTCCTAGAGTTGTTACAAGAGAGCGCCGGGGGGACGAAACCCTGACCCCCTGGCGCCAGCACTTTAGAAGGGGCCCGCTTTAAGACAAAGCGTGGGACGACGCCGGCCCGGGCCACGAGATCGGCAGGCGATATATCCGTGGGCCCGGGCGTAGGCGATAGGAGAACAGCGGGGTTTTTTAGTGGTTGTCGGATGGTCGAACATCTTTCCGGAGTCCCTTATATCCCTCGGTCCCCCCGGGCCGGGGGAACCCGTCAAGAGAGGTTTAATTTTTAATTTTTTGTTAAATACCCATGCGAAGCTGGGAGGGGCCGCTAGTTAGAAATATTGCTATATTGAATTGAGTTATTAGGATTGGGTCGTTGGCCATCGCCTTGAGATAATTTAATCTCTATACACAAGGCTGTGTGTGACATAATTGGTTTTCGTGTAATCGTATTTCCTTGTAATATCATATGGCTTGTCACAGTTACAGTGTTTTCTCCACGATGTCGAGCGTAACTCTTATAATAGGGGTTAAATTATGAAATTGCCGTTGTGTAGTAATAGATAAATAATTTAAACTGACATAAAACCTTCATGGTGTGAGATTTTCGAGTGAAACTTTTTTTGCATGAAATCTATGAGGTTCTTCTTTTAAAAAATGTGCAACATTTGACTTACTACTTTCAATTTTTTTATTCAGCTTAGACCTGAAAGATGAAATTATGACCTTCGAAAATCTAAGTCATTTTGGAATATTAGTTCCGATGCGGAATCAACGCGGCAGAAATGGCTTGCAATATCAACGCTACGTTTGAAATAGAGACTGCTTAATAATGCACTATGTGTTCTTGGTTTAAACGCTTTCGTAATAGAAACTTCAACTTGAAGAACGATCCACGTGGAAGACCGGCCACACACAGGTAAATAACGCTGAATTGAACATGGTGAAAGCAGATCTGAGTCAAACTACCCAGAAATTGGCGTCATGGTTCAATGTTACGCTACCTATAATACTGACTAATTTACATCAAATAAATAAGGAAAAAACATATGAAAATGGGTGCTTCGTGATTTGTCTGATCTGCAGAAAGAAATACGTATTGAAACTTGTGTTGCCTTGTTGAATCGATACAGAAATGATGGAATATTGGATCAAATTGTAACATGTGACAAAAAGTCCATTCTTTACAATAACCATAAGCGAAAAATGAAATGATTGGCCCCAGATCAAACGTCTCAACAGTATCCTAAACCAAAGCTTACAAATGAAAAGTAATGGTAAATGTTTGGTGGTCATTTCATGGTGTTATTCACTATAGCTTTCTTAGTTCTGGTCAATCAATAACAGCAGATATTTACGGTGCTGAACTTCGAACAATGATGACGGAATTGGCAGTGAAACAGCCCGACTTGTGAACTGATACTCACCATTGTTGCTCCAACGCAAGATAACGCAAGACCTCACACTACATGACAAACCGTTGCCACTTGTCATCAGCCGTACTCACTAGACTTTACTCCAAGGGACTACCGTTATTTTCTGGTTTGGTTAATTTCTATGAACAAAAATTTTCTTCTTAGGAGGCAGTACAAAATGCTTTCACACAGTTTATCGAATCTAAATACCCAATTGATTAAGAAATTGGAAATGTAGAATAGGGTATTTACCTTCAAATAATGATTTTATCTTCTCATTCTTGAACGCAAAACTTTCTGGTAGTTACTACCTAGTAAGACTAATATTTTTGGATTTTAATCTAGCATATAAGCTGAAGTTACAGACATAGATTAGAATACAGGAGGCCAATAAAAGTGATAAAATATTAGACCCATCAATAGTTGTTGAAATCTTAGTATTCGGTTACATAATTCAAGCTATTCAGAAATCTCTGTTTAAATATTTAAAAAAATAAAATGAATAAAGAATGATGAATAAGAAATAAATATACGGCAAACAAAAGACGGTGAAAAATATCACAAAAAGACTAATAAGTAATACAATAAAGAGAATGAAAAACATAAACTTTCGTACAAAATATAAACATTTTAACTCAAAACTCGACATATTCTACACGTAGTAAAATAGCAGCGGTTTCTTATGAGCGTAGTAGTAACGTAGGCGTAAGCTTGCTACGCTAACTTGAGCGCAGCGAGTCATTAAATTTAAATTACTACGAGCAACAAGCATAGAAAAAAAAAATGTTTAAAAATAACAATCTCATGAGTGCGTCTTTTGCTTATTTAAAGAAAATTCGAGAAATATCATTTTTTATTTTCTTAGTCATGCAAAGCTATTTTATTAATGACTGTTCTGACCCTCTCCCTAAGAAGTCTGGCCAGTATACCCGCCACATTTGGCCAACATTAATTGTCGGGTTACACGAACCGACATTTTGTTATGCAAGATTTCCTTATGATGTTTTTGATACCCATAATTCTAATAAAATATCTCTTAAATCAGAATACGCCCGCCGCCAACAGGGTGCCACAATTCACCAAATTGTAAATAATAGGGCAATTCAGAATGTATATTATCGTTCATCGTTATACATATAACGATTTTTACGGCAACCGGATGCTTACGTGGGTAACAAATGTCTGGCCATGCCACCTCTGCCAGGCCCCGGCAGGAGGGGTAGACCCAAAAAGTGCTGGCTTGACGTCGTAAAGGGTGATATGCGTGCCAATGGGCTCACTACCAGGGATGCTGAAGACCGTGCGAAGTGAAGAAGAAAAAGTCGCAAAGCGGACCCCGGGCACCGAAGCGAGAGTTTGGGCTGCAACCGGGAATTTACGCAGAGATGATGATGATGATCGTTATACATATAAGTTATTTTTGGAAATTGTCAAATCTATATATTATACTTATTAAAGCTCTTTATTTCAAAAGTAATTTACTATGAGCATTGAGCATCTTATCGAAATAAAGATATCTCTGTCTTTAATGATGAATTAATTCACAGACAACATGTAAAATTTCATTTAGTTGATTGCTTTCACAGTTTTGGAAAAACGGATTTTTATGCAAGTTAGATTCCATTTATATTCTTTGTTCAATAGCTATTGTTAGGATTATTCCAACGATGAAACTTTTTGTGGTTCTCTGCGTCTTTTTGTAATATCACTGTTCTAAATTCTATAAGATGTATTTAAATATTGTAAATACCTATATAATACTAACATGAAAAAATAACTGTTAATATTTTATACCTCGCACTATGTATGTGGTCATGCATATTAATCCTACCTTGGTATTCACCTCTTGTACTTGATAGCTTAGTGGTGTTACACATGATTGGTTCCCCAATCTAGAGATCTTAGGTTCAAATCCTACTGATATGCACAGTTTAGGCAGTGAGTAATTTTGCATAATGGAGTTACCTTTATGTGTAACTCATCGATACGCCTTGGATAAGGGTGGCGAATATACTGTCCATTTCGACTAGGATGAGGTCCAAATCTAACAGATTTGAACGTAACGGGCTGTTATTATTTCCAACTTTAGAGTAGTTCTTTTTATTTGCTTTGACCGCTTTGAATTTAGCAGTTACAGTCAGCTATGAGTATTTGCAACGCCAGTGGCATCGCAAACACGCTGCAGTCCCATAAGGGTACAGAACCTTGGGTCACTAATGCCGCAATACAACACAAAGTTAATATGGCAGCATACTTAAGACCAAAGGTGGTCGCCATCCAGACGGGCTTGAAGCCCTACCACGTAGCTAAGGTGGGTTGTTTTGCCGCTTCTTACGACAGGCCGCAGAGGTTAGTATTCTTTATCCGCCCCTACATGGATAGAAAAGTTTGAATTTCTTCATTAAATAAATAAATAAATGTAATATATTTCTCAAATAAATTAAATTAGATTATTGTACTTTAAATTAAATTAATTAAAATTAAATTAAACATTATGACAATATAAACAAACAATATCATAAGAATATAACCACGTGTTGAGAATGAAGGAAAACTTGTTGAGGATTTTTTTTGACAGCATACCTAGTTCAGAAGTCCTGGTGTCTTGTATGTTATCTGTGGGACATCATGCAGGAAAAAATAATAAAATTTTCAAATAAGTCATTTTCATCCTCGTATAGCCAGCAATTATACTTTGGACCGAGGCCGGCCTGTCATAAAAAACTATTTCATTTTTTCATCAATGCTTTTGGTAAAAATTTATCTAGACTTGATTCCTTTGATATTCTCTTCTTTTGATCATCTTCATCTTAATATTTTTGCTTTTCAAATATATACGTGTTATATATAAGTAAAATAAATATAAGATAATAAACACAGCGCAATCTAATTCAAAGAAAAAGCAGAGTGTTTGAATTATGGGATCCAGAAAACTAATATACTGCTTATATACTTTTCCTTTGTAAACAAAAACAAATTATACATAAACTCTCAGATAGAAAACAGGAATCGAATCCGTGATCACCACAGGCGTTTTGATGTGCGAATATCGTAGCGAAACATATGTATATGTATCTAAGCCAAATAATGATCAAAAGTTATCTATTCCTACTAGCTGACCCGGCGAACTTCGTACCGCCATATTTTATTTCTCTAATCGCAACTGAGGAAATAAAATCCTTCCGGTAAAATTGAACAGCGCCATCTATTGGATGTATTTGCAACCTAGATGTCAAACAGTATTGAAATTTTTTATCGATGAATCAACGTACAACCCCATCTATGAGAACTTCATAAAACTAAACAGTAAATAAACAATTAATTGATAAATTTTATTCGTTTTCATTCACGACATAAGCGAATAATCGAGATGATAACTATCCTATCCAGTAAGTTAGACCAAAATACTAGTACATGTGAAATTTGATTGAAATCGGTTCAGTAGTTTTGGAGTTTATTGGCTACATACATCGTGACACAAGATTTATATATATATATATATATATATATATATATATATATATATATATATATATATATATATATATATATATATATATATATATATATATATATATATATATATATATATATATATATAGATCATTTTTAAAAACAAAAATAAGATTTTTCTTATATGGATATACCTAGTCAGGTCATAAATTCTGTCACATGTTTAATGTAAAATAATTGTAATAAGTTTATTAATTATGTAACCATTCATATACCAAAATGAACTTAACAAAACATAGATTCTTATGACATTAAAGTTTATTCAAAATGACCTCCGTGATTTTGAATACAAGCCTTCAATCTGCGCGGCCAGTCGTCTATCGCAGCACGAACGAGGTCCATGTCAATATCGGCGGCTGCCTTAATCAAGGATGTCTTGAGTGACTCCAAATTGGGATGAGGCTTTGAGCACGCCTTTTCCTCCAAGTGTTGCCATATCTTGTAATCTAACGGATTCAAATCTGGACTGGAGGAGGGCCAGTCTTCGTGCCGGATGAAGTCGATTTCACGCGCCGCCAGCCAGTCTTGTGTGCTCTTCGCTCTATGAGCTGGCGCCGAATCTTGTTGGAATACCCAGTGCCTGTTATTGAACATGGTATGAGAAACAGGTTTCACAAGGTTCGTCAGGACTGTATTTTGATACACAACAGCATTCGTTTTTACACCTTTCTCACAAAAATGTACCTCTGTTAAGCCCCAATAAGAAACTCCCAACCATACCATGAGCGAGGATGGAAAATGACCTCGTTGGACACGCGGAATACGGTTGCTCGCTTCTTCACTACTGTGTGCGTACACCTTATCATTTTGTTTGTTGTAGCTCTCTTCTACGGTAAACATTTTTTCATCCGAAAAAAGAATTTCCAGATATTTTTTCCCGCGTACCGCTTCAACAAAGCACGGCATCTCTTCAGTCTCAGGTCCATTAGACGAGCATTCAAACGATGTCCTGTTTTTCTTCGATATGCCCGAAGCCCTAAGTCTTCATTTAACACCCTTTTCACCGTGGTTCTGCTTAACCCCATCTGAAGGGCCAACAGTTTCTGCTTACGTTTGGGATTTCTTTGAATTCGTGCCTTCACAGCTTTTATCATTGCTGGAGTCCTAACAGACCGAGGGCGACCACTTCTGTGTGTCTGACCTGTCATCTACACTAGAGTCTTCATTGTATCGTTTGATGGTACGATAAACGAATCTTTTGGTAATATTCAAATTTTTCAGTATGTTAAAAATTTGAATTGGCGCGTAACCGCAACGATGCAACGCAATAACTGCAACACGGTCTTCTTTAAGCGTCCACTGCATATTTAAAAATGAGTAAAATTCTAAAAATATACCTTTTTTATTTTCATGAACAATTCGAAATTCGAATTCAATAAACTTTTTTGTGGCCAGCATTCTAAAAGAAAAGTTTTTACTGTGTGACAATACTTATGACCTGACTAGGTACAATGTTTCTTAGAAAATAATTTCCGATTGGAAACTTGTATTTCAATGTTTGGAAATAGATAAAGTTTCTCCACACAAAAGTATGAAGACATTCTGACATGAAGAAGGTTTGAGGAAGGTTAATGTATTCACAAAACTTTAGCCAAGTTCAAATAAGTTCTTTTACAAATATTTTTATTCACACAGCTTGATAGAAAGGTTTGTTTTATTATATTTAATTAACTCTGTTAAGGTGACACTAAATTCTTCCACGAGTAACTAACGTCAAGGAGCACCTTTATAACATAATTCTAAGCAGGAAAGCTGTAGAATGGAAGCAATCGTGACTGCCAGAAACACACCTTGCGGCGAACAGTCATGGACAAAGTAAATCATCATCATCATCTAAGCGTAGTATCCCGGTTGCAACCTAAATTTCCGTTTCGGTGCCCAGGGTCCGCTTTCCGACTTTTTCTACTCCGCTTCGCACGGTCTTCAGCATCACTGGTAGTGAGCGCATTGGCACGCATATCACCCTTTACGATATCAAGCCAGCACTTTTTGGGTCTACCCCTCCTGCCGGGGCCCGGCGGAGGCAGAATGGCCAGACATTTGTTTCCCGCGTAAGCATCCAGTTGTCGTAAAACATGGACAAAGTGAATGCTACTGGAACATCCTGGACTAAGATCGGACGAGATTGCTCAGGACAGTTTGTGTTGAAGATATACATATATTTGCGATACCAGAGGCACTGTAAACACGTCGCTGTCTGCATATGTGTATTGGAACCAGGGTCACTAATGGTGGTGTTTGGTATCGGTAATGACATTTCCACAACACAAATGCATGACCACTTACCTCTGTCTTCGTGCTGCTGGTTCTCTTCGATTATGGCTGTAGGAGGCACTGGCACGAACTACTTTCGATTGCGCTAGTTAATTTCTTGAAATATTGGAATAGAACAACGGAAATCGACGCGACGCGTGCGCAGCGTATATTTTGAATGAACGAATCGAGAGATGGCAGTGTCGTCGTAGAATAGGGGTGGCAATGCATTTGCTTAGATACGATTAACTCGATACTAGGAAATATTCGCGATAAATTGATTGTGCTAATGTGGCGGTAAATTTATAGATCAAGGGAGGTTGCTATCCAGACGGGCTTGGTATCCTCTCACTTAGCTAGGACTGTTTTGCCGCCTTTTACCAGGCCGATTCAATATACTTACTCCACCTCTGCATGGAGAAAAACGCTTTCTAACACGTTTCATGACAACCAGTTGCTTACATGAGAAACAATTGTCTAGCCGTGCCGACTGCCTTAGGCCTCATCAGGAGAGGTAGACCGCGCGATATGGAGGAGAAAAAGTCAGAAAGTGGAAGTTAGTGGAAGTTACGACCAGATTATGATAATTAAGGTTTGTAAACATTTATTCCCAAGCGATTCGCTTTGCATTAAAAGAGGTTCTATATGTAACAGTTACTTGCCAGTAAGTCACTTGTAACTTGACATACACAGCAGCAAATAATAGTAGATTAAATCCGATAATTTGAAGGTAGGAATTTAATTCGTGTTTGTACAAAATGAAGGCATTTACCCTCATAAAGTTTTATACCCTCAGCGTTTCCCGACGTGCGTACGTTTCAGTTACGATTATTTGATCATTCCATCAGCCGATGCAAATGTACCCAACAATTTTATTGACGATGTGCTTAGGTTAACTTTAGTAAATGTCTGAAGTTAGTTAGAATTATCATCATTCGTTCTCGTTCATTCATTTTCTTCTGTATTTATCTCGAATGAAGAAGATCTTTTTAAAATTATTTCTTAATAGTATTATCCTGACATCATTATTTTAAGTATTAAAACCACAAACATGGACATAATTGGGCGCACGTGAACGCGCTCACATTTACACACACATAACAAAGATGTGCCATAACAACCGAATTATTTTTACACAATTACAACCAAAGTACGTAGTACGTCAACTTTTTACACTACAAACCGTTTTAAGACAGCATTCCATTACAAAATACAATCCACGATGTACCAAACGAATAAAAAATAAGCTATTTCAAAAACGTTTCTGTAACACTAGCTCTTCCCATCGCTTTTAATTTTTGTCCATATACTATATATAATAAATTGAACATAAAATTGTATTCCTACTAAGGTAAGAATTTAAGAATCAAAATGTAAGAACATTGTTTCAAACTGGTTACAAAAACTTAATTATAATGACACTGAAAATCTACTCAAACCAATGACATGATACTTTTCATCATATTTTATGTCCCAGTATGTGTTTATATAAAATCAAACACTCTTCTTATTTGTTTAATATTGTATATACATTTATGTAATATATACACAATATATATTTTCTCTCTCACGTACACACACCCACACGTACTCACACCCACACCGCACGGATTATACAACGGAAATTTTTGCTTCGGCCACAGATGTTTTTCTAGTCTGGGGGCTGAAGCTGATGTTTTTGTTTTATAGTTTGGAGGATTAACCAGACCTCCTATTGGGTAGATTTTCTAAGCGAAAGATGTAATCAAACACATATATTTCACTGACTCATTATTTTTAATCATGTTGTAGTTTAGTGACAGACTCCGATATTATTATATTTTGTATTGACATATCATAACTTCTCGAAATTTCTAAAAAGTATACATACACACATATATATATATATATATATTTATATATATATATATATATATATATATATATATATATATATATATATATATATATATATATATATATATATATATATATATATATATATATATATATATATATATATATATATATATATATATATTATATATAATGAATGAAAAACACTTTATTGTTCACCAACTAAATCTATGTACAATGAAAACTAGAATAAGTTACAGTGATACAATGGGCGGCCTTATCGCTAAAAGCGATCTCTTCCAGGCAACCCTATAATGGAGTGGAATACATCTATTAACTAACACGTGGATGGTGGCGCACAAAGTTATACGTAATAATATCAATACAGTCATGTTTTATATTATAAAACTATAAACAATTATATTTTCAGTCCATCTACACAA
This sequence comes from Malacosoma neustria, assembly GCA_963693495.1. Lineage (NCBI taxonomy): Eukaryota > Metazoa > Arthropoda > Insecta > Lepidoptera > Lasiocampidae > Malacosoma > Malacosoma neustria. The sequence goes on along the minus strand of OY856381.1, from coordinate 4,370,637 downwards.
AATACATGAAGGAAGAAACAAAATGAGAGAAAAGAAAAGAAAATGGTAATGACAGTGAATGGATAAATACATAGGCGTGACGTAATTAAAAAATAAATAAATATAGATCTGGGTGACCTTAGCAGTTTTGTAGGGAAAGGTAATGTTTATACACCATTTTTTTAAAGATAGGAAGGGTTTTGGCTTTACGGATGTATACAGGTAGGGAATTCCATAGTTTTACTGCTGTAACTGAGAACGAATTACCAAGAAATGAAGTGGTGTGTTTGGGTATTACTAATTTCAGACTTCCGGCCGATCGCAGAGTATGAGGTTTGGTGATATGGGTGAAAGCAAACCGTTCTTTAAGATATGAAGGAGTAAAAGGAGTAAAAAGAATACTATATAAGAGTGATAGTAAATGAGCATTCCGGCGAAAGCGGATTGTCAACCACTTGAGCTTGTTGCGAAATTCAGAAACGTGGTCATATTTGCGTAAACCGAATATGAACCGGATGCAGAAGTTTTGGAGACGCTCAAGTTTATTAAGTTGTTCTTGAGTGAGATCTAGATAGCTGGCATCTGCATAATCAAGTATTGGTAGTAATAAAGTTTGTGCAAGAGTAACCTTGGTAGCAGTTGGAAGAAAGTTTCGGAGCCTTCTGAGAGACGCAGATGAAGCAAATATCCTTCTACTGATTTCTGTCAGTTGCGGTCTCCACGACATTTCACTGTCCATAATGATGCCCAAGTTTTTAACTGTCTTACTATATTCAATGATGACGTTGTCGAAAGTTATAGGGGGAAGTTGAGGCCAGTTTATTTTGGAAATCATTCGAGAACTCCCTATCAGGATTACTTTTGTCTTTGCAGGGTTTACTTTGATTCCGTGATGATTGCTCCAATTAGAAATGTGTTCTAGGTCAGCTTTTACAGTATTAATTGCAGCAGATAGTTGATTAATAGGCGCTTGTGTATAGATTTGCAAATCATCAGCATACAGGTGGTAGAAACATGAAAGATTATGGGAGATAGTATTGATAAATACGGAGAATAATAGTGGAGATAGAACGCCGCCCTGAGGAACACCGGCAGTTAAAGTACACCATGATGAGAAGGACTCATCAACTCGAACCCGCTGTCGGCGACCATACAGATAACTTCGAAACCAAGCAATTACTGTCGGAGATATGTTCAAAGTGCATAAGGTCGCAAGAAGGACTTCGAAGTCCACGTTACTAAAGGCACTGCTGAAATCGAGAAGTGACATGACAGTGATCAAGCCATTCTCCATGCCATGACGGATATCTTCGGTGATATTGACCAGAGCTGTCACTGTACTATGACCTGGCCGGAATCCGGATTGAAAAGGATTCAGGAGGGAGTTATAGGATAGGAATATGTTCAGCTGGTCATAGACAAGACGTTCCAGGACTTTTGATAAAAAAGGTAGAATCGAAATTGGGCGATAATCAAAAAAAGAAGAGGGATTATGTCTTTTGGGTAAGGGAATAACATATGCATCTTTCCACGCCGTAGGGAATGTGCCACTAGATATCGATGCATTAAAAATATGTGTTAAGATGGGAGTGATAATATCCAGTATCGGCATAATCATATTACGGCCAATAGCATCGTTACCAATTGACTTCGAATTTATAGACCTCATACACTTCGAAACATCACGATCAGAAAATTGACAGAATTGAAAAGTTGAGCAGTTAGGAGTTGGAATTACAGAAAGAGAATTAATTGTATTGGATTTTGTAGCCGGATCAAAAGAAGAAACAGCTGAGAAATGTTGATTAAGGTGATCAATGTTAAGATCTTTGGGGAGCGTGCAATGAGAGGATTTTCCAACTCCTAGGGTCTTTAAAAATTTCCAAACTTTGCCTGTGTCTTCGTTTTCAATTGTATTGTGGATATATCGGCGTTGTGCGTCCCTACACACTCTGTTGCAAATATTGCGGACTTGAATAAATTTTTCTTTATTGGATTGATTCGGTTGTCTTTTGTACTTCCGTCTAGCTAGACATTTTCTGCTCATCAGTAATTTGATTTCGTGGGTGAGCCATGGAGCGGGTGTATGTTTAATTTTGATGGCACGAAATGGAGCATGTTTGTCATAAAGTCTCATCAATATATTATTGAGTGCATGTACCTTATCGTCGATCCCCCCAGTTCGGGTAACCTCTCCCCAATTAATTTTTTTTGCGTCACTACGAAGATCCTCCTGGTCCATTTTACCAAAGTTACGCTGCACAATGATTTTGGGTTTTACCCTGGGAGGGCGAATTTTATATGAAAGATAGATCAAGTCATGGTATGAAAAAGATTCCGCAGGGTATTGCCCAGATTTATAAACGTGGTGAAGAGAAGATACAATTATCAGATCTAAAAGCGAAGGATTTGCATTAGGCGAATGGTGCGTAGCACGAAGCGGAAGTATATTGAGATTACTTGACTTGACAGTATTAACTAAGTGATTTGAACGATGGTCCTGCTTAAGTAGGCATGTGTTAAAATCACCCATTATTATGGAGTGATCGAAGGAGGGGATAACATCCTCGAGTAGTTTCTCAAAAGATTGGAAATAGTTAATATGAAGTGATGGACTATAATAGACTCCGAGAAGTAACCGAGTGTGAGATATTTGGATACTTAATAGTATGTGCTCTCCTGAGTCAGAAGATGGAGGTTGTGGAGACATTGAGACAATGCTAAATGAAATATTGGAACGTAGGTATATTGCAACGCCACCTCCCGCAGCCCCCACTCGATCGTTACGAATTAGTTGAAAACCCGGGATAGTGTAAGAAGAACTAGGAAGGCTCGGTTTCAGCCAGGACTCGGAGACTAGAATAGCATGGATATTGTCATGGTTAAAAGAAGCCAGCATATCGTGGAAGTGGGCAGGAATGCTCTGTGCATTTATATGAACGATATTAAGGTTGTTGGCGACATTAGAAAATTCAGTTTTTAGAAAATCACTCAAAGAAATTTGGTCAAGGGAGTCAGAACTCTCCGAAGAATTAAAAACATAATTACATTCACTGTCATCGTCATCGTAATTCATCTACTATGTATATATACGTGATTTAATATTTTATAATAATATATATTTTATGTAAATTTGACTAAAATTATTTCATAAATTCTACAATGAGTTTAATTATTTAAATATATTCCACAATGAAATGGTAATAATGACAATAATAATTATATCTAAACAATATAATATGCGTTTATTTATATTTAACATCTATGTTAACCCGCCTGAGTGCAATCAAAAATATTTTCATGAGGATACATTATATTGGTAAAAGAGAGAGAAATAACAAAAATTAATAAAACAAATTGACATAAGTAAAAATAAAACCAAACAAAAGAAAAAAGGATTTTTACAGACCTTAATTAATATTCAAAATAATGTTGAAAATTACTGTATTAGTTGTTGCTTAAATTAACAGATGGAATTGAAGTATTTAAAAATGCATACAGTATACAAGATAAAAATTAAGACAAGAATTTAAGTAGTCATTCAAATAATATACATCTTTGAAAAATACATATACACACACACATGTACAGTATCCATATAACAATATCAAAGTGTGTCAAATAGTAAATTACATTTCAGCAGATAAGCATCTGCTGTTTACAGAAAAGATTATTTTCAAACGGGATCTCCATTAATTACAGATATTTACTTCTTTTATAAGTATTGTATAGGTGTATATTACATTATCCCCGTTTGGAGTTCCACTAATGATTGTTATACTTTTTAACGCTAATTACATATATAGTATATGAATGTTTTCAAGAGTATCACCAATTTTAAATATATTAGTAATTATCTATGTAAAGTGTATATTTTGATACAAGTCAATAGTAGGTAGCCCCTCTAAGGCATAGATTAGTAATGAAAGAATAACTAAATTTAGGGTAGTCGTTTAAATTTACTGTATACAGATAGCTTAACATGTTCACTGCGGCCCAAGGCCAAACCCACCCCAAGGTCTACTTCAAATTGAAGTTTTCGAACTTTTTCATGAGGGACATGCGTTTTGTAAAGATAAAGACGAATGATATTCATGGCATCATAGTATTGACTTACAAGTGTATGAAAAAGAGAAAGAAGTAAAATATAAATATATTGAGTTTAAGCTATTAAATCAAGTCAGAACATTTGTGAACATAAAAAGTTCATTCACACCTTGATAGATTCAAACCACGAGGCCAATTAAATGCATATATTATGACTATGTTACAAGAAAAAAGATGTTAAAAGAAAGAATGAAAAAAAAAACAAAAAAAAAAGTTGAGTGTACATTAAAAATATATGCTGAGAGGCAACATAATCATACCATCAGATACTTTATGATATAATTGTTGGCCCGTTGAAACTTGAGGCATAATAGGCCTCAACTATTTATTCGGCCTCAATTGCAATTGGTCTCGCAGCGAAAGTGTTAAACAATGCACAAAAAATGTTTGGTAATACTTAATGCAAGGGCTACTTTTTACTCGTAGGGCGACGTGTCCTTGGGGCAGGAACTTCCTTGGGAAGTGGGTCTGGAGCAGCGGCCATTTGAGGCGGTGTGATGGTTTTCAGGTCATCTAGATCGCGAATGCGGTGTTTGGAGTCGTCTTTATCGAGCACATAGATTTCACCGTCGTGGGTCCAAGAGTTATGGACACCAAATTGTTTTCTAACACACTTAAATAGGTCTTGTCGGACTTTAGTCAGGAACTCGGACAGAGTTAAACCAGTCCCTTTAAGTTTTGATTTGGCACTCCAAATTTTACTGCGCACATAGATATCCCGAAATTTTATAAGTATTGGACGAGGGCGAGAGGAGTTGGGTTTACCCATTCTGTTACAACGACTTAGGTCATTGATTGAAAAGTCAGTCAATTTTAGATTTTTCAAAACAAAATTGATCACGATAGTAGTTATATTTTCGTCCTTGTCCTCCGGGACCCCGTGTAACAGCAATATCTTACGTCTGCTTCTCATTTCTAGTCGGTCAATAGATTTGAATAAATAATTTACTTGCTCATGAAGTAATTTTAAGGACTGTATTATGAACGACTTAAATGATGCAAAGTCGGCGGCCAGTGAAGAGATATTGGTACCTGACATAGATCCTTTTTGGAGTTCGGCTTCAAACAACTTCATACGTTCTTCATATGTGGCCGACAGTTGCGAAATCGTTTCCTGGATGGTTTCCATTTTTCGGTGTTATTATGTAGATATTATGTCAATTCTAAGAAGAGACTGCACGTCGGCAGGTAACACAGTCTTATTCGTAGTAAATACACATATAATTAACAACTTTTGCGATTATTTTAACTATTATTTGAGGGATCGTAATAAAACACGTTTACTCTCGGCACCTACCCTCATGTAATTCCATATATATATATATATATATTATATATATATATATATATATATATATATATATATATATATATATATATATATATATATATATATATATATATATATATATATATATATATATATATATATATATATATATATATATGTGGGAGATAGTTTTATATTAATGGCAAGTTTTTAAGAAAAAAAACACCGAGAGAGATGTCAAAAAGAGGTCATGTCAGATTACGAAATAAGTTGTATTGTGTGTAACAAAAATAAAAGAATTGTTGCTAAATCTACATATCTTTACTTTATTGGAGCCCCACAACTAATTTGGGGGCTCGTCCGGGATCCAGAGAAGTATAAGTGATGAAGAATTAGCAATATTTACGAAGAAATTCATTCGAAATACCGACGCGTCATCGTGTTGATGTGCTGTTTTACCGACAATAAGCCGCTTAAAAATGCTGTGAGACGTGTTTGTAATGTCAAAACAATGTTTAAATAAGATTGAATGAAGATAAAATTTATTTTGATGATTACTGGACTATACGATTAAAGATGTTATAAGGATGCTGATACGATTTGAAGAAGATTTTACAACTTAAGAAGACGACTTTTTTCAACGATTTAAAGATTATTTTTTCTGATTGAAGTTACAAGATGCCACCAAAGAAAAATAAAGATGTTGAAGACCGTGAACGGGAATGGCGTGATGCTGATGACTCCCCTTGTATTTCGTTTAGAGACGTGGAGAAATCAATGACGTCTTTCAGCGGAGATGATGATTACCCAATTTCAACTTGGTTTGAAGAATTTGAAGACACGGCAGAGTTGATGAGCTGGAGTGAAATTCAGAAATTGATTTACGCGAAAAGACTGCTTAGTGGAACTGCAAAATTGTTTTTACGATCGCTAGGACGTGTAAAAGATTATAGAAATCTAAAGAACGAACTTGATGAAGAGTTTGGATTAAAATTGAATAGTGCTGCCATACACAAGAAGCTTAGTTCACGAAAAATTAATAAAGATGAAACCTTACAACAATACTTTCTGCATATGAAAGAATGTGCACTCCATGGCAAAATTGAAGACGCAGCGCTCATGGAATATGTCATCGATGGTATAACTGACAGTGAATCTAATAAATCTATTTTGTATGGAGCATCAAACCTTAAAGAATTCAGAAAGAAACTTGATATTTACCAACATATCAAAGAAAAAGTTCAACAAAAACCTAATATGTCCACTCAACCCTTCAAGAATAAAAATGGAAAGAGATGTTTCAAATGTGGAGACCTAGATCATCAAGCTCCTGTCTGTAGAAAAGGAATAAAATGCTTTAAATGCAATGAATTTGGACACAAAAGTACCGATTGTTCTAGCAAGGCTAATAAAACTCTAAATATTCAAAATAATACGAGCACAAATTTTGATAAAGAAGGCAAAGAAGTAAAATCACCATACAAGAAGATAAAAATAAATGATATTGAAATAATAGCATTGATTGATACTGGAAGTGATGTGAATTTAATAAATCTAACTGAAGCTGGAAAGATTATGACAGAAAATTCTAAATACAACGAAAAAGTAAAAATACAACTAACTGGAATAGCTGGAAAAGAACTTAGTACTGAAGGAATACTGAATGCTAAAGTCATGATTGACGATTACTATGCTGATATTAAATTTCACGTTGTGAAAGACAATGATATACCTGTCAATGTTATCCTTGGAAATCCTATACTTAATGATTTTGAAGTTAATTTCACTGCTGATGGTGTTTTTCTTGAGAAAATTACTTACCTGACTCTACTTGCTGAAGAGGCTGACACTGTTTGCTGTGACAATGGTCCTGGAAATAAAGAAAATATAAAGAAGATTAAAAAGATGATAGAAGAATACAAACCTGAAGTTAAAAAGAAGAGTAATATTGAAATGAAAATAATACTTAGTGATGAAGAGCCCATCCATCAAAGCCCTCGTCGATTGTCGCCACTGGAAAGCAAAGTTGTCAGTGAACAAATAAAAGATTGGCTGGAACAAAAGATTATACAACCTAGTAAATCAGAATTTTCCAGTCCTGTGGTGCTGGCAAAGAAGAAAAACGGAACTTACCGATTGTGCATAGATTATAGAAAGCTAAATAAAAAGATTATGAAAGACCGATTTCCCTTACCCCTTATTGAAGACCAGCTTGATAGGTTGAAGGGTGCCAAGATTTTCACGACTTTAGACCTACAAAACGGATTTATGCACGTGAATGTCCAAGAGGAAAGCAGAAAATTTACATCATTTGTAACACCTCAAGGTCAGTACGAATTTTTGAAAATGCCGTTTGGTTTGTGTACAGCACCATCGGTGTTCCAAAGATTTGTGAACAATATTTTCCAAGACCTTATCGCTGAAGGTATTGTGTTATCATACTTAGACGACTTGATTTTGCCATCTAAGACAGTAGAAGAAGGATTTAGAAAGTTGGAAATAGTGTTTAGAAGAGCTGGAGAGTATGGTTTACTATTTAACTGGGAAAAATGTCACTTTATAAAAACGGAGATACAATATTTGGGATACATAGTTAAAGACAATGAACTACGACCCTCACATGAGAAGATTCTGGCAGTATCAAGATTCAAGTCACCTAATAACATTAAGTCCTTACAGTCATTTTTGGGCTTATCAGGTTATTTCAGAAAATTTATTAAGAATTATTCCTTAATCGCAAGACCGCTTACTAACTTACTAAAGAAAGATGCTGAGTTTTACTTTGATGAAGAGTGCGAGATTGCTTTTAATGAATTGAAAAGAATACTGTGTAACTCACCAGTCCTACGTATTTATGATCCAGAGCTAGTTACAGAAGTACATACAGACGCCAGTGCTGAAGGTTATGGAGCTGTTTTGCTACAAAAGAATCCAAAAGATAATCAGATGCACCCGGTTTATTATATGAGTAAAAAAACGACACCAGCTGAAAGAAATTATCACAGCTACTACCTAGAAATTCTAGCAATCGCCGAAGCTGTTAAGAAGTTCCGTGTGTATCTGCTGGGCATTCGTTTCAAAATTGTAACAGATTGCTCCGCTTTAACTAAAACATTACAAAAGAAAGATTTACCTCCACGGGTTGCTCGCTGGGCTCTACTCCTGGAAGAGTATGACTACGAAATAGAACATAGATCAGGGTCAAGACTTAAACACGCTGACGCATTAAGTCGAAACCCAGTTTGTATGATACTTACCGAAGCCGCCGCCCGCCTGAAGAAAGCACAAGACGAAGACTCCCATATAAACTTATTAAAGAAAATGCTAGAAAAAGAACGCTATCAAGACTATATTATAGAAAGAGGAATAGTATGTAAAGAAAAAAATGGTACGAGACTTATTGTGGTCCCAAAAAGAATGCAGAACGAAGTTATAAGAAAGAAACATGAGTATGGACATTTTGGTATTAAAAAGACTAAAGAGCTTGTAAGTAGAGAATATTACATAGAAAATCTGAAAGAAAAGATTCGAAAGATTATAGACAATTGTGTAGAGTGTATTTTGATTGCGCAAAAGAAAGGAAGAAAAGAAGGATACTTACATCCGCTCGATAAAGGTGATGTCCCACTGTCAACGTATCATATCGATCATCTTGGTCCGTTGACATCTACTAATAAAAAAAATAAGTACATTTTAACTGTAGTGGATGGCTTCACCAAGTTCACCTGGATCTACCCTACGAAGTCTTTGTCTACAGAAGAGACATTGAACAAGTTGAGGATCCAACAACAGACTTTTGGATCGCCTCAACGAATTATTTCCGATCGTAACGCTGCATTTACCTCAAAAGATTTTCAAGACTATTGTCAGCAGGAAGGTATAACCCATTATACGATTACGACTGGTCAACCACGTGGGAACGGACAGGTAGAAAGAATCCACCAAGTAATTATAAGCGTCTTAGGCAAGTTAAGCGCTGACAATCCTACAAAATGGTATAAACGAGTTTCCGGGGTTCAACGCTGTCTTAATAGTACTTATCAAAGAAGTGTCGGTATGACGCCTTTTGAGTTACTTTTTGGTACAAAGATGAAAGATCAAAGTGATGAAATTATGAAGTACATAGAAGAGGAAGAGATACAGAATTATAATGAGAAAAGAGATGAACTAAGAATAAAGGCCATAGAGAGCATAAAGAAAATTCAAGAGGAAAACGTCCGAAATTATAATAGAAAGAGAAAGGCGGCTACCGAATACAAAGTTGGTGACCTGGTCGCAATTAAACGTACCCAATTCACACAAGGGAGCAAACTTTATCCAAAATTCGTAGGACCCTATGAAGTGGTAGCCAAAAAGAACCATGAACGATACGCTGTTAAGAGAGTTGGTGAATGTGATGGCCCTATTAATACCACCAGCTCGGCTGATCATATGAAGCCATGGGTCGATGTGGAAGAAGAAGTTTGTTCATCTGGTACAGATGAATAACCAGGATGGCCGTGTGGGAGAAAGTTTTATATTAATGGCAAGTTTTTAAGAAAAAAAACACCGAGAGAGATGTCAAAAAGAGGTCATGTCAGATTACGAAATAAGTTGTATTGTGTGTAACAAAAATAAAAGAATTGTTGCTAAATCTACATATCTTTACTTTATTGGAGCCCCACATATATATATATATATATATATATATATATATGTATAGATATATATATATATATATATATATATATATATATATATATATATATATATATATATATATATATATATATATATATATATATATATATATATCTATACATATATATATATATATATATATATATATATATATATATATATATATATATATATATATATATATATATATATCTCTGGATACAATTCTTAGAGTTTATCAGTGTTACAAAGCTACATATCAGGTGGCGAGTGATGCGCCACAATAGCATAATAAGTATACAGAATGTTATTTAGTGACCCTAATATTGTTTGAATATTTAATTGTCAACTTATTGTATATAGTTATACGTAATATTATTATGAAATAAATCATTATTATTATAAAAAAACAATGCTGGCTTTACAATTCGGGATATGTCATTCTATTTTAATAATAATAATAAGATTAGGGTGTGTAAAAAATTTACTATTTTTTTTACTAGTGACACTGAATGTTCGCAGTACCCCTAGCGTCGCAAACATCCATAGGCGACGGTAATGCTTACTATTAAGTGGGTCGTTAGTCTGCTACACCTCGGGAATAAAAAAAAATTAGAAACAATTTCCTATACTCAATCGTATCTGTGTGAGTGTCTTCACACCATGGGTGGACCATGAAAGCAGAGCTTCGTAAAAAGGTAGAAGCTTTTGAAATATGGAGTTACCGTCGCATGCTTCGCATCAGCAGGACGGATAAAGTTACAAACGTGGAAGTTTTGTTTCGTATGGGAAAAAGCCTAGAACTTGTCCGGACAGTCGAACAGAGAAAGATTGCCTACCTCGGACATGTACTGCGGCATGATCGGTATTCCCTTCTGCAGACCATCATAATAGGGAATGTGCCCGGAAAGTGATAACCAGGTAGACGTAAGATGTCTTGGCTCCGTAATATCAGGGAGTGGACAGGGATTAAAACCGTTGAGCAACTGTTCAGATTGGCGCTTGACAAGGAGAGATTCAAGGAGCTGACTGCCAACCTTAGTGGTGGAGAGGCACTTGAAGAGAGACATACTCGATCGCAGGAGTTTTTCCAGCCAACGTCCCACTATATACCCGCCACGCTTGTCCAAGGCGGATTGGCGGGTTACTAACATCGCGAATATATTTTGTCATATATGTCTAACTCTAACTGTATCTGCGATATACGTTTGTTCCATCGGCCCGAGCCCAAAATTAGTACCTTTATTAGAATATACGTCATAACACAATCTATATAGTATCACAATTTATAACATAGAAAAGATAGCATTTAAAAATACACGTAACTAAATGACTGATTTGTTTATAAATAACGGATACAAATTTCAAAAGCAGTTTTTGTCAGGTCTTCAAAAATCTATAGAATGTGTGCATTTTATATAACACAAAACTTGTATATGTTTTGTCAAAAGTCAGAATAACATTTTAGAACTTTTGATCAACCCACGTCATATTACAAAATTAATCATTTATTGCTGTGTTGAGTTTTGATAAAAATAATAGTTTTTAGCTCGCGTAATTCTAGCTGACAAAGATTATAGTGACCTTGTCATTCCTAAGTCTAGTTCAGTTAGCCCATTTGTCTCCGTTTCTGTTTTCTTTCATTGTTATTATTATTTTATTTTTACCTTTTACTATTAAATTGAAATAATGTATGTAACTATTACAACATGTAACATGTTGTGCTGACCCCATATAATGTGGGATAAGGGCAGGAGGAAGAAGAATGTATGTAATGTGAATGGACTTGAATTGTTTGACAAATAAATAAATTATTATTAGTAGAAAAAAACAACTGAATGTCTTCTCATAATTTACAGGTTCCCCTTGAGGTATTCTATTATAGAACTTTCTTCATAATAAAACCAAATAATAAATTTTGACACATCTATTTTTATCCGTGCAGGGGCGGAGAAAGAATACTAACCTCTGTGGCCGGGGTCGGGTTTCGTAAAAGGCGACAGAACAACCCACCCTAGCTACGTGGTAGGGCTTCAAGCTCCTCTGGATGGCGACCACCTTTGGTCTTAAGTATGCTGCCAACCTTGTGGTATGTTCCGGCATTAGTGACCCTAGTTCTTGTACCCATAAGGGACGGCAGCGTGTTCGCGATGCCACTGACGTTGCAAACACCTATAGGCGACGGTAACTGCTAAATCCTAAGCAGGCCGTCAGCCTGTCTGCTGTCCTACAGCTATAAAAAAAAATGAGAAATTTTCATAATAAGGCTGAAGAATTTTTTTATTGTTGTGAAACACCTAATAGCAACCAGTTACCGTCGCCATTGATATTTGCAATGCCATAGGCACCGGTAATGCGCTGCCGTCTGCGTAGGTGAACTGCAACCTGGGCCAAAGTTTATTCTTGGACTGGAGTCCACTGTTTGTAGAGTACTTATTTGTTGTATATCAAGAGACTTTTAAGGTTCAGTGAAGTTATATGGATCGTCATAATTGCAGCCATTTACCTATCGATAAAATAAGTGGCTACAGGAGATATTCACTAAAAACCTGATAGCTAATGGCACCATTGTGTCTTTCAACAGCACCCCGCAAACTCACGTTCGTAGACCAATTTGATTTCGGACTGGCCAAAATATACACGACCCACTGCTTCACCAGAGTTGAATAGAGAGTATTTAGCGATAATAGACTGTAGGTAGAAGACTTTTGGATTAAACTTACTTACCCCGTTAAAAATCCCTTCCCTTGATATACCTGTGTGTAAAGGGTATGCGTGGGAGATGTTACTTAAATTTTAATATTTGACCTCATTTGCCTTGTCTTGAAACGTGGCTGGTGCTCGATTTACAGGAACTACATGCCAGGGCGACTAATATCCCACCAAGAATGTTTAAATTGTTGCGGAAATACCAAATTAGGAACTTTCATATTCTTAATACCCTTCCTATCCGTGACATATCATATATAATGCCGGAGTTTGGTAGAATGGTGGGCAACATTTGTCTAGTCATGTTGCTTTTGCTAGGCTAGACAAGAGGGGTCTTAAGCAATGAACTCAATGAATTCACAACCATTGATTTAGATCATACAAAGTGGAAAAAAAGTCGGAAAGTGAACTCAAGTTATCGAAGCGGAAGTTCGGGTTGCAACTTGAATTTAAACCTAAGCTGATGGTGAAGACTTTGTTTACGAAACACAAATGAAAATTCTAAACTCAAAAATAAAAAGTCTCGTATACTTTAAGATTAAGCCTCAGAGTCCAAGCCCTTTTTTGAATGGGCGATGGGATAGTGTGGGACTCCCCGTGCAATGCGCCTGTACGTTCCCTTCTCTAGGCTGGGGGACGCACGTCGCTGGTAAATCCACTTAAACCACCCCGGTGTTCCTGCTTTATGCTCTTACAAGGGTCATTGTAAGTAATAGAAATAGAAATATTGAGGTTCTCGATGACTGATTCTTTCCCCAAGAAACAATACGAAACAGCCGCAATAAAATTTTATTTTCAGGGGAACTATTATTGTCTGAACTTCTCATTCTGAAAGGAAATGTTAGGCGGGGTAACGATTCCCTCTTTTATCTGTGAATTAGTAAAGCGATAAAGTAGTACTGTTTGATCCTCGCATAAAGAGTAGATGAAATCTTGCCTCCAGATTTTGTTAACTACCCTCATTCTTGGTGAGGTGAATGGTGACAGCGAGCGTGGGACGAGGGTAGTATCATGTGAGTCTCTGTAACGCGCGGGAAGTGTCGACGCTCGATCTCTCTAAAAGACCACACTCAGCGCTGTGAGCAGTTGGCTTCAGTTATTCCGAACTCTTATTGGCCGTGACATAATATTGTGTATTCAGTGTCACGTTTTGTGATATTAAGCTGGTGCCATGCAGCAGTTCCTCTACAAGCATACCTGAACCAAACCGGGCCTTCCTGGTTCCACCCCTTGGTGGAATCAAGGTACTGACCTTTTTTTTCCCACTGCAAGGCATTGCATATCTCTAACCAACTCTTTCTATCTCCTCTCTCATACAGTCCACTGCTTTATCTCTCTCCTACTCACTCGGTACACTCTCGGTCAATAACCAGCATCGTATAAGCACATTTGTCATCGTTTTGATTTCCTGGGAAAGTGAAGTAGCCTCATTTTTTATGAAGTATAGTGTCCCTATGGGTACTCTATAGACTCTACAATATCCATATACAGCACACGTTAATCTCTGTCCGTAGTCACCCACATTCGCCCGTAGCTTTCGTGTATCGACAGCGACAGTGACGTCATCACATTTATACATAGACACACGTGACAGCCAGACATAGACTAAGACATGTGAATAATCTTATAACATTTGGTAGGTACTATTGGTTGTATAACTAGGTATGATCAATAAAATTACATATTAAAAAACAAACATATTTATTCAACCACATAATTAACAGTTTACATGTAAGTTATACTCTGCTCAAACATATTTAGTTTATCCTTTTAAACTACATTAATCCAGCTATAATTTAATATAATTCACATATTTCAAATAAATATATTCACAAAATAATCACGATTAATTTATTATAATAAAATTAAACATAAAATTAAAATATTTTTTATTTCTCTTAAATTATCTTCTTGATCAGTGCTCTTTATTCAACTTGATTATTTTGGACTGACAAAAAACTAAAAGATAAAAAGAATTGTCAATCACAAAATCGGGCTCACAAGTTAATAAAAAACACCAATCAACAATATTTATATACATATAAATGCATTATATATTATCTTATATTACTATTGTTTATTTACTTTTGATACAAATAAGTACATAGGCCATTTGGATACTTGCCCTAGTATTTCATTGACTAGTTCTAGAACACGATAATAAGTATAAAATATTTGAAATTATATATATAAAGCCTAATATTTGATTGAATATGCATTAGGATAAAATTATTTCAGACAGCATACAAAGCACACCATGTATACATATACCTATATATTTTCATAGTGTTAACTTATCATAATAATCATTGAAGCCAATGATTGCACTATGCTGACTGACTCCAGTAATGATTGGACGCGGCCCTTCCCTGAGATATGTTATTTAGGTATCATGATTGATTGACTTTTTAAAATGACAATTTCGAGTATCGATATCATTTGGGATCCTTTAACCGTATTATCTTTTCCGCCATATTAATGTCTATAAAGTGTTTACACATACATTATCATAATATAATCTTATTAATACTTAAATTTAAAATTTAAAATTAACATTATATTTATTTATACAAGTATATTTATTAAATGCAAAAAGACAATGGATAAGTTTTAAAAACTAGTTATCGTTTATTAATAGGGTAATTTTTTTTAAATATGATTTACTTAGTAGTACGTAATATTTAATACTATTTTTATACTATAACTATTTTTACATTACAACTTTTATAGAATAAAGTATATATTAAATAAAATAATATAATAATTAGACATATCATATAATAATGGTATACACCTCTAATAATATTTATATACCTACGAATTAAATTTGAATCGTAACAAATTTTTAATATTCCATACAATTTTATTTGTTACATTCGAATATGTCACACATAATTAATATCTACTCTTTATTATGTTATAAATATCTAATCGTCTATATTAATTAATTTATTTTGTATTATATATAAAACCATACTTAGCAAAAACTAAATAATATGAATAATCATTGTCCAGGTGTGGTATCATCTGAAAAAAGAAAATATAATTATTTATTATATTCAAAAATTGATAGTGAGTAAACTTTTTTGATATTTTTTAATCTTAAGATTTTTCGAAAAAATTTAAACTAAACAATCTCTAAAGCAACATTTCTTCGTCTAAAAATTGCATACTGTTGGTACCGCAAGCTGATATTTAGTATTATACCAGAGTCTGCTATCAACTGGTGTGTAGTATACAACTTTTAAATATTTTGAGACAATTTACACAGCGCCATCTAGTCCCAAACTAAGTAGCACAGCACTTGTGTTATGGGTTATCCTTATATTATGCATTTTTGTAAACAAATACATATTATACATAAACACCCAGACTCAAGACGGGAATCAAACCCGTGACCTCCGCAAACGTACCGAAGTGCGTTATCCGTTACGCTACAGAGGTCGTCAGGAATAATCTTGGAATGCAATCTTATTTGGCAAAAATATCTACATTTCAGCCTTAGTATATTTCAGGTAAAATATTTTAAAGTAAAGTTAAAGTAACTTGCACTTTGAAACTAGTTTGCTAACATTTTTACTACATTATACAGCTCTCAAGTGTACTAGTTTCTCGTTTATATTCACAAGTATTCCCGCGGCAAGAGTCAAAAGAGTCAGGTTTGTAATTGAGTCCGAAGTTTCAGAAATGAAATTGCAAGTATATTACGCAAATAAAAGGGTAAAGACGTAAAAATTCCTTTTGACAAAGTTCGGTCACATGAACGGAGAATACAGAAATTTAATTTCACGTGTTTTCCGCTACGCTACACTAACGTTTTTCATTCATAAAATATCAACTGCTATCGTATTTATATGTTACTAATTGACCCGGAAAAGGTCCGACACCGAAATTCATCAAAATTAGTTCAGCGGTTTAGGCGAGAAAGCGTAATAAACAAACAAACTCATTTTCGTATTTATAATATTAGTTAGGATTTTATTTATACATACGAATATTTTACTATAAGCAGAAATTATTAGTTCTACATTTACTACAGAATTTCTAACGTCATTCAAATATTAAAAATTAGCTTTGTTAGTACTCTACAAGTAAGCTACAACAATTATGTTAAAGTTGCAATCGAAAATACCGGTCGTAGGTAAGTATTTTTTTTCTGAGGAAAATTAGACAGGCTAACGGCCCACTTTAAAGTAAGCAGTTAGCGTCATCAACAAATGTTTGCGACGCTAGAGGCAACGCGAACAATCTGCTATCCGCTTATGAGTACAGAAACCTGAGTCACTAATACCGGAACAAAACAAAAGGTTGTTGCCACCTAAACGGACTTGGGGCCATACCACGTAGCTTTCATCCCTGCACGGAGAGTATTTTTACGAGGCTGGATGGAAATTTGAAATAATTTTCTGAGTAAATATTTAATTATAAATAAAATTTTAAATGCAATCATTAAGTTTTGTCTCTATACTGTCCGAAAGACATATTTTGAGATTTGGTTGCAAAAACTGAGAGCGCATCAGTTTTTGAAAATTTAACTAAAAAAAAGTTAGTTATAATTTGGGTGACCCTTCTCCATTAAACTTTGCTATTGTTAGATTTAAATTTAACTCAAATATTCTGGTATTGACATTTCTTAAATTTATGATCTAGGTAAGTTTCCTTAATATAAACTAACCGGAAGTTTGTAAAATTTAAAAGCGCAATAACCAAAATTAATACAAAATTAATGCCTAAATTTATAATTTTGCTATAAATATTAACTAGCGGAATTGTTTCCATTTTTGTTATAAATATTTTGGTAGATATTTAGTTTTGGTTATTGGCAAGTAATGGCTGGAGGGGAGACACCTCGACGGGATGTAAAAACTAGCGACAGAATATTATAAAAGACGGTGTAATACAAAAAAATGGACAGTGTAAGAAATATAATTGAGAAGTTAAACGAAATATATTTGTAGTGATTAACGTTCAAGTTAGTTTTATTTAATACTATAATCTTAGAGGCGCATAAGTTAAGAGTTTTTTTTCTTTCAATTTATTATTTATAAATTTTATGTCACTTTTTACTTCATGTTTGAAGGAGTTCAAGCAAACTTAGTCTCAGCTAAATGTAAAAAAAAAGCAAATTACTTAATAACAAATATCAAAGTACAACAGTACGAGTACCGTAGTAGTTACCAGTAGTAGTTTTTATCCGTGCAGAGGCGGAGAAAGATTATTAACCTCTGCGACAAGGGCGGCCTGTCGTAAAAGACGACAAAACAACTCACCCTAGCTACGTGGTAGGATCCCAAGCACGTCTGGTTGGCGACCACCTTTGGTCTTAAGTATGCCGCCATAATAACCTTGTGTTCCGGTATTAGTAACCCAAGTTCCTGTACCTATATGCGACAGCAGCGTGTTCGCAATGCCACTGGCGTTTAAACACCCATAGGAGACGGTAACTGCAAAATTTTAAGCGGGCTGTCAGCCTGTCTACTGTCCTACAGCAATAAAAAAAACGGATAGTAAGTAGTAGCCAAACGGAATTACACTCTAACACCATCCTAGAGGTCAGGGGTTTGAATCTCATGATGGTATGAATCGCTTAAGCAGTTTTTAGTAGCATTTATTCACATTATTATCACGTACCAACTGTTAAGGAAAACGTGAGGAAAGCTGCATTTCGAGATCTCAGTATTTATGCCTGACACAAGTGTGTTGTGTGTTGTACAGGATGAACCAAAATTTTTTGCAAATAGCTCTCAAAAACTGTTAGAGGAAGGGGCGCGCAGGTAGCGAAGAACTGTGCGTCGCTTTACGCAATTTTTCAGGGTTTCACTTCTATCATGTGTAAACTGCACACGTGTTATTGTGGTTATTATGTATATAGTGTTAGTGGTGTCACTTAATGGCCCCAGCGGAAGATCAGCGCTGGTAAATTCCATCAGCAAATGCTGAGCTGGGACCAATTTGGGACAAATATATTATATAGTATATAATTATAAATTGTAAATAATAACTTTAAGGGCGCCTTCAAACTAGCCGCAAAGTGTCGCGCTGCAGCAGCGCGGCTGCAGCGCTGCGGCTGCACTGCTGTCGCTTGGTTTGAGTATCATAGTGTTGTATGCACGATGTACTCAGACGAAGAAACACTGCTCTTAGTGTTATGATTTTTCTCGTCATATTTTTTGCGATAAATGCCTAAAGTGAAATCTAAATCAATTATAAATTTTGTAAATCAGAATTATGATTTATTAGCAAAAGATGCAAAATAAAAATAGAATTTTTTTGGTTACATATTCTGTCCGTTTGATGATTATTTCTTATGTACAATTAATGCGATTATTTAAAAAAAATAAACAACATTCTTGTGATTATATTATAGTACTGTATTTTGGTTTTAAAGAAAACCGGTTTATTTTCAAAGTAATCAGTACATACCGGTGTTGAAAATCGTAATCGATTCACATCACTAGAACTGATGCGTGGCCGCAGCGCGGCTGCAGTGCTGCAGTCGCGCGTTTTTGATTTATATAGATTTAGAAAACAGAGCGGCCGCAGCGCTGCAGCCGCGCTGCTGCGGCGCGACACTTTGCGGCTAATTTGAAGGCAGCCTAAGTCCTAAATAAATATATTTTCTTTCTTCTTTCTTTCTTTCAATTTTAGTCACGATGAAGCGCTTCACGTGACAACAGTGTTTTTATGTGAAATAATTTTATAAATATATGTATCAGCGAGTTTCCCAAAGTTTGCCTAGTCGATTGTAGGATTGCCAGCGACGAGACTGGGAACATCTCGACGACGTCACTTTTAAATTTTTTATTTCAATAAACGTTTATTACGTTAAATAAATGATCAACAAAATAACATTTATAATTTTATTACTATTCATGTTTCAAATGTGCAAAAATTTATGACCCATCCTGTATACCCGTTTCGCTTAGGGTAGGCGCAAGCAACAGTAGCGCGTTATGGGCTGCTCATAAGATCAGCCAGATATTTATTTCCTGTTTTACTTTTTATGAAGATAAAATTTATACTTACATCTATATAGGAGATTTGCTCTCCTTAGGTTCGTTTAGTTGCGATTCTTCATCTATCAATTGTAAATTAACATTTTCACTCTTAGTGTGAAATTTTGATGAGATCATTTTCTCCTCAAGAAGAATGCTTTCAACCTCGATCCCATTATCTTTCTTGCCATTCCCTTCCAATACTCTTTGTTTTATCGACGGTCCTCTATTGAATGAAGATGCTATTAAAGTCTCTTGAATAGTTTCGTTACCGTTGCATGCATTTTTATCGGCTTTATTCGTGGGCATTCGACCTGAATTGAAACTGTTTCTAACTCTACCAGAGGATTCAAAGAAAGGTAGAACCTGTTTAAATTCTTTCCTAAAATTCTCATTCAACCATGCATACAGAAAAGGATTGTAGCACGTAGAGGCCATAGCCATCGAGTGTGCGAGAAAAAATGACACAAAGTAATAATTCCACTCAGTCATCTGAGCGTAGAAATCGTTGAAAATATTTATCAAATTCAAAGGAAGCCAAGAGATACCAAATATAGCAACCATAGATATGAGCATTCTATTTGTTCTTCTCTTCCTTTCTCGGTCTATTTCTTCTCTCCTGGTATTTTTTGCTCCAGGTTTCGACCTAGCTCGATCATTCAATCTTATACTAACACATGTGTAACAAATAGCTATAACTAAAAATGGTATAAGGAACTGTAATACAGTTGTGAACACCCCGAAGATCTTCCTAGACTTGTCTGAGGGCCAGCTCTCTTCGCAATAAGTTTTGTTATTAGTGATTTGTATGCCCATGAAAAGACCGTAGGGGCAAGTAACCACTAGGGAGAAAACCCATATAAAAACTATTATAAATATGCAAGTATTTAATTTCATTCTCGGATGGAATGGGTAAATGATGACAAAGAATCTGTCAATAGCAATTGACGTTAGGGTCAACGTTGAAATGTAGACGCTGGTGCCTTGTGCATAAGGCATGAGGTGGCATAGTAACCTGCCAAAAACCCATCTGCCTAGGAATGTGTACATAGGTGTTAGGGGTACAGCAAAAACGCATAATAATATATCAGACATTGCCAAATTAGTTATAAAAAGGTTGGTAACAGTTTGCATGGCTCTATTCCTAAAAACAACATAGCAGACTAAGATATTTCCGAACACTCCAAGAACAAAAATTACTGTGTATAAGAAACAAAAGGCGACTTGTACGATTTTGACGTCGATGATATCAAGGGACTTGTTGTTAAGGGATTTATCTTCCAGGACTTCCACAGATTCGCCGGTGAGCGTCTTGGTATAAATGAGAACCCCACTGATGGGGGAGCTGCCGTTGAGAGACATTTTGGATCATATTTTCCGTCTATCAGGGGAAAGTCTTCAAGGATCTTGAGCGATAACGGTTAGTCAAGTTCCTCATCTTTTTTTCAATGGAGAAACATATTTTACTTCTGGTGGCGCATCTGTGAACAAAAAAGTTGTATTATCAACCAACAGAGTCTACTTAATTTAGTTTTATAAAAGGCTACAATAACGCCTATGATAAATTTATTAGTAATTGTTAATTTCCAAGCAGTACATGTTTTATAAAGATAACTTTTATTAAATTTTGGAATATCAAAGTGAGGTAATATTTAGTAAATTACTTCAGTTACATTTCTACTGAGGTACACTGCACTTATGAATACATTTCATATTTAGAATCAAATAAATTTGCGTAAATTACGTAATCTGAATTTTCATCAATCTCTTTGGGTTGTAGAAATTATAAAACTATGAAAATAATAATATTTTACTTTATGCCATTATAGCAATTAATGATTTTTTAAATCTGATTAACAACTGTTTGTTCCATCATCCAAATCCTCGGCTCCAACAAATTTCATGAAATTTAGTATGCGGGGGGTTTCGGGGGCGATAAATCGATCTAGCTAGGAATCATTTCTAGAAAATTTCAAAAGGTGGCGTTTGAGTAGTCCCAATTTAAACTGAAAAATGACTCTTCCTGACATCTATCGGCGAATAATAATACTATTTTTTTAAATTGCTTTAACGACACAACAACACTAAAGCTATTCCAGCAGATGGCGTTGTTAAGTAACACGAAGTCAATGAGTGTTTGCTTTGAGGGTAAACTAAGAAAATCAATTGTTAATTTCCAAAAAACACAATTTATAAAAATACCGAGCAAAGCTCGGTCATCCGGATATTGTAGGTAATAAGAGTAAAAATTTTAAAGGAACTAGCCAACATTTTAATTCTGTTTACAAATATACATATATCTGTTTTTTTAAGTGTTCGGAATAATAAAATAATACACAAGTCTATTATTATGGTGAAAAATTAAAAATAGTACAGTCAAGTGTGAAATGTTGGAACATTACAAAGAAAATCTAATATTGTGGGACGGATTCACAAGAAGTGTGAATATGCCTTAGAATAGGAGACATAAGAAGCAGCAATTTTTAGGATATTTGAATATTCTCCAAAAAGGAGTTGACGTCAGCCAGGCGCCTGGTCATAAAAAGTAAGCCACGGCTATTAGTACAACATTTCAGCAAATAAAAGAGGAACGCAAGTACTTGGAATGAAAATGAGACTAGCAAGTTGGAATGTAGCTACGGTGACTGGAAGAGAAAGAGAGATAGCAGAGGAGGAAGAGCAAGGAGACGAATAAATATAGCTTGCTTGCAAGAGACGAAATGAAAGAGTTCGAGAGCTCGAGAGATTAGGGCAGGGTATAAATTTTACTATTCTGGAAGTGATGGTAAGAATAACGGTGTGGGTGTAGTATTAGACAGCGAATTTAAAAATTGTGTGACGGATGTAAAGAAGGTAAATGATAGACTTATAATGGTAAAATTATTGGTGTGACTTTGCGTTAAACATAGTGTTTTTGCCCTGTAGGCTGGATGTGACGATAAAGTGAAAAAGGATTTTGGGGGGATTTTGATACAGTCATGATCAACATAGCAGATAAGGAAAACGTTTATGTGGGTGGTGATTTTAATGAATGAAGGAATTTAACAATGAAGGAAAATTGAATGGGGTATATGAAAGAGTTCATAGGGGACTGGAATTTGGGAATAGAAATGAGGAAGGGGAAGCTTTATTACAAGCTGCTTTAGCATTCGATATAGCCATAGAGAATACATTGTTCCAAAAACGGGATCAAAATTTGATTATGTATAACAGCGCAATCCAAGAAACACACAAATCGACTATTTTCTTATACGAAAAAATAAAATTAAATCAGTTAAAGATTACAAAATGTTTTCCTGTGAAAGTGTGGTTTCTCAATACCGACGAAAAGAAAGGGTATGCAAGTAAATTTAAACAAAGAGTGGTAGACAAAATGGTAGAGATGGATGAAATGGTTGGAAAATATATAAATGAATGTTGAAATGAAATTGTAGAATGCATTAGAGGTGTAGCAAAGGAAATTTGTGGAGAAACGAAAGGAAAAGGTGAAATTGAGAAAGAATCTTGATGGTGGAATGAAGAAGTACAGGTCATTCTGAAAGAAAAGAACGCATTTAAAGAATTGACAAGTGTGGATGAAGAGAATGTTATGATAAAGGAAAGTAAGAGGAAAGAATATTTAGAATGTAAGAAGAGAGCAAAAAGAGCTGTTGCTGTCTCCAAGGCCAGGGAACATGCCAAGTTATATGAGTTTTTAGGAAGCTCTGCCACCAGAAACATCTTTATAGACTGGTGAATCATAGAGAAAAGAATACAAGGGATATTACCTATATGAAATGTATAAAAGATGATAGTGGAAGGGTATTTATTAACAGATCCATTACCATGGGCGTTGTAAAAGAATTTATATATATATATATATATATATATATATATATATATATATATATATATATATATATATATATATACGTATAAAATATATAAATAATTTTCCATTATGGTATTTCAATTTGGAAAGATGCCATAGAAAGGCCAAACGCTGTTTATGTAATTAATCTTGTTTTTCGTATACCATCAGTCTTTGATTTCAGTATTCATTATTTATAAATAAAACGTCTCGTTATGAGAAAAATCATTAGTAAGAAAGTGGTTTCGGAATAAATAACAATCCGTAAAATGTTTATTCATGGTAGATATTTTTTGTGATGTAACATCAAGGGAGCATGTCCTTCTATGGGTACGTGTTCACAAGTAATTATGTAAGGAGAAAACCACCAGATTCCAACGACCTTTAAACATAAAGCCGTAGGGATTCATAAGTTAATTGTTTTAAAATATTTTGAATAGTTTTTGTTTGTTATATATTATATTTTTATTGGTGTAGGACAGGCTGGCGGCCCACGTAGAATTTAGCAGTTACCGTCGCCTACGGGTGTACGCATCGCCGGAGCTATCGCTAACACGGTGCTATCCGCGTGGTAGTACTGGAACCTCACTTATGCCACCGGAACACAAGATAAGGTTAATACGACGGCATTTTAAAATCCAGGGGTGGTTGCCATCCAGACGGACTTGTAAAATTCATCGTTTTAAAATTGTCGAAATTTTACTTATTATTGTAATCGTAAAGTAATAAATGTATTACTGTAGAGAAATGTCTATTTTTTATTTACAAGAAATATGCTTAAGTTAATTTTAAAACTACACTAAATTACAAAAAGAAATGAAGAAAGAAATAAACCAAAAACACGAAAACTATAAATTATAATAAATTGATTCCAAATCGCTTTCAGCCGGAAACATTCGCAAAGCGCTGTCTGCATTACCGCACTGGATGGCATCACTTATCCATTGCCCTAAATACAGCCGTAGAGAAATAACTGTGAGAGTGTAAAAATAAATACGCGATTCAACCGTCTATTACTTCTTCAAATATAACTGTTGTAGACGAATTGATGAATGTTGAATTAAAAATTATCTATCCCACTATAATAACTTTTGACCTACCTTAATTTAATTAATTTTGACGGACACTATACACAGATACGATTTAGGTTTATCTGTCAAATTCACACAGGATAGTAAATTTTGTACCCTTAATGAATGTGTGTGAATGGGGTGGATCCAAAAAGCGTTTGCGTCGTAAAGGGTGATATGCGTGCCAAGAGATTTACTATCAGGAATGCCGAAGACCGTGCAAAGTGGAGAAAATGTCGGAAAGCGTACCCGAGCAAAAAGCGAAATTTTCTCTACAACCAGAACACTAAGATCATTATGATACTCAATTTTGTACCCTAAACAGAGAACCGAAAACAACAAATATCTGAATTTAAAATTATTTAACTGGTGACTGACGTCAAATATTCATACTTTTTTTAATAAAAAGAGCTCTCTCTAACTCTTATATTATGTACGCGTGAAGTTTAATTAAAGTCTGTTTAGACGTTCATTCAAAGATCTGTCTAAAACGAATCCATCAACACTGCTTTATTACTCTAATCAAAAGCTGCTTTAAAATAGAAAATGTATTCAATTTTCAATCAGGCTACGCTAAGGGTTATGTAACATTTATCGCTACCTAGTAATTTGAACTCTAACACCGATGCATAATGATAGTTTTCCCTTGGCAACAAGAATACTGGAAGGAAAAGGCTTGGACAGTAACTATGGCAACGGAAACGATCGCTAATAAACCCGAAACATTAGCACTGATGGTTCATATAATTACGTCATATTTTGTAGGTAACATTTGGGCAGACTACAAAAATAATTTCATCTCTAATAAATACTTCTCTCTCTCTTCAATAGCTGTCTCCATCGATCCCGTTCTGCAGCTTGGTGGAGTGCGGCTGGGGTCGGCCTGTCGTAAATGGTGATAAAACAACCCACCCTGGCTACGTGGTAGGGCCTCAAACCCGTCTGGATGGCGACCATCTTTGATCTTAAGTATGCCGCCATAATAACTTTGTGCTGTTCCGGTATTAATGACCAAAGTTCTTGTACCCTTATGGGACAACTGCGTATTCGCGATGCCACTGGCATTGGAAACACCCATAGGCGACGATAATTGCTAAATTCTAAGTGGGCTGTCAGCCTGCCTGCTGTCCTACAGCAATAAAAACAAAATACCACGGATGCCGAAGACCGATTCCCGTCTCGCGTCTGGATGTTTATGTATAATATGTATTAATTTTCAAAAAAAAGTATAAATGTAGTATATCGGTTGTCTAGTACCCATAACACAAGTGCTATGCAACTTAGTTTGGGACTAGGTGGCGCTGTGTGAATTGTGCCAGTATATATTTATATTTAATACAATATAAGAAAAAGTCAGAAAATGGAGTCCGGACACCAAAGTGGAAGAGTATTGGTTTGACGCTGAATTAAAGATGATGTTACAAGGATGTTGTTGATGATGTTCGGGTTGCCTGGAAGAGATCGCTTTAAGCGATAAGGCCGCCCATTGTCATACAGCATTATATTTTTGTATACCTATTTTAACTTAGTTTTAAGTATCTGTATGCAATAAAGAGTTTTCATTCATTCATTCATGTTACAAGTATTGCAATATGTAATTTTGAGGTAATTTAAAAAAATTGTATTTTGTTTTATATATCGAGTTGTTCTTTAAATTAATAGAGCCAAAGTAAAACACAGAAATTCGATACATTAGATTAAGTCGAAGTGGCATTTTATAGATGTCGCTATTCACGTTAGCTATTCAATTCAACTATCAGTTGAATGGAATTGCTTCATAAATTATATTATTTTATGAAGGCAGGTCGATGATAAACCAGTTATCATATAATGTGAAAAGCGATATATAAGCGATGATATCTATGGTTTAAAAGTACAAAATGTGGAATATGTACCTGAACTTTAATAGTTTTCACGCCAATCGCAGCTCGCGAGGCAATTATTTTACCTAGTATATGTCCATATCAATAGCTCGATGAAGTTAAAACGAAACAAAATCAACATTATGAAGCTATTGGAATACATTCATTCATTTACTTCGAGACTTTATTCAATATAACTTGTCGCAGGATTTTTTGATAAAATTATTCACACCAATACACGTCTGACTGTATCTAATGCTTGATCAGACAGAATTCGAAGTGTTTTGCTCGAATACTCAA
The DNA here is from genome assembly GCA_963693495.1 of Malacosoma neustria. Lineage (NCBI taxonomy): Eukaryota > Metazoa > Arthropoda > Insecta > Lepidoptera > Lasiocampidae > Malacosoma > Malacosoma neustria. Next base: position 4,343,836 of record OY856381.1, on the reverse strand, counting down.
TATTGAGTCTTTTCAGTGCTTTAAATATAATAGCTCCATATATTGAAGCTTGATATCTAAAAAATATTCCATGATACTATCTACATGATCCGGTTAACAATTAATAATTTTCAGATAACAGAAAATTAGATTTTTTAAAACAAATTTCTATACAAATAGAACTTAGTGGTTTATGTGGAATTGAGTAAATAAAATAAATAAATATATTGCGCAATTTACAATATACAACGACATTTAAACCCAAAGTTAGCAGCAGAGCGCTTGTTTTATGGGTCAACTTATATACTACTTATATTATATTATTCAATTAAAGCAATATACAGAAACATAAAGACTAGGGAAGGGAATCGAACCCATAACCTGACCTGCAGGACAACTCTTCTTACGGGCGAAAGCAGTTTTTAATTGCAAAGTTTTTTTTTTTTATAATTGCAATTGTGCAATAATAGATATTAGGACTACGCGTATTGTTGCAGATTTAAACAAACGACAACCCAATGTGAACCAAAAGCGGTCGTCAAGCCACATGGCTTGGTGATTAGACAAACAAACCTAGTCAGTTTATCTAGCTTATAGATCAACAAAACGAAATCAAAAATATTATAGATCGAGTCAAACGAATTTTTCTCTCACGACGACGCCTTTATGGTCAAGTTGGCAGAAGTTATAATTTTGTATCATCAAATTATTCACTGCTTTTATAAACCTTTTAGTGTTTTCCCGTATACGAAATTTAAAATGTAATATAATTTGTAATAAGAATTGAAAGTCACGATGAAAGTTATTTTTTGGCAACACCAAACGAAAAGAAATATTTTGACATTTCTGTTCCCGTTTATAGCATCCACTGAGGATAAACCAACGAGGTCACTGTGTCTCCCCGACGAGAAAGGGTTATAACCCTTTCTCGTCTTTCTCTTACTTATAAGTAAGCTTTACCAGACTAACTGCACGAGTTTTCCCTTTAAAGCTTGCCACCAAACTCACATATTCTACTTTTATGAATTAGAACTACAAAAAGAAAAATAACAGCATAAAATTTTAACAAATTTAAACTTCAAATTTTATTTACATGATTCATACTATATATGATTTTGAATATTTATTTTTAGAGTTTTTTTAGAGTGGAATAGCATAATAAAATATAGAAAAAAATGCGTTTTATCTTACTTCTAACACCTAATAATTATTTATCTCTTTAAATTCTCAAAAAGATAATCTCTTTGTAATATGAATTGACATTGATACTAAATTTCAAACTTCCCAAGAAACGAAATAAACAATTACGTCTTGTCGAGATCCTCTTTTGTTTATAACCAGTGAACATTTTGGTATGCATCGTTTGTTTTTTGAAATACTTGAAGATTTGTGTTTTAGTATCATCTGAAGTTATAAATTGTATGAATAAAATACCGGTAACTTTTCCAGGATATAGGTAGCGTAATTATTTTGCTGTTTAAGTTTACGAAGTGGCTTATCAGTGGTTATGTTAGTGACTCTTGTCTGTGTGATGTAAATGTAATAAATAACATGTCATGGGTAAGGAGCACTAATTATTAATAATATTAAAATAAAGGTTCTAAAATGGGCTCACTACCAGGGATGGTGAAGATTGTGCGAAGTGGAGTAGAAAAAGTCGGAAAGCGGACCCTGAGCACCGAAACGAAAGTTTAGGTTGCAACCGGGATACAACGCTTAGATGATATATATAAATTATTTTATCTAAGTGTTTTACACGTAATTTATATGAATATATATAAATTACGTGTCACGTTGTTAGTCCGGTATGGACTCCTAAAGTACTGAACCGATTTTAATAAAATTTCGCACACTGTGTGCAGTTTTATCCAACTTGAAAGATAGGTTATATTTATATTTTTATTTATAATCGCAGTATTATTTTATTGCGAATTATTTATTTATTATCTCACAAAGAGTCATAATTTCAAAAAAAAACAATTACCTCTGTCAACGAAGAAAAAACATATGTAAGTAAGGATACTTAAGAAGTTGAAAACAACACATGAATGAATGAAAAAGTTTTTGTCACCATAAGTATACATAAATAAAGTAAAACCGTTTCTTACCGATATATACGGAAAGAGTTAGAGTAGAGTAGAGTAGAGTAGAGTAGAGAGTAACCTTCCGTGGTATATAACTGAATGTTTTTAAACGCCATATATTTTATTAAAATATGTCAATATATTAATTTTAGATACTGAATTATTATTATGATTAATTTCGTGTCATCGAGGAAATCGAATACGTTAATAATGTATTTCGTATTTTAGTATTTGCCTGAACACATTTAATAAGAATAATTTTTACATTAAATTATTTTACTCCAATAATAGGTTTTATAAGAAAAATTCAATAGAAGCAAGCAATTTTTCGTAGTCGTAGAAAATCTTCCGAAATTGGAGCTATCGCCACACTATTGCGGCTTACGAGTAGAAGCGAGCAAATCCACCCTCAGAAAATATATCCCCACGAGAATCTCGTTTTCAAGCGAGTTTCGTTGACATTTATAACCGAGCTTAAATTAAACTACTTTTTATTGTGTTTTATAAACACTCCAACACTAAAGATCTCTTTTATTTTAGTCTTTATATTACAAAAAGAAAATTGCTGAAAAACAGGAGACAGGCTGACGGCCCACTTAATAGTAAGCAGTTACCGTCGCCTATGGATGTTTGCAATGCTAAGTATCTGCTATCCCATAGGGATACAATAACCTATGGGTCACTAATGCCGGAACACAACATAAGGTTATTATGGCAACATATTTGTAGACCAAGGATGGTTGCCATCCAGACGGGCTAGGGGCCAGGACGGCCTTGCCACGAGTTTAGGGTTGTTTTATCGCCTTTTACGACAGGCCAACCCCGGCCGCAGAGGTTTACTCCGCCCCCGTACGAAGAAAAATTAAGATTTTTTATCTTCTTCTATTCCTCAAATTGACAACGTACTACAAGCATTGAAGTTATATAATATTAATTAATCCCATTACAAATTTTGTTAAACTTTTAGTACAGATTGAATTGATAATAGTGTGGATTAAACAGATCTAAGTAAACGGTGTTATTTACAATGGATTATAACGCTTACTTTAGATGTTATGACGTAGTTGTTTCCGCAACTGATTGAGGCGCCACCTGCAAAGACAACGGATTGTATAAACGTTTATGTAACCATTTACTTGCAAAACTGACGCTCAATTTGTAAAGGTTTGTGAAGCGACATTTACATAGTAGAGTTTGTTGTCCAGATAAACAAGGGACGCCATCTTGATTTAATTTGTGAATTATAATATAACTAGCTGACTCGGCAAACGTTGTTCTACCATATAAATAAATAAAAAAACAGAATTTAATTACGTTCATCCCTATTTCACCAACTTAAAGTTTCATTTTCGCGTCAAAAAGTTTATATCTATATTCATTTGCCTTCTTTTGAACAACGACAATGGACTGTTCAATTTTTGGGGTTATGTTCTGATATGCGAAAAATAAAAATCCGAGAACTCGATCACACCTACTGGGTCCAATTGTGAATCTAAACCATTCACACAAAATAATTTCAACAAAATTGGTCCAGCCGTTTAAGAGTTCAGTGACATACACAGCACATAAGAATTTTTTTTTTATTGCTGTAGAACAGCAGACAGGCTGACGGCCCGCTTAGGATTTAGCAGTTACCGTCGCTTATAGGTGTATGCAACGCCAGTGGCATCGCAAACACGCTGCTATCCCATAAGGGTACAGGAACTTGGGTCACTAATGCCGGAACACAACACAAGGTTATTATGGCGGCATACTTAAGACCAAAGGTGGTCGCCATCCAGACGGGCTTGAGGCCCTACCACGTAGCTAGGGTGGGTTGTTTTGTCGCCTTTTACGACAGGCCGACCCCGGCCACAGAGGTTGGTATTCTTTCTCCGCCCCTGCACAGATAAAATTTATATATATAAAGATAATATTAGTTATTTATCTAAAGTATTAATCCATATCAATATTGCAAACAACAAAACTATAGTTTTAATATTATACATACGCTGTCCTTGCAGGGGCTCAGTAAGAATACTAACTCCTGCAATTGGAATCGGCTTGTCGTAAAAGGCGACAAAACAACCCTAGATTCGTGATAGAGCCCCAAGCCCGTCTGGATGGCAACCACTATTGGTCAATAAGTATGTTACCATAATAACCTTGTGTTGTGTTCCGGTATTTAATTCCGGTATTAGTGACTCAGGTTCCGTTAGGACAGCAGCATGTTCGTGGTGCCCCTAGCGTCGCAAACATCCATAGGCGACGATAACTGCTTACTATCATATTAAGAGGCCATCGGTCAGTCTGGTGTTCGTCAGGAATAAAAAAATACTGGCATTAAAGTACGTGATGGCTAAGTGACATCACTTTCTGAGACCTAACTAGACGTCACGGACTTGAATTCCACTATAACATGCACTACTTAGGCAGTTTTTTCACCAAATGTAACAGTAATTGCCAGGTACCAATGGTCAAGACAAACATGGTGAGAAAACCCGTACTGTACAGGCTGTTAAGCCATACAAGGCTGTTAGCCTTGGACGAGTGTGGTGGTTGTCCTTTCCGACAAGGGGGAAGGCTTGATTTTAGAAGTGTGACGTTATGATTTCATATTTTTATACTAGACATTGGTTAAATAAACTAATCATACAAAGCCATTATGTAGAGAAATTATTATACTGCACTCTCCTATTGAATATAACTTTTTTAAATATGCCTCCCAAAAGAGTACAATATAGGAGACCACTTTACGTCACTTTTTTTACACTGCCCTTATGTGACGTATATGTTATTCTTATATATACGTTGACATTTTCGACTTGGCCTAGTACGCATACAAAGTATTTATCAAATAATCAAAAATATTCAGTCATATTAATTACATAACTTCCAAAACAACTCCACTATCTCATTTATGTCTTATAAGTTTTTATTTACGAAACATGAATGAATTATGTGAAATGTATATTTAATGCTCGTATTAGCCCGTTACGTGATTTATACTAGTAAAAATTCAACGTAGGGAGAAGGTTCTTAGGGAAGAAAAAATTAAGAAAGTTGAGCGGAACATTAGAAAATTCAAGAAAATTTAAGAAAAATTAACGACTATATTAATCGTTATTAATTTTACACAGCTGTCCTTTTTTATACGGCTGTGAAGCGTGGCCGGTGTTAGAGCGACACAAGCAAGAACTGCGTGTCACGGAGATGAATATGCTGCGGTGGATGTGTGGAGTGACGCGGAAGGACCGCGTTAGTAACTCCCGCATTCGCGGCAGCCTTCATGTCCGTGACATTGCGGATAACTTGCAGGAGTGTCGGCTCCGATGGTACGGCCACGTTTTACAGTAACCGGATGCTTACGTGGGAAACAAATGTCTGGCCATGCCGCCTCCACCGGGCCCCGGCAGGAGGGGTAGACCCAAAAAGTGCTGGCTTGACGTCGTAAAGGGTGATATGCATGCCAATGGGCTCACTACCAAGGATGCTGAAGACCGTGCGAAGTCGAGTAGAAAGAGTCGGAAAGCGGACCCCGGGCACCGAAAAGGAAGTTTAGGTTGCAACCGGGATACAACGCTTAGATGAAGAAGAATATTGAAGCTCATCGGGTCATCTAGTAATATATATATATATATATATATATATATATATATATATATATATATATATATATATATATATATATATATATATATATATATATATATATATATATATATATATATACCTAGTCAGGTCATAAATTCTGTCACATGTTTAATGTAAAATAATTGTAACAAGTTTATTAATTATGTAACCATTCATATACCAAAATGAACTTAACAAAACATAGATTCTTATGACATTAAAGTTTATTCAAAATGACCTCCGTGATTTTGAATACAAGCCTTCAATCTGCGCGGCCAGTCGTCTATCGCAGCACGAACGAGGTCCATGTCAATATCGGCGGCTGCCTTAATCAAGGATGTCTTGAGTGACTCCAAATTGGGATGAGGCTTTGAGCATGCCTTTTCCTCCAAGTGTTGCCATATCTTGTAATCTAACGGATTCAAATCTGGACTGGAGGAGGGCCAGTCTTCGTGCCGGATGAAGTCGATTTCACGCGCCGCCAGCCAGTCTTGTGTGCTCTTCGCTCTATGAGCTGGCGCCGAATCTTGTTGGAATACCCAGTGCCTGTTATTGAACATGGTATGAGAAACAGGTTCCACAAGGTTCGTCAGGACTGTATTTTGATACACAACAGCATTCGTTTTTACACCTTTCTCACAAAAATGTACCACTGTTAAGCCCCAATAAGAAACTCCCAACCATACCATGAGCGAGGATGGAAAATGACCTCGTTGGACACGCGGAATACGGTTGCTCGTTTCTTCACTACTGTGTGCGTACACCTTATCATTTTGTTTGTTGTAGCTCTCTTCTACGGTAAACATTTTTTCATCCGAAAAAAGAATTTCCCGATATTTTTTTCCCGCGTACCGCTTCAACAAAGCGCGGCATCTCTTCAGTCTCAGGTCCATTAGACGAGCATTCAAACGATGTCCTGTTTTTCTTCGATATGCCCGAAGCCCTAAGTCTTCATTTAACACCCTTTTCACCGTGGTTCTGCTTAACCCCATCTGAAGGGCCAACAGTTTCTGCTTACGTTTGGGATTTCTTTGAATTCGTGCCTTCACAGCTTTTATCACTGCTGGAGTCCTAACAGACCGAGGGCGACCACTTCTTGACCTGTCATCTACACTAGAGTCTTCATTGTATCGTTTGATGGTACGATAAAACGAATCTTTTGGTAATATTCAAATTTTTCAGTATATTAAAAATTTGAATTGGCGCGTAACCGCAACGATGCAACGCAATAACTGCAACACGGTCTTCTTTAAGCGTCCACTCCACATTTAAAAATGAGTAAAATTCTAAAAGTTATACATTTTTATTTTCATGAACAATTCGAAATTCTAATTCAATAAACTTTTTTGTGGCCAGCATTCTAAAAGAAAAGTTTTTACTGGGTGACAATACTTATGACCTGACTAGGTATATATATATATATATATATATATATATATATATATATATATATATATATATATATATATATATATATATATATATATATATATATATAAACCTACTTACCCCAATAACATATTATGCTATTAACATATTATAGTATAATCATTTTGAAATACGCCTAGCGTACAATGCTCAAAATCTTCAATTATCATGAACTCATCTCTCATTGTGATAAAGACGAGCATTGACAGCTATCATGAACATTCAAATATGTGCGTAGGTAAATGAATAGATGAGTGGGCTTAATATAATTACTAAAATATGTATTGTTAGTTCATTCAACTTTTGTACATTTCAAAATCCAATTTATTCTAAACTTTTGTACACGTGTTTATTTAAATATTGTTTTATTTAACAATATCTGTATTTTCAAAAATAGAGAAGTAGTTGTTGTTGTGTTGTTCAGTTGCCGCTCAAAAAAAAAATAGTCCAAAAATTTCTAATCTTTTTGCTGGCATAAGAACATTTTCATCCGTGCAGGTACGGAGAGAGAATACTGACTTCTGCTGCCGGGGTCAGCCTGTCATAAAAGGTAACAAAACAACCTACCCTAGCTATGTGGATAAGCTAAGCCCGTCTGGATGACGACCACCTTTGGTCTTAAGTATGCCGTCATAATAACTTTGTGTTGTGTTTGGGCATTAGGGACCCAAATTCCTGTACCTTTATGGGTAACTGCTAAATTCTAAGCGGGGCGTCAGCCTGTCTGCTGTCCTAGGGCAATAAAAAAACATATTAAATAAAATACCGGGGCAATAGCGTGCAGTATCTTTATGGCTATGCTTGCTCTATGTTAGCAACTTAAGTAGCCTGCTGGTCAATAAGTAAGTTACATACGAGTATCTTTAGGTCTCAAAAAAGGTTGCATAAAAAAGTATCTGCATGATATACAAACACTTTTTTCTAATCTATACATTTATTAAATATATGAAAGGTCCTGTGGTCTGTATTATATTAAAAAAGTTAATCATTTATAACATGCAATATTCCATAACAGATATCGGCTATCTCATCTCATAGATACCTCGTTATCGGACTAGTGCATTTGAGCTCTTAGCGCGTGATTACTCCATTGAAGGGATAAAAGGCTTTGATAACAATGCTCGTTTAATGTTCACCGAAAACTATAACAATAATTGTCGAGCTCTAGTTGTCAGAGCAATATATGAAACAGATTGATTCTCCAGGATGATGAGTCTCCAGGAGAAGAAATTGACAATAGGTGTGATTTATTAAATGGCCACCAAAATCTTCTTTCGTTTTCTTATAACAATAAGGTATTTTTCGAAGAGCGGTGACAGCGTATCAAACAATCTGACAGTACTATGCTAAGCCTGTAGAAATAATTTATTTTTGTGGAACAGCATACATGTTGGTGCCTACTTAATAGTACTTAAGCAGTTACCGTATGAAGGTTTGCAACGACAGGGACATCGCTACCATGCCGCTGCTCGCGTAGAAGAACTGAAACCTGAGTAATTTTTTTATCATTGCTAGAGTTCAGCAGACAGGCAAACGGCCCAACCTAGAAGGTGGTCACCGTCGCCTATAGACGTTTGCAACACCAGAGGCCTTAACAACGTGCTGCTGGCCTTGAAAAAAATTTATAACGCCTTTTTTGAAGAACACCATATCGTACCGCGCTGAGAAAACCTCAGCCGGAAGCTGAATCCGGAAGGCTCCAAGAAATGGGGATGAACACCCAGCCGATGGCGGACAGTGCGGTGGTAGAAAGACGACTTATAGCCGGAACGCAACATAAGGTTATTATGCAGGCATATTTAGGGGTGATTTCCATCCAGGTTGGTTATTTTCCTTTTACGATGGGCCATTCCAGGCTGCAGGGGTCAGTATTACTCCCTCTGCATAGAAAACACAATAAATTAATAATTATATTGATACGGCGCCATCTAGTCCCAAAATAGGTAGCGTAGCAGTAGTGTTATAAAAACTGAGAGCACTATAATATTTTTTTAAATAAATACATCTAATTCATAAACACATAAGCACGGAAGGAAAACTAATCCATGACCTGTAAAGGCGTTCCGACGTACGTTAGTCGTTACAGCACGAAGGTCGTCAATTAATTGGAAATACTCTTTTGTAGCCTTCCTAAAGGGAATTCAAATTTTGTAAGAAGATGTGTTCTCAGAATCCCAGTAAGAATAAAATTACTATACATACATACATATAATCACGCCTCTTTCCCGTAGGGGTAGGCAGAGACCACTTTTTTCCACTTGCTACGATCCTTACATACTTGTTTCGCTTCATCCACTTTTATTATTCCCTTCATACATGCCCTTCGGTTTAGGGTACTCTTGACCTGGCCTTTTTTCAAGACGTCCCTGATCTGGTCTCGAAACGTCCGCCTAGGTCTACCCCATCCAACACTTCCATTCACACTCGCCTTATACACTTTCGTCAATCGTTCTTCATTCATTCTCTCGACATGGCCGTTTGGCCTCTCCACCATTTTTCTCAATTTTTGTCACTACATCTTCTTTTAGACCACATCGTTTCCTTATCTCACTATTTCTTATCCTGTCACTCAGTTTAACTCCTATCATACTTCTTAACGCTCTCATCTCAACTGCATTTATTCTGAATAAAATTCCTGCATATTAATTAATAAGCAGCGTCTCAAAAATGTATTTGTCTCCTATATGTTTGCATTTTCTTAGAATTTTTTATCCGTGCAGGGGCGGAGAAAGAATACTGACCGCTGCGGCCGGGGTCGGCCTGTCGTAAAAGGCGACAAAACAATGGGTTCTTTTATTTGTAGAGTGGGCCCTAGCTTCGTGGTAGGGCCCCAAGCCCGTCTAGATAATGTCCACCTTTGGTCTTAAGTATGCCGTCATAATAACTTCGTGTTGTGTTCTGGCATTAGTGACCCAAGTTTCTGTACCCTTATGCGACAGCAGCGTATTCGCGATGCCACTGACGTTGCAACTCACATAGGCGACGGTAACTGCTAAATTCTAAGCTCGCCTGTTTGCGTCCTACAGCAATAAAAAAAACTAGATGTGTCTCTTTGCCTTCAAACTTACGACTAAATCTTTTTGACTTACCGAGTTTTTGAATTACCCTCTAAATTTTAAATTCTTGACCGCTTTTTAAACTGATCTCGAATCCTGAATACATAGTAGCTACATTTAATTAAAATTAACACATAAACTATGGTATCACTAATTCGATTGCCATCATTACACGCTACTACGAAGGACAGGAAGTATGTGTAGGGGCCTTTCTCGATATAGAGGGAGCCTTTGACAAAACAACTTTCGAGTCTATTCGCAATTCTGCAAAGGAACATGGTGTCAGTGACACTATATGCAATTGGATTGACTATATGCTACGGAGCAGACTAGTCAGATTGGAACTAATGGGAGTTATCCATTATAGTCAGATCGGAACTAGTCAGATCGGAACTACTTAGCGCAAAAACAACACGCGGCTGCCCTCAATGCGGAGTATTGTCTCCATTATTATGGTGTCTGGTAGTAGACTCACTACTAACCAAACTCAACACCGGACCTTTTTACACGGTAGGTTATGCTGACGACATAGCCATAATGGTCAATGGTAAATTTCCGAACATAGTCTCTGGATTATTACAAAAGGCTCTGAAGATAACAGAGAAATGGTGCATGGAGAACCACCTCTCCATTAATCCCAATAAAGCAGTTATAGTACCATTTACAAGGAGAAGGACACTAGCAAGTCTAGGAAATCCCTCCCTTAATGGAACCAAACTGCCGTGGTCCACTGAGGTCAAATATCTAGGCATAACCCTTGATAAGGAACTCAGGTGGAAGACTCATGTGGAAAAGACAATGGCGAAGGCTCTGAGAGTATTTGGCATGTGTCGTTCCACTTATGGCAAAACCTGGGCACTAAAACCCAAAGTGATACGATGGCTTTATCAGATAATGATAATACCCATCATTACGTATGGCAGCGTAGTATGGTGGCCCAGAATAAAACTTACTACGTGCAAAGAGACACTCAATAGGTTACAAAGAACGGTGTGTCTTGGAATCACGGGTGCTTTTAGAACAACACCTACGGCAGCTATGGAGAGATATCTTAACATTCCTCCTCTGCATATTATGGTTGAACTTGAGGCAAGGAGGGCACTATATCGCCTTGCTGTAGCTGGCCTATGGGACTCCACCAAGCCAAAAACCAACCATACAAAATTCGATGGAAATGAGGACCTGGATCGGATAACACATATGATATCCGATAAAATGCAAACCAGGTTTATATTTGAAAGGCTTTTTAGGGTCCAAATTCCAACAAGATTGGAATGGACAAAGGGACCAGATCCACCGGAACATAATAGTCTGGTATGGTACACTGATGGATCCAAAATGGAATCAGGTACAGGGGCGGGAGTATACGCGAAAGACTACAAATGTAGTAAAAGCTTGGGAAAAATGGCAAGTGTGTTCCAGGCTGAAACATATGCCATAATAACTTGTGCTCAGGAGAACATAGATAGAGGCACCAAAGGTAAATCTATATATATTCTCAGTGACAGTCAAGCTGCAATCAAGGCCATCGCCTCCTTCAAAGTTGACTCCAGACTTGTCCTGGATGCCATTCAAACCTTAAATAGGCTTGGAAGGCATAACAGGGTAAGATTAATGTGGGTCCCGGGACACGAGGGAGTACATGGCAATGAAATGGCAGATGAACTGGCAAGAGAGGGCTCAACTAATGATTTTATGGGTCCGGAACCATGTGTAGGCATTCCGACTAGCCTCGTGAAAGCCACATTCAGGGATTTTGCAGACCGCAGTCAACAACAACACTGGCTGACTAGAATCGGTCTGGAACATTCCAAAAAATTTTTGGGATCCACGTACAAAGCACGAGGATCCATCTGGAACATGAGCAGGGGGCAAATACGCTACTTGCCTGGAGCCTTTACTGGGCACTTTGGAACCAACAACATGCTCATGAAGATGGGTCTAACCGCGACACCCATGTGCAGGTTGTGTGTGGAACATACAGAACGCATGGAAAACCTACTGTGTACATGTGATGCATTGGCCAGGAGGCGAATGAATCTTTTGGGGGTAGGATATCCAACACCGGAAGACTACAGGCTCCTATCTCCATACCTCATTGTTAGGCTCATGAAGCAAATTTTTAATGAGATTGGAGAGGAGTGATTGCTATCTAGGGGAACACAAAAGATCCCATTGGGTCGAAGTGTCCGAGATATTTCTCGGCCCCAAAAATAAGATAAGATAAGATAATTAAAATTAACACATAAACTATGGTATCACTAATTCGATTGCCATCATTACACGCTACTACGCAGTTTTTCTTAAAGGAAAACATTTTGAAGAAATCTACACATACAGGATGTCAGTCAAGCATGTTTAGTAATGATTAGTCGATCAGTAATTGAGCTAAAAGGGGAAAACTGCTTAAAAGGACCTTAGAAGCAATAGTTAGAATTCGCATACTTTAAGTAAATGTAGAACAAAATGTAGATAACAACGTAATATTATGTTCATGTATGTAATATGGATTAATATTCTTTAATCAACAAAAAACACATAACTTTAATGTTGACTTTAATGACGCAAAAATATTTGCACATAACCTACGTAGCTCACGTATCCCCTTAATTAACTACAAGTTAATCCTTTTAGCCCTTAAGCCCTTGGCAACAATTTGCCCACTCATGTGAGCATAGTGTTAATTAAATCTTTGTCGTTTGGTGCATTATTATATACCTTTTTGGTTCATTTTATACTAGTTAACCCGGCAAACGTTGTTTTTCTATATAAATTATAGAAATAAGTAACATCTATGACTATACCGAAATTCATCAAAATTGATTCAGTGGTTTAAGCATGAAAGCGTAACAAACAAACAAACTTACTTTCGCATTTATAATATTAGTTAAGATTTAAATTTAATATAACAAATTTTTATATTCAGTATCATTATTTCTCATCCCCTTACGGGTTTATGTACCAATATAAAATATTATGTATTTATAGATAGATAGATAACTCTTTATTGTATACTCAATTTATCTACAAACATAGAAGTTCTTACAACTAATACACAATAGGCGGCCTTATCGCTTAAAGCGATCTCTTCCAGGCAACCTTTTAAATAAAAATTTAATTTATGTACATAATAAAAGTATAAGTAGTCTAGTATCCATAACTCAAGCGATCTACTAGTTACCTCGGGACTAGATGGCGCTCAGTGAACTGTCAAAGTATATTTGAAGTGAAGATAGCTTCAGTCTTAATGGCGATCGGAGTTCACACTGTGTTCGTAAGATTTAAAACTGGGGGACTCTATCTTTTAGAAACAAGAAGAAAACAAACTTAAAAAGGAAACCAACATGACTTTGTTTCTTCTTTATCACGTGCATTATGTATATAAGGGCACTATTCGGATTTTCATTTCGGAGTTGAAGTTCAGACAGCAGTCGCTTCGAAAATCACATTCCATTATAAGCTTTCAAGAACAAAGAAGTACTAAATACACTGTACAAATAGTTAATGAAAACATCTTGATATGGTCAAAATAATTGATTTTTTTACCCTAGAATTATTAGACTTTTAAGTATATGATTTTTTCGTATTTTCATGCCAAAGTGAATGGCGAAGAGCAAATGCAATTTTACGTTTAAAAGTTTAATTTATTTAAATAAATTGAAGCGCTGAAAAACAATCATATCTTTGTTCAGCGAAATATTTAATAGGGTAGATAGAATTCCAGTTATATTTCTAGGGTTAATATCCTTCTATCATCCAATGACGTCCATATAAATTTTTCTTAGCATTCCTTAAGTGTTTCTACGCATAAATCATCGGTCAACGACTCCATAACAGTATGTACTTTTCTTTTATCGTGGACCGTGGCCAACTGTGTCTGATTGTTCCAGTTATTTTGATAGATTATATTATTTTATATTTACTTTATTTATATTTATATATATATATTTATAGTATTATCTATCTGTACTTTTGATTTCTGTTGCGGAATATATTACTTCTAGCTGACCCAGCAAACGTTCTACCATATAAAAAACGTGCATCTCGGGACGCCCGACAGAAGTGATAACTTAAACTAAACTAAGTTCAACTATTTAATATTGGAATTAACTTGAGAAAAGCTTAGGTTATTACTTAAATTTTATGTATAATAATATGATAATGTGAGAAAAGATTATTTATTAATAAAACCAAAAATAATCTAATATATAAAATTCTCGTGTCACAGTTTTCGTTGCCATACTCCTCCGAAACGGCTTGACCGATTTTGACGAAATTTTTTGTGCTTATCCGGTATCTATGAGAATCGGCCAACATCTATTTTTCATCCCCCTAAATGTTAGGGGTAGTCCACCCCTAAATTTTTATTTTTATTTTTTGACATTTTATTATTTTTATGGCAGAACAACGTTTGCCGGGTCAGCTAGTTCAATAATAACAAAATATATGAATTTCCAATTTTTCCAAAAATTGTTTCAAAATTATATTAAATTAAATTATTCCCTAATGTAGATTCTTTATAAGGAAAAAAATCAACTGTATTTCATTGCAATATAGTCACAATTCAAATAGATCTAGCACTGTGGGTTAGAGTGAGAAAGGAGGAGCCTGCTTACCGCTGCCGTATGCGTGAGAGAAAGGGAAGCCAGACAGACTGGCGCCGAAATGCGTTACGTAACGAAGCGGTTTACCCTCCTATAAGAAGTTATCACTTCAATAAATAAAAATTCATTTAATTTTCTTATCATTTTCTTTTATTTCGCGGAAGAACCTCTCTTGACGGGTTCCCCCGGCCCGGGGGGACCGAGGAATATGTGGGACTCCGGGATTTTTCCGACTACCCACTAAAAAACCCCGCTGTTCTCCTATCGCCTACGCCCGGGCCCACGGATATATAGCCTGCCGATCTCGTGGCCCGGGCCGGCGCCGGCCCGCCCTTTATCTTAAGGCGGGCCCCTTCTAAAGTGTTGGCGTCAGGGGGTCAGGGTTTCGTCTCCCCGGCGCTCTCCTGTAACAACTCTAGAAGTTGAGGGGGGCCGCGGAACAGCACGCAGCTTTCACCCTCGCGGCAATAATTCGGGCGGCGGGTCCTCCGCGAGGGACCTCCCGCGGCCGCCTTTTACGGCGGCCGGAGATTGTTACTTGCCCTCCGGCACCACCGGCGTGGATGCGTTGGCGGGAGGGGAGTGTGGTGGTCGACTCCCGCTCCCGCTCCGCCGCCTCCTTTGCGGACATGAGTGCCTCGCAGAAATAGGAGACGGTCGTCCATCCAGGATCGCCCCCGACCATGGACAGAATCAGGGCCGGGAGCGACAGGTCTGCGCCGATTTGGGCGACGAGGGCGCGGCGCTCTTTGCGCCACGCAGGGCACACGGCGACAATGTGACCCACCGTGTCCTCCTCGTCGCCCGCGCCACAGTGGTGGCACCCCGACGTCATCTCCCGCCCTATGCGACACAGGTACCTCCCGAAGCAACCATGCCCCGAGAGGACTTGCGTCAGGCGGAAGGTAAGGGCCGTGGCGCCTTTATTACGCTTATCCCTATTCTAACCCCAATCTATCTATAAACCGAAATTCATCAAAATTTGTTCAACGGTTTAGGCGTAAAAACGTAACAAACAGACTTTCACGTTTATAATATTAGTGTTCATTAGGTTAGAAGGTAAATTAAATATTCTTAAAGAAAAATAAATACACGTGCAAAGTTTTATAGTAATACTAGCTGGTAAACTAGCTGACGCCATTCTGACGTATAAAGAAAAAAAAATGTAATGGACCAAATTGTGAATCTAACCACTCTCGAATTCGCTTGACATACACACAAAAAGCATCGAAATCTGCTTAACCATTCATGAGGAATTCAGTCACATACGAACACAGAATAGTTATACATATTCTTAGAATTTAGCAGTTACCGTCGTCTATGGGTGTTTGCAACGCCAGTGGCATCGTAAACACGCTGCTGTCCCATAAGGGTACAGGAACTTGGGTCACTAATGCCGGAACACAACACAAGGTTATTATGGCGACATACTTATGACCAAAGGTGATCGCCATCCAGTCGGGCTTAGGGCCCTACCACGTAGCTAAGGGTGGGTTGTCTTGTCGCCTTTTACAACAGGCCGACCCTGGCACAGAAGTCATTATTCTTTCTCCGCCCCACGGATAAATAATGTGATATAAAGGCAGAAAGAAGACGACATTATGTTACTATAATCACAAGAAGATTTAAAATCAAACATTATACCTATCAAGATTCGTTTTGATTGCAGATAAAGCGAACATAATAATATATCAAAGAGTCATCTTTGATAAATAATTTGTCAAAAAGTCATCTTTGATAAACAATATCTGCGTCGACCTTGCCAATGCGAAGCGATTTCTTAGAACTCAGTTTTCATATAAATTTATATTCCATGAATTTATAATTCAGATCAAATATTTTAATCAAAATGCAGTTGAATTTCGACTATTTTAAATAAAATTTAAAACTTATTATTTTTCGCAGAAATCTGAAGCTTCATTAAAATAATAAAGTTAACTAATAGACTACATATTTCGATTAGACTGTTTTCAATCATTCTTAGTATTCTTTGAAACTTTATTCTTAATATTATATTACTGAGATATATGTTATTACATCTGAACGCACAAATATTTAAAATTAAAGTCATAGTTTACGAGCATGCTACTTTGTAAATTTATTTTCATGGATAATATAAAAAAATCTATTTATCTAAAATATAAATAACTAGCCGAGCACGCCTACTTCACTAGGCAAATAACAGGCAATAGTAGATAAAAAAATGAGAAATAGTCGATCGAATCCAAAAATAAATAGCCTATAATCATTGAAGAAAATTCCGCGTCGAATGGTAGTAGTCCCATCACGGTATGTTTAGTAGTTTTGTTGTAATGGTGCGTCAAAGGAACTCTATTTTCCTTATATAGTTAAATAGATAACAGACTATAACGTTCCGTTACAGGACTCGGGACTCCCTCCAGAGGGATAATATAACCGTATATGCTTGTCCGAGATAGATTGGCGGATTATACCAGTGATAATGATATGCAACGCATGGTAAGTACTCACGATGTTCTCCTTAGACAACAACTACTAACAACAACTCCTGTTTGTACGTGTCAATTGTAATATATTTTACATTGGCTGACAAAATCTACCATTGATTGGATGAAGCGTGCTATTGTAGGATTCGACTTTGAGATTTAAGCTTGCTATTCTAGGTATCTCTCCGATTGTATATTTCCATGTTTATGCTATTGGGGAGCCATCGTCTACTATGACCTACAAGCTCGTGTCCAACATACGGATGATGATGACATGACTGGCACAAAAACTACGTATCGAGTGTGGCAAGGGTGAATCTTTAATTATTGTATGATGAAGTTCACATGTTTATACAAAATCCATGCGAAAAATTTTACTCTTTAAGAAACGATTTTCATATTTAACCCGAATGAAAATTTTATGAGGGTACAATCGAGCGTTAGCTAAAAGTGAGGCGTTACGTTCCTTTGCGCAATGTACTTTGCGCACCTTTTCGAGATTATATATGTGTGTATATGTGAAATAGTTAATGTTATATATTTCAATGGAACGATATAAATAATATGGTTAAATATTTAAATATGCTTTGATTATTTTTTAAGATTCCCTTATTTACCCTCTTTTTATATAATCTACACAATAATAGTTTTTTCTAGGGCAGAGTACTGTTTTTAAAAAAAACTTTGACTAAAGGTTTTAATTTTATGACTTATCTGGCACCTGTTTTACAAAAAACAAATTACCTCATCTTATCCAGTGATCTCGGTATTGGCACGTTGTTCAGTTGGCCGTGACATTATACAACGTGAAGATAGCATAGTTTTTAATGGGTAGACCTGAAAATCCATAAACTACCCGACTCGCCGCAGTTTATCAACCAAAAGAGTTTTACAAAAGACAAACGTTTAACACGTAGGAATGGTTAGCCCTGTAATAGCATAGAGGTTTAAAATAAAAATTGGTCTTAATATATTGTTTATATTATGTATACAAATAAATAAAATTGGAGTGTCTGTTTGTAATATTAAAATAACCGCTTTTTACTAAGTGCATTTGGATGTATACACGGTACATATACTAAAACAACATTTACAATTTTTGTCTATCTATCTGTCTGTTTGTTCCGGCTAACCTCTGAAACGGCTGGACCGATTTTGACGGGACTTTCACTGGCAGATACCTTTTTTTGGTCTCGGGGAAAAACCCTCTCTTGACGGGTTCCCCCGGCCCGGGGGGACGGAGGGACCGAGGGATATGTGCGACTCCGGGAAAGATGATCGGCCATCCGGCTACCCACTAAAAAACCCCGCTGTTCTGCTATCGCCTACGCCCGGGCCTATGGATATGTTGCCTGCTGATCTCGTGGCCCGGGCCGCCGCCGGCCCGCCCTTTGTCTCAAGGCGGGTCTCTTCTAAAGTGTTGGCGCCAGGGGATTAGGGTTTCGACCCCCGGCGCTCTCCTGTGTTGACTCTAAGACTTGAGAGGGCCGCGGAATAGCATGCGGCCCTCTCCCTCGCGGCAATAGTACGGGCGGTGGATCCTCCCCCGAGGGGCCGCCCGCACCCACTTTCTACGGCGGCCGGAGGTCGTTGCTTGCCCTTCGGCGCCGCCGACGTGGCCTGCGTTGGCGGGAGGGTAGTGTGGTGGTCGACTCCCGCTCCGCCACCTCCTTTGCGAACATGACTGCCTCGCAAAAGGAGGCGACAGCCATCCATTCAGATCTAACTGATATAACAAGAAGTAACTTAGGCTACTTTGATTTAAGAAAAAAAAAATAGTTTTAGTTAAAAATGATCAGATTCGGATTTTTTTTTTCAATTTAAGTTGACTTTAGATTTATATCATCAATCATATGAAATAGGGTTTAGCTTAGGCTGGACTTTGTAGGTTCGAACGCACGTATTCTGGAGGCGCATGGCGTAACAGTTGCATTCGATAACACTGACTGTTTGTATATTTCATTTATATATATTTTAGGGTTTATAGGGTTTGTAATCCAAAATAAACCATAAGATATATCCAAAAAAGTCTGCCCAGTCACTATTCCACGCGGACGGAGTCGCGGGTACAGCTAGTTATATAAATAAACAATGTACATAAGTGGAATACCACTTGTTACATACAAGTAGTAAGATATAAATTAGCTTTCGATGTTATTCTGCCAACATTAACAGTTTTGGGGGTAAATTTAAACAATAAATCAAACCTAAATAACGATAATTGTGCATAGAGCGAAATGTACAATGTCGGTAAACCGGCAAATTGCTATACCCTTCTAATGTTACGTAGTTAATTAATGTATATAACGTACTTCAAATGTAGATTTGTTTTATGTTACTTGGATTTATTTGTATAAAGATATTCTTAATTAAGATCGTTGAAGCTCAAAATTCTCAGAGTAAAGACGTAATAAAATATTTTTACTCTCAAAAAGTCCTATCGTTGACAGCCTTCCCAAATTCGTTCCATAAATCGCTTGTAATCTATGTCGCGTGCTATTTCTATTCAGCTCTGATTGACAACTTAGCGCAGTCATCAGCCATCGGGCTAGATGATGTAGTACACTACGTTTACCAAGAAGCGACCTTCACTCTAGGTGATATGCGTGCCAATGGGCTCACTACCAGGGATGCTGAAGACCGTGCGAAGTGGAGTAGAAAAAGTTGGAAAGCGGACCCCGGGCACCGAAACGGAAGTTTAGGTTGCAACCGGGATACTACGCTTAGATGATGATGATGACCTTCACTCTAGGACACGTTCATCACCCATCGGTTCTACGATAGATGTGCTCACTACTACATTAGCTTACATATCCTTGCAGGGGCGGAGAAAGAATACTGACCTCTGCGGCCGGGATCGGCCTGTCGTAAATGGCGACAAAAAACCTTAGGTACGTGGTAGGACCCCAAGCCCGTCTGGATGGTGACCACCTTTGGTCTTAAGTATGCCGCCATAATAACTTTGTGTTGTGTTTGCATTGGTGATCCAAGTTCCTGTACCCTTATGAGATAGCGTGTTCATGATGCTACTGGCGTTGCAAACAGCCATAGGCGACGTTAACTGCTAAATTCTAAGCGAGCCGTCAGCCTGTCTGCTGTCCTACAGCAATAAAAATTTCACTAGCTACGAGTATGTCAGCTACTTAGCTCATTTCAGATCTTGTTCATGAATGATACCCAACATATCCCACTCTTTAGCCCGTCGAGTGACTTGAATTCGTGAACACGCCCCGCCGTCAGTGTTGATAATCCTTGTTTTTTCTTCAAAAGAAAACCAAATTATAGTACCATGCTGAATTTGGGAGTGAATCATCGTTCTAACCATATCGACCAAAATCTCCATCGCTACTGTTAGCCTTATGTAGAAGGTTACAGGATTGATTTTCGACCATTCCTCTATGACTATATTATGTATGACTATATATTATATATATATATATATATATATATATATATATATATATATATATATATATATATATATATATATATATATATATATATATATATAACTCCTACTCCGATAGAAAAAAGACACAAATCGATATTTGTGTTGGCTGCGGAGGAACATCTATTTATTTTACGATTTCCAAGGCAATAATTAGGTACTTCTATTTCATATGTCCAAACATGATTTAATAATGCTGTAACGTATTGTATTTAATACGACTAGTATCGCTCTAACCGTATTCCATCACTATCAGATGACGCTATTTTACAATTTTTCCATTAAAAATAAGCTACCCACGCGTCGATACTCTTAGTTACGAAACCCAGTGAAAATAGTTCGTTGCAGTGCTTTCTGTAGGAATCGGAAATTTCCATCGGTACAAAAATTCAGTAAGTTGTTCTGTAGAAGCCTATTTTGATACTTACGTATTAACGTCATCGCAGTTACAGATTTTTAGCCACACAGGTGCGTGTTGGAACGCACGGTACACCCAGTTGCTTGTAGGTTATGGTTGTTTTTTTATGACCACCCACATCTGTGTGGCTAATAATCTGTAGCTGCGGTGGCGTTAATATGTAAGTACACCTATTTTTTGGTATAATGCGTAAAAACATTTTTATTCCATTTTATCGCTATTATATTTATTTTCTTCAAGCTATAAACAACATTTACTTTACTAGACGTCCAGTACGTGTTAGTGTCCCATTAATTCCTTTAGTCATTCGGCATTTTCCCACGGTGATAGTTGCCAAAAGTAAGTTTTAAAATAATTTATTAACGTAATTAAGTTAACGAAGTTAGTAGAGGGCCGCTGCATGGCAATGACTGCTAATTCATATGAATTTCTTGAAGCATTTTTCAAAAGTTTTTTCATTATATCTATGTTTTATGACGATTCCTTAATTGAACTGAATTGAATTGTGGAGTGTTCAGAGTCCCACCTAGATTTTTTGGGTGTAACTTCGCCTGATGATGCTTTAATTTACATCGGCAGTAACTTTTTCTTGTATACAAATAATCCGACTGTTGCCAGACTCTCTCCTTTTAAAGTTTTTTAGCAGAGCTAGCTGGTGATAAGGTAGATTTGGACTCAAAAGGAACGGACTTTTCACTTAATACGACCAAATATCTACAAAAAACTTAATCATTGACACGTGTTGGGTTTTAACAGACATCGATGTTTCATCACCCAACTGTTTTATATGGAAATTGCAGGATCATTTTACGAGATATCAACATATAAATCTGAACTGAAAATTAAAAATGAGTACCAAAATAAATAAATATACTAGGACACTTCACATAGCACCATCTGGTCCCAAAGTAAGTAGCACATGTGATATGGATACTACACTACTGATATACTAGTTGAACTTTAAAAATTTATAAATATACTAAAAAAAATCCATTTTGAAAATTTTAACAAGTCCACATATTATTGTGTCTAACCAGTTTGAGTCCGTAAAAACGCTCAACTACCCTGACACAAAAAAATATTTCTTCGTCACATAAGGAAGGCACTCTCACCTACGATACAGGCTCGGCCTAGTTTAGGTGACAGTATTTTTATAGATGATAGTGTTGTACATGCATACATTTTATATGCTTAATCTGTATTTATAGTATTAGTATAGTGATAAATAAAACAAATAAAAGAGTATTCTTTACTTCATGTAATATATAGTGTGTATGTAAATAATATTGTTTGAAGAAATAAATAAATACTACATAAGTAGTAAACTATAAAGTTTTCATTGGTAAATAAATACATATCATATATAAACATCCAGACGCTCCGCAGGCGTTTCGACGCGTGTTAGGCGCTACGCCACGGGGGTCGTCAAGAATGTAATGAAAACTAAATTCACTACTCGTATAAGTGTTGTGTCTAACAAAAACCCTGGACAATATAACCAATATAATATAATAGCTCAGATTAAAAATTTCTCAAGCCATTTAGACGATAAAAGTGAATTATTTAGACACCCATCATCATCCTGAGCATTTAATTTATGATAATTTAGAATAGGTACTGACAATTTAAGATTATAGCTTGACAGATTCAAGAATATCTAATTTTAACTAACACTATTAATCTATTCAGATACCGTTAAGAGATATGTACACCCAGTTTCATTTAGGGCTTCTTCACACGTACCACGACCACATCACGTCGCAACGAGAAAATGCTGTCAAGCAGTGGTTACGTGTGAATAGCGTCGCTGCAGCTTTTTGTAGTTGCGTTGTGGTACCGACAAAATGTCGATGTGGTTGCGTTGTATGAATGAAACGAATGAACCGGGGGAGGGGAAGAGTGCGGGCGGCGTGCGCGCACTGTTATTGCGTCGACGCAACGTTGTGTTTGCGACGTGGTCGGTATCACACACACGGTCGATAACGACTTCAAAATGTGGTACATGTGAATAGTCCTATTCATTTTCAATACGAAATATACACCCGGCCACGTGGTGTGGTTGAGGTGTGGTTGTGGTCGGCGTACACTGAAAATAAATATAAACCAATCTCTATTAGAAACGAAATACTACTCATAACGTGATTTGTAATTAACTTAATTTTCATGTTAATTAATGTATAGTAAAGCAATATATTACGTCTGATTTACTTGAAATTTAGCATAAGTAGTTATTTGTTTTGTGATGTGGAGAAACTGCAGGAGTGTCGCCTTCGCTGGTATGGTCACGTTTTACGGCAACCGGCTAACTACGTTGGGAACAAATGTCTGGCCATGCCGCCTCCGCCGGGCACGCCCTGCACGGATTAAAAGATGAGAAGACATTTATAGATTTGAGTTCGTTTAGTTGTGTTTTTTTATTTTATTTATTTATCATTCTTTTTACAAACAAAGAGTTTGGCGTATGGGATGAAATCTTTATCTATTTTAGTTCTGTTACTAAGAAGCATAACTTCTTATGAGCGTATATAAGTACGTACACAAAACCATTTTTATTTCATATAAGTCAGAGAAGCAAAAGAACGTTTTTCCGGGTCAGTTAGTCCGCTATATTTGTTAAGTGGCATATTATTAGTAAAAAGTTTTTTCTTAGTATAATAATTTCTTATATAAAAGCGTTGCCTTGTTATGGTTGGCATTATTACTGGAACCTAACAAAGCGATTGTGGTTGAAAATGTTATTCCTGGGATTTTCAACAACTCGGCTTTCTGAAGCCTATAAATAACGGCTCAACTTTACCAAGTTGTAAATTGCTTATAAACAACTTTATCGATAAATAGCGGGAATTTGAAGTAGTCGAACGTGGGTTATTTCTTCATTGAATCGATGACTTAAATGTTTTAAGTCACCTATTTTAATTTCGGTTATGCCAATGTTGAGATGGATGAGCGGAGTTACAAAAATGGTTAAAATTAGAAATGAGTATATTAGGGGAACTTTGAAAGTAGCGCCTGTGATTGAGAAGCTGAAAAGTAATAGGTTAGCCTGGTATGGCCCTATAATGCGAAGAGAGGAGCGTCATGTAACAAGGAGGATGCTAGAAATGAGAGTGAACAAGAAGGGAGGTAGACTAAAGAAAAGATGGATGGTTAAAAAAGTGTGAATGTTCAGATAACGGCTTGTTAGAGAGTTATGTAGGTGTGTACAGAGGAGAGTGGAAGGAGAGAACATGTTGTGCCGACCCCACATAGTTGGGATAAGGGCACGAAGAAGAAGAATCCCTCAATGATTACATATGACCTTCGTGGCGCAACAACTTATACACATCGAAACGCGCAGGGTCATGAGTTGATACCCGTCCACGGTCTGGTTTTTTTAATAATATGTATTTATTTACAAATGAAAAGTTATCACTTTTTATTAGTAGATCAGATGTGTAGCAACCCTAACACAAGCGCTATTTTGCTTATTTTGGTACTATCATCTAGTACCAAAATGTAATAGTAATAGTAGGCTATATGAAATGTTATGGTATATTTATTTACTATTTATATAGTAAGTAGTTAAAAATAATAAAAAATAAATATATGTTTATTGACATGTATGTGTCAATAAACATATGTGACATTTATGTGTGATAAATCAAAAAGTCTAAGCAACATGCATGATATTACAAATTTACTATATATACTAATTAATTTCTTAGTCTTTACTCACTCAAAGTGAGTAAGTGTGTAAACTTTTTTGTTATTGATGAGATACTGGCTGGTTCTTAAAAAAAATTCGATTATGTTTTGTTTTTTTCATAAAATTAAATGAAAGGGAATTTGTTTGAATTTAAGTGCGTTTTTATTGCTACGTTTAGTCTTGATTTTATAATTTTACCAAACATTTAAATGAAGTTAGCGACAAAATTGAATTGTTATATATTCTTTACGTCATGGAGCGACGTCATTTGACGGCAAATGAAATGCAAATAGCTGTAGGGATGTTGCAAGCGGGAAGTAATCAATCTCAGGTATCTCGGTATTTTGGCATTCATACAAGTGTTATTTGTCGTCTTTGGCAGCGCTACAATAATACAAGGGTACCGGTTAAACAGCATCCAGGCCCTAAAAGGAGTACAACCACTCGGCAAGACCGGTACATACAACTGACTGCAAGACGCCAGCCGATGTTAACCGCTCGAGAGATAAGTTTGAGGCTACAAAATTCAAGTGGTGTTAATGTAAGTCCCCAAACTGTGCGAAATCGACTGCATGAGTACGGCCTACGAGCTCGACGCCCAATTAGGTGCCCACCGATTACGTCCACCAGACCTGAATCCAATGGAAAATGTCTGGGGTTACATTGCAAGAAAAGTTTATGAAGGTAGAAAACAATTTGAGACGATAGAATCCTTAAAGGATGCAATAACGGAAGCATGGAGTTCAATTTCGCTAAATTACGTTGAGTCATTATACAAGTCGATGCCAAATCGTATTTTTGAGGTTATTTTTAAAAACGGTGACAGTACTCATTACTAATTGAATGCTAGAAGATAAAAACTTTCATTTTTATAACCTAAACTTTAAAAATAAATTACAGTTTGTTTAGTTTTAAAATATTCCGTATTCAAGTGGCAGGCAGTATATATATATATATATATATATATATATATATATATATATATATATATATATATATATATATATATATATATATATATATATATATATATATATATATATATATATATATATATATATATATATATATATATACCTAGTCAGGTCATAAGTATTGTCACACAGTAAAAACTTTTCTTTTAGAATGCTGGCCACAAAAAAGTTTATTGAATTAGAATTTCGAATTGTTCATGAAAATAAAAATGTATAACTTTTAGAATTTTACTCATTTTTAAATATGGAGTGGACGCTTAAAGAAGACCGTGTTGCAGTTATTGCGTTGCATCGTTGCGGTTACGCGCCAATTCAAATTTTTAACATACTGAAAAATTTGAATATTACCAAAAGATTCGTTTATCGTACCATCAAACGATACAATGAAGACTCTAGTGTAGATGACAGGTCAAGAAGTGGTCGCCCTCGGTCTGTTAGGACTCCAGCAGTGATAAAAGCTGTGAAGGCACGAATTCAAAGAAATCCCAAACGTAAGCAGAAACTGTTGGCCCTTCAGATGGGGTTAAGCAGAACCACGGTGAAAAGGGTGTTAAATGAAGACTTAGGGCTTCGGGCATATCGAAGAAAAACAGGACATCGTTTGAATGCTCGTCTAATGGACCTGAGACTGAAGAGATGCCGCGCTTTGTTGAAGCGGTACGCGGGAAAAAAATATCGGGAAATTCTTTTTTCGGATGAAAAAATGTTTACCGTAGAAGAGAGCTACAACAAACAAAATGATAAGGTGTACGCACACAGTAGTGAAGAAGCGAGCAACCGTATTCCGCGTGTCCAACGAGGTCATTTTCCATCCTCGCTCATGGTATGGTTGGGAGTTTCTTATTGGGGCTTAACAGAGGTACATTTTTGTGAGAAAGGTGTAAAAACGAATGCTGTTGTGTATCAAAATACAGTCCTGACGAACCTTGTGGAACCTGTTTCTCATACCATGTTCAATAACAGGCACTGGGTATTCCAACAAGATTCGGCGCCAGCTCATAGAGCGAAGAGCACACAAGACTGGCTGGAGGCGCGTGAAATCGACTTCATCCGGCACGAAGACTGGCCCTCCTCCAGTCCAGATTTGAATCCGTTAGATTACAAGATATGGCAACACTTGGAGGAAAAGGCGTGCTCAAAGCCTCATCCCAATTTGGAGTCACTCAAGACATCCTTGATTAAGGCAGCCGCCGATATTGACATGGACCTCGTTCGTGCTGCGATAGACAACTGGCCGCGCAGATTGAAGGCTTGTATTCAAAATCACGGAGGTCATTTTGAATAAACTTTAATGTCATAAGAATCTATGTTTTGTTAAGTTCATTTTGGTATATGAATGGTTACATAATTAATAAACTTGTTACAATTATTTTACATTAAACATGTGACAGAATTTATGACCTGACTAGGTATATATATATATATATATATATATATATATATATATATA
Source organism: Malacosoma neustria (assembly GCA_963693495.1). Classification (NCBI taxonomy): domain Eukaryota; kingdom Metazoa; phylum Arthropoda; class Insecta; order Lepidoptera; family Lasiocampidae; genus Malacosoma; species Malacosoma neustria. The sequence continues at coordinate 4,316,633 of OY856381.1, read as the reverse complement.
TATATATATATATATATATATATATATATATATATATATATATATATATATATATATATATATATAATATTATTTATTTGTTTCAGTCTGGATGGTCCGAATAAATCAAACAAATTTGTTTCTGTAAAAATAACAGTCATATATTACAATTCCTTTATACTAATTATATGTTATATTTATACGTATAATTATACGTTACCTGTAAAAATAACAGAAACGACAATTAAAGTTGATTACTCGTCTCTCATAACTCTTGCTTTTCTATCTATTAATTAAATTATTTAAATCAAATCTGTAACGTAATAACGTAAATATTGTTTACTTTTTTGTAGGCAAATGTCATGTGTCACACTTCTATGACACATGACATTAAGCGCGTTAAATCAAAAGGGATTATGTCCTGGTTACACAACCTAACCATAATACAATAACATTAAAGAGATGATATTCTCTTTACATCTCCCCTGCACGATATGAAAATTGCATAATTTTTCAATCAGCTTCAACTTCAAACATTGGAATTAGTTTTGTCACGTGGAATAGACTCGTGTCTTGATTTCTTTTTCCAGTTTTTATTTTATAAATTGAGTTTGAAATTTTTTCTTCTATTATATATGGGCCGATTCTTAGTTCTTCTAGCTTTTTCCTATTGAGTTTGTTTCCATTCTCTATGAATACCATATCTCCTTCGTTGAATTCATGGTGTCTTCTGTTTCTATTAAATAAACTTTCGTTATACTTATGTGATCTCTGTGTTCTTTCTAATGCTAATTTCTTATCTCTTAGCCAGTCTTCTCCGTTTTTCTTTCTTTTTAACTCTTCTGGTATGTTACTGGTGTCTGTGCCATATAATAGATACTCTGGTGTAAATCCCGTTATTGTATGTTCTAGTATATTATACTTATTCACACATTCTCTCGCTATCGATGTCCATGCTCTATTCTTTTTCTCTTCGTTTATTTTACATCTTATTTTATTTACTAATGTCTGATTCAGTCTTTCATTCAGACCATTAGAAAATGGTGCATTTATTGCAGTAAAAATTAATTGCACTCCTTTATTTTTTAAATAATCTTTAAATTCTTTCGAATTTATTCCAGGATATTGGTCCGTTAAGTTTGTTCCGATGTTTTCTATGTCTAACACAGTTTGAATTAGTTTTATAAAATCAGCGGCGTTTTGAGTTCTTGATGTTGAAATGAACGCATATCTCGTGAAATGATCAACAAGTAAATGAATATATTTTTTTGTTGATCTAGTGCTTCCAAATCCTCCAATTGTATCTATGGACATAATTTCGAAAGCTTTGGTCGCTGGTCCTAATTGTGACATTGAGCCGAATTTATGTTGCCCTCTTGACTTATTCTTAATACATATATAACATTCTTTACAAATTTTTTTTATATTCTTCACTAAATTTTTAGCAGTATAATATGGACATATTTTCATTTGTGTTTGTGTTATTCCTGTGTGACACCATTCCTTGTGTATTTTATTAATTAAATCAATACTGAATTTTTCTGATAATATGATTTTCTCTCTTTTCTTCACTTTTTTATAATATATTCCGTTTTTCTCTATTAATTTTTCTTTTTTATTCTGTAATAGTATATTATTCATCTGATCTAATTTTATTTCATCTATTTCAATAAAATTTACCGTTTTTAATAAATCCTCTTCTTCTGTATTTGATTCTAGAACAGGGTTTCTACTCAAGCAGTCCGCTTCTTTATTATCTTTACCTGGGACGTATATAATTTTAAAATCGTATTGAGATAGATAGTGACTTAGATCGCCCAATTCTTCGTCTGTTCGTGCTTTTATATTCATATTTTCCAGTGGTTTGTGGTCAGAGTATATTTCGAAGTATCTCCCTATCAGCCAGTGTTGCCAGTACTTTATTGCCTCTTTTATAGCTAAGCATTCAAGATAAATAGCTTTTTTTCTTTTTTGCGTTTCATTAAGTTTCTTTGAGAAGTAGGCCACAGGTTTTTCTTTTCCATCCTCTTGTGTTTGTTTTAGTATTGCGCCTATACCTTCAAGTGATGCATCTGTATATATCTTGATTGGAAGGTCTTTGTCGAATATCTCCAACACTGGTTGGGAACATAGCATTTCTTTTATCTTTCTGAAAGATTTTTCACAATCCTCTGTCCATATAAATTTTACATTTTTTTTTAATAGTTGATGTAATGGATCTAGTAATATTGAGCTCTTTTCTATATATTCATGGTAAAAATTTATTTTCCCCAGAAATTGTCTAATTTGCTTTTGTGTAGTAGGAATTGGGAAATTTTTTATTGACGTTATGTTGTCTTTCAACGGTTTAACCGTATTTTCTCCTATTACATGTCCTAAATATCTAACCGAACTAGCAGCGAATGTACACTTTTTAAATTTTAACCTGAGTCCTTCTTTTTTTATTGCATTTAATAATTTTTCAATATGATTTAGATGTTCTTCAAACGTCGGTGAGTGTATTAAGATATCGTCTATATAGTTCACTGAAAATTCAGTTAGTCCATATTTTCTTAATATGCTACTCAGAATTCGTTGAAATATAGCTGGAGACGTTTTTAAGCCAAACGGTAGACATGTCCATTGATAGTGACCATCTTGTGTTACAAATCCCGTCTTCCTCCTATCCTCAATTCTTAGTGGTATTGACCAAAAAGCTGAGTTAATGTCCAGTGTCGTAAAGTATTTACAATTTCTGGCTCTTATTATTATATCATCTATTAAAGGGAATGGTTGTGCCTGAGGGACAATGTTTTTATTTAAATCTCTAAAGTCTATGCACAGACGTGTCTTTCCTTCATTTTTCTTATATGCTAGTGTGACGGGTGCAGCAAAAGGACTATAAGATTCTTCGATTAAATTCTTCTCTAGTAAGTTGGCTATTTGTTTCTCTATTTCTTTTTTGTCTTTTATATTACATCTATAGGGTCTTTTACTGCAGTATTTCTCCACTATTAAGTCAATTCTAGCTTCATATTCGTTAACAGTCCCAATATCATACTTGTCTTTCGCAAACACTGATTTGTTTTTATCTATCAATTTTTCTATCTTCATTTTTTTATCTTTATCTAAATGTTCTATATTTGTTTGAAATTCTTCTGTTTCCACGTGTTCATTAAAATTAATTGAACAATTTGCAACTTCACTTAATGTTATCTCTGGTTTTTCTAACTTTTTCTCTATTTTCTGTGAGATTTCTAAATTTTCATTCAACCTCAACTTAAACATAGGAATTAAGTCTAATCCTATTATAAAATCTTCAAAATCCTCTCTTTCAACTACATAATATATATCTACTATTTTTTCTATATCAAATATTTTTATTCTTATTCTTACCAATCCATTTGTCTGATTCACACCATTGACAGACCTCAAGAATATCTTGTTTAAATCTTCTCTATTCTCTTTTATTTTTATCCATTTCGAGTTTATCAAGGATACTTGAGAACCTGGATCATATGTTCCCATTATCTCTATCTGATTCTCAACTAGTAGCTTAAGTCTGATCAATGGTGTGACTATTAGTTTTTTTTCTCTGTATTTAAATTTACTTCTATTACTGAATTGCTTCCTATAGCTTTAGGTTTCTCTTTTTTCTCTAGTTTAAACCAGCATTTTTCTTCTGGATGATATCTTATACCTTTACCCATGTTTTCACATGTCATACATGGTTTCTTTTCTTCATTTCTGAATTTATGTTCTGGTTTACCTTCTTTTTTAAATGTTTTCTTTTTATTTATTATCCCTTCAAGCTTCTGTAATTCATTTATTAAATCTTTTGTATTTTCTATTTCATCTCTGGCGATCTTCTCTCTAATAAATTCTGGCAACCCAAATGCAATTCTATCTATCATTGTATCAGCGTCCATGTCCTTATTTATTTCTAATAATAATCGTTCTTTCTTTATTGCATATTGTACTATTGAACCTTCTTTGTATTTAAAATAATGAGCATATGTCCTGCTACTCCATCCCTTACCTGAAAAGGTTTCTATTAATATCTGTTTCCACGTATTCCAATTGTTTTCATGTTCTCCTTTTATTACAGTAGAAGTATACCAATCTTGGCAAGTTGCATCTAAAAATATTCTTAATAATTCTATTTTAGTTTTATCTTTTTCTATTTTAAATCTTCCACACTCTTTTTCGAATATATGTAACCATTGTCTAACATTAGATGTTTTATAATTAAATTTTTCTAATACAAATTTATCTACAATATGTTTTAAGTTTTTTTCTTCTTCGTGTTTTTCTGATTTTTCAATTAATTTTTCTAATATTTTTTCCAAGCTCGAGTTTTCTTTAATATTCTCTTGAAGTGTTTGTTTTAAATATTTCCCTCCAAACTGGATATTTCCTTCATCATCTAAATATATCTTTTCTAATTCTTTTGAAATTTTTATCCATATTTTTAACTCATCATGCCTTTTTCCTAATGAATTTTTTACCTTTTTGAAAGTCTCCGTCTTTGTCAACTCTTCATGATAATCTGCATACATGAGGTCATCTGGTATAACATATTTTTCCCCTTGTTCTGTGACAATTGAGGTTACAGCTACTACTGTAGTTTTACAGTCCTTTGGAGAAGCCACAGCTCTGAACTCGAATTGCAATTTCATTTTGTGACGAAAATTGTCGTTTTATAATATTATTTATTTGTTTCAGTCTGGATGGTCCGAATAAATCAAACAAATTTGTTTCTGTAAAAATAACAGTCATATATTACAATTCCTTTATACTAATTATATGTTATATTTATACGTATAATTATACGTTACCTGTAAAAATAACAGAAACGACAATTAAAGTTGATTACTCGTCTCTCATAACTCTTGCTTTTCTATCTATTAATTAAATTATTTAAATCAAATCTGTAACGTAATAACGTAAATATTGTTTACTTTTTTGTAGGCAAATGTCATGTGTCACACTTCTATGACACATGACATTAAGCGCGTTAAATCAAAAGGGATTATGTCCTGGTTACACAACCTAACCATAATACAATAACATTAAAGAGATGATATTCTCTTTACATATATATATATATATATATATATATATATATATATATATATATATATATATATATATATATATATATATATATATATATATGTATATATATATACATACATATGACTTTTATTGCCGTGAGTAAATAGTTATCATCGTCTATGGATGCCGTCCGCATTGGGGAACTGGAACCTGGGTGACTTATGCCAGAACACAACACAAGGGTTTTATGGCGGCATGTACAGAAACTAGTGGTGGTCGCCGTCCAGTTGGTCTTAGAGCTTTACCACCTTGCTGGGGTTGTTTTTGTCGCTGCTTACAACAGGTCGCAAGGGGTAGTGTTATTACTCCGCCCATACACGGAAAGTTACTAACTGTATTTAGAATACATTAACTATTTTAAAATGTAATGCCGAGTAACTTTGTTATCACACGTGTTTTGACACGTGTTCTGATTTACTGGCAACCCCTACAGCCATTATCTGTGGTCCGCACAATTTGACATAGGACTACACAAACACTCGTTTGCCAAATCGAGCCCATGTTTACCCATCCATTGAATTTTCGTTGGGCATAATAAAATATCAACATAATTTTTTCCATTATCCACGTCACACTTTTATGTACTTTATTATATTCTACCGTCTGTACAACGGGGAGTGTTCTTAAGAACTATTCAGAATGGTGTCCTCGTTGTCTCTGGGTGTTCATCCCTATTTCTTGGAGCCAGCCTGTTGTTCATGTTGCGTATTCTCAGGATCTGTTTTCTCAGCGCGGTTTTTCAAACGATATGGGGTTTTTCAAAAATCGCGTTATAAAATTTCTTTGAGGCCAGCAGCGCATTGGTGATGCCTCTGGTGCTGCAAACGTCCATAGGCGAGGGTGACCACCTGCCTTGCCAGGGTAGGCTGTCTACTGAACTCTATACTAATAACTCTATACTAATAACTATATACAGTGAATACAGTTTAACAGTCTGATGGTTAACATAATAGTATCTAAGATATCACCGTTGCCTACGGATGTTTGCAACGGCAAGGACCCGTCCCCCTATATATGTGTGTGTGTATATATATATATATATATATATATATATATATATATATATATATATATATATATATATATATATATATATATATATATATATATATATATATATATATATAGGGCCTAATTAAAAAATTAAATAAAAATTCTCAGCTCACGCAATGACCTTATGACAGGGTACCAAGCCCGTCTGGACGGCAACCACCCTTAGTCTTAAGTATACCGCCATAATAACCTTGTGTTGTGTTCGGGCATAAGTGACCGAGGTTCCTGAACCCCCGTAGGACAGCAGCGTGTTCGCAGTGATTGGCGTCGCAAACCTCCATAACCAACGGTAACTGTCAACCAAACATCAACCTGTCTGCTATGCAGCAATAAAAAAAATAACTGTTTCAAAGATTTCGTTGAATATTCCATTTCAATTACAAACTTGTTGATTTTTTTGCTGTTGAATTTAGTTTGGTTTTCTATAAACTTTTTTTTATTTAGATATTTCGATAACTAAATGACTTGACATGTATAATCACATACGTTTAATAACCTAATATTTGTAATTATTCTATGTAATTTAGTTTTAATTAATAATAAAACTTAATCAATTACACAACTGCAGTAAAACTTGTAAAAAATAAGTCAGATCTCTCAAATGACTTGTCAGTTTACTGATAATTAATCAATATCACTTTGATATGTCGCATTTGAAAACCTATTTCCTGCATATAACATACAAATCTGCTTTCTCACCTTCCATAAATATTTTACAAGCCATTAGCCCTTTTAGGTTGAACCCCGACATGCGAATATCCATGTCACGTATACGATTTCATTTTGAGCGTTTGAAATACCTAGAGACATTGAATATAATCGAAACTCAGTTCAAATTCATAATACTATTTTTAAGTATATGTTATATATATATATATATATATATATATATATATATATATATATATATATATATATATATATATATATATATATATATATATATATATTTTTTTTTTATTGCGTAGGACAGCAGACAGGCTGACGGCCCGCTTAGGATTTAGCAGTTACCGTCGCCTATAGGTGTTTGCAACGCCAGTGGCATCGCGAACACGCTGCTGTCCCATAAGGGTACAGGAATTTGGGTCACTAATGCCGGAACACAACACAAGGTTATTATGGCGGCATACTTAAGACCAAAGGCGGTCGCCATCCAGACGGGCTTGAGGCCCTACCACGTAGCTAGGGTGAGTTGTTTTGTCGCCTTTTACGACAGGCCGACCCCGGCCTCAGAGGTAAGTATTCTTTCTCCGCCCCTGCACGGATAAAAATGTGTGTAAATAAAAATATGTACTGCATCATTCAAACGTAAAAAGTTCTTTCTTTTTTCTGTTGCTGTGGGACGATACAGGCTAACTACTTTCTAATAAGCAGTTCTTCTTGGTTGCTACGCTCTCAACAGAGCGGTCCTGTTCATCACGTATTGCTCATACGATTTATGTTAACTCGCTATTTGCTTCTGTTGGTGGTCATTTGAATGCACTCATGCACGGTACTGCCCACAGCGGCTTTGATTTGGTCGGTCCATCGCGTAAACGACCTTCCACGCGGTCTATAGCCTTTAAGTAAGCCAGTAAATAGTTACCGTCGCCTATTGCTGTTTGCGTAGAGGAACTGAAATATTGAGAGATCTAGACAAACCTGGAGCTTTACCTCGTAGGTATGATTGTTGTGTCGCTTTTTACGACTTTCCGCCCCCAGCTAAATGGGTTAGTGTTTTTACTCTGCATGCATTAGGACAGCACTGGTATGGTAGTGGCAACCAAGAGCCATTTTGTTTTAAAATAAAAATATTTTATTCAGGCAGGGGCGGAAAAAGAATACTAACCTTTGCGGCCACCTTTGATCTTAAGTATGCCGCTATGATAACCTTGTGTTGTGTTCCGGTATTAGTGACCCAAGTTCCTGTACCCTTATGGGACAGCAGCGTGTTTGCGATGCCACTGGCATTGCAAACACCTATAGGCGACGGTAACTGCTAAATTCTAAGCGGGCCGTCAGCCTGTCTGCTGTCCTATAGCAATAAAAAAGTATATATTTAATCTGAAATAAAAAATGCTCCAGCTTCTCTTCTCAGAATAGTCATATAATGTTAACCTGAAACAAAGCCGGCCCCTCGGGGGAGGACTCGCCGCCCGCATTATTGCCGCGAGGGTGAGGGCTGCGTCCTGTTCCGCGGCCCCCCTCAACTCCTAGAGTTGTTACAGGAGAGCGTCGGGGTGACGAAACCCTGACCCCCTGGCGCCAACACTTTAGAAGGGGCCCGCCTTAAGATAAAGGGCGGGCCGGCACCGGCCCGGGCCACGAGATCGGCAGGCCATATATCCGTGGGCTCGGGCGTAGGCGATAGGAGAACAGCGGGGTTTTTAGTGGGTAGTTGGAAAAATCCCGGAGTCCCACATATCCCTCGGTCTCCCCGGGCCGGGGGAACCCGTCAAGAGAGGTTTTCCCCGAAACAAAAAAAAGGTCTCGTTTGCTAAGTAAGAGTTTCAGCGGTCCACGTGTGCGCATGCAAATAAAATAAAAAAGAGGAAAAAGAAATAGTGAGATTAATTTTTCCTGCACTAAAGGGAGTAGGAAGTCGCCCAGGTGTATGCATTCAGTCTCAGTAAATCATAGTATACAAACTATGATTAACACCAAATATCAGTCTGACTGAATGACAAACACTGAATAAATTATAAAAATAAATTGAATTATTAAAGTTCGTAAATCAACGCAAAATAAATAAATAATGAAAACTAAATGTTAGCATGCATTAGATTTGAAAATATTTTATTCTAACATTTTGATCGTAAAATAAAACATTATTACATTATTTAATATTATAACAGTATTAGATTTATTGCAGTTAAGTAACTTTATCCACGATTTAATTTAGATTTATAAATGCTCTACGATTCTCATTACTACGTGGGTGTCTTTAAATATGAAATTTCGTATTGAATATAATATATATTATTTGTTATATGCACAAAAAATTATTTTTTTAAGCATTTCCTTTCGGTTGCATCGGAAGCTTACACTTCGTTATTCCGGTTATGTCGATTTTTTATTACGCGAATTTAATTGCCCCTCTACGACATATTCTTTTTTAAGACAAAAATGCGCAATAAAAAAATCAATTGACTGATTTACCCACTCAAAAATGAACCAAAATAAAGGACATCAATATTTTATTACGTGAAGGAAAATAATAATCAATTTCAAAATGTTTAATTATCCGCTAGGAAAGTGATGAGCTGGCCGTGTCTTATTTCTGGTCGTTACTTTGTGATACTATAATATTTTCAGCGAAAATAATGATAAGTATTAAACAAAACTAATTTACCACGAAAGTTAGATAATCTAGGCGTTTATAAAACAACTAAAAATAGAATGTTGGTCCCAAATCGTTGTCTGAGATATGTATATACCACCTTTTTGGTCATCTGAGACCTGAGTCATACGTAGTTAGACCACTATAAAACAAGTTACTAAATTTTTGTTATAAAAACTCAAGTAATCTGCTATGTTATTGATCTGTTTGTTTCTTTTGTTTGAATAAATATTTAGGTCATCTGACTTTTATTGAGTAGACGATAAGTAATGTTTGAGTTGGTATTTGTATTATATCAGATGAATCTTCATCCGTTATCTTACGTTTCTCAAGATTTTCATAAGGCTATCTATGTATTTCTTATTAAAGTATCTTGCATTCATCCCAAGCTTTCATCCCAAATCAACTTGGATCCCAAGTCCACCACTGAGTACAGTCTGAGAGAAAAACTTAAGCGCGCTTTTTGCGCCGGTATCTTTCGACGACATACTTTTCTTGGTGAAGAAACTAGAACAGTTACACAAGAATTACTACAGTCTTTTTATGTTGCTGTAAACAGTAGACAGACTGTGTTACTTAACAGTAGCAAGTTACCCTCGCCTATAGATAATTGTGACGCTGTGGTCACGCCGCGATCACGCTCCTGTTTACATTGGGGTACTAGAACCTGGGTCGCCGGAACCGGACCATACCGGAACATAGTACGAGGTTATTATGGCAGAATACTTATAGAATAGGGGTGTTTGCCATCCAGACGGGCTTGGGGCCCTACCATCTAGATCACCCTATAAATGGTAGGTTGTGTCGCCTTTTACGATTGGTTGACTTCGGCCGCAAGAGTCAATATTGTTACTCCGCTCCTGTGCGGATAAAAATTCCAAATCAGAATGGAGAAATAAAACAGTATTCTTTATCTCACTGTAGACTATGCTACCGGCACGCTATGATGGCCGTTTTGACGTCTGTCCACTCCATGAAGTTTCGTATTAATTAGTAATTATATTTGAAGGAGCAAATTGCTGTTCTTTATTGTCAATAACTACACGTCGCTATTAACAATAAAGAACAGCAATTTGCTCCTTCAAATGTAATTAATAATAAATACGAAACTTCATAAGTGGAGAAACGTCAAAACGGCCATCATAGCGTGCCGGTATAGTAGTAGCCAATGACGTTTCGACTGGTTACACAAATGCGGTCGTGTTTGTAGGTTCAATCTCCATTGAGGACAAAATGTACTGCGATTAGTTTGTTCTGGTCTGGGTGTTAGTCAATTTTATGTTTGTTTACCTTTTGATTCAGGTTTTCACTTATTGCAACAATCTTTAAAAATAGGCACAATCTATTAATCGCATTTTACAACTACCTAGGAAAGTAATTCTTATCCCTGACTGTTTTATTCTTATTTCTGATCGACACTACATAACTGCACTTTCTTCAATATATCCTCAATTTAAGGATTTTTATACTTGCCATGTATTTATGTAAAACTAATAAATTAAAGAACCTATTTGAAATACTGGAGAGTAATAAATAATAATAAATATTTAATGACAATTCACACTGCGCTATCTAGTCCCAAACTATGTAGCATAGCACTTGTGTTATGGGTACTAGATAACTGATATTATTATTATTCAGGGGCGCTTCTCTGTCCGAGGAGTGCACGGGTGTGCGTACCCGAGGTGCCCGAGCATCCGCCACCTCATTCCCCCTTCCCGTCCGAGGCGGCGGAGTCCCACCTTTCTTCCCGTCTACCTCCCACATCCTTTCCCAACTTCGCTCTCTGTTCGTGGCACGGTCCCCGGCGGGATGGTTGCGAGTACTGGTTGGGGTCCCGGGTTCTGTCCCGGGCCCTGATTTGGTAGTCGAAACCATGCCCATTTCGACTGCGCCTGCACAGAGAGTGTTCCTGGGGCGGGAATGGCATCTCCGCTCTCCGTCGGTCTGGCTGGGTTGGCTAGGACGTTGGGCGACTCCCTGGTTTTTTGGGGTGTCATCTGGTAGTCGTACCCACGCCTGACTGGCACGTGGCGGAGATGCAAGTCCCGCCCCGTCCAGAATCCTCCAGCTTTAGGCTGGAGACAGTCAAGTCCGCAAAGGAGGCGGCGGAGCGGGAGCGGGAGTCGACTACCACACTCCCCTCCCGCCAACGCCGGCAGCGCCGGAGGGCAAGTAGCGACCTCCGGCTGCCGTAAAAAGCGGCCGCGGGCGGGCCCTCGGGGGAGGATCCGCCGCCCGCACTATTGCCGCGAGGGAGAGAGCCGCGTGCTGTTCCGCGGCCCTCCTCAACTCATGTTGATTCAGAAGAGCGCCGGGGGACAAAATCCTGACCCCCTGGCGCCAACTATTTAGAAGGGGCCCGTCTTAAAACAAAGGGCGGGCCAGCGCCGGCCCGGGCCACGAGATCGGCAGGCCATATATCCGTAGGCCCGGGTGTAGGCGATAGGAGAACAGCGGGGTTTTTTAGTGGTTTTCGGATGGCCGAACATCTTTCCCGGAGTCCTACACATCCCTCGGTCCCCCCGGGCTGGGGGAACCCGTCAAGAGAGGGTTTTTCTACAAAGTCCAGCCTAAGCTAAACCCTATTTCATATGATTGACGACATAAATCTGAGGTTAACTTAAATTGGAAATTTAACCTACAATGTCCAGCCTAAGCTGAACCCTATTTCATATGATTGTTCATACAAATCTGAGGTCAACTTAAATTAGATTTTAAAATTTTCGAAACTTATCATTTTTAGCAAAAACTATTTTTTTTCTAAAATAAAAATAGCTTAAGTTACTCCTTGTTACATCAGCTATCTGACAGTGAAAGTCCCGTCAAAATCGGTACAGCCATTTCAGAGCTTAGCCGGAACAAACAGACAGACAGACAGAAAGACAAAAATTGTAAAAAATGTTGTTTTGGTATATGTATCGTGTATACGTCCGAATGCACTTAGTAAAAAGCGGTTATTTTAATATTACAAACAGACCCTTCAATTTTATTTATTTGTATAGATATACTTTTTTTTGTAAATAAATATATATCATACATAAACACCCAGACGCGCGTCGGGAATCGAACCCGTGACCTCCACAAGCGTACCGAAGTACATTATCCATTACGCTACAGAGGTCGTCGCGAGTGGAGTGAGGAGTGGAAGGAGCGAACATGTGCCGAGTCCACGAAGTGTGGAATAAAGATATGTTTATTCAGGTATGTTTGTTTCATATGTTTTGAAGACAATATTTCCGGCAAGGTTCCACGGTCACGAACTTTATGACAGACATCAACTATTGGTTCGAAGTACTTTGTCTAGTTTCTGAACTCCTTGGTCTCTAAGTTCTAGAGGTAGTTTCAAAGACAGGGTTCTCTAAGTACACGCCAACATTGAGTTTCTTTTTTATTACTGTAGGACAGCATACAGACTGACGGCCCACTTAGAACTTAGCAGTTACCGTCGCTTACGGGTGTTTCTAAAGCCAGTGGTATCGCGAACACGCTGCTGTCCCTTATAAGCGTCCAGGAACTTGAGTCACTAATGCCGGAACACAACACAAAGTTATTATGGCGGCATACTTAAGACCAAAGGTGGTTTGGGGCCCTACCACGTAGGCTGTTTTGTCGCCTTTTACGACAGGCTGACCCCGGCCGCAGAGGTTAGTATTCTTTCTCCACCCCTGCACAGATGATCTTCTTCTTCTTCTTAATCTTAATAAATCTTTGTTATCTATGGAATCAAAAATCTATTTCCTAAATTTTGTGACTAGATAGATTTAAAGCTTCTACTAAAGGTAATAAAATTAAAATAATTAAAAGCTATTTAGAGTTATATTTATTACAATAATCCTTTTACTCGTATTAAATATCATTTATTTAATATATATACGTTTTATTATGAGTACTTAATATAAAAACAAATACACTTTTAAGCGTTCACCGGATTAAGGCAAATTATCCGAACTGGTGAATACTGAAGTTAATGAGCGACGTATAAACGTAAATTCGAAAATATTTCATGTTTTTACTACCACGAGATACTTTGTCTTTACATAATATTATTCTGTGTGTGATGTTTTTTTTTCTTTTATTTGGTTATTGTATGTATCGTCGCGTGTGAAAAATTAATGTTTCTTTCTAAGACTATCAAACATTTCAACAAAAAGGAATAATTTATTTAATGACGTCAATTATTGTATTTGGTTACATCACGTGTAAACTATTGTATATATATGTGTGCACAGTAGCATGAAATCGCAGTTGTTATAGTTATCATAAATTTAATCTTATTGTTAATTAGTACATGGATAGACAAAAAATATCTAATATATAAAATTCTCGTGTCACAGTTTTCGTTGCCATACTCCTCCGAAACGGCTTGACCGATTCTCATGAAATTTTGTGAGCATATTGAGTAGGTCTGAGAATCGGCCAACATCAATTTTTCATCCCCCTAAATGTTAGGGGTGACCCACCCCCAAAAATTTTTTTTTAATTTTTTGACATTTTATTATTTATATGGCAGAACAACGTTTGCCGGGTCAGCTAGTGTACATATAAAAAAGGGAATGTTATTAAATAGCGTTAAATATAACATTAAATTGGACCTCAATTTATAGAAAAAATATTTTCCCCGGAAAAATGACTAAGCCCTGTGAGCGCTGAGCGGTTTTATTTTGTTTTTACGCCGGTGTTCCAAAATTAAACCTTGTTTGCAACTTTTAATAGCTTTATGTTTTTGTTATTAACGATATATAAAAAATGTTATAATAAATATTTTATAAGCTTAAATTTTTGGTAAAAATAGAAAACTTTAGTAATAAAAATATTTTAAGTAAAATAATAGTTACATAACAATAACAATGTAAATATTATTATATAAATATAGTTTAAAATTAATTAATCTCCACGTACTTTCCACGAAAGCAGAGCTTTAAATATTTGTGTTAGGAAATAATTAATTTAATAATCAAGCGGTTAAGAGTCTACATCTATCCCTTCGTTGTAAAATGCCAACAAATTTATTATTATTTTGGGGTGGAAACACACACCCTGCCGCTTCGGACCACGAAGATGGGTAGTTAAGGACTTCCCATGTAATGCGACCGTACGCTCATGGCTCTCGACCAGAAAACGCACATCGCCACTTGCATTTTGTCCTTTACTCCTTCTGATCAGTGCAATACAGTTACCACCCGAAACAACTATGCCCTGTGGGTATTTGTGTCACGTGGAACGAGAGAGTGCCATATCGTCTATCAAGCAGTTGTATTAAGGTATGATTCCGAACTACGCTGCACGCAGCAGTGCTGCCGCTGCATTGCTGCCGCTGCGTTGCTGCCGCGTCATTGCTGCCTAGCTCGGAATGTACTCTCATATAAGCTTATAGAGAATATATGGGGACTGGTAGTGTCGCGGAACCAGTGTCGCGGTAGCACTGCTGCGTGCAGCGGTTCCCCATAGTTCGGAATCATACCTTTAGGGGCCGTACCGCTGCGACGGCGTTTTGACCACTACTGGGATGCGCAAGTCTTTATGTAGCCGTGAGATCGTCTCGGAGTTGCACCAGTTTTTCCCCGATTTCCCAACACGCAGGACCAGAGTGTCAGGACACCCTTACTCTCGTTATTTTAGTACTTATTTGTTAGTAATACAGCATTAAATATTTAGCGTGTTCGCGATGCCGTGAATTCTAAGTGGGCCGTCAGCCTGTATGCTGTGCTACAGCAATAAAAAAAACTTGATTATTAGAAATATATACAATATAGTAAGCATTTCTCTTTAGTTTATCCTTCTGTGTTCATCCACTTTGTTCCTACCATTTTCCTTGTCACATTCTTAATTTTGAATTATATGGTCATACCACGCTAGTCTGTTACTTTTTAGTTTGTCAACCACACTAGCGCTACTTTTAAATTTCGTTAGATGACCGTCGCCTCCATCTACTTTTTCCATCTACTATCGTGTACCTTTTGAAGTGAAACTTCTTTGCGCACATGGGGGTAAATATTTTACGGATGAAACGCAATATTAGCGTCACGAAGATGTGAAACGTTTTTTTTTCTCAAGGCTTAAGACTTATTTTATAATGTAATTTTTAAATGATTGCATTACTTATACATATCTATGCGAATTGTAACTTTGTTGCAATAGAATACAGTTGAGTTTTGTTTAATAAGATATAAAATAATAATATTACATAAATTCTCTTTTCTAAATCTATTCGAAGATTTAAAAATAAGTTAGCCAAAGAAGTTTCACTTCTAACATGTGTACTTTGTACGCAAGCACTTATTTTTTTAAGAAACGAAATACGTGCGAGCGATGGTTGTCCACCAGGGACGTAAAAAGACTTGTACAATTCCTACTCTACAACAAGTCTGTCTTAGGCTCTCTTTGTGCAGGAGCGGAGTAAGAATACTGATTCTTGCGGCCGGGGTCGACCGGTCATAGAAGACGACAATACAACCCCTAGACGGTAGGGCCTCAGCTCTCTGGATTGCAACCACCCCTTGTTTATAAGTATGCCGCCTAAATAACCTTGGATTGTGTTCAGGTATTAATGACTAGGTTCTAGGACCTCTAGTTTTTTATTGCTGTAGGATAGCATACAGGCAGACGGCCCTCTTAGAATTTAGCAGTTACCGTCGCCTATGGGTGTTTGCAATGCCAGTAGCATCGCAAACACGCTGCTGTCGCATAAGGGTACAGGAACTTGGGTCACTAATGCCGGAACACAACACAAGGTTATTATGGCGGCATACTTAAGACCAAAAACAGTAGCGTGTTAATGATGCTTCTCGCATACGTAAACGAGTCCTGGACTGTACACTGCATCTCGGCAAGCATTGTGTAGGATCCCAGCCCGTTGAACCGATGACCTACGCAAGATTACCGGTCAAGACTGGAAGCAAAAAGCAAAGAAGATAGCAACACAGCCTTGTGCTTCGAAAGCTTTGGTCGAAATAAAGACTAAACGCGTGTAATATTTAGTTAAACTTCATAGCGACGTTAACACGAGAAAATATATCCGTTTGTATTATGTTGATAATAAATTACAAAACTATTTATTTAACTAGAATTACTTGCAACTTTTAGTCTGATCTAGGTTAACGATTATTCAGCATTCACTAGTACTAAAACTAATTCAAAGAAGTTCTTTAGTACCCTATTTTACGAACACTGCAAGTCATTAGTCTTTGGCTATAATGTCTATCATTAAAACTGGGGTTTACAGATTTAATGCGCGTTTTTTTAAAGTGGATATTTCACTCTACTCTTCTTCAGGTATTTGTACCAACAAAGGGACCCTACGAAGTTTAAATTATGAAAAATGTAACACTGAATATTTTCCATAATTAGACACATATTGTATATAATGACCATACTAAGACGGCTTGACGACTTCCGTGGCGTAGCGGCTAACGTATTTTGGAACGCCTGCGGTGATCACGGGTTCGATTCGCGTACCACGTCTGGGTGTTTATGTATAATATGTTTTTGTTTATAAAAATATATAAGTAGTATATTAGTTTTATGGGACCCTAGTAGACCTAAAAAGGCTTGATACATGATATGAGGGCTTGTGAAGTGACAGATAAAGAATGCCAGGATAGAATAGAAGAAAAAGACAAATTGTGCCAATTTTTATAATATTGATATTTAGTGAATACTTGATAAACATCTAGTAATAAATTTTTCAACCGTTTTAATTCTTAAAAGCTCTTCATTCTGACTGAAATAAAAGTCAGTGCAGTTCAGCCAGAAATTCTTTTCATGAAGTACCTGCAAAAGGAGCTGCAGTTTAAAGAAGATACTATTCAATATTGTCAATTGTACTACCTTCACAGGCACTTAACAACTATTAGCATGTAAAGCTGATAAAAGTGCATCATACAAGGTAATACAAACGCATATCGTAGGAAACTTAAGGATATTTGAATGAGTTACAGTCGATATTGTTTTTGCATCTCCCTGAATCATCAAATATCCTGCCGAATGTCTATCACTTACCCCCAGAAATTTAAAATCCCTTTAATAGGTATTTAACTTGATGGCTTAACGCGTTATCATTCTACAATTTGAGGTAATTCACAAAAATTCGTTGAAGATAGTCTAAAAATCTAGTTTACCGTTGGAGTCATTGGATTAAGTTAATGAGGTCATGTTTTTATATTGAAATAAGAAAATATAAATCAGATTTTTTTTGCAAAATTTTCAGATCTTTGACTATTCCCGTGCGTCCGTATTTAAGGTATTATCATAAATTATATGGTCCCCATTTTTCTTTATAACTGCGCACAATCTTTACCGTTTGATTTATAGACCTTCTCCTGAATACATCAACTTTTACTACGGAGGGCAAATATTTTTACTTTTCAAAGATCTTTCTGCTATTATAGGTTGAAATATCAAAATAATTAGTGAATGGGTTAATATTTTTGTTAGTCTCTTGTAAAATTAAAGTAAACAATACGATATATTTTAAAATAATTATTGTCTTCTATACAAATAAATAAAATTGGAGTGTCTGTTTGTAATATATAAATAACCGCTTTTTACTAAGTGCATTTGGATGTATACACGGGTATATATACCAAAACAACATTTTTTACAATTTTTGTCTGTCTGTCTGTTTGTTCCAGCTAATCTTTGAAATGGCTGGACCGATGTAGCAAGGAGTAACTTAGGATTACTTTTATTTTAGAAAAAAAAATTTTTGTTATAAATCATCAATTTAGAATTTATTATCCAATTTAAGTTGACCTCAAATTTATATCATCAATCATATGAAATAGGGTTTAGCTTAGGCTGGAAAATGTAGGTAAATTTCCAATTTAAATTGACCTTAGATTTATATGATCAATCATATGAAATAGGGTTCAGCTTAGGCTGGAATTTGTAGTTTAAATTTTGAATTTACATTGACCTCAGATTTATATCATCAATCATATGAAATAGGGTTTAGCTTAAGCTGGACTTTGTAGGTTGTACACGCCTGCGCGGGTATATAAAGCGCGCCGAGAGCCGCCGCCCGATGGAATAGGCTTAGGGATGCCTTCCGCCCCCCATAGCCTATAGACACACAATTCACACAATACAAAATTTACACGTAGAATAGATGTGTTACGGGGGAGTTTCTTTCGCCGTTTCTTCTCCAGCTATAAGCACTCTGAAACAGTAGTAGATTGGAATAAGATCGGCTTAACCGGCGAAGTCGATAGACTCTAAATAAAAAACTCTTGCCATTCGTAGCGTTTGTCAATTGCTCCCCATGCACCGGTCGAGCCGGAAACGCACCTCACAGGAGGCGCATCTTCGAGTAGGCTGCTCCCACGGTGTTGGAATGCTTTGACGTCCGTAGTCGCTGTCAGGTCGTTTGAGACAACAACAGCTTTAGCTTAAAGAAAAAAAAAACCCACCGCCTGTAGCTTTCAATTATTTGTAGTGAACGCACGTATTCCGGAGGCGCATGGCGTAAGAGTTGCATTCGATAACACTGACTGTTTGCATATTTCATTTATTTATATTTTAGGGTTTATAGGGTTTGTAATCCAAAATAAACCAAAAGATTTATCCAAAAAATGCTGACCAAAGTCACTGTTCCACGCGGACGGAGTCGCGGGCACAGCTAGTATATAACTAATTGTATTAGTTGATTATACTTTGTACATATTTTAGTTAAAATTCAAACCACTGGCAATGTTTTGTTACAGTTGTATTACATTAATATACTTTTGGTTAGCTAATGTTTTTATTTTTAGCTCATATTAAAAAGGTTACAATATTACAAAATGGAGCAATTACATGTTGCGTCTAACTCACCTAAAGTGCAACTCTGTATAGACTGTGGATGTCCACAATATTTTTGATTTGTTTGTATGACAAGTGATTTTCACGGTTCTTAATAACATTAATTATATTTAAGAGAATCTCACACCTTTCACACTGTTTTAAGTACCGAAGAGCGCAGGAGAGGAAAACCTAGAAAGAGTTGGGATGAGAGCGATCGCCGGAGTTTTATGTGGGTAGTCGGCTGTTGGTCATCTTTCCCGGAATCTCACACCCGCCGCTCCCCCAAGATATTTGTTTAGTGTATGAGAGATATTGGCGAAGATTTGGATAGGGAGGATTTTAGAATGTTATGGAAGGCTTACGGCGGAGAGGTGACTTCCGCTATATTTTAAAACTCGTAGATATATTTTAGAATAAACACAAAGGCTTACAAATTTAGTAGAATAAAGGCGAAAAGAATGAATTTAGTTTGAAAAATTCTACAAATCCAATAATAAGAATGAAAACACAGTTAAATAGTCACTGCTGAAATTAAATGTAACGTAGCGTAATACCGTCACGTGATCCGGAAACGAAATGCACCGAGACAAACTTCCGGGCCGAGTTTCGACTACGGGCGGCTAAATTGGTATCCAGTTCTAGACGCACGTTAACTTTAATTGAATACTTCATAAGTGGGATTAGATTCAATCGGTTTACTAAATAATAATATTTAATAAATACAACTCGATCGAAAGAAAAATAATTTATTCACAGCTTAAAACTTACAATTAAAAAGAATATTAACTAAAAAGAAACATATTTTCATTAGCTCTAAAAAGGTGCCTAACTCAGCACTGTAAGGTGCTGTTTAGAGCATCCTGCACTGATCTTCCGTTAGGACCTTTAATTTAATTTCTTCGAGGCCGGCAGCGCGTTAGCAATGCCTCTGGTGTTGCAAAGTCCATAAGCGATGGTGATCACCTGCCAGGGTGGGCCGTTTGCCTGTCTGATGAACTCGAACTATAAAAAAATTGGACCTTAGAATGACGATATACTAACTATTTATTAAAAAATATTTATTCTTAAGGAAATGTATTAAGTATAAATATTTTAAATTTTATATAAGTATAAAAATAGTAACATAAAGAAAACAGTTCACTCAATTCAAGACAACATCAGCTGCTAGTATTAAAATATTGTAAGAAATAACATAAATAAAATAATAATAACAATAATACTTGTATAATACAAGTAATTACCTGAAGAATATGAAGATGTTGATATAATATTGACGAATTTACAATTAGTGACCTGATAATATTAGTAATAATGATCAATTTAAATTATTTAAATTTTTTTAAATTATTATTAATCTATAGAACACTTGTATCTATTGCCAAGTCTGCCTGCCTCTTTTGGTGTTTACTGTGGATTTAAAACTTTTATACTAATCTTTTTTAGTTTGTAGTTTAGTCTTAAGATAATTTTTTAATGCTGTGTCACGCAATCTTATCATTACTTTAATGCTATCTGTAATCCACGGATAAGAAGGTTTTTGAACTGTAATTGATCTTACAGGAGCATAAAAGTCAAATAATGATATAACACTAGCGCTAAAATCATTGATTATGTGATTAATTATCTGGTTGGGATGACATTAAATTCCATCTTACAAGACTCTGCAAGTGCTTCTTAAAATTATCTAAGCAAATATTTGACTCTGTCTTGTCTTTTTTTCGTTTGATGTTAAGTTCACAGACTATCATACAATGTCCATGAAGAGCATTCTTGTGTTGTGTATTCGTACAAATAACATCTATTAAAGTCTGAAAGTTGTTCGTAAAATGTGTTGGTGTACAATTTGAGAAAAATCGAAGCAAGATAAGAATGTCAGTATTTTTTTAGATTGTGTGAAATTAATTTCACTTCTATTAAATCCATTTCTATCAGATTCTATCAATTCCATATTTAAATTTATATTAAAGTCGTCCAATAACATGAAGTAGTTATTATTTGATAGACAGTTAATAGTATCTGAAATTGTATCTAAGAATAAATCTACATCGAGTTGGAGAGAGATTGGTTGAAAATTGTTTGTTTGAAATAAAATTAATATTCCTCGTTTTAAATCAACTACTTCTTTTTATTATATAACATATGATATCCACATATTACAGTGGTTGTCATAGGGTATCATCGGCTCACGACCTAGAAGTTCAATTTCATATCATTTCAATGATCCCTAGATCATCAAGAAATCACTAAAACAGTAGGCTGTTGTGTTTGCGATTTAGTCTATGGTATGCATTTACAGCATACCTACGTTATCTCGTGTGTCTATTTATAGTTATGAAGATGTCACTACCACTCTCAAGAACCGAGAGCCACGGGTGAATATAGGTGACATACAGAAATCATCGGAGTGACGTGTGGATATTAAAGACAGTGACACCTAGACATTGCCAAGTCAGTGATGCACCTTTGGAGGTTCAGGAGTTTGTAGGCGCGCATACGTACGAAAACTTCGTTATTCAACCAGCGAAGGGGGCGTGAACGGTTAGGTGTAAAAAGATGTTCCAGAGAGTTAAGAAGTTCCAGAGGAGATTAAAAGGGAAAGTAAACTAAAAATATTTAGCAAAAAATTAAAAACCTACCTAATCGAAAATTGTTATTATTCAATTTCTGACTTTTTAAAAATGCAAAAATAATTGTACTGTAACAATAACAAATAAAAAGGGAATCTAGTCATAAATACAAACTTAATCGTTAAGAATAATTAATTTGATTAAAACATAAATTTACCATTGGGAAAATTTAATAATACAAATAATATGTATGACAAACTAATACTTAGTGAAAAATAGACAATTGTATTTTATTGAGTTATATTTTTTATTACTATCATTTCTTGTATTCTAATTTTTTTTGTTCTCATTCTTCCTATTTTACTTTTTATTATAGTCCATTTTCTAATAATAATGAATAATTTTTTATTATTAATATTGTGACCACTAGTTTGCAGCGTCAGAAGATGACCCTCTAAGTTTTAAGTGCTATATGTTTAATGTAAGATGTTATTGTAAACACTTAGATGTGCAAATAAATATTTGAATTTGAATGTTGTATAAACACGATATATATACATAAAAGTACGAGCAAGACGTGCTGTTACGTGGCGTGGTTCATTAGAGTAGGATACAGCGGCTCCCTGCGCTCGCCACATGCGTCACGCGCAACGTGTCGACGGGATACGTACGGAGAGCGAAGTGCTGCTACAAACCCATAGGAACACTATGCCTACTATAGCAGGATATGTTTTAATCAGCAGATAACTACTAGACAAGGTAAACGGACAAGATACCCGCTACACTTGACAAAGATGGATTGACTGGATGTACACTCGCCACAAGTTCAATATAGCAATAATAGCAGTTCCACAGCTCAATCCAATTAAAAATAATATCATTTGCAACCTTTTTATATAAAAAAAAATTCACACGTACACGATCTCGTATTTCGCAATTTTTCATCATTATCTAGTCAAAAAGGGTACGATATAATTTTCCTTAGTGAAAGGCCTGTCATGTTGAAATGTTACACATGTATGTATACGCGCAGTGCCGTTTAGGCTAATACGACCGTTGAAATGCTCCTGGATGCTATACTGGATTAATGACGTTATACACTGATGCCGTAAATTCATGTATGTAATGTTCCCAAGATGTTTTTCTGCATCGTAGATTCGTATCAATTATGTTATAATATGAATAAATAAACCCTTGACAGCATAATTTAGTCCAAAAGTAAGCAGCAAGGCGCTTGAGATATAGCTACTAGACAACTAAATACAAGTATATACGTATATAGGTTTATTTTGCAAATCTATACATACATATTATCCCATGACTCCTGTTATCACATAATATGTACATTGAGCAATAAAAACAGTCTAAACGAATGTTATTGTGAGGATCCAACTCCGATATTGTCATGAGATCACCGGTGTACGTAACCAACCTAACAAGATGATAGGCAAGATAATAGATTTACTGCGCCTTCCGCTAGATAAAGACTTATATCCAACGCGACGTTAAAAATATGTTACATAAATAATAATGTAATAAAGCCCATTGCTTGGTCGGGTCACCGTCAAAAAGGAAAATAGATAATTTTTGCTTAATTCGCCCATAATTTAGACCTCAATCAGGCCGTCAATCGCTTCTTCGCCGGATGTAACCGCCAGCCGCAATTTGTTCGTGATCGTTCAATTTACTAAGAATTATGTAGCCTTACGAACATCTATCTAAACGTAATTTAGTTTTTTTTCTCCGTAATTCTCCGTGTAGGGGCGGAGTAAGAATACTAACCCCTACGGTCAGGGCCAGCCTGTCGTAAAAGGCAATAAAACCCTAGCTATGTGGTAGGGCTCTAAGCCCGTTGGGATGGCAACCACTGTTGTGTTACGGTATAAGTGACCTAGGTTCCTGTACCTCTATGTAGACAGCACCGTGTTAGCGGTGACTAGCGTCGCAAACATCCATAGGCAACTGTAACTACTTTATTATGTGAGTCATCAGTCTGTGGTTCCTTCGCAATAAAAAAAATGTTTTCTTCTTACAAGCATATTACGCTTTGGGCCGCGGCAGGAGGGGTAGACCCAATAAGTGCTGGCTTGACGTCGTAAATGGTGATATGCGTGCCAATGGGCTCACTACCAGAGATGCTGAAGACCGTGCAAAGTGGAGAAGAAAAAGTCGAAAAGCAGACCCCGGGCGCCGTAGCGAGAGTTTGGGCTGCAACCGGGATTCAACGCAAAGATGATTATGATGAATTTTACGTTTTAGTACTTTAATACTTTATGTTTAAGCGCTAAATTATGATTTAGTAACAGATGCTAGGAGTCCGTTGTATTATCGTGAAGCTTACTAATACTACGCGATATGTTGTTTCGTTTTGGAACATACACTGAGTCAATGTTCAATAAAATTATCGAAACTTGTACTTTTATTACATTATTTTAATTATACTTATGTTAAGTGACTCGGAGACACTCGGAAAGACTCGGATACCAATGTAGAGATTGCAGGAGCGTATTCCAAGATAATAGGTATTACTTAGGCAGTATATCTAATCTTATGTACGTATTACAACATAATAGCTATGTGCCGACGATGAAGGTAAACACCATGAGGAATTTTATATACCGTGTAACCCAGCAATCCGCCTTGGTCAAACGTGGTGGGTGTACTGTCTGTTCTCTTTAAGGGACAGCCTGAGGCTGGCAGTGAGATATTACAGGCTGTTATTTCAATGTGTAATAGAATTTGATTGTTGGAAGGGGTAGACCTAGGCGGACGTTTCAAGACCAAATCAGGGACGTCTTGAAAAAAGGCAAGGTCAAGAGTACCCTCAACCGAAGAGCATGTATGAAAGGAATAATGAAAGTGGTCGAAGCGAAACAAGTATGTAAGGATCGTAGCAAGTGGAAAGAAGTGGTCTCTGCCTACCACTATGGGAAAAGTATGTAGAATTTGATTTATCCAGTAAAATCCTTATGCTAGTTGAGATTTGTAATGTTCATATTACTGTCAGTGAATTTTTCAGTTTGAGAAACCGTGCCCTACATTACGAGCCCTTATGTTTAATAAATTCCTCACACACACATTAAGGGATGTTTGTATAAGATCAACTGTGGTATTAACCCTTTTTGTAACTTAGAAACTCATGAATAGTTTTGTGTCAAAATTTTAAATAGTTGAATCAGAACATGAAGATCCAGTTGATGTTTTTGCATCGCAATATGGTATGGATGTTTTGAAAAGGGGGTCATAAGGATATGAAACTTTTTACGCACGTTCAAAATGCCATCAATGATACAACGATGTTATACAACGGTGAACAATTGCCATCATGTGAACTATTTGTCTGTATGCTGAAATCATAATAGGGACACCATAAATTTATTTATTTTTCCATAACATGTCTCGCTTAAGTCTTTATGGAGGCATGACTAGATATGACCAGAGCATTTTTATTCTGTCGTTTAGTGAAGGTATCACAAATAGTTTAAGACAACAAAAATCACTTCGATTCTCTTATCTATTAGTCCCAATAGATTCATCCGGATTGGTCATCCAGTGAAACTAATAGCGATGTTCAATGTAACAGCAATACTAAATATATTGAAGCACGTACAGATAGCACATATGTAGGTCGTCTTATGACAGGGCGTACGGTCACTGGCTCTCAAACGCCCAGAAGGGTTAGATATAGATTGTAAACTAGGGGCAGAGGGTACAGATCACGTAAATTACTTGTTAACAAATGTAAGTTATCGTCTTGTTGGCTAGGCAAACCGAATCAAATTATCTTCGCTTCATTTAAAATTTATATACCTATAAAAATACTTTTTTGTCTTCTTTTTATATTCTTTATGTTTTTTTAAATATTTATATATGTAATTATTCTGTGCGTGTGTATGTGACCGAAACCTAAACGGCTGGATCGATAAAAAAATTTGTGTGTGTGTTCAAGTGGATTCGAGAACTATTCTGTTTAGATTCACAATTCGTTTAACTATAAAATGTTTTTATTTTTCTTCTATTTTTTCCCTTACTTTTCTACTTTCATCTTTTGATTTAACACACTTATTTTTTAAATTATATCTCGCAGTCTAATCTTTTCTTTGTCAAATTTAAACCCATACTTCATTATATTCATTCGCTTCAATTCTAACTTTTTTGTGTTTATTAGAAAGGGGAAGAAGTAACATATTTATAAATACATTTTTATCCGTGCAGGGGAGGAGAAAGAGTATTGACCTCTGCGGCCAGGGTCGGCTTGTCGTAAAAGGCAGTCGCCTTGTCGTAAAAGGCTGTTGTCAAACAACCCACCATAGCTACGTAGTAGGGCCCGGAGCCCATCTTTTTCCCTTTGGTCTTAACCTTGTACCCTTATGGGACAGCAGCGTGTTCGCGACGCCACTAGCGTTGCAAACATCCATGGGCGACGGTAACTGCTAAATTCTAAGTGGGCTGTCAGCCTGTCTGCTCTCCTACAGAAATAAAAATAATATATAATATACTTGATCGATAACGAAACTGCCATTTCATATATTTATGTCCAGGAAGAGGAATGTTTCCTAATCTGGAGTGACATACAGAGGATGATACTCTAAAATGAGTGAGAGAGATGAAGAGAGTGAAACTATACATTTTATATAATGTAAAGGATTAATTTGTTCTGTTATATTGTAGTAATGCTACATTTAAAAAAAACGTGTGCGTCTCGGGACGCCAGACAGAAGTGATAACTTAAACCAGTCTAAGTTGAACTATTTAATATTGAAATTGAAATTGAGAAAAGCTTAGGTTATTACTTAAATTTTATGTATATTAATATTATGATAATGTAAGGAAAGGGTATTTATTAATAAAACCAATAATAATTCAAATATAACTAAAGTTTACGAATTTTAAATTTTTACAAAATCTGTTTCTAAATTATATAAAATTAAAAAATTCCCAAATGTAGATTCTTTATAAATATTCTTTATAAAAATTCTTTATAAATAGAATTTCCAATTTTTTTTCCAATTTTAATAAAATCGCAATTTGAATAGATCTAGCGCTATGGGTGAGAGAGAAGTGAGAGAGGAGGACCCTGCCTACCGCTGCTGTATGCGTGAGAGAATGGGAAGCCAGATAGACTGGCGCCGTAACGCGTTACGTAACGAAGTGATTTACCCTCCCATAAGAAGTTATTATTTCAAAAGTACTGAAACAGTATTTTATGTATTTATTACATGTCCGAAGATTATCAGGGATATATGTACTCAGAGCTCCTGTCCGGTACTCTGCTCGTATTACTCTGAGATCACATTGTAAGAGTAAGGCAGTTTTGAGTTTAAAATAAGTTTAACTATTATGAGAAGGCCGACAGATGATAATACTTGAGCTCAAACAGGAAATGCGATGTACAAATAACAAGAAAACAATAAAATTCCAATTACAGTACACTTCGAAGAGTTTAAAAGCGTTATGACCTTTATATAGCGTAGGCTCTACTTATACCTTTCGAAGTATTTCAAGTGTAAATTCTTATTTAAGTAAGTGTAAATATTTATTATTGTTTATGCAATTTATTTTGTTCCTTTGAAGTAAAATTGTTTTATGAAAGGCAAGCAATTAAAATTCTATGGTTGAAGAAACAATATTTAACAATTAGCCCTGAAAATTGTTACGGTTATAATAAATTAAGGTCTGTTAAACCAAAGGTTAACGTAATTTATTTTCTTATTTATATACAATTTATTTTATTATATAGCTTTTATCCGTTCAGGGGCGGAGAAAGAATACTGACCTCTGTACCCGGGGTCGGCCTGTCCTAAAAGGCAACAACCCAGCAATAAAAATGATATAAATAAAAATTATAAGTTTATTAATAAGTGTCAAACTGCTCTCCAATTTTTTTTCTTCTAATCGTAAATCTTCTTCGGTTATTTTTAAAAGGATGTTTAGTATAACAATGTGAATAGGAACAGTGCTTAGAGCAACCATCTCTGATCGATTTATAGTAATAAGTCTAATTGCCAACTCTGCCTTAGTTGGTATATAATAAGTTGGTAAGTATTGGATGTATCTATATAGCTGGTATAACGACCTACTGTTAATTATCGAAATTTTTACACCTTGTTTACAAACAAATTCAAGTCATCAGAACTTTTCATTACTTTGAGTAAAGTTTACGTGTGCATGTATTTTAAGTAGCAGGAATTCGTGTTTCTAATGCCAACGTGTTGTCGGTATCAAAATCAAATATTTTACTTTTTTTTAAATGCTTTTGTACCTTTTATCTTACTGCGATGAAAAAACTTATTCCACGAAGGAGAAGGAAGAATACGCAATACAAACGTTTTTGAGAACCGTTTGAATACATGAAAAAATTAGGCGGTAGTAGGCGAGTACTTATAAAAGTGAATGATGCATAAGAGCAAAAAATAGTAAATAAAATACTTTTAATATGTGCGAACTGTTATCAGGCCAGTAATCACACGCATAAAAATACGTACGACAAATTGCATTGTCCGCTAAAGTCGGACGATCCGGATAAGGGATTTAGATAAATGCCTAATAGCCCTTGGAGCGATAAAAGCGAATGATTAAGGTGATCCCAAAGATTTATTATTGACTGTAATCGTGCGTAACTTACGATAACTTTGATTCATTACATCTATGGGTATATTATATAACACGTTCACATACTCATAAAAACACGCTGACACTCATATACAAACCCTCACATACAATACTCATACATACATATATTATTATATTTATTATACATTATTCAAAGACACACAAATATATAATATATGTAAATCTATAAATATTAAATATAAGTATATATCGACACGACTCAACTCAAAGGCCGTATAGCCTCAGCAGTCGTGTCGTGTAAAAATGCCTGCTCAAAAATCGTAAAAATAAATTTATTTATAATATAGTAGTACCAATAATATTAATAATTGTTATTAGACAGTAATCATATAAATAAAGATTGTTGTGAAGATCCTGTGTCCACAGCGTAAATTACAAATAGAACCGCTCGAGATTAAATGTGAGGTGGGTACCGACATACTTGTATTATTACATCCCCCACACATCCTTTTACGTTAATTATATTTTAAATTCATTAAGGCAACGATTTTTATATTACATAACAACCCCTAACATCGTACTTCCGGGCTCGGACCTCCTCCCAGAAGAAAAAGTCAGTATGCCCACCACGCTTGTCTAAGGCGGATTAGCGGGTTTCACATCCCCAATCAGTGCATGTAATCTTGAAATTACTGTCTGTTCGTTTTATAGTTAACAACTTGATAACTATGTACAATTTTTCATTCGTTTCCACTGAATCCCGGAATATTGTGGATTTTTTATTTGGAGAATATTTGCCGCTTGAACCCGACCCGGAAGTAAAACGCTTGCGTCAGTTCTTTTTCAATAAGGCAAATTAACATGAACAGGCAGTTAAGCGTTGAGTTTTTAAAGCAATTTATGAATGATGGAAAATATTTTTTATTCTATATTTCTCATTTAAATACACCCGGAGACTTATTTCCGGCCCGGGCGGGACAGTGGTATTACCTATTTTTATTATAGCTTGAGTTCTGCAGATAGGCAAACAACCCGCCCTAAGGCACGCGGTCACCAATTTTCATTTTTCTAATTGATTCGTTTTATATAGAAAAATTAATGAATGGTAACAGATACGTATTATATTGAAAATACATAATTACAATAAAAGAAACAAAGAAAATATATCAGCTTTATTCTACGTGGTAGGGTCCCAAGCCCGTCTGGACTGCAACCACCTTTGGTCATAAGTGGGCATAATAACTTTGTGTTGTCTTCCGGCATTAGTGACACAAGTTCGTGTACCCTTATGGGACAGCAGCGTGTTCGCGATTCCGTTGCAAACACCCAGAGGCGACGGTAACTGCTAAATTCTAAGTGGGCCGTCAACCTGCCTGCTGTCCTACAGAAATAAAAAAGAAATAAATATTAAACAATTATCTTACGTAATAGCCGCTTAAAACATTCCACTTCTGGGCCTAGGCTTCTCTAGAAGGTGCTAGGTAGGTTTCAATCAAACATGTTATAATAACATCAATTTCATGCCTATATTTAAAAGTAATCAAAAGAGAAAAGTTATTATAATTATTTATTAAATAATATTTAATAAAATCAACAGTTACTTCACTAAATGGCACAATTTCTTTCGTGCTCCGAAACAAACACCATTTTGTGTCAATAGTTTGATAATAATTACTGTCTAATAAATTTTAAAATCGTCTACATATTGATACTATTGACGACAGTTTCACATATTCCTTTTTTCACGTTTTTTTTACATTTTCCGGAGAGAAAGCTTCCAAATCATTTGCTAAAAAAGTATTCATTAAATATAGATTGAGTTCGTAAATATTAAAGAATTTTATTCACATATAAATTTCGCGTTTTAGTATTTTCAATCTTAACATGTGACTTCACAAAGTTTTTAACTCCCCCTGCCACACTGTCACATTCCAGTGATACCATCCCCCCCCCCCCCCCCTTTAACGTGTGACGTAATTTATGCTATTGTAGAAATAGACCTCGTAACTTTCAGATTAATCTCTGAATGTTATACTGTGTGTTATACATTTTTTTATTCTAAATTCAGAAATGCTTGATGCAACCCCATCACTAGGTGACTCACGGCGGGGTAGAATGGAACTCCTGTGCATTGCAGCCGTGCGCCTCCAGAGTTTACAAGGGGTTGCTGTTATACCCAGTATCCCTCTACTGCCCGACGCTCAAGCGGAGGGATATGCTTGCGCGTGCGCCTCCAGTCCGGCGCCTCAGGACAGTGGTATCACCTTTTTTTATTGTAGCTGGAATTCTGCAGATAGGTAAACGGCCCGTCATAAGGCACGCGGTCACCTATTTCATTATCAACGTGTTGCTATCCCCTAAAAATTTATAACGCTTTTTTGATTAACCTCATATTGTACTGCGATAGAAAAGTCTCAGCCGGTAACTCATTCCAAATTCATAGAGTTCGTAACATGAACGTTCTTGAAAA
The DNA here is from genome assembly GCA_963693495.1 of Malacosoma neustria. NCBI lineage: Eukaryota > Metazoa > Arthropoda > Insecta > Lepidoptera > Lasiocampidae > Malacosoma > Malacosoma neustria. The sequence goes on along the minus strand of OY856381.1, from coordinate 4,285,792 downwards.
CCATTTCGACATGAAAGAAGAGGCTCCAGAAACTGGGGATGAACACCCAGCCGATGGCGAGCAGTCAAGCTTAGTTAGGCTAACACGTAACTAAGAATACCTTAATGATTGTCTTAAATAGGTGTTAAAGTTAAGAAGAGCAAGTAATGGAAGAAGAGCACAAATTCCCACCAGAATATATAAATAACATATTTTTATATTTTATCTTCGCGAATAACAAACATATTTTTCAATTCGCAATGGTCGAAAGCTTTCTGGTCTATGCAGAATGGGATTATTCTATATATAGAGATACAACAATAGTAAAAATGCAACAAAACATGAATTTGGCATCCTACCAAAACTCGCTTAAACACGAGAACATTCATTTTTATTAATCTTTTAGTGTTGCAATGCATAATAATACTAATAATAATAATCTGTCGATAATTATGGCTTGATTACAGGGTTCTAAACCTATTTCATAAACAAAATCATATTGTATAATTTAGTGATACTAGCAAACGTTAATAGTAGTTTTATATATTTTTCATTGCTTTAAAACAGCAGACAGTCTGACGGCCCATTTAGAATTTAGAAATTACCGTTGCCTTTGGGTGTTTGCAACGCAAACACGCTACTGTCCCATATTATAGCGGTATACTTAACATTAAGGTGGCCGCCGTCCAGACGGGCTTGGGGCCCTACCACGTAGCTAGGCATAGGGTGGGTTATTTTGTAACCTTTTACAAGAGCCCGATCCCGACCGCAGACAATACTGACTATACTGACCGTATTCTTTCTCCGCCACTGCACGGATAAAGACATGGATAAATTATATTTTCTTTTATTTAATTTTTGATTTTCACCGTAATTCTATAGTTCCTAACATATATGTTTTGTCATAAATATAATTTGAAATTTCACTTGTAAATGCAAGGTATTTTGTTGACGTTAAACCAGTTTATTATGTTTATTTTATACATATTATATGTACTTGAAATCATGAATGACTTCACAAAGGACATGATGACCAAATCGACTTGATTCCCACAAATATTAATATTTTTTTTATTGCGTAGGACAGCAGACAGGCTGACAGCCCGCTTAGAATTTAGCAGTTACCGTCGCCTATAGGTGTTTGCAACGCCAGTGGCATCGCGAACACGCTGCTGTCCCATAAGGGTACAGGAACTTGGGTCACCAATGCCGGAACACAACACAAGGTTATTATGGCGGCATACTTAAGACCAAAGGTGGTCGCCATCCAGACGGGCTTGAGGCCCTACCACGTAGCTAGGGTGGGTTGTTTTGTCGCCTTTTACGACAGGCCGACCCCGGCCACAGAGTTTAGTATTATTTCTCCGCCCCTGCACGGATAATTACAACTCTTAGGCTGTTTTATATATGAAAAAATCGTTTTTATGTTATATATTTAACATATAATTAACACACGTGTTTGTACTTTTTCTTAGTTTAACTATTTTTTACCACAAAATAAGTCTGATATAGATAATATTTTTTTTTATATTTATGTAACTTATATCGACAAGTGTATCAATTAAGGTCTCAAATAACAAACATCATCATTAAAATCAGAATCAAGTCCAAAAACAGTATAACGGACGTAGTGTTTTCTTTAGACGGATGACTAACAGTGGGAAATTGTGAGCTGTCATCTATTTATTATGTTAGCATCCCATTTCTAATATCGATAGTTCTGTAAATATGTAGCATCGCTTCCCTAAAAACCGATGTCTAATAATATTCTTACATTACCAACTCTCTTCAGAACAAAAAATCATTAAGAAAAAAGAAAAAATGTTATAAACCGGAACGAACGAGCGTTATTCCAAAATAGATCCTATTTTTAAACAAAGGTTTTCTTGAAAGGTTATATTATATTTAGATATGATGTGATTAAAGGAGTCTGCCCACTACACTGTTCCATACCATGACCATGCTAGGACCGTATCAGACACAAAAGCAAGCGGTCGGTCGGTTACGGAATGGTCTAGTGGGCAGACTCCTTAAAGCGGTTTCTCTAGACCTTTTACCATATAAGTGAGTGATGAGGTATTTTGCTTTTATGTCGCTTCGGCCGAAATTAATAACCTATCTCCAATCCAAGATTGATTTCGATCTTAGATCACTACCTATCCGTCGATCGATCTCCTACCAGCGTGCCAATAACATCTTTCGGCGATCCCTTGTTTTTTATAACGGCGGATAGCTGGTGATCTTTTCCCTCCCAGGCGTTCCATTACACGTAAACATTTTAATTACACAATGAATTATTTTAAATGATTTCAAATAAAAATAATGCATTAAACTATTTAATAAATTGTTTAACATATTATTTATTTAAAAATAAACGATATTTTAGGTAAAATCTATAGTGATTCTAATTTAAAAGTCAAATTAAACCAATATGTATAAATATTTAGCTGAAACGGAACACGGGTAATGTTTGACACTTACAGTGTATCCTATAGCTATTTTAATTTTTAATCAAACTAGTACATATTATTAAATTACATACAACAATCTTTATTCTTTAATAATTTGTTGGAAAGGTTGATTTGATTTTACATTATGTAACTTTGTGTACACTGTATGGCACATTTTTTTATATTCAGCACAAATGTAAGATTTTATTGTAGTATAGTAAGTTTTAATTTTATTGTTCAGGTTTACATTACTAATTTTGCATTTAAAATTGTTTTCTGTGGTATGTAGGCCGTATCCACATAATTTTAGTATTTTTTTATATATAACTAGCGGGCCCAGCAGACATTGTCCAGTTGTAAAAACCATCCTTGGGTCCCAAGATAGTTAAACACACACAAAAATCAGTCCAATCGATTAGTTCAGTGACACACATGAACAGACAAAATTTTAAACATTATTGATATTATTAGTGTTGTCTTCTAAGGATTAATAAGTTAGTGAGAGATAATTTTCAATAACTGGTTAATTTTGCATCTATTATGCATACCTATCAAAATATTAAGATTATAAATATATAATGAAAGTACAATAAATTAGGGATACTTTTATTCCATTTGGTTTGCATTTCTACTCAAAAAACATTTAATATATTAAACAAAATAATTATTTATAAAATCTGCTCTTTCTCTGAAATCTTGAGATTCCCCATAATAATCTTCAATTATTTCAGTGTCTGGCAGCTCCACTTCTGATGTAACATCTTCTATGTTGAAATCTCTGCAAATTTTATGCAATACTGCAGTTGCAATTATTATCGCCTGGACCTTAGGCAGCTACAAACGCATTGACAATGCCACAATGGAGAAACGATGCTTCCAGACCCCAAAGATTCTGCAAAATAAAAAAAAATTGCCTATTTTTGTAATAAAGCAGTACTTAAGATTATTTTTATTATTAAACTAATTATATTTTCACCACCTTTCAATTGTGTTCCTAGTTTTAATATGTGCTTCATTACAGCACTGTTCAGCTTCAGTAGCAGGATTTAAAAGTGGGGTCGATAAATATGGCCTATTTGGGTAGGCACTGTCACCAATCATCCAACGGTTACCAAACTGGCCTGCATCACATGGTGCTGAAATATATTAAGAGTTGGTGGAAAATAATATTAAACTACAATCAAAGCAATATAAAATATGCAGTGATAAGTCACCCCTATGAACTGAATTGTTAAATATTGTAGCATCATGTGTATAACCTGGCCAACGGGCTACCATATTCATAAATTTCAAATCAGCATCGCAGATTGCTTAGACTTTTAGAGAAAAGTATCCTTTGCGATTTCTAAATTCTTCACCAATTACTCAACCTAAAACATATTACAATGTTAGCATTTCAATGTATTACAAAGTTAATAAAACCAGATTGACTTTGAATATTATACAATACTCACATGGTGATTGAATTCGAATATGAGTGCAATCAATTGCAGCAAGAACTCAGGAAATCCTGCTATCTGGTAGAACCTTTCTGCACTTCTTTGGTGGACAATAATATGTTCATCGTACAAATTAGCGATTGCTGACGACATGTCACTAACTATTCTACCTGCTGTCGATTTGGATACCCCAACAAAGTTAGCTACTCAGTAGTAATTCAATTGAGCATTGTACCCAATGCATAAAACCTTAACGCTAATAAAAGCTGATGCAGTGGTGAAACCCCATAGTTCCTGAAAAGTAAATATTACAAAGAATTATTATCTTTAGCAGTAAATATATAGATACACCTTGTTTTACTTACAAGTTGATTTTTGAATAAAGTTTTAAATAAATTGTGTATTTACTTAAAAGGTTAATTAAAAGAAATTCCAATATGTAACTTTAGATGTTCCTTAGACATTTAAACATTATTAGATAGTGTAATTGATTGCAAAAATCGTGTGTGTAATGGACAAAAATGATTTTCTAAAGAAAAACAGTGTATGTAGGTATATCGCTTTTATGTTTTCCATAATGGAGTCATTAATCATTATTTACCTTGTGATGTTACACGTATGAACGGCATCAATACAATTAAAAGGGATTATACTCCAGATTTCGATAAGCGAAATCAAAAAATGAACTCTGTATCATCCAGGCACTGCATATAATTCACCCTTTTGATTATTGGTGAAGAAACGCGGCGACTCGTTTTCTCTATCAGTATCCCAATCGGATAATTGAGATAATATTTCCAAATCACTATTATCACTATCACTGAAAATTTTTATGCCACATTTCTTCTTATTCCGAAGTGATCCGTGACCGTAATCCGAGGTATTCGGGGGATTGCAATCCAAGATTGTTTACACCGATCGAACGAAACGTCAAACTGCACGGATAGGTTATTGGCACGCTCAAACTGTCATTTCCATACAAAAGTCAATCTTCAATCTTAGATTGACCCTCCCAAGGATAGATTGGTTTGAAAGATAGAAATTTCAATCCATGGATTGATTATTGGCACGTGTTTTGTTAAAAATGGATTGAAATATCGATCTTAGATAGCAAAATTTGGATCAGGATTGGTTATTAATTTCGGCCGTTACGGTGGTCCACAAAGTTATCATCAGCTATCGTTGTTGATTTTCTGTTTCGGACTACATTCATCAAACATAAATACAACATAAAACAATAAGCAGCTATAGTGCTAAAAGAATGAGAATTATTGTTTGAAACAAGGTATTGTATTTTTACGTACATATCTATATTTACGTAGAAACAAACACAAACTGAAATTAATTTTTTATGTATGGGTGCTGATTTTTACATACAGTTATTAAATTAGTAGGAAAACACAATTATATAGTTCTGTTTTCTAGTGAATACGAGAAGGTTAGCTTTAATATCTCTCATTAAATTCCCTGTCATACACACTGTCAAGGAACTGTTTCATTTGACAAGGAACTAATAGGGGTTGTTAATATATGTCCTTCTAATAATATAAACAAAATGTAATGATAAACATTTTTCCTCGACATGAAGTGGTGACGTGGCGATGTTCGCACACCCGCTCGGGGCGACTTAGTACGCAATACTCTGGGATGCGCGGGCGCTGGGACGCGGCGTGCGCGGGGACCGTCTGAGGCAAGGATAAGGAACGCGGGAAGTGTTTGAATTTGTGCGCGCTATATAGCATTATCAATATGTGTTCGTTCGTAAGATACGTTTTAAGTAATTCAACTCCCTCATTGACAATTGGAAGAAATTGGAAGCTAATTTTTTTATAGCTGGAGTTCAACATACAAGCAAGCAGTCCATCCTTAAGCAGGTGGTCACCGCCACCTATAGACGTCTGCAACACCAGAGGCATTACAACGCGCTGCCGACCTCTATGAGATTTTATAACTTTTTTGAAAAACTCTATATAGTACTGCGATCGGAAAACCTTAGTTGGAAGATTATTGCAAATCCGAAGAGTACGCAACAAAAATGTTCTTGAGAACCGGTTTTAACATATTATGTTATGGTAACGTCGGAAGCTTTTGGAAGGGAAAGAGATACCATAATTGCTACATATTTTTTATCCGTACAGGGGTGGAGAAAGAATACTAACCTCTGCGGCCGGGGTCGGCCTGTCGTAAAAGGCGACAAAACAACCCACCCTAGCTACGTGTTAGGGCCCTAAGCCCGTCTGGATGGCAACCACCTTTGGTCTTAAGTATGCCGCCATAAAAACCTTGTGTGTTCCGGCATTAGTGACCCAAGTTCCTGTGTCCTTACGGGACAGCTGCGTGTTCGCGATGCCACTGGCGTTGTAAACACCCATAGGCGACGGTAACTGCTAAATTCTAAACGGGCCCTCAGCCTATCTGCTGTCCTACAGTAAAAAAGTTATATACTAAAACTACTACTGTAGTAAAAAAGTTTCTGGACTAAGTAGTAATCGATGGAGAGTGTAACTAAGAGGCTGACAGCTGAAATACTAGATCCCCAGCCACTGGTTGACTCATAAATCCTTTTGCGTATTTCTTGATAATCTCATACCACAAATGACCTCAGCTTTTTCTTCGATCAGTATGTATATTATTAATGTTTTTTATTGTTATGAGACAGGCCAATGCCCCACCTAATGGTTAGAAGTCACCGTTAGCTACGGATGCTTATGATACCAGGAGCACTACTAACACGCTGCCGCCCACGTGGGGGAACTTGAACATGACTCACTTACGAGTATACCGGAACACAGCACAAAGTTAATATGTCGGCATGTTTTGCGTTAGAGGGTGGTTTGGACTTCGGAGAGACTTTGCGTCTCTTTGCGTATTCTACCGTCTGTACAACGGGGAGTGTTCTGAGGAGCTATTTAGAATGGTGCCCTCGTCGTCTTTATACCACCGCACTGCCTGCCACCGGCTGGATGTTCAACCCCATTTCTCGGAGCCTCTTCTTTCTTGTACGAAACGGTTCTCAAGAACGTTCATGTTGCGTGAGCTTCCGGCAGAGGTTTTCTTAGGGCGGTACGATATGGGGTTCTTCAAAAAAAGCGTTATAAAATTTCTTCGAGGCCGGCAGCGCGTTGGTAATACCTCTGGTGTTGCAGACATCCATAGACGACGGTGACCGCCTGCCATGGTGGGTCATTTGCCTGTCTGCTGTACTCTCGCTATTAAAAAAATCATCGAGCTAGGTTCACCTTTTATGACAGAGCGACTTGATATTCTTAATATACTCGTAAAATAAGAATCATTTATAAATATTTTAAAATTACTTGAATGTTAGAAAAACTATTATTTTATTTGTTCAACCGACTAAAAAACGCCAAGCTGAAGAGTATGAGGTATACACAGACCAGTTTCTTTGCAGACAAATACTGTAGCTGAAGAAACAATTGTTTAAAATATAATTTATAGTCGGCAATATATTATTTTATATTATTTATGTGTAACGTATATGCTTTTGTTATTTGCTTGTTAACTTAAACAATGATATATCGTCGACAAAAAATAATGAGATAAATAAATCAATATAACATAGAATTCATTCAAAACGCCAGTTTATAAAAATTAGTTTACGAAGCCCGCATTGGTATACAATTTGTTATAAATTTAACTTAACTTAACTTACATTCATAAGCTAAAAATTGGTAAACCTGCTGTGACGCACGTACACATAAAAACATGTTTACTGATGGGACAGTTGCCATCAAATAAAGCAAAATCCGCAAAGTGATAAGGTATCTCTGGCTCATAGTATTACAGGATTATTGCTATCAGTTGATGTGAAATTAAAGGGCGTCGAGGATTTGATGCTGCGCTGGATAGTTAAAGCAACATTATTTCAAAAATTTACATGATTAAAAATAATTCGCTAAAACCATAAGAATTTTAGATGGGACGCCTTCGTCTCCTTTTTAATTGTTGTAGGATAGCAGACAGGCTGAAGGCCCACTTAAAATTTAGCAGTTACCGTCGCCTATAGGTGTTTGCAACGTGAGGAGCATCTCGAACATACTACTATCCTTGTAATTGTACTGGAACTTGGTCTCTTATGCCGGAACACAAAACAAAGTTATTATGGCGGCAAACTTCTACGAAAAAATCTGCGATAAAGGTAACGGAAAGGGAGAGGAAACGCGTCAGTCTTCTCTCCTACTCACGCTGGACTATTTGTTACCGGAAGTTAACGATCAACAACGCGCACTCATAACGATAGAGTGAAAAGGCTTTTACTCTATCGTCATGAAAGCGAGCCAGTGCTATGAGAATCATGCCACGTCCCGCAGCCCTGGCACTCTTAATATAGATAGTTAATTTTAAGTATTCCTCAAAAAGTTTCCTTAATCGTAGGTCTCCCACCCCGACTGTATGCTACCATGATGTCTAAATAAGCCGCCATAATAACCTTGTGTTGTGTTCCGGAATAAGTACCAAGTTCCAGTACCACTACGTGGATGGCAGCGTGATAGTGATGCCTCTGGCGTTTCAAACATCCATAGGCGACGGTAGCTACTTACTATTAAGTGGGACGTCAGACTGACTGCTGATCCACAGCAATAAAAAAATTTAACATATTTTGTCGCCCTATTATAAGAAGTATAATCTTTTAGTTTCATTAGTCCCTACTATAAATAATATCAAAATTATTACAATTAAAGTATTCTTCATGTATCTCTTAACCTTTCAACGGAAATTATATTGTGTTGAATTTTAATTATACTAAAATTATACAAAAAAGTAATAGAACGCCGTTATTTTTATTTTCCAAAAATTTTTAAAATTTGTATAAAATTTATGGAATATGTATAAAATGTAGTATATGCGATAAAAAAAAAAACAAGCGTGTAAGTAAAAGAGTATGCTCTAAAAAGCTTGTCCACTTACATCACGCCGTTACTGGTTATAAATTGGCGCCAGACGAGTTGTCGAGTAGCGACAAGTACTCTTCGATGACGACAGATGACAAAAACAGATGAATAATTGATCAAGAATAAAATAGATCCTAAATTCCATACTAAATGTAAAAAAAATATATAATAGCTTCACAATTTATATAAATAAATATATAAATTGTGAAGCTATATCCGTGCAGGGGCGGAGAAAGAATACAGACCTCTGCAATGCGGCTGGGGTTGTCCTATCGTAAAAGGCGACAAAACAACCAACCCTAGCTACGTGGTAGGGCCCCAAGCCCGTCTGGACGGCGACCACCTTAAATATGCCGCCATAATAATTTTGTGTTGTGTTCCGGCATTAGTGACCCAAGTTCCTGTACCCTTAAGGGACACCTGCGTGTTCGCAGTGCCACTGGCGTTGCAAACACCCATAGGCGATGGTAACTGTTAAATTCTAAGCGGGCTGTCAGCCTGTCTGCTGTCCTATAGCAATAAGATAAATATTTATTACAATTTAAATGTTTTATACGTGTGTTGAAAAAGATTTTATATGGTTTTAAACTAATACTGTAAATAAATATTCTGAGAAAATTCACACAGCGCCATTTAGTCCGTTAGTAAATAATACTATTGTACTATACTAACCCATAACGCACCTATACAGGTAAGTTATGGGTTCTAGACAACTAATCTTATATCTTTAAACGAGCAATTCTTGTATATATATTTATATAATTGGAATCTCGGAATCGGCTCCAACAATTTTCATGAAATTTAGTATACAGGGGGTTTCGGGGGCGATAAATCGATCTAGCTAGGAATAATTTCTAGAAAATGTCAAAAGGTGGCGTTTGAGTAGTCCCAATTTAAACTGAAAAATAACTCTTCCTGACATCTATCGGCGAATAATAATACTATTTTTTTTTAAATTGCTTTAACGACACAACACTAAAGCTATTCCATCAGATGGCGTTGTTAAGTAACAAGAAGTCAATGAGTGTTTGCTTTGAGGTTAGACTAAGAAAATGAATTGTTAATTTCCAAAAACACAATTTATATAAATAAAAAAAATACCGAGCAAAGCTCGGTCATCCGGATATTTATACATAATCACCCAAACGTGAGTCGTGAAAAAAATGTGTACATAATTGTAAAGGAATTCAAAAGAATAGTTGTGAGTGAAAATAATCGTACAGTATGAATATTAGAAACGAAGATAAGCTATCAAGCCATCCATCCATCACTTCTCGATAATATTTACAGGTGTTTGATGTAAATTTAACTATTTGCAATAAAGTGCAGGATGAAAACGATTCTTATCTAAAAGTGGGAAAACACTGATAAATGCTATCCCGATTTTTCGTATTTGTTTACACTGTTATTTCATTTCTGTTTACTTTTTACGAGAAAATTGTAATGACTATCTATCAAGGTCAAGATCAAAAAGAAATGCGAATTAATTTTTATTTCTATAATATATATTCACTATAACTACCTCTATCAGTGTCGGATTAACCACGTAGCAACTGTAGCAATTGCTACGGGCCTCGCGCAAAAGAGGCCCATACGGGGGGCGGGGCCTCTGGTTTAAACCAGATCATCTCAGCCTGAGTATCTAATATACAAAAACAAACAAAACGCATAGACGGCAAATAAACGATTGAGGTATTGAGTATCGAATGGTTTTTTTTCCACTTTAGTTACTTAAGAACCCCTAGCAGATCAAGGGCTCAAAGGCCAAATAGAATTTGCTACAGGCCCCGCACTTGCTTAAACCAACATTGACCTCTATGAGAAATAATGAAGACTAGGAAACATTCACACATTTTTCATCTTTCCTTTGTGGCCCAGCATTCTGATCTATACAATACAACAGGTCTTATTACGTGCTTGTAAATTTTACTTTTGAGTTTATATGGTGCTAGGACACAAATTGTTCCTGAGACCTGTCGTCATTTCATCCAACCTGCCTTCACTGTGTTTTTCACATCTAGGCCTATTTCACCGTCATTCTCGGCCTATCTCCGTGTAATGATCCGTGGTACCGGAAGTTGGAGCAAGTTGGCAGAAACTTCTAAGATAATCGGGGTGATGGCGGATTTTTTTTAAGTTTCTGTTTGCAAAATTTATTTATTGAAATTTATTGAAAATTATTTTTTCCTTTTAGTTTGATTTTTTATAAAAGCATGTTTTTTAGTTTTTTATTAACTATAATTTTTCAAGATAATGTTTCAATAGTTATTTTTGGAGTGAAGTTTAAACTGCAATTAATATCTATAATATTATTTCCGTTTAATCATATGTTATGTTGACTTTTCTACGCCATTTTGTTATTGAACTTTTAAAAGTTTCACGTTTGTTCGTGACATTACTCCACGGGGCTAGCGGAAGACCAGCGCTGATTTTATATCTAAAATCAGCATATGCTGAGCTAGTCCCAATTTAGGACAGTTTTCTAAATGGATTATTAATGTATGTATGTGTATTATGGTGTCCTAAATAAAATGTTTTCTTTCTTTCAAAATATTATAGAAAAGGAGGTGGGAGGTATTATTTTTATATACTATAAATGGTCCTCAAGGGGAAGGAGGGGGGCAAAATTGGCACGTGGTGTAGGTAGGTTTCTATTTGGTATTGTTACGCAATAAACAGTGTGTACTAAAATTGCGCTGTTGTTTGTATTTGGAGTTTTGAATACAGATTCTGCATTGTTGTGGGAATATTTTTCGTTGAGTTAGATTATTTTTTATCTTTTGTTGTGTATTTCGTTCAATATAGTATACACGGTTTTATTATTTAACTATATCCGCCCTCCGGCGTTTCCCAGTAGGCGTTTTAAAATACTGTTTTCTGTCTGGACGTTTATATATAACGTTTACTTATTTACAAAAGAAAAGTATACATATAAGCGCAGAATCGTCGGCATTAGTGTTGATCACGTTAATTTTAAATAAGAGAAAGAATTAAAATAACGAAGTAATAATAAATTGCACTCATATTATCTGTTCACAATTAATAACACAAACTATATCACTGCACTTAAATGATTGCGCCGGATTTTGATGATTGACGCGAACGTGGTGCGCTGACCATTCTCACTTGAAAAAAATGAAGTGAATGACACATTTTATTGCACATTGTATAATAAGATGCTTTTTATGTTTTCTGTATATTTTTATAGTATATTAGTAGTACTTTTAATTACTTTATGTCTTTTTTTTACAATATAAGTCATCTGTCGTTGATAAGTACGCAAAATTTCTTTGTTTGACCGCTATTCGGTAATTTTCAGTACGAGATAGTTGCGTTTAAATAATAGAATATAAATATATTATCATCATCTATCACCTATTTTGATCCATGGCACACGGCCTGATGGATCAGCACTTCCAGTCTTATGGACAAGTCCAAAATTGGATCGATTCGTGGATTGCTTCAAAAGATGAACAGTTATTTCAACGTGGGATCCGATTGTTACCAGAAAGGTAAGAGAAAGTAGTGGAAAACAATGGACAATACTTTGAAACATAAATGAAACATAATATTTACAATAAAGAATTGAATTTTGAAAAACAAAAACGGCGGTAGTTATGTTGTATACCTAATATTTATTGGACATACACAATTAGTTCAGAACTAGAGTAGTTTAAAGATTCATTTACATAAATATAGGTATGTTATTAAAAAAGTGTGTAAAAAAAGGTTAGATTACTCTCTCCGGCGTTAAGAGTTCATCGACATTTTGAAGACCGTTGGATTATTATATAATACTAACAGTGTAACTAGCTCTATAGAGGTATAGACGAGGGGTGTTCAATAAATAGTGATAATGCAATGCATTCTCCTTGGAAAAAAAGGAAATACTGGCAGAGATAGCCAAGACATTAGATATAATAATAATAATAAAAACAATAATTTCTCTTTTAGTTTTAAATAAAATAGAAGTCATTTGTTTGCATCGTGTCGGAATGTGTTCTTAAAAATTGATTAAATTGAAGTTCGCGCGATAATAAAAAATCTTTACTTGAAAAATTTTCCTACGGAGCTGGTAAATCAAGCCTTGACAGCAACATTAAGTGTTAATGTTCCTCCATATTCTACGATTGCGCGTTGGTAGTTAAATTCAAGCGAGGAAGAACTTCCATTAACGACGACCCCTTCATGGGACGCCTTACATCGGTAGTGACTGAACAAATGATTAAAAAAGTTGAAAACATTGTTTTAGCGGATTGTCATGTTACTGTTTGTTTTATAGCAGAAGAAATGAAGATTTCTATAGGAAGTGCCCATAATATTTACACACAACCATTTGGATATGAAAAAAGTGTCAGTGCGCTGGGTGCCCAGAATGATTTCTGATGCGCAGAAACAAACGAGACTGAGAATTTCACAAAGCTGTTTGTGTTTGCTACAACAAGATCTTGACCGATTTTTGGCTCGATTCATAACTATGGATGAAACATGGCTTCACTATTATGACCTTGAAACGAAAAAATAGTCCATGACTTGGAAGAGACCGTCATCTCCAATTCCGAAGAAATTTAAGGTGATTCCATCCGTAAGTTTTGGGCTGTTTTTTCTAGGATAGCCAAGGAGTGGTAATGGTCGAATACCTTAATCGTCATCATCATTCCAACGTTGTATTCCGTATGCAACCCAAACTTTCGTTTCGGTGCCCGGAATCCGCTTTCCGATTTTTTCTACTCCACTTCGCACGATCTTCAGCATTCCTGGTAGTGAGCCCATTGGCACACATATCACCCTTTACGACGTCAAGTGCTACTAGTCCAGCATTTTTCTTTGGATCTACCTCTGCTCCTGCTAGGACCTGGCAGTGGCGGTATGGCCAGACATTGTTCCCCACGTAAGTATTCGGTTGTCGTAAAACGTGGCCATACCAGCGAAGGCGACACTCCTGCAATTTATGTTACGGACAAGAAGACTGCCGCGAATGCGGGAGTTCCTAACGCAGTCCTTCCGCGTTACTCTACACATCCACCGCAGCATATTCATCTCCGTGTCACGCAGTTCTTGCTTGTGTCGCTCTAACACCGGCCATGCTTCACAGCCATATAAAAGGACAGGCCTAATGATGGACTTATAGACCTCTCCCATCAACTTTACCGGCATCTTGGGGTCATAAATGACAGTTACTTCATGCCATTTGGCCCACGTGGCAGCAGTGCATGCCTTGACGTCACAATCGATGTCACCAGACGCGTGAAATACAGATCCCACGTATTTCACTAGGTCCGTGCGCTCGACCGTGTCGCCGCCTATGCGTACGGGTGTGGGATCGATGAAGTTACAAGCCAAGTACTCAGTCTCGTTACATTGAACATTGATCGAATACGTTAATCATGGAGCCACTAATTACGGGGACTTTGTACGCAGAACAAATTACAAAGTTGCGTGAGCTAGCTCCTAGCTCCTCCTATCTTCATATTTCCGCCGTTAGAGGAACATCTTAAGCGCCATAAATTTGAAGATGATGATGCAGTAGTCGCCACAGTACACGATTTTTTAAGGGATCAGAAAGAAGATCTTTTGAAAAGGAAATTTTAGCTTTAAAAAATATACAAGGTGTATAGACCTGAAAGGTGACTACGTCGAAAAACAAAATAACATTTAATAAAAGATCATTGCGTCATACTCATTATCACTTTTTATTGAACGCCCCTAGTAGAGCAATAGCAATACCTAATAAAGTGTATAGATAGAAGTTTCTGTCAATAAGAGCTATAATCCTAAATACGAAACAACCTTTCACATGAGATTGCTTTGTTTGAACCCTAATTAATATTCAACTTTAAGGTTTCTGGATTCCATAAAATGGTTTAATTAAAACTTTTTAATCATTCCGTTTCTTTTATGTAAGTCAACAATAAATTAAATATGAATTTGAAACTCATTAAAATTGATATAATAGGAAGTACAAGATTATGTATCACATAGCTTATTTAAATGAAATATTGTGATCTAGTTGGTCGTGATATTGCGTCAGTTTAAAAAAAATGAGTTATATTGCCATCGATTTTCTACGTATAATTTGTATATATAAATATATAGGTATATGTTTCGGTATATATACAGAGGTATTTAAGTTTTATTTTTCTATTGTGTATATCGCGCGCCTCGCATGAGAAGGGCGACAAATTGGAAACTAAGGATACTCTGACAGTTTAGTCTACACAACGGTGTCTCAGAGTTCTAAATTTCGATTTAAATTTTCGAATTACCATCCAATAAATGAATGTAGGGATTGTTTTCAATGTGTATTCCGTCGGAATTTCTGCACTAAATCATTTTTTTGCATAAATTACCATTTTCTTAACTGAGCTCTGAGCTGAGCGTGATTGTTAATTAAGTTCTGTAACATCCTTTCAAAGAGATCTTTTCCTAAAAAATATGGATACCTCGCCCACAGAAGTCGCCCAAGTCGTGGTGTTGCTGAATGCTGGGCTAAGTCAGCCTGTTGTGGCTGCACGATTGCATCTAAGCCTCTCTGCTATCAATAGAGTGTATCAGCGTTATTGGGATTTCCCATGCGTATCTACGCATGTTTACTCGCTACCCAGGATCTGGTAAACATAAAACACGTCTGAGCAAGATAACCGGTATATTGTGTCAGTTTTCTAAGAAATCGCCGCTTTAACTCTATTCAACTGCAGCAGCGGCTCCGTAAGGTTTGAGGATTGATTGTAATTGATTCAACCATAAGAAGAAGATTGGCGAAGCGTGGCATAAAACCTCATAAACCAGCTAATGGTCCAAATTTGACGGTAGACAACCGAAGAGCGCGCCTCAACTTTGCACTTGAGCACTTAAATTGGTCATACCTTCAGTGAAGCAAAGTTCTCTTTTCTGACGAGAGTAAGATCATGCTGTATATATAGTAATGAAGGAAGAAAGAAGGTGTATCGAAGAGAGGGAGAGCGTTTTGTACAGTGCTGCATTGAAGAAAGAGTCAGTTACGGTGGCGGTTCATTCACAGTTTGGGGAGGCGTAAGCGCCAATAGAAAAACCGAACTTGCGTTTGTATTTAGACCTCGGTTACACCTTTAAATGGGTCACGTTACATCGGAGAGTGTCTGGAGCCTCATTTGGTATCCTGCGTACATTTTATTGGCGAAGACTTCATTTTTATGCAGGATAATGCCAGGCCTCATAACGCAGGCATTATAAATGAATACCTGAGCGAAGTCGGTATTGCGGTTATGCGCTGACCACTTCTACTTCTCTCTTCCACTCTCCTCTATTACTCGTTATCTCAATGTTTACACATCTTTTGCCATATAATCTTTTACACAAGTCATCTTGCCTTTTCTTAACGATAATGATAAAAATAAACGCCCAATCAAAAACAGTCCCAATTCTAAGTATTATGAATATTTTTCTTGTTAAATAGAATTATTTAATATCAGACTTACCTAATTGGGTTCGGCTTATTTATCCCCGCAGTTAATTTCGGTTTCCGCACAAATAAACTTACTATTTTATTAGACATCGCACTTTGCCTAATTAATCACAAGATTATTTTTTGGAACAAACGATCCGGGTATCATTATTATCAAAGGTCAACGATTAATATTACTTCGAAAGAAACTTCTACGAAGGTATATTTAAATTTCAGCAATATTCCCAACGATGTTTGCCCCAAGTTTATGCTTCTTCTTTTCGAACGGTTGTGGTCACGTTAATCCATCCACTTAAGTCCTACGGCGATGGAGACTGGTGGTGGGGATTAACCTGGTGAGCTTGATCCTTAGCTGGCTCTCTGCACGTATGACGGTTAGTTGGTGATGGTCGTACCAGCCCCTAGTTGAGCCGAAGGGATTGTCTCGGCAACTCATCTAATGACAAAGCAGCCCTATTTAGGGATAGCACTGATTTCCTCAATCCGAGGAAGGACTTAGAAAAGGTAGCCTAAAAAAAGCTCTTGTACGTATGGACCCTACCAGATTACCCAAAAACGTATTTTACTCTCAGTTGAGTACTGGAAAACGGAAACCTGGAGGGCAGTACTTGCGTTATTATGACGTTCTAAAGCGTCACCTCACGGCATGCGGCATTGCTAGCGACAAGTGGGAGGAACTTGCACTTCAAAGACCGTAATGGCGATCCACAGTAGACAGAGGCGTCAAAGAATACGAAACAATTCGTACGGAAGACCTCGACGCTAGAAGCCAGATCCGCAAAACACGACCCAAGCCACAGACAAGTACACATATAACACAAATGGTCAGTTATATTGTTTCTGTTGCAGCCGAGTTTTCAAGAATAAATTCGGTTTTGCAAGTCACTCCCGTGCCCATGCCAGGAAGTCATAGCAGAGGTCGCCATTGACGGATACGTCAGGGATGTCATCATCATCATCATCAATCCATCCACGTCGGTGGCAGAGGCGGACACAGCTCTCCGCACGATCTCTCCCTGTTGGCAGACTGTCTGGCGCAGTCAGACACACCGTTTCCCACTACCGACTTCACTTTGTCAGTCCAGCGCATAGGTGACCTGCCGCGCGATCTGGCTCCTTCCACTTTTCCCTACACTACCAGCCGCTCTATGGAGTCTCTATCTCGCTAAAGTTTATGCTACTCCATAATAAATACAAATAATGTAAATACAAGAAAATAGAAATTTATTGAATAAGCAGCTACTTATCAAGTTTAAAATTGAAAACTTAAATCTTTCAACTTTTTTTTATAATTGTGTCTTTTTCGATCTCTCTCTATTTTCTTCTTTTTCAGCGCGTTAGCAATGACTCGTAATGTCGTCCATCCATCGGCTTTCAATTAGGTCACAAGGAGTGAGTGACCTAATTGGTTATTCGAAGGTTATGCAGAGAACTGCCTAGTTATCTCCCGCGCGCCTCCAGAGATCAAGATGAAGCAAGTGGGGCTTCACATGGAGGTGCTCCTAGTAGAGTGGGAAAAGCAATTCATACTATCCAGGCTTCACCATCATTAAGACGCTGAAGCCCGCTCTGGCCGTCGGAGCCCTCGAGTAGCACGTAGCGCGCTCTGACAAGAGCTTTTTCTCCTAATTTTGATTCTAGCCATTGTTAGAAGTGCCTCTATATGGCCCATGTCATTTTATGTGACGCAGTAATGCCATGATGGAGGTGGCGGAGCGGGAGCATAAGCTTCATTCCAAGCACCGCAAAACCCGTCGTGGCGTCGAAGGGCACCCAATAACCTTCAACCACCGTAGATAGTGACTGCGGGCGGTCCCTGGAGAACTTCCACCGACTGTACTTATACCACACATACTGTCCCAGGTCGCCCCCCTTAATCACTGTGTTCACTTCCCGGCGCAACTATACGTGGAGCCCGTCCCGACACAACAGCGTCGGCCGAAGAGACCGTCTCTCTGTTGGTCCAGACACAAGGCACAGTACATACAGTTTGGTGAGGCACACGTAGTCTCACATATCACCCCAAATCACCTGCTGTTGGAAGAACTCGCAAAAGCAGTTTATTCACAAAAAACTTCTTCTTCCTCCTGCCCTTATTCCACATTATATGGGGTCGGCACATCATTTTACATGTTGTAATAATTGTGGCTTAGTTTTTACAACCAGCCGCCTGCCTGACGTTAACCCCTTTTTGGGGAAAAATCTGTCATCCTTTTTATATAAATTATTTTCTCGTTTCACGTTGAAAGTAGGACACAAAATTTGACTGTCAATCATCTAATATATCCTCAAGCGACATCCGAGTGTCGGTTTGGGTGTGCAGGGTAGCATTTTTGCCGGGTCGCCAACTTTTACGGTGTCCGTTCACAATTCACATTCGACAACTATGTCACAAAGGCTTCTAAATAGGGAATTCGCAGTGCCGAGCGTCTTCAAATGCTCTTGGTCCTGTATTCCGTTGCGCTTGAATGCAGACACAGGCAGCTTGCGCATAATGCATCCATCTTCATATATTTTGGTGGTGTTTCATAGCAATCTTCCTCTTGGCAAGTTAAAGGCCTTGAAACTCGAGGTTTCTTTCACAACAATACATAACCTTCGAAGGACATCATAGCAAGCAGGGATAGCACATAGGTGTCCCATCAAGGCACGCATTGCTGCCGCGTGGGCCAAATGGCGTATGGTAACTGGTGTCATTTGTGACCCCAAGATGCTGGTAAAGTTGAAGGTAGAGGTCTATAAGACCATCATTGGGCTTGACATAAAAATAATTTATTTTTATAATGATGTTACTAATTAATTTTGATCATTAATTATTTCAATTAAGAACAGAGTCAAAAAGAGACTAATTGACCTTAATTGTTGTTTCTCTTATTTACAGGTAATTTGTAATTCTTGCACATATATGTATTGTAAATAATAGTGTAGTAATAATATAGGTATCTGTAATTAATCAAATAATTAAATAAAAAATAAACAAATATTTTATATATATCCGAGTATGTCTGGAATGTATGACTCATTCATGAGCTTGTGACGGTACCAAGCTGATACAACTGTTATACTTAAGCGATACTGTAAAATCAAGGAAAACGTTGTTTCTTGTTGAACAGACTTCTTAGTAGAATGTCTTCTCTGTTGGCTGACATAGTCTATGATTAAATATTAAATACTAATGAGTCAACAGCTCTTGTTTTTCATTAATGGGTGGTTGTTGATGTAAGACACAGTGTAATAGCAGGAAGTTGTCTAGGCAGTATAGGAACTTTGTGCAGAAAGATGGGGCGGCGATTCTGCAAATCCAAAACTTGGTTGAAGTCTAAGTCATATTACATGAGAATGTGTGGTTAACAACTTTTGACGTAAGATTATGTAGTCATTATCTATATAGTTTTGCTCAATCAAATGACCAGGTCTACACAATGTAAAAGGATTTTACTGTGGCGCGTAAAATGATGTTTAACATTTGTTATGATGAGTGGAAAAATATTCGCAATACAATTAAGGGATTGTATTAGGCTAAGTATATAAGAAATGAGGGCAGAATAGGGGGGACTCTGATATAGGACGCCGCGCCGCGAAGAGCGGATCAGAAAAATCGCGATTAAAACAGCGGGAGACTATCTCCAGGCTTCGGGTCGTGTGATATTTGTTTTATGTGGAGGATTGATTGTGGGTTGCGTTATGTAGCCTTCATGGCGTAGGTCGCTTGGTCTATATTCTATTCCGCAATTTGTGATATTTTAAATTCCGTAAGAATCCGACGTAGGGATTTATTAAAGTGTTGTTTCTCCTTACGCGATTTAATTTAATAATAGCTCACGGGTGTGCCTAGCCCTTTGCTTGTTATTTCCTCGAACTAGGGTCCAATCGAGTCAATGTTGTATTAGGTTAGCTATTACGCGAGTAAGTCGAGGGTTCAATTATTATTTTGTGTAATTCCGAAATAGGGTTTAGCTTAGAGTCAGTGAGGCTCAGTCCAAAACGGAGCTTTTGGACTGCCAAGTAAGGCCGACTTGCACAACCAATCACTAAACCGATTTAGCGCTAAACTTATTTAAATCGTCATTCTGTCCCTGTCACATTGATAACATTTGACAGAGACAGAATGACGATTTAAATAAGTTTAGCGCTAAATCAGTTTAGTGATTGGTTGTGCAAGTCGGCCTAAGTCGATTAGTTTTAACAATTTATCAAATTCATGGTTCCTTTATTCCATTTTATACGAAATATTCGATTAGAAGTTAATGATGCTATAGATGCAGATAATATATTTCTTATAATTACATATAATGAAATATGTGAATATTATAAGTATTGTATGTTTATTATTATTCCTTTTTCCGCTAAGTCCCATAGAAATAAGTACATAGATGTATTCTAACATAATATACTGCTTCCGATGTCTCAAATCACCGGTTAATAGAAAAATCTAGGTTTACTACTTTGGGAAAACACAACGTAGGTGTCCTAGCCGTAAAGGCGATCTCCGGCCAGAGCATCACCAGAAACGGTCGTCCGTCGTGTTCGGTGAGTGATAGAAATTAATTAATTTATTATTACTATTTTATACGGAAATGTGTAATTTTCTCATCAAACAGGATTTTATATATGTGACTGCTCATTTTATAACTCTTATATTTAAACTACTCAAATACGCAATTCTTAATTAAAATTATTATCTCGATTCGTCGTTACCGATCGAATCTTCTCGTAAATATATGCACATTGGTACATACACGGATTTATTATATAATAAGCGTCGCGTGGGTGAACGTAACAGGCTACTACGTCGAAAAGCCTACGGGGATCACGCGTCAGATAGGACTTTTGAAGTTTATATATTTCATGTATTTATTAATAAAAGTATTATCAGTTGTCTGATACCCATAGGGGTCAACCGTGTGTTAGCGGTGCTCTTAGCGTCGCAAACATCCATAGGCGATGCAGTAGCTAAGCGTATTAGCCGCCCGGGGCGGCAGAAAGATTTGCCGTCCTCTTACGTATTTCAATTTATAAAACAATATACAATAATTCTAAAGAACTTTTCGGTACGAATAAATTGCCGCTCATTTCAATCGGTCCAAATCGTATGTGGGGAAAAAATATGGTAAAAATATTTACAATATATCATTACTATTTATTGTGAAATTTTGCCGCCCCCTAAAAAGTGAGTCCGGGGCGAGCCACCCCTGCCGCCCCTGCCGCCCCCACTACGCTACGCCACTGAGGCGATGGTAACTACTTACTATCAAGTGGGCCGTCAGCCTTTCTGCTATTCCTCAGCAATGAAAAACAATTATATCATCAATAAGACAAGTGCTTACTTTGATTAGATGACACTGTTTTGTGTGACAGTATTTGTTATTATTACTGTCTCTTTACTTTTATAATTCTGTGACTTTCAACGTGTTTATTGATAGCAGGGGCGGAGTAAGAATACTAACCCCTGCGACCAGGGTCAGCCTGTCGTAAAAGGCGACACCCTAGCTCTACGTGGTGGGGCCGAAGCCCGTCTGGATGGTAACCACCCTTGATCAATATGTATGCCGCCATTATAAACTTGTGTTGTGTTCCGGCATTAGTGAGCCAGATCCCTCTACCGCTATGAGATAGCAGCGTGTTCGTGGTGCCCTTGGCGTTGCAAATATCCATCAGCGACGGTAACTGCTTACATAAGTAAGTACTTATAAAAGTGGGCCGTTAATTGTGAATAGTTGGTACAGATATTTTTATGATAAACGCTATTATATAAATTTTATCAATTAATACATGCTATTAACCAGTCGATTGACTTAAAAGCTAAGCCGGCAGAGGTGGAAAAATATGGAGAACAAAAAACAATAATAGTCGAGATCTCGGTGACCTGGATACATATACCGGTTGTCGATAGCAAAAATCGTAAAAATGGGTCGACTACATTCCTTTTTTTTCATTCAATATTAATTAAATATTATTTGTAATGATTTTAAAGAGCTTCAGAATCCAAACCAGTATCACTTAATACCTGGATCTTCTAATACCTGGATTTCCTTTTGGAAGTGACTTGGCAATGGTTCCTATAATAAGCGAAAGTAGCAAAATCTATTTCAGCGTTTTTTTATTATCTCTTGATGGTCAATAAAATGAATATTCATTGGGAGGGGAGGCATCGTTGAAAAAGGCGCACAAAAATATCATGTGGGCGTAAACAACATATAAGTGCAAGGTATTACTACAATCGTGTTTTTTTTTTTTTTTTTTTTTTTTTTCAGGTACATCTCGCCTTATACGCAGATGATACCGCCCTCTTCACATCCGATATCAATCAATATCGGATCTGCAGTCGTCTCAACACGGCGGTTGAGACGCTGGGCAACTGGTTCCGCACTTGGCGGATCGAGTTGAATCCGGACAAGAGCGCAGCGATCAAGTTCGCTCGCGGTCCCCGCACTCAAAATGAGAGTCGGCCGACTCGCACGAGTCGGCACTCTCTTTTCCCCATAAAGCTATTTGACCGCGTCATCCCCTGGGTTGATGAGGTCAAATATCTAGGAGTCACTCTAGATAGAGGCCTGTACTTCAGCAAACACATCAGGACGGTAAGGAACAGAGCACACTTTGTGCTCGGTCGCCTCTACCTAATGATATGCGGGAAGAGTAAGATGTCCCTTAGAAATAAGGTGACACTTTACAAAACCTGCATCCGACCGATCATGACGTACTCGAGCGTAGTCTTCGCCCATGCCGGCAAATGCTACATCAACTCGATGCAGCGGCTGCAGAATAAGTTCTTGCGCATGGCAGTCCAAGCGCCACTTTACATGCGCAACGCGGACCTTCACCGCGACCTGGAGCTCCTTCCCGTGAAGGAGTACTTGGTATCCCTTTCGCGATCCTTCTTCGGTCTCGCTCCCCACCATCCCAATCCACTGGTGGTGGAGACAGTCAATTACACGCCCAACCGCCGAGCACCCCACGCACGTCGCCGCCCGCGTAACGTGCTCACGGATAGACGCGACCCCATTTCTAGGACGCTGAAGCGAATGCTCTCGCGGACGCAATCCCCTCCAGTCCGGCATGGACCAGCCCGACGAAACAGGTTTAGGGATGCCTTCCGCCCCCCATAGCCTGTAGACGTACACAACCCACACAGTACATAAATACACGTAGAATAGATGTGTTGCGGGGGAGTTTCTTTCGCCGTTTCTTCTCCCCCAGCTATAAGCACTCCGAAACGGTAGTAGATTAGAATAGGATCGGCTTCACCGGTGGAGCCGATAGTCCCCAATTAATAGTATTCTTGCCATTCGTGGCTGCTATCAATTATCCCCATGCAGCGTTCGAGCCGGGAGCGCGCCTCGCAGGAGACGCGCCCCGAGCACGCTGCCACGGCTGATCGACCCCGCTCCCACGGGGTCGGAATGCCTTTTCCGCCCGGTGTCGCTGTCGTTGGTCGTCTGAGACGATGACAGCCTTAGCTTTAAGAAAAAAAAAATCGTGTTTTTTTAATATTATACTAGCTGTTCCCGCCTGCTTCGATGGTGGAATAATAGAATTAAAAAATACGAAATTTTCGTACGTATGCGTACTTTCTTTTGAACAAAACTGTTTATAATTTTGGGGATATGTACGTATATGCGAAAAATAGAAATCCCAGAACACGATCGCAGCGCCACCTACCGGGCCAATTGTTAACCTAAACCATTCTCGAATCTACTTGAACACAGACAAAAAATTTCAATAAAATCGGTCCACCCGTTTCGGAGGAGTTCAGTGACATATACACGCACATAAGAATTATATATCTATATTTCGTAAATATAAAGTAAGGATTCTTAATTTATCAGCTTGCTTTACTAGTTCCCAATAATTTCACAACACAATTATTCATCCAGTTTAATTATTCTAGATTAAGAAGAGTACAAGTAAGGAATTTGTAACACATCACAAGGCTGGCCCATGTTGGATAGCAAATCTTATCCATTGCCTAGTTAGATGCACTCCCCTGGTCACATGTGGTTTCAATGAGCTTCTTAGAAATGAAGAGGCTCTTTGCCTATACTCTGCAGAGCCAGTTTAACTCTAAACGCTCCAAAAATGTTGTACCAAAAAAGTTTTACCATATTTATGCCGCATATTCTCAACCTTTTTTCTTTGTGCAGGGTGATATCTTACTTTGCTCTGCACATACAGACCCCTGCGGCCAGGGCGGCCTATTATCAGAGGCAGTAACATCACCCTAGCTAGGTTGGAGCCCTTCAAGTTCTTATGGATGGCAACCACACTTGATCTCCAAATACATATGAACTTTTTTTTTTCTACAGAAAACCGCAACGTTTTATATTTCGGTGTGCGACACGATACGCAGATATCTTCCGTCTCACTCACACATTTGCATTTTTATATATCGTTTTACTTAGCTTCTTTTATCATATATCGTTGTAACATAGCAGCTATTCACATACCATATTTGTAAAATATACAGTGCATTTTATTAATAAATTATGGAGTCCTGGAAGTGACTTTTATTTAGAAAACTACTCCTAAGAAGACCTCCGAAGAAGAACTCTGCTTCAACAATAAACCTATTGGAGGCCAGGAACCCGTGCACCTCCAAACATACGTCGGCATGTTGTGTGAACCTTGTGATTCGGCATAAGTGCGCTAAGTTCAAGCTCCCATATGCGGACAGTAGCGTGTTAGAGATGCCCCTGGCATACAGTAGCTGCTTATTATTAAGTGATATCCAGCTTGTTTGTTGTGCAACAGCAATAACCGTCGTACCGTCTGTATAACGGTGTGTGTTCTGAAATAATTGTTTCAAATGGCACCTTCGTCCTCTTTCTATCATCGAACCGCTCGCCATCGGCTGGTCGTTCATCCTCACTATCTGGAGCCTCCACTGTCATGCACGGAAAAATTCTCCAGAACGTTTATTTTGCGCACAATGAGGATGTGGAATGAGCTTCCGGATGAAGTTTTTCGATCGCACTACAACATGGGGTACTTTAAAAAGGGAGTCAGCGTGTTGGCGGTGACCCTGGCGACGGTAACTGCTTGTTATTTAGTGGGCCATCTGCTGTTATAAAAAATAAGTATATTGCCATTTATTATACCAGACATACATCAATCAGGCTAATCACTTGAAATTAAGGATAAATTCGAATGATTAATTTCGAATCACCAGAATTGGAGTAATTACTTGAATTTCGGGAAACACCGATCCTTCGGGAGCCATAAAGAGTTATAGTTGTTTGAAACCACGTCACCGAGTCTAGACATTTTATTGCTTACTTTACTGTTATCGGAACAACTCTAAGTGATTTCAAAATTTCATCCTTTTATGAGATACTATTTCATTTGCATATTGTTTTAGATACTAGGCTGAGATGTGAAAAATAGGGTGAATGCAGGATGGATGAAATTCTGATAGGTCTCAGGAACAATTTGCGATCAACGAGTTCCGTTTAGACTTAAAGGTAAAATATACAATTCCGTTATAAGACCTATTATATTGTATGGATATATTGTATGGATCAGAGTGCTGGGCCACAAAAGAAAAAAATGAAAGATTATTACATGCCGTAGAGATGCGAATGTTGAGATTGATGAGAGGAGTTACAAAGAAGAGAAGCTGAAAAGTAATAGGTTAGCCTGGTATGACCATATAATGTGAAGAGAGAAGCATCATGTAACAAGGAGGATGCAACCGACATTAACCATCAACGATGATGTAGTGTTGCCTAATACGTGTATACATTGCACATACAAATTAAGATATCGTATCAGTGGCAGAATGTAAATAAGATAAAAATCGACACTATTTTATATATGTTGACCTCCATGGCGTAACGGCTAACGCATATCGGAACGCTTGTGGAGGTCACGGGTTTGATTCCCGTCCGGAGTCTGGATGTTTTATCTATACAAATAAATAAAATTGGAGTGCATGTTTGTAATATTAAAATAACCGCTAAAGCTATCTGCCAGTGAAAGTCCCGTCAAAATCGGTCCAGCCGTTTCAGAGGTTAGCCGGAACAAACAGACAGATAGACAGACAAAAATTGTAAAAAGTGTTGTTTTGGTATATGTACCGGGTATACGTCCGAATGCACTTAGTAAAAGCGGTTATTTTAATATTACAAACAGACCCTCCAATTTTATTTATTTGTATAGATTTCAATAATAGTGAATTTAGATTTTTACTGTAACATATAAACCGTCTCCATGCGGGTGATAGAAAAATGTAATTAACTGTAATAAAAATATGCTTGGTTTTATTATAATAATACGATTTATTATCTACCAATTGGTAGGTTTCGATTTCGTATAAAGCTTTAGCAGCTTTAGCGATTACCTTAAAGAGCAATGGATGAAGTTCTGATGTAAAAGAAGCCCAAAGAAAAACAAAACATGAAATTCATGGATAGACATGGTTGTAATGTCACACTCTAGGTTTGCAATTTCACAGTACTCCACACAAAGCTTTCCACTAAAGAATCTGTCTTTAGTGGAAATTTTGGATGAAACGGCTGGTCTCAAGTCTCGTCAAAGGCTGATTGGATTTTACATACTGTCTTGAAATGCAGGTTTCTTTTTCAGTCGACAGGTAAACGGCCCAAATAACAGCATGTAATCAACATCGCCTATAAGTATGATACACCAGAGCCAACGCGCTACCGGCCTCAGAGATTTTACAATGCTTTTTTTGAAAAAAACCATATTGTACTGCGATTGAAAAACCTCAGCCAATCACAACGTTTCAATGTTTTACCGTTAGGATTTTTCCTTTACAGTGTTTTTGATACGTCTATACCAAGGACTTAATAGTCCATTATATTATATGCATGCGAAAATACTTCTTACCGTATATACATAATATAATATAAATGTATATTCATTTTAATACTATCTTTCAATATTCTTCTTAATATATGAGTAGTGTGATATGATTTTTTTTTCATTTAAAATACGAGTTACGTATCAGTTTTTTCTACTAAAATTTATATTTATTAAGTATTTTTTTTAATATGACATAGAAGAGACAGTCACAGAAAATTGTTCATAATTTTTATTTCAATATATAGATAACTAACTTGGCTTACCTGATTTAACTGCAACAATAGTTCAAAAAATATTCGAAGAAATAATTAGCATTATTTAAATAATTTATAATGCTTAAAAACACTTACTGTCTAACAATGACACTAATAAACAATATTTAAAAAAGTTAAGAAATAAAATACAATATACTGTTTAAAAAATCCTCACTTATTTTTCTAATTAAAAAATATTTATTATCAGCCAGTACGAAAGTAATTTAAAATAAGAATTTTATCGATGTTTTTAGTAAGTTTGTGACGTACAAAGAGCGTCGTGACTACGCGCCGCAAGCCAGAATTCGACTGAGGTACGTTCAGCTGGCGAAAACTCACCGACTGTCATCTATGGTAGCTGCGTTTGGTTATATATTGTAAAGCTTAGGCTACATTATCAATACTTTAATATTCATTTTAATATATAAGAACGTGGTTAGTACAGAAGTTATTCTTCCGTTTCACCGCTCGGAACGTCCCTTTAAAAGGATTTTTCGATAGATAATTTTGTACCTATTTGTGGCTAAGATTTTACTAAGCGATAGGGTCCTTAGTAACCTTACTTATCCATGTATTCTTGTTGAGCTCTGATCTTTTTTGTAGCTAAGATACAACAGACAGGCTTACCGCCCTTAATAGTGAGAAATCTATTTTTTTATTGCTGTAGGACAGCAAACAGGCTGACGGCCCGCTTAGATTTTAGCAGTTACCGTCGCCTATGGGTGTTTGCAACGCAAGTGGCATCGCGAACACGCTGCTGTCCCATAAGGGTACAGGAACTTGGGTCACTAATGCTGGAACACAACACAAGGTTATTATGGCGGCATACTTAAGACTAAAGGTGGTCGCCATCCAGATGGACTTGAGGCCCTACCACGTAGCTAGGGTGGGTTTTTTTGTCGCCTTTTACGACAGGCCGACCCTAGCCGCAGAAGTTAGTATTCTTTCTCCGCCCCTGCACGGATAAGATTTATTATTCTACAACAAGGAATAAATAGGCAGTAATTTAATATATTATCCAGAAACTCTTATAACAGGTTGTAAAGTCGCACTTCTAGGCTCGGGATTTTGCTGGAAACCGGAAAATTGCATGTCATCATGGGAATCGAACCATCCGAGTCCGTTTATTCTCAAAGTCAGGTTGTAAAATTGATACATTTTATTACAGCAAGTCAACAAGTTTGATAGCTTTATTTAAGACGGGGCTGAGTAGTAAACATTTGTAATTATAAACACTTGTATGTTAAGAGGCGGTAATGAGATATTTTATAAGCAATCGTTATTGCTTGACGTAAATCTGCGTTTTACTACGCAAGCCGACATTTCTGGGTTGTGGTCCCACTGTGAGCAGGTCTTTACACCCAGATAAATAAATAAACTGTGACAATTCACGCGCCATCTAGTCCCAAAATAAGTAGCATAGCACTTGTATTGTGGGTACTAGACAACTGATACACTATATATTTTTTTTAAAATACATATAATACATATATGTACACCCAGACGCAACACGTGAATCTAACCCATGATCTCCGCAAGCGTATCAAAGTGCGTTAGCTGTTACACCAGAGAGGTCGTGAAATTAATGAATGATGAAACAAACACGGACAAACAAACAAAAATAAACACGGATGAATTACAAATTATTTAAAAAAAAATATTTTGTTTTACTAATATTATATATTTCTATCGCTTATACTTTGGCCAGGAAAAGATGTGATTTACTGATACCGTAGCCTATGCTGGCGTTGGACCCTCTTTTTGGAACAGGAGTTTTAAACCCCTCGCTTTTCCTGTCAATTCAAGAACGAGAAATATGTCGCGAAACAGCACGGCTGCCCAATTTCATGCACAGTAAGGAAGAAGTTTTTCAAAGTCTATTTTTAATATTTTTCATTCAAGAGGAGTCTTGTGAACATGATCCAATCCATATTTTTTAAGATTTTATTTTTGTCAGATATTTTGTTTTGAAATTGGGTAGTCGAGCACGTGCACCTCCTACTCGCGGGCTGTTTTGTATTGTGAAAAATAATTTAATTTTCTTGCTGTATTTTCATATTCTTGGTTTTTTTTTCTTTTCTCGTGACTTGATGATAAGGATAAGTAAATAAATAATATGAAACGTTCCGAAATAAAACCCTTAAAATCGCGTTTTGACCATTGTTTGTATCAGGCAACAATTACACATTATACAGGGTTATTGGTAATTCGACTTATTCCCGGTAGGAAGTGATAGGGGTAACTATTTTCGATATTTTTAACTCCCATATCATCATCATTTCAGCCGGAAGACTGACCACTGCTCCAAAGGCCTCCCCCAAAGATCTCCACGATGATCAGTCCTGCGCTGCCCTCATCCAACCTATTCCGGCGATCTTGACCAGATCATCGGTCCATCTTGTGGGAGGCCTACCAACATTGCGTCTTCCGGTACGCGGTCGCCATTCAAGGACTTTTCTGCCCCAACGGCCATCAGTCCTTCGAGCTATGTGCCCAGCCCACTGCCACTTCAGTTTTGCAATCATCCGGGCTATATCGGTGACTTTGGTTCTCCTGCGAATCTCCTCATTTCTGACTCCCATATGCATTATGCAAAAGTGAACGACTTTTGAGTTATCATGTTTTTTAGCTTTATTCAAAATAAGTCAAAATGCAACATCAAAAAAATAATTAAGTAATTACATAAAGTATCGTCTCCGTGTAGTGGCGGAGTATATATATAGAGATATTAACCTTTGCGGCTTGGGGAGCCTGTCGTAAAAGGCAACAAAACAGCCGTAGCTAGGTGACAGGGCTCTTAGCCGGTATGAATAGTGACCACCCATAGTCACTAAATATTCCGCCATAATAATCTTGTGTTTCGACATATTTGACCCAGTTTCCAGTTCCCCTACGCGAACGACAGCGTGTTCGCGATGCCTCTATCGTTGTCAACATCCATAGACGACGGTAACTGCTTACTAATAAGTGAAGAAGCCTCCCAATGTGAAAATATAATCCAAATTTAATAAAACTCGTGGACTGAAAATAGCTTAAGATCAAAGGGGAACAATACAATAGTTGCTTTTCTTAATGTAAAGAACGAGTACATCAAAGGTACGTAAGGTAAGTAAAGGCAACTTCAATCCTATCTTGTTTCACATAGTGATTTTATTATATTATCATTAAGGACAGCGTCTATGGTGACCTTTGAATACCAGTTATTTTTTTATAAATAAACTAGCTGTGCCCGCGACTCTGTTCGCGTGGAATAGTGACTTTGGGCAGCATTTTTTGGATATATCTTTTGGTTCATTTTGGATTACAAACCCTATAAACCCTAAAATATAACTAAATGAAATATGAAAACAGTCAGAATACATGCGTTCGAACCTACAAAGTCCAGCCTAGCTAAATCCTACTTCATATGATTGATGATATAAATCTGAGGTCAACTTAAATTGGAAAATAAAATTTCCAAAACTGATCATTTTTGAAAAAACAATTTTTTTTTCTAAAATAAAAATAGTATTACTCCTTGTTACACCTGTCAGTGAAAGTGCCGTCAAAATCGGTGCAGCCGTTTCAGAGATTAGCCGCATTAAACAGACAGACAAAAATTGTAAAACATGTTGTTTCGGTATATGTACCGTGTATACTTCCGAATGCACTTAGAAAAAGCGGTTATTTTAATATTACAAACAGACACTCCAATTTTATTTATTTATATAGATAAACTATGCCAATTCCTACAGCGCCACCTAGTCCCAAAGTTAGAATCTGAGCGCTTGTGTTATTGGTATTAGACAACTCATCTTTCCTAAAAAATGTATTCGTTTAATATTTCCTAAATCTAACCCGTGACCACCGAACGCGTTCCGACGCGTGAAAACAATGCGCTGGGAGTCATCAAATAATTTTATTATTAAGTTACGCGTAGAAGTATTTTAAGTAAATTGAATATTTAATATAAAAATTATACTAACTTATTTTTTATTTAATATAAATTACAGTAACTAGTGTAATTGAAATTATTAGATATATCTATTATTATTGTTTATTTTAATTTGTTTTCTCTCTTACGGGGTATTTTTTCCTTTATCTTTTTATCCGTGCAGGGGCAGAGAAAGAATACTGACGTCGTTGTCGTAAAAGGCGACTAAACAACGCACCCTCTAGCTACGTAGCCCCAAGTCCATCTGGATGGCGACCACCTTTGGTCATTAGTATGCCGCTATAATAACTTTGTGCTGTGTTCCGGCATTAGTGACCCAAGCTCTTCTTATACCTTTATGGGACAACAGCGTTTTCGCGATGCTACTGGCGTTGCAAACACCCATAAGCGACGACAACTACTAAATTCTAAGTGGGCCGTCAGTCTGTCTGCTGTCCTACAGCATTAAAAAAGGAGAAAATCCGCGGGTTTTTAACCAAACGACTAAAGAAACCTAATCTATGG
This sequence comes from Malacosoma neustria, assembly GCA_963693495.1. NCBI lineage: Eukaryota > Metazoa > Arthropoda > Insecta > Lepidoptera > Lasiocampidae > Malacosoma > Malacosoma neustria. The sequence goes on along the minus strand of OY856381.1, from coordinate 4,254,054 downwards.
ATAAAAAGTTCCTCACTAACCGGCAGGTATTCAAGATAACGGCTTTTTGGAGCTAGATTACAATTGTATTTGGAATGTTTAACTCTTCAAGACTTTTGCGCAATGTTTTAGGAATTGTAAATATGTATATATCAGTTACTTAGATGGTGGTATGTAAATGTGGTGAAAAAGCATCATTTATTCATTA